>OZ017741.1:103783583-104983583 GCA_963969285.1 Odontomyia ornata | reverse complement strand
TTGGGTTAGGGTCCATGTTTCACACTCATAGCATAACACAAGTCTTATCACAGATTTGTATACTTGGAGCTTTGTTCTACTGTGTATGCAGCTGGTCTTCACGATCATCAATACTGAATAAAATATTTTATTGGCGAGCTGTATTCTTCGGCGTATTTCTTCCCTTTCATTGCCCGTTTTCATTACTTTGGCGCCCAAATACAAAAATTCGCCAACATTCTCGATACTGTATTCACCAAATATGATATTTTGTGTATTTGAGGTATTTGTCCTCAAGTGCGCCATGAATTTTGTTTTATTTTAATTTTCCTGTGTTATTTATTTATTTATTTACTTATTCTATTTAATAGAAAAAAATTCCAATAACAAAATATATAAAATAAAAGTACCGCAAAATGAATTAAAAAATAGCACAGCACAGAAAAAAGGAATAAACAAGTTGGGTAAACAGACGTACGCTCATGTCAGAAGGGTTTTGTATTCAATTTACAAAATGCAGTCACCAGATCGAAGCAAATCAAAAAACATGTCAAAGACGATTTTATTGGAGAAAATATGAAATACGAAGATCATACTATTATTAACAAAGTTGAACGAATTTCGACTTCTGAGGTTTTTGGTATTGTTATACTCATAAATATCTCCCTTGATAATTATTTCAAATATCCATCCGCGACGGAGGAAACACATTTTTCTTCTATTTCCCACGTGTGCCCCCACTGAAGCAAAAACTGACAGTTTAACAACTGTTTTGAAAAGCTCCAATTAAAACTTTCATTTCATGCTCATATCGGCTACGTTTGATGAATTTTTTTTCAGGGGCCACTCTCCTGTACTGTTATCATCGATTAATGGCCAATTTTTTCGAATCCTAGAATGGTTACAAGACCCTTTTGCTAGGAGCTCTCTCCCACCTCCTTGACTTGTCTCACTTATGAGCATTAATTGTAAATACTTATCTTCAGTCATTCATTAAATTGAATCAAGTGTTCAACGCATGCACCTTAAACGTTGAAGTTGGGAAAAAATAACTCAAAATTATTCAAACTTCGCATTTAAAACACCCACTATTTGGTTTTACGATTACTGATACCATTAGCTGAACCGATTCTCAAAGATATACATGACACCTATCATTCCTGAAATTTTCATGCAAATCCTAGCAAAACTGTGGTGTCTGAGTCGGTAAAAAGCGCATGTCGTTCCATATTCATATGTTGCCATGGTAATAAATGCAGCGCATATTGTTCCATAGTAATACAGGAAAATTCAAACCGCTATAACTTCGCTAAACATGATTTAATCTTTATGAAACTTTCAGGATAGATCAATTTTCATTGAATTTAAGGGTACCGTTAAGATTTTATTCAAGAAAACATAAAATCGATAGATCATACTATTACTAACAAAGTTGAGTGAATTGCGACTTCTAACGTATTTGTTGTTGTACTCCCCAAGGCCTACATTCCTGACTTTTTCAGATTTTTCGGATGACAGGTGTCCAATCGCGAGGGGGGACACAAATTTTTCGTGTATTTCCCCTCCCTGTGTGCCCCTCAAAGCACACTTTGCCAAACTAAGACCTGTTTTGTGAAGTTCTCATCAAGACCTTTCATTTGATACCCATATCGACTACTTTCAATGAAATTTTTTTTTCGGGGGGTCACTCTCCTATATGGGGAGACCCCCCCTTAAATACCTTATAAAATTTATTTGTAGTTGAACTTTGAAGAGATCACCATTTTACACCTACACACAAAATTTGATGTTTCTAAGCTAAGTAGTTTCCGAGAAAAACTGCTGTGACACACGGACGGACGGACGGACAGACGGACGGACGGACAGACGGACAGACGGACAGACTGGTCGCGAAACTAGTAGGGTTTTGTAAAATTATTTTACCAAAATTAGGAGAAAATAAATGAGAAAAATTACTGAGGGCTAAGAAGAAGACAGTTAGCAAATCTTTTATAAACTAAATACAAAAGGGGGAACGGCCCAAGCTGAAGGTCATCATGGTTATGAGGTAATCTGAGCATGGGTGAGTGAAAATACACCAAACTACGTGCAAATGGAACATCAAAGATATTCGACGATCTTGTAGAACGCATATCGCGCCTCATAGGAACCTGGTTGACAAGGCGAGTATCGAGAAAACCACGGCAAAGCCTGTAAAGGACACATTCATCAAGGTAGAGTCGACGCATTTTCAGCGAAGGAATATTGAGGATAGCTAAACGTGATTCATAAAAAATGTAGGGAATCTGGAATTCCAAGAAGACGATCCTGGTAAATCTTTTTTGTACAGCTTCTAGCGTGAACTTCAAACACTTCAAATGAGGTGACCAAACTGGCGAACAGTACTCAAGGATGGGATGAACCAAACTAGAATATAATTTAACACACGATAAAGGATTGGACAAAATATAGAAACTTCTTAAGATTAAGCCAGAAATACGAGAGGCTTTAGCAGTAGTTTCAGAAATATGAATGTCGAACTTTAATTTAGAGTCGAAAGTGACACCCAAGTCCCTGAAGTGTGTCACTGTACAAAGGTACGAATTATTTAGCGTAAATTGAAAGCTAATAAGGCAAGGGTTATTAGAAAATGAGAGATGGATGCACTTAGAAACATTTAGTGTAAGTTGGTTATAAGAACTCCAAGATAAAATGGCATTCAAATCATCTTGAAGCAAAGCACAGTCATCGATTGACGACACTACTTTGAAAACCTTGACTTCATCTGCATAAAGAAGGAAGGAGGAGTTGATGACAACGGATGGTAAATCATTTATAAACAGAGTGAACAATAGTGGGCCCAGAATGGATCCTTGAGGAACACCAGAAGACGGATGGAAGGGAGTAGACAGCCAGCCTTGAAAAGATACCTGACCGACACGATTAGATAAGTAAGAGGATAACCAGTGGAGCAAATAATCAGGAACGTTAAGAAATTTAAATTTGTGTTAGAAGCTGGTCTTCAAGATCATCAAAACTGAATAAAATACTTGATTTGCAAGCTGTATTCTTCGGCGTATTTCGTCTCTTGCACTACCGGTTCTCGTTATTTGGGCACCTAAATAAACAAATCCGCCCACATTTTTGATATGGTATTCGCTAAAAGTGATATTTTGGGTGTTTGAGCTATTTCTCCTTGACTGCCTCATGAGCTTTGTTGTATTTTCATTGATTTGTAGCTCTACTACATTTGCTTTGCTGTCGAGCTTCAGGGAAAGTTCTTTGGTGGCAGCCAACGACTGTAACAAAATATTGATATCGTCCGCATAGGCTACTGCTTGGCTCTGTAGCGGCTGTAACAATTAAAGTTGTCAAACATTTCAAATCGAAAACTAACATGAACCGCTGTAAATAAATGCACATCTTATGTTACATGTTAATAATAGAATAGTTCGTTCCGTTCAAACCAGCGTATCATGAACATCGTTTTTTATAAATAAATATTTTGTAACGAAGCGTCTCCTTGATTTGACCATTCTCTACAAAGTGGTGACCCCGCGTTAAAAACATAGTAACTTCTGACAATTACTATAATGGCTACGGTGGTGCAGTTCCTTGATTATTTGAAAAAGACGATTCTTTACGGTCTATGGATGAAACTCCTAAGTCAGCGCGTGACGTGAACCGCGAAATAGAACGAAGAATTTCATATCTGCCGCGTGTGGAATCTTTACGCGATGTAAGATTGCCGCCATTTTTTATGCTTCATCCCGATGTTTGGTTCAAGCGAATTGAAGCGTCGTTTGCGATAAACCGCGTTTTGAAAAGACTTGAAAACTTGCCAGCAAAAGACAATCGCGTCGTTTTCGATCACAATCCGCGTCACGACCGCGCTTTAATTCTTCGGAAGTGAAGTCTTCACAAAACAGAAATTGCTTTTACCACAAACGGTATGGTGAAAAAGCCCGAAAATGTCGTCTACCCTGTTACTTTTTTAAGCCGTCGGAAAACTAATTTCACCACTGTCATCATTAACGGTCAGTGATGGTGACTCGTCAAAGAGCCGGCTTATAGTTGCAGATAGATACACCGGCATCACATTTTTAGTCGACACTGGAGCCGACATCTCAATTATTTCACGTGACAAAATGATAAATAAAGAAGCTTCCGACTATATTTTATATGCCACAAATGAAACACCTATTAAAACCTACGGCGAACGTCTACTTTCATTGAACTTAGGTTTAAGACGTGAGTTCAAGTGGATATTTTGTATTTCCAACGTGTCAAGACCCATATTAGGTATCAATTTTCTGCGGGCTCATAATTTACTGATCGATCTGCGTAGGAAGTGACTTATAGACAGTGAAACGAAATTGGAGACCATCGCAGAAATAGCTACCGTTTCAACAATTTTCATAAAGGACGAAACCCATCGTATATTGGCGGAATATCCCAGCTTAATTAACCCTAATACTAAGAAACAAGAAGAAGTCCATCCGGTAAGGCACTTTATAAAAACAAATGGACCTACGATTGCAGAAACGGCTCGTCGTTTAGCACCGGAGAAGTATGCTGCTGCGAAAAAGAAGTTGGAGCACATGGTTCAAATGGGAATATGCCATCCCTCGAGCAGTCAATGGGCCAGCCTACTTCATCTTGTACAAAAAAAATCTCAAGAATGGAGGCCCTGTGGAGGTTACCGGTGGTTGAATTCCATCACAATACCCAACCGTTATCCAATTGCGGGAGTAGAAGATTTTACGCACAACTTTCATGGTAAGACTATATTTTCTACCATTGATCTAATCCGAGCGTATCATCAAGCTCCTGTTGCGGAAGAGGATGCTTCAAAAACCGCAGTAATAACGCCTTTTGGACTCTTTGAGTTTTTGTCCAGGCCATTTGGACTACGGAATGTTGCACAAACTTTTCAAAGATACATTAATTTGGTGCTACATAGTCTTGATTTTTGTTATGGATATTTGGATGATATTCTCGTCGCGTCATCGAATCCAGAAGAACATAAGCAACATCTAAGGATTTTCTTCGAGCGGCTCACAAAATATGGAATCCGCATTAATACTACCAAAAGCGTGTTTGGAAAGCCAGATGTCAAATATCTAGGATATTTGTTAAACAAAGATGGTATCCAAACAGCAAGGTCGACGCTATCAAGAACTATAGTAAGCCACGAACAATAGTCCAACTAAGAAGATACTTGGGCATGCTCAACTACAATAGAAAATTTTTAAAAGGTGCAGCTAAAATTTTAATGCCACTGAATTCCCTCATCGTGAGCAACAAACAAAACGACAAAAGCGAAATTAAGTGGTCCGCAGAAGTCGAAAAAGCATTTGAAAGCAGCAAACAACTATTGGAAACAGCTACGCTGCTCACGCATCCTGCTCCGAAGGCATCGTTGGCACTTTCAACCAACGCTTCAAATATGGCAATTGGCGCAGTGTTGGAACAATTTGACGAAGGTCAGTGGAAACCTTTAGGCTTTTTCTCAAAGAAGCTCAGCGATGCTCAAATTAAATATAGCACTTACGAAAAAGAATTGCAAGCAATTTATTCAGCTGTAAAATATTTTAGAGACAAGCTAGAAGGAAGAGCGATTGTGATTAAAACAGACCATAAACCTCTAACATTTGCGTTCGCACAAAGCTCCAGTAAAGCATCGCCTCGTCAAGCCCGTCAACTAAATTACATTTCGCAGTTTACAATGGAAATAGTTTACATAAAAGGAGATCAAAATTCCGTTGCGAATGCTTTGTCTCGTCTGGATATTGTTTCGACAGTTGCAATGCTGGATATACCCGATATTGCAGTGGAATAGGCTACGGAGACAGAATTAAAGGATATCCTCAACAATACATCATCACTAAAATTAAAACGGATGACACTTCACGACAACATTGTATATTGCGACACATCAACAGAAGATGTACGACCGTATATTCCAAAACACTTCGACAACGTGCGTTTGATTCTATTCACCGCTTATCACATCCAAGCAGCCGTGTAACCAGCTGACTGATTAGAAAAAGGTACGTTTGGCCTCAAACGTTGAATAATATTGCAGCTTGGTCCCGAAGCTGTCTTCAATGTCAACGATCAAAGATTAGTCGTCACGTCATACAACCTCCATTGCAATTTGCATCTCCTGATAAACGGTTCGATTACATTCATATCGATATCGTGGGACCGCTGAATACCTTGCAAGAATATAAATATCTTCTGACAATGGTCGATCGTTTTTCAAGGTGGACGGAGGCAGTCCCACTTAAGGATATCACAGCTGATGCAGTAGCTTCTGCATTCTACACCTTGGAACACCTTGTGTTGTAACTACAGATCGAGGTAAACAGTTTGACTCCACTCTATTTCGAAATCTATCTCATCTGACAGGATGCAAATACATCAAAACTACTGCCTATCATCCCGCATCGAATGGTATGGTCGAACGATGGCACCGAAGCCTCAAAGCAGCGTTAATGTGCCATGAAAACAAAAACTGGTTGCAAGCATTACCAACGGTCCTTCTCGGTTTGCGGACAGCATATAAAGAACATCTGAAGTGCTCTGCAGCGGGAATGGTGTACGGCGCCCCACTGCGATTGCCCGGTGATTTCTTTGTTGAAGACATGAATGCAGGTAATCCAATGTTGTTCATTGAAAAATTCAAGCGAGACATACTCGTACATCGTCTACGACCGGTACATGTGGAGCATCATCGTGCAGACAAAATGTTCGTGTACAAAGACTTGAGAATATGCACACACGTTTTCTTAAGGAGTGACGCTGTCCAAAAACCACTGCAACAACCTTATTCTAGGCTATTTGAGGTGGTAAACTGTCCTTCAGAGCGAGTATATACGCTGAAAATAAATGGAAAGAAAGTCAACGTTTCAGTCGCGCGGTTCAAGCAAGCATTTATCTTGAATTCGGAGGAATATGATGAAGCGCGTCCAGATTCACCAGCAACAAATAACTATCCAGAACTAATTCCTTGGAACCAATCGACAACAAGCAGCAGCCCACGACCAATAGTAAAAATATATCCTGGCCCCAAAACAAAAAAACTACAAATGAAAATTTAAATTGTCCGCCAAATATGGGACACTAAATTTGAATGGAAGGTATTGTAGCGGCTGTAACAATTAAGGTTGTCAAACATTTCAAATCGAAAACGAATATAAACCGCTGTATATAAATGCACATCTTATGTTATATGTAAATAGTAGAATAGTTGGTTCCGTTCGAACCAGCGTATCATGTACATCGTTTTTTATAAATAAATATTTTGTAACGAAGCGTTCCTTTGATTTGAGTTTTCCCTACAGATCGACTTGACTTTCTGATGATGTATTCAAGAGCCAAATTGAAAAGCGATGGGGCCAGTCCATTTCGCTGCGTGAGTCCGATACTTGTGTCAAAGACATCGGTGAGTTGGTTATTGATGCGGACTTGGGAGGTTGTTGTCATGTTGGTACATAGAGCTATAAGATATAGAGAGGACGATAAGCCATTTTAGCGGCGTAACCGCCCCCTTTTTACAAACACTTGAAGAAATTTACAAATACCAACAAAATTTTAACAGCGGCGTAGCTATTTTGGGGCAACGAACCTGTAGTAATCTATGCATTTGTGGCGCTGTAAGAATACGCCGAATATGTTTCCTTCCTGCAAATTTTCTCAGGTAAATAATTTATTAGTAATAAGTTGAATTCATGTTAAAAATTTTTAGCTTAAAAAGAGTAGCCTCGAAAACGTTTACTCAAACGTCCATATTGGATTGGCATTAATTTTGAAAACTTGAAATCTGCATGAATATGAAATCAATGAAAATGATTAAGCTCCTTTTCAAACTACAAAATAAACGACACGCATGATTGATTCGTTCTTCAATCCTGAGGCTCAATAGGAGCGTATGGGTTATTTGCAAGTATCAAAGTCAGACAAAAGTTAAGCAATATTTTAAAAAATGCTTTGTAGTTTCTTAGTCGTTTAAATGTAAACGAAAATGCAACTAATTTTATCTCAACCATTGATTAAATCATTATACCACACCTCCCTCTTCCTTTTCCGGGCTTGGGACCGGCTTTGGTGGAATTAAGGCACTGGCTTTAGAAAGGAATAAATTGAAGTGCTGAAAAAGTGGACAAACGTTTTAGAAGTAGGAATTTCTATCGGAGAGATATTTTTTCTGACGATTTCTTAGCGATGAAATAAGATCTACTTTCCAAATATTTTTCTGTAATTAATTTGATTAGCAGGCTATAGTGCATTGTTTCCAGCATGTGCTTCGACTTATCTTGGAATAAATTATTTCCAATGCATTTTTTTTTGAACTGTGATAGATATTTTGTCAAAAGATTCCTTATTGAGAATCCCTTGGCTATTGCATCGTTGAACTCTTCTTATTTCTTCTTCCGTCCTTTTACAAATCTCTGCAACACTTTGAGATGGCGCTTTCAAACCTCCATTGTTTTTAAATTTGATTAATGAGTTCACATTGACTTTACCTTGTATTGCAGCAATACATTTAGTGCATTTGAGAACGTGGAATAATTTGAAAACAACAAACTCTGCCATATATTTCACAACATGTTCCGCATATGATGAACGCTTTTCCAATTGTGTAGCAAAGTTGTGTTCCGCAATAAATTCGTCATTCGCTGCATTCTCATCGAAAGATATCTCTCCAACCATTGAAGTGCGTTCGGCACTCAAATTGATCTGACTCAGAGTACAACTTTTTTTTACATTTAACATAGGGATGTATTCTAATGGAATGCAGTTGCCCATTCCTCCATCTTTAATCTGGGTGCGAAAAAAAATTTTTTGGTATCGAGATGTAAACTGTCTTACTGTTGGATTATTGTTATTTCCTAAGCCTGCTCGTATTGATTCAAAAAATAATTCTAGATGATCTTGACTGAACTTGTATAGGGGAATAAATTACAATGTTTTTGTCAAAATGAAACGCTCGTGCAAAATCTTTATATTCTGTAAGCCGACAATAAGGCCTTTAAATCCTACACCCTTATTCGATTCAATCACTAGTGTACCAGAAAGAAGTTTCAATTCTTTTATGTACTTAACATAATCACAACAGTAGGCATAAATGAGTTCTACATTTTTCTCACATAGAGCTTGTTTTGATGGAGGATATGCTGACAGTTTTTTCGAGTTTAAAATGTCGAATATTTGGTTGAAAATACGAATGAATTTGCTGTTGCTTGGCGACCAGCGAACTGTTCCAACTGTAAAGGCACCCTACAAAAATCTAAAGCATCCGCAACTGAGTTGCTGAAAGTTTGTACAGCCAAACGAACTTTCATTTTTTGAGAATGGAAATAAATGTGCGCCTTTCTCAATTTATTACCAAGATGCAGCCCTTAATTTTCCTGTAGCTCAAGCAGTGAAACGATATATTCCCAATTAATGCTATTGTTGTCTTGATCTTTAAAAATTTTCAGGTCTTCCAATGCATTGCGGCGCAACTTAAACATATGGCAACTATCAAGGTGAACTATATATTTTGCCAGTGAATCATTTATTTGTATGTAGCCTTTTGATTTCAAGCAGCGAATATCTGAACCTAACAGTTTAGCCATTTGTAAATTTGATGCTAGTCCATCAAAAGTCACTCCAGCAACTTCAACCCTAGTTTCAACTAAATGGTTAATGCAATGTGAAACAAGATTGGCCTTTTGTTCTGAATTAATTGACGCAATTGGGAAAAATGCTATCGGAATTTTCCAAGATGAATACAAGCATTTGCGTGGCTATCTTGTCCACGTTTCCACCATCACCAACATCTACGTATCCATATGCTCGTTGGCCATCCCATTCAACATGTTGCCTGATACTCATTTCATCAAATACTATATTTACAACAATTTTTTCGTAGTCAGCTACTCGAACGACATTTCTTATAGCTTCAAATGCTTCGCTAGTGAAACCTGGTACACATCCGATTCCTTCATACCACCTTCGGTTCGTTCTATTATGTGGCAAAGACTTACCTTACCTTACCATGTCAACCGTACATAATCATATGCTTTTGGCGACAAAAAATTTAAATTAAGGGCAAATGCTCGTAACGTAGGATCAAATGGCTTTGAAGCGCTCAAAACTCTTCGTTGGAATAATTGTTTCTCTAGCGTTTGCTTACAGGGTTCACTTATATTATGTATCACTTGCTGCATATCTTTGCTAATAAGTTTTTTCTGCTTCAAGGATTTAAGCAAATCCTCCAAATTAGAAGTCTACTTTTTACTGCGGAGCAAACGCTTTTTTAGCGAATCGATCATTTTGTTTTTTTCATTGATTTTTCTTCTCTTTGAAGCCAACTCTGCCTGCAGTTTTTCAATGTTGTTCCTATTATATCTGCACGTTGGCAACTGGCACTTACTCTTTAAATCCTATATAAATGTAGATTTAACTAGCTAAATGTACCCTGCATATATTCCACGATAATCTAAACACAGTGAATGCTACAAAAACTGGCACATCTAAACACAGATTACCCAGCAAAAATTATGAGATCTGATTCAATTTAAAGATTACCTTTTCATTAAATAAACCTTATACTTTTTTAATTGGGCTGATAAAATAAATGTGAATTCTTAATTCGCAACAAAAAAGTTATTAAATGCTTTGCTTTTAGGAACATAAGTGATTTACTTGAGATATGAGCCCATATCGTCATTATGTTAATATAAAAATGCTTGAAATCATATGCTCATTTTTTGCTGGAGATTGAATATTCTAAACATAAAAACAAATACGAAAGCCCCAATAACCCTGGAAACATACACGAAACTTACTTTTGAAAGTCCATTATTATTGTCTTGATTTGCATCTAGGTTAGGCGCAACCTACAAGAAAACTTATGAAAATCTGGGCAAAAATTTAGCATAAACTTCATAACGTCAAATATATTTTCGATAAAATCACTTGCAGTATCCATTCCTTTTGTAATATTCAGACTCGCTTGGGTATTATTTTCAAGTACAACATCATTTTGCATCATCTAAAGTTTTGTAGTATTCTGAAATAAAGCAAACATATGTATTTATAGTTAATCAATTTCATGTTTTAAAAAATTTCTTACATCACATCCCGAAGTGTCACGAATTTCTCCACAGAATGTCCTTAGTGCTGGCAAATTGTTCATATCGAAACTCTGTAAAAAAAATTATGATGCAAATTTTACATTCATACTGTAATAAAAGTATACTTCTGAGCTATCATCACAATCCATTGTAAAACCCCGATCTAAAATTTCAGCATTGCTTGTTAATAGTGTTGACGGATATACAACTGTGTAAGTCTTCATAATAGTAAGAATTTATAATATAAATAAAAACTTCGATGAAAAATTGACTCATAAGTACCATATATCCTGCTGAATTTATGCTTACCTGTAAAGGAATATCCGATAGTATGGAGCTGCAGCTTCTATCTAGAGGTACCTGTAAAAGCACATATTTTTATTGCTTCCTATCTCTTTACATTTTGACCGGACAACGAATCCAGTAGAATTGTTTCAAATGGTCTGCTTTCCAAAGACTGGAAATTAAATTATTTCTAACCAAAATGGGCAAGAATACGTAGCTAATAATTCAATATCTTACTGGTATTGGATCACTTGAATTTTGGAATAATTCCTAATTGTTTAGGGGCTATTTGAAAAATGCACGTATACTTGAGACTTACATTTGTTTCTAAAAACTGATGGTTAGAGCTTATCCCACTTCCAAAGACTATTTCCCTAGTCTCAGGTTCATGGACTTCTGGGAAAACGTAAAAGTGTTTCATTTTTCAATCTATGCCAGTTAAAACTCAATTTGATAGAAATCCCTAGTGTTAATAAACCTACCATGTGATTATCAGATCGAAAACATTCCAGGGACAAAGATGTGTTGCTACTGTTGTTTGAAACAACACTTTCCATAATTCCAGGAACATTCTGAGAAAAGGAAATATTTTGTATATTATATTACTGTAAAAATTATATCTTACGTTTGTTTGCTCAAATGAGACGAATAATTCAGGAAGTGCATTGTCCCTCAAAACAGTTTTAGAGGGATACCGAAACACATCCTCTTCTTTGAAATGTTTACTGCAGATCACACTGTGTTTTTTTATAGTTCGGATTGAATTTCCTAACCGCTTGATCCCAATTGATCTTCTGGGTTCGTCTCCAGGAAAGATGTTATCATCGGATACATGAGATTAATTTCAATATTAAAAACCATTATAACTTTAATAGATGTAAGTATTCAGCAGAACTTTACAACTGTATCTTTATTTTTATACTAAATACTGAGCGAAACTATTCGACTCAATCTATATTGCCCCTACGAATACAACTTTTGAACTATGCCAATGGGTTCGCGAAAATTTAGCGCACAAAAAATTCAGGTGAGTGTCAAAAGCTCGAGCCTAAGATTAAGCCACGCTTTTGTAAACAATATTATTGACCGACAAACCAAAAATTTCTAAATTATTATTGAAAAAGGCATCTTTTTTGACCTAATCAACGCGAAAGTTAAAAATTCATTAATTATCTTAAATTTACCAAAAAATGACACCCCGGATGGCCGCGAACAAGTGTAATTTCTGCAATTGAAAATGACACACTTCATTGTCTATATTTGTCTTTAAAAATCACTGCCACTTTTGTCTTCGCACTTTTCCACAATCAAAAATTAAATAGCACTCACGATTTGTAATTTTTATCGCTGAACAATTTGTCCTATCCAAGTAACTTATTAAAATCGACCGTAAATCACACCGAACATCAATCAAAACAGATTATTAGTCTTGTTTTGACAATTCGTTCAGTTCGGTTGCAATCGAAAAGACGCGAGCATTTCTCCAACTGAAATATGAAAAATGGTTTCGAAAAATTAAAGGTGCATGTAAATTTTTCTACCAACAATGAATTAAAAAATAGTTAACAAATAAATTTCTTTCAAACTGGGTTCTTGTAGATATTCAATGGTTAAGCATTTTGAAGAGTAAAATTTCTGGTAATTTAGAGTATACCCAAGCGCCGGTAATTCGATTTCATCGAAATATTAGAAAAAAACCTTGGGCATATACTTTTTGAGCGTGCGCGTACCTTCAAGTAAATTATTTACCTAACTATTTATTCAGCTCAGTGTCAGATTGGAATTACGAATGTATCCGAATATTTTCATGGCATTAAAATTTGTAAACATTGATTTCAAATTAAATTTTATTAATAAAAATATATGTTTTGCATGGCAAAAATGCCTCATTCTCCCACAAAATATGAATAAGATTCTATTGCCACCAATTGATGTGGGGAAAATCTCGACAAATTTTAGATGTTAATATTTAAATTTCACAAGAAAAAGTATCATCCTTAGCAACTCAGTTTTAGGGTTTTTAATAATTAAATGGTAGATTTCCCATATGAGGGCTAAAGAAACTTGTAGGCAATATGTTCGATTTCTTGGGTAAAGAGATAATTGGGCGGGCTTTTTAAAAATAGAAAATTTCTCATCATTTAAGCCGTAATATATTTTGCATTCGAAATATGGAAGTTCCGAAAATTGCCGAAGGTGAAGCAACTACGAAGGGGAAAAAGAGAACAAATCAATTTTTCAGACGCTCATGTACAGGCGTTTATAGAATGTTAGCCACTCTATATCTTATAGCTCTATATGTTGGTAAGACGTCTGGGATGGCAAAGCTAAGTATTATTTGGTAAAGTACGTTTCAATCAATACTATCGTATGCTCTCTTAAAATCAAAGAAAACTTGATGTACGCCTATGTTGAACTCCCAACATTGTTTAAGTAACTGATTGACTGTAAACAATTGATCTATTGTCGATCTACCTGCTGTAACCCCACATTGATACTCCCCTATAATACTGTCGGGATATTACCTGATTTTATTTTCTAAGATCTTTGAAAATGTTTTGTACTCCCTACAAAGTAGTGATATGCCTCTATAATTTTCGGACTGTAGCTTGGCTTTTTTTTGTATGTGAGGAATAAAATTGATTGGCTCGACTCGTCCAGTGTATATTCTTGTTGCGGAATGGGCGGATGACTTTATGGATGGCTTCTTGAACACCACTGCCACCATATTTATTGAGCTCTACTGGCATCTCATCGACACCCGATGCTCTATTATTCTTTTAGACTTTGATGGTGAAAATAACCTAATCGAGCTTCAATGTTCTGGAGCTGTGTGGAGGATTAAGGAGGTTCTTGATATAAGATGCCCATCTTTCCTTAACCCTGGTTTCATCAGCGATGATGTTGCCAATATCATCACACTTTGGCTGATAATAACGCTTCAGGATTTTCACTACTTTGTATACTTGTCTTGTGTTGTTGCTCGCACGACTTACATCGATACTTCTCAATTGGTCGACATAGTACCCGTATTTGCTTTTCTTAGTTCTAAGTATCTTATTTCAAAAATATTCAATCAAAAAATTAGTTATAAACAAGTTGGGTAAACAGACCTAGGCTCATGTCAGAAGGGTTTTGTATTCAATTTTCAAAATGCAGTCACCAGATTGAATAAAGTCAAGAAGCATGTCAATGACGATTTTATTGGAGAAACTATGAAATACGAAGATCATACCATTATTAACAAAGTTGAACGAATTTCAACTTCTGAGGTTTTTGTTATTGTTATACTCATAAATATCTCCCTTGATAATTATTTCAGATGTCCATTCACGAGGGAGGTAACACATTTTTCATGTATTTCCCCCCTGTGCCCCACTGAAGCAAAACTGACAGTTTAAGAACTATTTTGAAAAGCTCCCATGAAAACTTTCATTTCATACTCATATCGGCTACGTTTGATGAATTTATTTCAGGGGCCACTCTCCTGTACTGTTATCATCGATTAATGGCCAATTTTTTCGAATCCTAGAGTTGTTACAAAGCCCTTTTGCTAGGAGCTCTCTCCCGCCTCCTTAACTTGGTTCACTTATGAGTATTAAATGTAGGTACTCATCTTCAGTCATTCATTAAATTGAATCAAGTGTTCAAAGCATGCACCTTAAACGTTGAAGTTGGGAAAAAATAACTCAAAATCATTCAATCTTCGCATTTAAAACAGCTACTATTTTGTTTTACGATCACTGATACCACTAGTTGAACCGATTCTCAAAGATAATCATGACACCTATCATTCCTGAAATTTTCATGCAAATCCTAGCAAAACTGTAGTGTCTGAGTCGGTAAAAAGCGCATGTTGTTCCATAGCCATATGTTGCCATAGTAATACATGCAGCGGATATTGTTCCATAGTAATACAGGAAAATTCAAACCGCTATAACTTCGCTAAATATGATTCAATCTTTATGACACTTGCAGGGTTAATCAATCTTATAAATAGTCATCTGTGTACTGAATTTCATAGAATTTAATGGTACCGTTAAGATTTTATTCAAGAAAACATAAAATCGATAAATCATACTATTGCTAACAAAGTTGAGTGAATTGCGACTTCTCACGTATTTGTCGTTGTTGTACTCATCAAGGCCTACATTCGTGATTTTTTTCAGATTTTTCGGATCACAGGTGTCCAATCGCGAGGGGGGACACAAATTTTTCGTGTATTTCCCCTCCCTGTGCGCCCCTAGAAACAAACTTTGCCAAACTAAGACCTGTTTTGAAAAGCTCTTATCAAGACCTTTAATTTGATACCCATATCGGCTACCTTCAATGAAATTTTTTTTTCGGGGGGTCACTCCCCTACATGGGGAGACCCCCCTTAAATACCTTATAAAATTTGTTTGTAGTTGAACTTTGAAGAGAGCACCACTTTACACCTACACACAAGATTTGATGCTTCTAGCTTAAGTAGTTTCCGAGAAAAACTGCTGTGACACACGGACGGACAGACAGACGGACAGACAGGACGCGGTTTTAGAAGGGTTTTGTAAAATTATTTTACAAAACCCTTAAAAAACAATATCAGATGCTATCGAATGAGAACTGCTAAATATTATCAATCCATTGGAAAAACACGAGACAAAACCAACAAACTCAATTAAAAATTACATATAACTAAAAACAACATAACAAGAGATTGTACTTTGAGCTTACAAATAATATGTATAATGTTAATTCTAATCAATGTTATTAAAACTAATTTAGCTAATCGCACCCGAATAATACAATATTATAATATATGTTCCTAATATACATGATAAACTTATCGAATAATAATTGTAAACATAAACAATGAACGAACACGCAAAGCTTAGCAGTCTCACGCCAACAAAACCTAGATTGCTCCGTCTCAGCTCGATCAGCCTCAACATACCTTAGAAATGAGTGCATCCTTTGAAATTGTTGATCCCGCAAGCTCAGATTTGGAGGATATTCCATCTTCTGATTGGTGGTTGCAAAATCCAGGGATTCCCGTTTGCAGTTACAGCTCTTCACGATATTATTTCGAACAAGCTTCAAAATGAATGTTTCCATTCTCATGACTGGCAGTTTGATAAATTTTTCAGTTCGATACATGCAGTGATTTTAATCTACCTCAGGCTTTCTGTATGGACCAATGTATGTACGGAGTTATTTTCTGTCGAAAACTCGTAACATTTCCATTGTATAACACTCTGATTATACTAAATCGGACATCCACATATCAAAACTGGTCTAACTAGAGCCTTGTAATAGATCATTTTGACATTTTGATCAATGTATCTGTGATGGAAGAATCGTCGAAAGAACATGAACACTTTACGTAGTTTACTGAGCATGATTTTGACATGTCTGTTATAGTACAGATATGGATGGAACCCGCTCTAAACTTCTCTTATCAGCTATAATGTGGAAATCTTTCCAATTACGTTTCCGGTCTTGACTCACCAATCCTCTTTTTTGATTTTCAGCTCATTATTGTTTGTTTGTGGCAATCGTATTTTAAAAATTTTAAGCCTTTAGGTTAGGGATATTGTAATATTATTATAATAATTATATTATTATATTAGAAAAGGATAACGTTTTTAATTAGGATTTGTTGGGACTAATTGGGAATATATTAGATACAAACGAAAATTCCACTAGTCTGTTATATTCTTTCTATCATTTGTCATTTTTTAATGTAAGTTGGTTTCTTTTTAGGGTTTTGAAAAATAATTTTACAAAACCCTACTAAAACGCGTCCTGTCTGTCCGTGCGTCGCATCACTTTTTCTCGCAAACTACAGGTGCGCTGTAAATAAGTGTAAAATGGCGCCCTCTTTAAAGTTTCAGCTCAAAAAAATTATAAGGTCATTAAGGGGGGTGTCTCCGTACAGGGGAGTGGCCCTCGAAAAAAAAAATTCATCAAAAGTAGGCAATATGGGTATCAAATGAAAGCTCTTGATGAGAACTTTTCAAATCAGGTCTAAAAATGATAAGTTTTGCAGTGAGGGTTGTAGGAGAAGGGGAAATGATCAAAAATTTTGTGTCCCGCCCTCACGAACTGAAATTTAGGAAAAGGGGTAAGTCTCTAGGAGCACAAGGGTCGCAAATGCCGCAGAAGTCAAAATTCGATCAACTTTGTTAATAATAGTATACATCTTATAAATTTTACATTTTTGCCTATAAAATCAAAATGGGACCCTTAGATTCTCCAAAAGATACATTTTGAGGTTTTTGATAGCAATTTTATGTGTCTTGAAAATTTCACAATTATCGAAAAATAAACAGCTAAGTTACAGCCGTTTGAACATTTAATATTTACAATAACATTAACACGTGATGCTAAGGATAAACAGGTTTGTAACGGACCTAGACATTACAAAGATGTAGGAATTTCGATAAACATTTTAGAAATGGTTTGCAATATTGATGTGTTATCATGAGTAATTAAGCAACGGGTTCAAAACACTTGAAAAAATGGTGGCGACTTTAAATGCATAATAACCAGGATATAATTTTTCGAACTCAATTTCTGAAATCAGTCAAGTTAGGATATGTGGAACATATTGCTTGATTTGCTAATTGTTTTACAAAACTCTTCTGGCAGGAGCACTCCCCTGCTGCTTCAACTTGTTTCTCCTTTTTTCCAATTAAATAATAATATGTTACAGTTCACATTTGATCCAGTGACAATATTGTTTTATTTTTAATAATATTTTAATTGCCGTACTGTTTAAATTCAGAATGACAAGTTGGCCATCAAGTTTTTAACTATTTTTTTTGAATGTTTTGAAAGTAACTTTTCATTTTTATAATTTTTTTAAAAGCATATTTGAATTTGATTTGCTTAAGTGATTGCTACAGAGTAATAGACTTGATATATAAAATACACTAGCATTTTTAAGTTGCCACTGCGAGAATCGGAGCTTGTGTTCTTGATGTTTCTTCTGGGGTCACACTGGTGAGTCCCCCAATACTCACTTCCAATTCATGGCGTTGACGAGATGACGTTTAGCTAGAGAATATATTTTTGAAATGCTTGGCAGTGCCGAGTTGATTAGTTTCCAGCTGCTGCGATATGGTTGCGAATTGCTTCCGAGATAACAGTGGTGCCAGTGTGTGGGGCCTCTGGTGACGCTGAAGGTAGTGTGGTAGAGGAGTCCCTAGACAGGTGGCTGAACGGATGACTGACGGGGCTGAAATCACTTTGAGGCAATGGGCTTGGCCATTATGTTGGCACGCTAACCGCACGTCCATTTACATCGTTGATAAACAAAATATCCAACAGAGGGCTGAGAACTAGAAACGGGCCAGTGAAAGGTAAATCAATGGTTTATGGACAGTGATGGCTAAATGAAAAACATGAGAGAAGTTTTCATGTAAATATTTAATTATTCATCAATATTTATTTTGTCGCCTTCAAAGTAATCCCTATCAGATGGACTACACTTACGCCAAAGATTTTTCTAGTCCTCGAACCACTTTTCATAAGCACGCTTTGGGATGGCCTTCAGCTCGAGTTTTGCTTTAAATTGTGGCAAAAAATACCCGGAAAATCGCAAATAATACGCAAAATATTTAATTATTTATCAAAATCACACGGAGCCACATCTGGTAAATACGGTGGTTGATCGAAGGTATCTACTGCGTTTTTGGCTTTAAATTCGGTAACAATAAAAAACAAATCACAAAATCACAAAAATCACAACGCACTACTGAGGTGTACCAACTTAAGCACCTACTGAAACAAACTGGTTGACAGACATGCTCATATTTGGCATAGTAATTAAGGACAGGTAGTCCGCGTGGCTTAGTAGTTAAAGCACTAAGCCCGTAAGCCGAAGGTCTCTGGTTCGAGTTTCGTTGGCGTCAACGAGATTTAGTTCAAGTGATTCTTCGGGCGGACTATAAGCCTATTCAGTTATGATACGCGCTGGTTTAAAATCAGAATGTATCGCAGCTGGATGGACGAACACATGGCCAAAGCGTGACAATGATCATATCACCTTATGGAATGCCGATACATTCGATCATGATAATGAGATTCTCTAACTATCTCTCAGCGAAGGCTCGAAAGGAGCAGTATTGCTACGAAAAAAAATTAAGGACAATCCTACCAACTCAACAAAATACACTTTTTTGAAATTTCATTTACCCGGGAATTGAATTTACAATTTTCGGGTACTTTGCTGTCACAATGTGTGTATATATACAGGGTTGTCCATTTCGTGGTAGGAAAGTATAACCCTGCCATTTGATATCTGTCAGAATTAAATGTCATCCAAAGCGTGTTTTTTTAGTTGAAGGTTTGCCATTTAGAAATAAGGACCGTTTAACAGTCGAGGAACGCGTTAAAATTATTAAATTTTATTATAAAAATGGCGATTCGGCTGTATCAACATTTAGGGCTTTACGAGCCGATTACGGACGACATAATCGACCTACACAGCAAACAATTTCGAACACAGTGAGAAAATTTGAGGAGACTGGATTGGTTATTGATATTGCAGGGCCTGTGCATTATCGCCACATTCGTTCTGCTGAAAATATCGCTGTCGTTGCTCAAAGTGTGGAGGAAGACCCGAATTTGTCGATTCCTCAACGTGCTCAACATTTGAGCTTGACTTACGGCTCATTAAGGCGGATTTTGCATTTGAACTTGCATCTCCATCCATACAAAACCCAACTCACTCAAGAACTTAAGCCTCAAGACCATACACAACGCAGAATGTATGCGAATTGGGTGATTGAACAACAAGCCATTGATAACGATTTTTCGAACAAAATATTCTTTAGTGATGAGGCTCATTTTTCGCTCAGTGGTTACATAAATAAACAGAATTGCCGCATATGGGGCTCTCAAAATCATCAAGTGATCGCAGAAAGGCCTTTGCATCCGGAAAAAGTGACCGTTTGATGTGCATTATGGTCTGGTGGTGTTATTGGCCAATATTTTTCTGAAAACGATCAAGGAAGAGCCATTACAGTCAATTCTGACCGCTATGGACGGATTTTAACCGATTATTTTTGGTGAGAAATTCAAGATTTTGATCTGGAGAAGCCACACAACACAGGCTAATCGAGCACTTTTGCAAGAGAAATTTCCAGGACGCGTAATTTCGAGATAGATTGATGTCAATTGGCCTGCAAGATCCTGCGACGTAACACCTTTGGAATTCTTTTCATGGGGCTATGCGAAAGATCGTGTTTACGCGAACAATCCTCAAAATCTTGAGCAATTGAAAACCAATATTCGTGAAGTTATGGCGGAGATATTGCCGGAAATGTGCCGAAAAGTCATTGAAAATTACCTCAAAAGGATTGAGGCTGTGAGAGGTCCCGTGGAGGACAGTTGAATAATGTTGTGTTTCACGGGTACTGGCAAGGATGAATCTTTTTATTGAATAAACAATTTTGTTTCTATCTGAATATTTTATGTGTTCTCTTTAGCTTTACTTTCACAAGCGTGAAATGGATAACCCTATTTATATAAATATATATATATATATATATATATATATATATATATATATATATATATATATATATATATATATATATATATATATATATATATACATATATATATATATATATATATATATATATATATATATATATATATATATATATATATACATATAGAGATATAGATCTATAAAGAAAAAATGGTATTTAACGAAGTTATAGCGATTTGAATTTTCCTGTGTTACTTTGGAATAATTTGCGCTGTATTACTAAGGAAACATATGGCTATGGAACAATATGCGCTTTTTACCAACTTAGACACTACAGCTTTGCTAGGATTTGCATGAATATCTTTGAGAATCGGTTCAGTTAGTGGTATCAGTAATCGAAAAACATAATTGTGGCTGTTTTAAATGCGAAGATTGAATAATTTTGAGTTATTTTGCCCCAACTTAAACGTTTAAGGTGCATGCTTTGACGACTTTACTCAATTTAATAAACGACTGAAGATGAGTACCTACAATTATTACTCATAGGTGAAACAAGTCGAGGAGGCAAGAGAGAGCTCCTAACAGAAGGGCTTCATAACCATTCTAGGATTCGAAAAAATAGGCCATGAATCAATGATTACAGTACAGGGGAGTGGCCCCTGAAAAAAAAAATTTCGTCAAAGGTAGCCGATATGAGTATCAAATGAAATTTCTTTATGAGAGCTTTTCAAAACAGTTCTTAAACTGACAGTTTTTGCTTCAGTGGTGGCACAGGGGGGGGGGGGGGGGTGGAAGTATATGAAAAGTGTATTTCCTCCCTTGCGAATGGATACCTGTGATCTAATAAATCTGAAAAAAATTATTTTCACATTTTCTCCAATAAAATCGTCTTTGACATGTTTCTTGATTTTATTCGTTACTGGTTACTGCATTTTGTAAGTTGAGTACAAAACCCTTCTTATATGGACGTAAGTCTGTCTACCCAGCTTGTTTCAGTTGGCTTAAATAAGTTGAAGCATCGCTGGGTCAAGTGCATCGATCTAAGAGGAGACTATGTTGAGAAATAAATTGCCACTTTTTCGAAATTTCCGTTTTTCGTATATACAGCGCGGCGCAAAATAACTCACCCGATCGTAAGATTTTATGACTTTTGCAAATGGCATTGTAGGTGAATCATACTTGATATTGACTTGATACTTGACAGCTTCAAAATGCAAACAGACAAACAATGGAGCACTCTACTACACAAGAACATGGAGTAATTGTGTAGTTTGATTGTGACGGTTTTTCATCAGAAATCATCACGAGTGACGAGGGACATTTCCACTTAAGCGGCGATGTCAATAAGCAAAATTTTCATTTCTGGGGCACTGGAAATCCGCACGTGATGCAGAAATAGTCATTACATACACTCAAAGCCACTGTATGGTGCGGCCTTCACGAGGGAGGAGTAATCAGGCCGCATTTTTTTTGAGGATGCCTTCGATAATACGGTTACTGTTACTGGAGAACACCACTGGCCCATGATAAATGGGTCCTTACTGCCGCTTGCATGAACGGGGCTTAGTGAACATCTGGTTTCAACAAGACAGTGCTACCGCAAGCACAGCATGAGCCCCAATGGATATTGTGAAGGAAACATTTCGTGGTCGGAACGGAGATGTTTTGTTTTACCAGTTAATGTATTTTACCTCGATTCGATTTCTATGTCCTTTAAATTAGACTTGTCTGGTGACTCCCCCTCCCACCAGGTTGAAGGCACCTCATTGCGTAACAAAACGAGATCTGGCCCGAAGAGATGTGTCAAATGGTTCCAGGCTAGGCTCTCGGGTTGACAGGGGAGGTGCTTAGTGTGTCACTTGAGAGCATGGCAGCTCCACACTCAGAGCGTGAATGGCATTCATCTACCAACCAAAAAAAAGCCACATGTTGTTGGTGTGTTTCCATTTAATTGAATTGGCTATAAATCACTTGATTATAATCCGAATTCAATAAAATTTTTGGGGATACCATGGTCTTATATTCACCTATATATATGGTTATGAAGCTCGAAGAGTATGAAAGGCCCTGCTACGATTTTAGCAAAAAGTTCACAAAACATACTATCACTGACAGCGTTCATTGAATTTTAACTTCTGAAGTGTTTGTTGCCTTTGTAATCCCAAAAGGTTTGTTCAAGATTTTTTTGACTCAAAGGTGTCCAGTTGCGAAAGGGCGACAACATTATTTTTGTACATTTTGCTGTCCCTGGATCTCCTCATGTACAAATTGACTTTTTTGTTTCAGATTCTTACAATTCTGAACAGGGGACTTTCATTTGATATCCCACTAGATTAGCATTAACAGAAAAAATGTTTAATGAGCACATTAGTATAAGAGGGACTCCATTAAAATTTTTTCGATAAGATCTAAACTTTGTGAGACCACCGTGTCTCACCTTTCCAGCTTGTATGGTTTCTGGGAAAACTTTTTGCGACACACGAGCAGACAGACACGACGCCAAACTAATAGGTTTTTGTAAAATTCGATTCACAAAATGCAGGGTTTTCCAATAAGAGGTGTTATTTTGATATTAAAAAAAAATATCATTTTTAGGGTCTTGTAAAATAATTTAACAAAACCCTACTAAAATCGCGTCCTGTCTGGCCGTCTGTCCGTCTGTCTGTCCGTCCGTCCGTCCGTCCGTCCGTGTGTCACAGCAGTTTTTCTCGGAAACTACTGAAGCTAGAAACATCAAATTTTGTATGTAGGTGTAAAGTGAGGTTCTCTTCAAAGTTCAGCTACAAAAAAATTTTATAAGGTATTTAAGGGGGGTCGCCCCATATAGGGGAGTGACCCCCCGAAAAAAAAATTGCATTGGAAGTAGCCGATATGGGTATCGAATGAAAGGTCTTGATAAGAACTTTACAAAACAGTTCTTTATTTGGCAAAGTTTGCTTCAAGGGGCGCACAGAGAGGGGAAAAACACGAACAATTTGTGTCCCCCCCCCCTCGCGATTGGACACCTTTCATCCGAAAAATCTGAAAAAAATCAGGAATGTAGGCCTTGGTAAGTAAAACAACAAAAAATACGTTAGAAGTCGCAATTCACTCAACTTTGTTAGTAATAGTATGATTTATCGATTTTATGTTTTCTTGAATAAAATCTTAACGGTACCATTAAATTCAATGAAATTCAGTACGTAGATGTCTATTTACGAGATTGATCTATCCTAAAAGTTTCATAAAGATTGAATCATATTTAACGAAGTTATAGCGGTTTGAATTTTCCTGTATTACTATGGAACAATATGCGCTGCATTTATTACTATGCGCTTTTTACCGACTCAGACACTACAGTTTTCCTAGGATTTGCATGAAAATTTCAGGAATGATAGTTATCATGAATATCTTTGAGAATCGGTTCAGCTAGTTGTATCAGTAATCGTAAAACAAAATAGTGGCTGTTTTAAATGCGAAGATTGAATAATTTTGAGTTATTTTTTCCCAATTCTACGTTTAAGGTGCATGCTTTGCACGCTTGATTCAATTTAATGGATGACTGAAAATGAGTACCTACAATTAATGCTCATAAGTGAAACAAGTCAAGGTGGTAGGAGAGAGCTCCTAGCAAACATGCTTTTTAACCATTCTATGATTCGAAAAAATTGGCCATTAACGATGATAACAGTACAAGAGAGTGGCCACTGAAAAAAAAAATTCATCAAACGTTGCCGATATGAGTATGAAATGAAAGTTTTCATAGGAGCTTTTCAAAACAGTTCTTAAACTGTCAGTTCCTGCTTCAGTGGGGGCACAGGGGGGAAATACATGAAAAATGTGTTTCCTCGCTCGCGAATGGACATCTGAAATAATTGTCAAGGCAGATATTTATGAGTATAACATCAATAAAAACCTCAGAAGTCGAAATTCGTTCAACTTTGTTAATAATAGTATGATCTTCGAATTTCATATTTAAACACAAAACCCTTCTGACATGAGCGTAGGTCTGTTTACCCAACTTGTTTAATATAAATGATCAGATGTTTATTTCATTATAAAGAAAAAATAACATCATGCAAATGACCACCACGACCACGCTTACAGGACCATATCCTTTTCATGAAATTTTCCATAACCAAATCGCAAAGTGTAAGTACATGATTGTAGGAAGTTAACAATGTTTACTTACAAAATTTTCACTGTTATCTCATCGTTGTTGGCATGAAAACCTCATGTATTATATACTTAGGGGGAAATAATCAAATTCAAATATTGATAAAAACTGTCTCATTTTAAAAACAGATTCTTATAGGTGTATGTCACTTCTAGGATAAAGTTCAAATCCTTCTGTAAATATCTTCATTTTACTGCTTTTCAACTGCTTGTGATTGAAAATTTACTGAAATATCGAAAATAAAGTACAACACATACCGATTACTTGAAGGATCCATAACTTATTAGTCTGATCAACATCGAACGTTTTTTCATGACTAAATTAACCGTCATATTATCTACGCATACTGCATCATCAAAATCAATTGCCTGTTTCTCACCACTGGTTTACAACTTATATTACATATACCCTGAAGCACTCAACCAAGTCACGTGACCCTATTAGAACAATTTTCTCATGAAAAGCAAATTTTTGGTCAGAAAACAAAGCGCTAGTCGATCGATTTATTGAGACACGATGATAGCCAAATATTTGTAAATGGACCCTTGCTGCACACATTTTATCCTTTGTTCCTGATTTCTATTTGAATCTCAGTTCTGGCAATTAAACATTGGAACGAGTGACCCTTGACATCATAACTACCAGGTTAAGAGGCTGACAGTTGTTGAGAAAAGCCGACATGGTACCGACAAACAGCCAAAGGATACTTTAGTGGCCTGTGTCGAATGCTCCCACTTATATATGGTCGTGACTTTTGCAAGGAATATGAATGAACAATTTATGTTTCATTGAGACAAGATTTGTGAGAAAGATCCTTAAGAATTCTTCTGACATGAATTAGGGTGAGCATTGATTATTTCGTAGACGTTGAGTTTCTTGTTTTTTTTTCTCTTTTGCATTTCTTAATTATACTTTCTTTTTCAAGTTTCTTTTGAGTGAGTTTCAAAATTATTCAAAGAAAGCGAAAGTCTCAAATCCCCATCAAGCTGATTAAAATGAAAGTGAATCAGGGTAAGGAAATAAAATATAATTATTTTTCAATTGCGAAAGGTAACAATGAAATAATTTGTTTTAATTGTGAGTTACGATAAAATTAATACAGGCTACGGGTAAAACTTTCTCAAGGCTGACCACAATGTGTTTCTATTTTTCAGCGTTTTTTACTAAAATATAAAGTACTATTGAAATCGCGGTCTGTGTTTTTCTGTGTGGTGCAGCAGTTTTGCTCTGAAATTATAGAGACTACATTCATTAAATTTGGTGAAAAGAGATGATGACCTCTTGAAAATTTTTGAATGAAAAAATTTTTCCGAAATTTTTAAGGGTGGTTTCCTCATATAATAATGTAATCATTATAAACTTTTTTTTCATCCAATGTAGTCGATTAGGGTATCATATGAAAAGTCTTAATAAGATCTTTGCAAAAAAGGTCTTAAGACTACCCAATTTATTCCGAGGTGAGCAGGACTACACACTACAACTGAACACCTTTGATCGGAAAAATCTAAAAAAATATGGAAGTATGATAGGTGTTATTGAGAATAGTACCACAAAAATACTTGCCTGAGAAGTCTAAATTAATTGGACTTTGTTAGTAATAGCAAGATGTATCTAAATTTATTGAATTGAGATTTCAGAAGCATCAAGCCTTTAACGAAACTATAGAGGCTTAAATTTTTCTGTGTTACAAAAACACCTATATATGACTATCAAACAATTTATGCTTTCAATAGACTTAAGCACCACCGATTTTTTAAGATTTATAACAAAGTTCAGAATGGGTATTTATCATTAATACCTTTCAGAATTTGTTCAAGCCATTATTCATTTAATCGATGTAAGATGTTCACTCCCCCATCAGACACGTCCTCAGGTGGTAGATATCAGGTGTTAGGAAAAATACCACTCGTGGACCTAAAAGCGAGCAAGTGGAAGCGGTAAGAATGCTCCACTTAGTATTTACTGGAGCTAGGTCAATAGCCTCGGATCGAACTAGATAAACGGCAACAGCTATCGAAACGTATAAAGGACTATTCTTTTGAAACTTGGAATATTACAACTCCACTTTAGACAGTCCAAAGCCAGTTTGAGAAAGGTGGAGTAAACCTCTTGTTTCCCCAATCCACAGCTTCCATAATTTCTCATCCCAAACGCCACGATTGGGGCCGCAAACTGGGTTGACTGGTTCCCCAATAATGGGACACTAAATGCCGAGAAATAATATTAACTGTAAATACATCTACAGCTCTTGCTACTAACTCCTACTTACACCTCCTTTGTGGCGATATAAGAGAGTGAAGGCGAGTTTTCCGTGCCTGATATCGGAATCAAAGTAATAACTATGCCACCGAAATGAATGTTAAGAGTCCCCGTCACTGAAATACCATATAATGTTCCGAAATCTGCAGAAGGGCTTCAAAATGGATTGGACTCATGGCAATGACCTTGCGAACGAGAATGAGACTTTGGCATTGGATCTTGGAAAGTCAGGTCACTCAATTACCTTGGCATTGTTAAGTACCTTTGACAACAGGCCAGTCAATATAAACTAAACATACCAGCAATCCAGGAAACGGACTGGACTAGAAATGATCTTCAAGACATGAGATCGCATAATATTCAAAAGTCGGAAGCCCACTGGAAAACATTGTGGATAGTGAGTTCAAATCGCACGTTATTGATTTCAAGGCAATAATGAACGGTTTTGTGCGATCCGTATAAAAGCAAAATTCTTCAAAATCTGGCTGATCAATGCACATGCTCTGACTGAAGAAAAGGATGAAGGAAACGTTCTACAATCACCTAGAAAAACCAGTCAACTCATTGCCTACAAACGAGGTAAAAATAATTGTGGATGATTACAACGCTAAGGTTGGCAATAAGATATCTTATCGGGTGACGACTGGCGGAAATAGCTTCGATAATTAAATGAACGACAATGGCCAGTGCCTACTTGACTTTACATGTAGCAGAAATCAAGTCATACGTTCAACTTGCTTCCATCATCAACGTATTCATAAAATTACCTGACATCACCAGATGGCAACACGCAAAACAAAATCAACCATATTCTGATCCAACAATTTTGGGCCTCGAGCATTCTTGATGTCCGTACATAATAAGGAGCCAATTGTAACTCAGATTATTACTTGATCAAATTAAACTATCGATGTCGTATGTGAAACGCGTATTCATCGAAGATAAGCCCACTACAAAAATTTAACATCGAAAGGCCCCGAATGGCGTCTGTGGCAAAAAGTTTCGCGGAGACCCTCAACGACCAGCTGGCTCCCATCTTATTAGGCATATTGCTGAAAACCAGCAATAAGCTCTGGATGGAAGTGAAACTAGCTGTGAAGACAGTGGCAGAACACACAATCGGACATCACACCCGGTGCAAAAGAAATGATTGGTTCGATGATGAGTGCCAGAATGCGCTAGATAAAAAAAATCAGGCGTACAAGGAATACTTAGGTAGGAAACCCCGGTCGAAGAAAAAAAGACAATCATACAAAGTGATGAAAGGTCTGAAATGTGGTCATGAGCCCAAAATCACGCTCTGCCGTGATGACATCGGGACATCATAACTAATGAAACTAAAATTAAGAAAAAATAGGCACCATATTTCAGGAACCTAATTGATTCTACACAGCACTCCAGAAAATCTAAGACTACAGATTTTTCCATAGAGTTTCTATAGACCTTACCAACTCTCGATGAGGTTTGCTCTACCATCAAGGCCCCAAAGAAAAATAAAGCGCTGGGTGTCGATGAGATTCCAGTGCAGCTCATCAAATATGGTGTGAGCAGTATTCAGAAAGCCATCCATAAAATCATCCAGCATATTAAGCTACAATAACATATGCCCAAAGAGTGGATCCACCCAATTATTTTCCCTATTTACAAAAAAGTGCGAGAATTATAAGGACATATCGCTGCTTGATACGGTGTACAAAATATTGTCAAATATCTTCGCAAATTGAATTGGATCATACGCCAACAGTATTATGGGGGAGTATCAAGGTGATTTCAGAGCAAGTAGATCAACAATAGACCAATTGTTCACAGTCAAGCAGGTACTTGAAAAATGCTGGGAGTTCAGCATACACGTACACCAAACTTTCGTTGACTTTAAGCAAGTATACGATGGTATACTTTGTAGCACACTGTACCAAATAATGCTTTGCTTTGGCAGCCCAGCCAAATTGGTCCGTCTTACTAAAATGACAATGATGGCGAGGATCTCCAAAGTCCGCATCAAAAACCAACTCACCGATGCCTTTGACCCAAATATCGAACTAAAGCATGGCAATGAGCTGCCCCTATTGCTATTCAATTTGGCTCTGGATTACGTCAATATACTAGGTACATTACTATTCAAGTCGAGCCACATAGTTGTCTATGCGGATGACATCAACATTTTGTCACGGTTATTGACAACTGTCAAAGAACTAGACAGCAAAACTAAACTAGTAGGGCTACAAATCCATGAGGATAAAACAAAGCCCATGAAGTAGTCTAAAACAAGTTGAGTAAGCAGGAGAGTGCTCCTACCAGAAGGTCTTTGTAAACATCCTAGGGTTAGAAGCAAGTTTTCTAATGGCGTGAATCGATAACTTGAATTATTCATCCAATACTTAGATATGAAATCGTTCAAATTTATACAAAAGATGCACAGTTTCTTTCATAAGCACAGTGCAGCCGCCATTTTAATCTAGCTTAAATGATTTTTCTGAATGCTCGGCCGATTGAACATGTTCAAGTTAAACACTATTCCTTAAATTATCATGAAAATTGAAAGAAAATAAAAGTACCTAAGTCAATTTTAAATCTATATAGGGTTTTCCAATAAGAGGTGTTATTTTGAATAGATCTTCTGATTTAACACCTTACGACTTCTTCCTTTGGAGCCACGTGATAGAGAAGGCCTATGCCAATAGCTCAGCGTCAATTCAAGATCTCAAAGATGAAATTCGTGAGGCTATTGAGGACATAGGGCAGCCACTTTGCGATTTGGTTATGGAAAATTTCATGAAGAGGATATGGTCCTGTAAGCGTGTTATAGTGGTTATTTGCCCAATGTTAATTATTGCTATTAACGGCATATCTTCTTCTTTATAATGAAATAAACATCCGACCATTTATATTAAAAAATGGCATTTTTCTTTAAATATCAAAATAACACCTCTTATTGGAAAACACAATATGAACCATAAACACTAGTTATTGTTGTTGTAATTCCATATAATTGAAATGGCTATAACTCACTTGATTATGATTCGATCTCAATTAAATTTTGTGAGCATATATATCTTATGTCAGTCTATATAGCTGCAAAATTTCAAGAAGTTTAAAGGCACCGTTTTGATTTTATGGGCAAAAATATAAAATCTACAAATCATACTATTATTAACAAAGTTGAGCGAATTTCGATTTCTAAGGTATTTGTTGCCCTTGTACTCATAAAGGTCCACATTCGTGATAATTTTCAGATTTTTCGGCTGAAAGGTGTCCAATCGCGAGGGGGGGGGGGGGGGACACAAATTTTGGGTACATTTTGTCTTCCCGTGGACACCCTAATTCATCAAATGATTTTTTTATTTCAGGTTCTAAAAGTTCTAGTCAAGACCTTTCATTTGATACCCCACTCGACTACCTTTGATGAAAAAAAATTTTTATGGGCCAATTCGTTATTAGGGGGGGACCCCCCTTAAACATTTTTTAAATTTTTGTTAAGGCCTCAACTTTTGAGAGACTATCACTTCTGACCTTTTCACAAAGTTTGAGCATTCTAGCTTCTATAGTTTCTGAGGAAATCAGCTGTGACGCACGGCCAGACGGACAGACGGACGGACGGACAGACGGACAGACGGACAGACTGGTCGCGAAACTAGTAAGTCTTTGTAAAAACATTTTTTACAAAGACCTAAAAATATCTCAAGTACATTATATATCATACTTGGCGAATAAAGTATCGAAAAAGTTCGCAAATTCGTATATTTAGGTAACAAATTTCAAATTTTTTGGCTTTTGAGTGGCGCCCATTCGGTTTCAGATGGTTTTTTATTGTGAGCTTTATCACACACTTGAATAAATCTTTGTACTGATTTTGGCGAAAATTGGAGCTATACTTTTGTCAGAACAGGAATCACAAATTTGAATGATTAACGAAACGAGTTCTGAAAATTTGGCGGAAATTAAAGCAAAATTATGACCTCCAGGCATACATTTTGTTATATATACTCTGTGGTCTAGTGGTTAGAGCATGAACTCATAAGCCGAAGGTCCCAGGTTCAAATCTCGTTGAGAGCAAAGTGATTTAGTTTCGGACAGACTATGACTCAGTGGTGATATGTACTGATTTAATCAGATCAGATCATAGCTGAGCAGGCATAAGGGAGCATGGTACTGACCAAACCAACTTCCGAAATAATCAATACGGTCATGAATATGAGATACTCTAACTATCTCTAAGCGAAGGCCCGAGAGCGGCTGTAGTGCTACAAAGAAGAAGAAGAAGGTAACAAAATAATGAGAGACACTAATGAAAGAGACGAAATATACAGAAGAAAACAGCTCGCAAATGAAATATTTTATTCAGTTTTGACGATCTTGAAAACCATAGACAGGAAAACAAAGCTCCAAGTATACAAATCTGTGATAAAACCTCTGTTATCCTACGGGCGTGAAACACGGACCCTAACTCAAGCTTCTGCAAATATATTGAATCTCTTTTAGCAACGGGTTCTGATCCAAATACTCGGAGCGATGCAACACCGGGGCCAATGATGAATTCGATACAACCATGAGCTGTATGAAATTTCTGATGAGCCGGAAGTCTCAACTAATGCAAGACTGCCGAAGCTTTAACGGGCTGGCTAAATAAATCGTATCGACGAACAACAGAAACCAAAAAGATAATCGTTGAGAGAACTGCAGGCCGAAGACCAGTGGGGAAACCGAGAAAATGCTGGTCTGACTCGGCAGACGAAGACAGTTCATCGTTGCTCATATTTTGAAATTGGAGGACGTGGTCAATGGACTGAGATAGTTGAAGGTACTATTCGCAAAAAGGGTAGTAATACGAAGAAGAAGAAGAAGATATTAGATCATTGAATAGACCAGTTGCACTGCGACAACTTCTAGATAATATGAAGAAATACAAAATCAACAGATATCAGATAACATAGTGAAAACATATTTAACATCTGAACGCATACTGATTTTAAAAGTGGAAAATCGCAAGGAAGCCATAAATTTGTGGTAGCTTTCATTGCTAACAGCACATTTAAACAAATTGTCATCAATTTCAAGCCCGTAAATGAAAGGTTCTGTGCGGTATTTATCAAGACTAAACTCTTTAATGTCTAGCTGGCCAACTATCACGCGTCCACAAAAGACAAGGAAGAGGCAATCAAAGACGAATTTTACAGCACCCCGGCGTGTACTCTCAATAAATTGCGGTGAAATGATAAAAAAATTATTTTGGGTGACTTCAATGCAAAAATCGGCCAAGAAACGATACGCAGACAAAAAACAGAGCTGCGCAGCCTCCATACAGCGACCAGCAACAAAAGATAACTTCTGAGAGATTATGCTACTAGTAGAAGCTTCACGCACTTCTTGCATTGAGAACTTCATAAGAGAACGGGGGTGTCTCCAGACTGTGACACATTTAACTAGATGACCATGTTTTCACACAAAAACAAGTCACTACTCGATACGCGCTTGCTCGGTTCCTTGGTTATATCAAAGTAGAAGATACACAAGCTTGATGAGAGCTCAGTAACGTCCACATACATTTCAGCGCTGCAAAATCGTATCAACATATCCCCGTAGTAAGAGATGGGGCGACAGAAGTGTCCAAACAGGTCACTAGCAAGAGAAATGTTGGAACAACTGGTACAACAAAGAATGGAAGTCGTTCAAATCAGGAACAAGGCGTACAATACAATATAAACAGCGATCAACTCGGACCAAAGAAGAACAACATAAAACCCCCAATGAAAAGGTTAAACATACCCCAAAGAAATAAACCACTGACCAACAACAACAAGCTCCAACAGGTAAACATCATGACCCTATATGCAGTTAGATTGGTGCATACGTCTTATTAGCGGCTTCAATCCAAAATAAGTCTTTAGAAAAGTACACAAGGAGTTATCAAAGGTTGCGCAGTCAAAATTACAAACAGCTGACTGCAATATTTCCAAAAGCTATTCACAGCATCCCCAACAACAACTGGAGCTTTCAACATCCTAAAACCAAAACAAAAGGTTCTAGTCTCAAGGGTCATTTGAAAAATTAAGGCTCCTGGAATAGACGAAATACCAGCAAAACTACTCCAAAATGGGGGTCCCAATCTTCAAGTAAGTAACCACCTGCATTGATTAATATACATAATATGGTCAGAGGAGCAGTAACTAGAGGACTGACGAAAAATTATTATATTTCCTAAACATACAAAGGAGGATAAGTTAAGGTGTGAAAATTACATAGGGATCACTTCACTGCGTACGCCTTATAAAGTGCCCTTCAAAATCATAGAAAGAAAATTAAAGCCATATTATGAAAGTATTACAGAAGAGTATCAAGGGGTTGTTAAACTAAATATTCTCAGTTAAGCAGCTGATCAAAAAGTGCTGGGAATATTACATCGATGTGCACTAACTCTCTATAGACCTTAAGCAAGCATACAACAAGATTGACAGAAACGCGCAGTAAAAAATAGTGCTTCACTTTGGCTTCACTACAAACCTAATCCACATGGTCAAAGACACGATGCTAAACACAGAATCCCAGTTCAAGGTAAACGGTGAACTAACGGACAGTTTTATAAAAGAATCAGGCCTAAAATAGGGAGATGTATTTAGACGGACAACGGAACACTTCATCAGGAAGACATCAGCTGAAAACTCGGATACGATAATGTTCAAGTACATATGCTGATCATCTCAGAATTATGGTACCTTTAATCTTTGATGCCACAATAGCATTGCTAAACATAGTATTTGAAGCTGACCAAATTAACTTACGAGTTAATGGAACTAAAACAGAATTCATCACTCAAACGAGAAAGATAACCCCAGTTCAACAAAACCTGACTATAAACTTGAAAGTGTGGATAATTTTATAAATCTTGAAGCCAATCTGAATAAAAGAGATGCTAAAAAGGTGAGATCAAACGGCTCGTAATTACCGTTAATAGAGCTCACTACTCCGTGTTTCCCATTCTAAGATCCAGAGGGCAAACATATTTACGGGCAAAATGAGTTCCATATTTACGGGCAAAATGAGTTCTATATTTACAAACCACTAGTCAAACATGTGCGAAGGGGAACATGGACCCCGATGAGTGAATCCAAAAAGGCAGTAGATGTATTTGAACACAAAGTACTCCGGAAATTCTACGGGCTAGTGAAACGAGGAACTGAGCAAAGATTACGTTACCGATGAGTTGTATGAATTATTTGACGATCCAACTGTACCCACTTGTGGGAAGTTATGCAAATTGCAATGGAAGAGCCATGTAGAAAGAAGGGAAGAAAACCGGGAAACCAATAGAAAGATCCAGCAGGTATTTTGTGGCAAGACCGAAGACTTTATGAAAAGAAACGATAGAAGCTGATGGAAGATCCTTGCTGGGGGTGATTAACTGGTGGACAAGGTCACGAAATCGTGATGATTATTCCTTATTCCTTGAGGCCAAGGCCAGACTTGGACTGTCACATCATAGATGGTGACGATAATCCATATGAAAATGAAAACGAACTGAATTTTAAAGTCAGTTATTCTACAAATATTAGCATTCAAACTCCCTTAGAGGTATAAAAAACAAAAATGGATAAACTATATCTTTTTCCAGCTACTTTAAAAAATAGAATCAGAAAAATTAAAAGTAAACTATTCATCCATTTACGCAGGAGACTCTCTGCAATTAAAAGGGCAAGGGGACACTAGATTATTATTCTTATATTCTTTTTTATTGTAAAGTATTGAGTTTGTTACTATTTCTTACTTTCCAACACGTTCCCAATATCGCTTTTCATTCAACTATTGCAAAAATTAAACTCATCACTGAAAAGTTATTCATTTAATGCTTATTTGTGAGGATTGGTTGTAAAGTAGTTATTTATCCAGAAAAAGAAACTTCTTTTATTTTTCATTTACAATTGTGATGGCTTCTCCATATACAAGTTTTAATGTATAAATGCTTGTTCCATAGGAGTAGTATATACATAGATAGTTTTTGGTATCGAAAAAAAAAAAAAAAATACGACAAAATTCAAACATTTAAATCTAATTTTCGTTTGTTCCTTCTGGTTAATTTACCAGTATACATATAATCTGTAGGCAAATTGGTGATAGCGTGGTCAAGAAGAAAATTTATCGAGAGACATTTGTGAAAATAGTTTTATCAGAAAAAGTATATAGGCATATGTGTTATTCATATCTTGCGTCTTTTTCCTTATTTATGAACACAGTTGCATTGTGAACAATTCATGAAGTGTGGTTTCTTTTTTATGTTATGCTGTTTTCAGTTTTTTAGTGTGTTGTGTATGTAAAATGTTCATTAAGGACTCCAGCGGTGGAAGTGCTCAACTGGAACGGCCTTGTCAAGCGACGCGTAGGCGTTCTGACAGCTAGCGTTGCGGTTTCATGGGGTGGGTTCTTTCCGCCAGCACAAGGACCTACTACATAAAAATGTAACACTTACGATTTTTTGACAGAAGAAACTGGACCCATTCGACAACTGTCGAAGGCTGAGGTAACCAACCGAAGTACCGAACAAACGAAACGTGATGACATTTCAAAGTTACCCGTGTGCGAGGGAAGAGACGAAATTTTTATTGCCGTGGATACTCACAGCCCACAAAAAGAGTTGGGTATCTGAGTGGTAGTGGTGCCCCCTCCGACCCCTCACAACTGGATCAATGATCCAAATAGATGACTTGTCCATAAGAGAAGTGGAAGGAGAATCATTCAAGGCAAGAGCGTTTAAAACGACTAAAAAGGGAAGCTTCGACCGATGGCTAGCTCATTTTTCTTTTCTAGGAAGAGTTAATTTAGCTCTAAAAAAACATTTTTTTATTTTTAATAGATTCTATGCCAAGTCTTCAAATCTTCAGTGAGCTTTATATCTCATATAGATATTTGCTAGTTTTTAAAACTCAAACTACTAGAAAATATGTGAACATTACTATTTAAACATTGGAATTTCTAGATTAGTAAACGCTCCGTGTATATATGCATTTATGAATATTATTAAGGGTTAAATCATAATAATAATTTTTAATTTTTATTTTCATTGCGTTCTATTTAATTTCAACTTCTAGTTACAAACGTGCACTTAAAAATCTTTCTCCATTCTGCATACACCTTATGTGTATTACGAGTATTTCGTATGTGTGTGTGAATATATTTTTAGTCACAATGAAAAATTTATTTGCCCAATACGAGGATAAAATGTATTATATTTGATAAAACATGTATGATAGTTGCTAGTTAAATCTTTCATATCATCGAGGAAAAAAAATTTTCGTTCTCCACCGAACTGTAACATCCATTCTTCCTAATAACTTTCAGAATAGCACTCTTAATAGTCAATTTTTTAACAGTGAATTTTCTATTTATTATCAAAATTTTCGGGATTTCAGACCCAAGCTGAAGGATGTAGCTTTATCCTATTCTCTCTCTAACGATGATATAATCTGTATTTCTGAACAATTGGCACAATTGTTAGGCGTGATCGTGATAGGTCTATCTCTAACAAGTTAGATGGAGGAGGTATCCTAGTCGCCTACAAGAAACCTTTACTGGCTTCCCTCTAACAAATTTACTTTTCACTGGTCCTGTAGAATGTGTAGGGCAAAAATAGTCATTTCGTCTTCCCTTTCCCTTCTTGTCTTTTGCACTTATAAGGTATATAAGTCTTCTTTTTCAATCTACAATACTTTCTTCACCGAAATATCCAGTATTTTCTTATCGCGCTTTTCAAATTATCACATTATTTTATGTGGGGATTTCAACCTTCCTAAATTCTCATAAAATGACAATCAGGTTGATCTTGACTCATCTCAAATTTGGTATTTAATTTGTTCTTTTATGCCCATGTGTTCCTTGGCTCAATTTAATATTTTTTTTAACGCTAATAACCATATCCTTGACTTATTCTTTTGTAGTATGGAGCAATCGTTGTTATGCTCACCTCCAGTTCTTTTTCCTTATCTTCTCCTGCACCCCATCATCCCTCCTTACGCTTTAAAATAATGCTTCTGTTCGTTATCGTTGGAAAGAGCGTCAGCCCTATAACTTTTATAAAACTAATTATAAGAAACTTTCAGAAACAATTCTTTCTGTTGATTGGTCCTCCTTCTTTCGTGGTCTTGACTATGATTTCTTAAACGCTACTATTTCTAACACGACTCCACTTGTCAGTATAAGAAACTCTTCTGACTGTCCCTGGTTAACTCTCGATGTGAGGCGAGCCTTGCAAGCTAAAAATCGAGCTCGTCAACGTTTTTCACGTGACAGATCTCCTGAGTCACGTACAGCTTTTTGTCATCTGAGGTTAGTAGCTAAGAAAAAGATGCAGATCGCTAAAACTTCTTATTTTCATCGTATTGAAGGCTCTTTAAACTCAAAACATTCAAAACCTTTTCGGAAATATATATATGCTATCTTAAATCATCTTCCAGTTTCCCATCCTCGCTTCATTTAAACGGCTGCTTAGTGACTTCACCTCTCGAGATTTGTGAACTTTTGAGAACTCAGTTTTCTTCTACTTTTAATGCTACTCCTAGCAATAGCTACTCCTAGCAATAGCCCTTCGTTCCCAATTGTATATACGCCACCTTCATTCCCTTTTACTTACCATCCAGAAGATGTTATGAAGCTCATTTTATAACTTGATGACTCTGCTAGTTCAGGTCCCGATGATATCATTAGCTACTTCTATTTGTATCCCCCTTTCCTTTCTCTTCAATTCTAGCTTATCTTCAGGCACTTTTCCTTTGTGTTGGAAAAGATCGTATGCTACTCCTATTTTTAAAAAGAGGTAGTAACTCAGACGTTGCCAATTATCGGCCTATCTCCTTATTACCCTGTTTCTCCAAACTACTGGAGAAAATCGTGTACTTTCTTCAGTTACTCATGAGTTTCTTGTTCCTGAACAATATTTTATATCAAAAGACGATCGACCTCAACGAATTTGTTAGAATTCATGATCATTACTTCAAAAGCCATGGAGGACCGTTTAAAAGTCGAAACCTTGTATTTGGATTTCTCTAAAGCCTTCGACTCAGTAAATCGCAATATTTTGTTAGGAAACTTAGATTTCTTAACGTTCCTGATTATTTGCTCCACTGGTGATCTTCTTACATATCCAATCGTGTCAGTCAGGTATCCTTTCATGGCTGTCTTTATACTCCCTTCCATCCGTCTTCTAGTGTTCCTCAAGGATCCATTCTGAGCCCACTATTGTTCACTCTGTCTTCTTTTTGCAAATGACGTCAAAGTTTTCAAAATAGTGTCGTTAATCGAACACTGTGCTTTGCTTCAAGATGATTTGAATGCCATTTTATCTTGGAGTTCTTATAACCAACTTACACTAAGTGTTTCTAAGTGCATCCATCTCTCATTTTCTAATAACCCTTGCCCTTTTAGTTTTCAATTCACGCTAAATATTTCTTACCTATGTACGATGACACACTTCAGGGACTTGGTTGTCACTTTTGACTCTAAATTAAAGTTCGATGTTCATATTTCTGAAATTGCTTCTAAACCTCTCGCATTTCTGGGTTAATCTTAAGAAATTCCTATATTTTTTCTAAACCTTTATCATGTGTTAAATTATATTCTAGTTTGGTTCGCCCATCCTTGAGTACTGTTCGCCAGTTTGGCCGCCTCATTTGAAGTGTTTGAAGTTCACGCTAGAAGCTGTCAAAAAAGATTTACCAGGATCGTCTTCTTGAAATTCCGGATTCCCTACATTTTTTTGAATCACGCTTAGCTATCCTTAATATTCCTCCGCTGGAAATGCGTCAACTCTACCTTGATGTATGTTTCCTTTACAGGCTTTGCCGTAGTTTGCTCGATACTCGCCTTACTATGAGGTGCGTTATGCAATCTATAAGATTGTCGAATATCTTTAATGTTCCATTTGCACGTAATTTGGTGTCTTTTCACTCACCCATGCTCAGATTACCTCTTAACCATGATGACCTTCAGCTTGGGCCTATCCCCCTTTTGTATTTAGTTTATAAAAGATTTGTTAACTGTCTTCTTCTCAGCCCTCAGTAATTTTTCTTATTTATTTTCTCTTAATTTATTGAATTTTCTATTACTTTCATCTGTGCTGTGCTATTGTTTAATTCATTTTGCTTTGCTTTTTTTTTCTATTTTGTTATTGGAATTTTTTTCTGTTAAATAGAATTAAGTAAGTAAATAAATAAATAGGATAAAAATATACTCCGTTCTACTAAAAGAAGATTGTTACACGATACGAGACATAAACTTAAATAAAATATTGTATACTGAAAAAATTCCTCAATATATGGAAAAGCGTACAAACCAATTTATCGCAAAGTACTACTCACCTCATTTCTTCGACGAGCGCTTGTTGCAGAAATGCGGCGGCTGAAAAACAATTCTAGGTTTTAATTTCTTAGTTAGATTTCTAATTTTTTCTAATAATGAGAATGCTGGTTTCCTTGCCTATGGGTGAAGTCTTGCAACACATTTGAATAGTTTTGTATATAAACTAAACTGTAAAGATTGGACGATTTTTACTGCTTCCAAAACTTGTCTGAGATGCGAGAGAAATCACTATTTGATTAGAAAGTAGTATTAAAATATTTTCGCCACTATCACCACAGTTCTTGGTTCTACCCACTAAATCTTTGTCCAACAACCCATTTCCCATTCAGCTTCTAACCACTTACAACTCATGGGCACCCTGCGAATTTAATCGGAGCCATCTCAGTCAAAGTTTACTACACCGCTCCACCATTTTTGTATCGAATTGCCCCGCGACAGTTTTTTCACCTTCTTTTGTACCGGGCCCCTAGGGCATAGTCCTTATTGTTATCATCGTCATCAGGAAAATTCCATTTTATACATTTCATGCACATTTTATCAACAAGATATTATCTCTAGTACACCGTACCGGTCATAACAGCTACCAAATCTTATGATCTTTGCACGAAAATATTTGAGAAATTACACTTCCTTTCAATCTTACTTCACGCATTGCTTCTAGAGTTATACATGGCCCCTACGTTTTATGCACTTTTTTCGATAATCTTTAAAACAACCATTCGAAAGTCTGTATGCACTAAATAGGTATCTACAGTATTGCAAAACCTTTTCCTTGGAAAGATAAAAATTTTACGTTCCTTGGACTAAAAAAACGAAAACAATTCACGCCGAGGAACTCACGAAGAAACCTGCCATCACCGTCGGTAACGCCCTTTTTCTTTCTCAACCATTTTTTCTACACCGTCAGATCCTCCCGCAAAAAAGAACTAGCCAACTGTCAACCCAGTTTTCTCTCGAGCTCGTAACTGTAGGAGCGGCTGCCATTTCTACATCCTCCGTCAAATAAAGCCTCCATATAAATAAGGCTGAGAGTGGAGGAAAAATAAAAGAGAGCCGTAAAAGAAAAATAAACAAAAAACAAACACCTGTAACTACAGTCGGTTGAAAACACAATAATTGACTTGACTACTCTAGGTTTCAATATAATTTAATTATTCTTCAATTTCGATGTGGGCTTATGATTAGCTTGAATATTATATTTTTAGGGTTTTGTACTAGATTACAAAACCCTATTGCAATCACGACCTGTGTCCGCCTGGCGGTCCGTCCGTCTGTATGTCACAGCCCTTTTTCTCCGAAACTATAGAGGCTACAGCCATGAAACTTTATAGAAAGGTCAGAAGTGGTGACTTCTAGAAAGTTTTGGGGCGGAAAAATTTTTCAAAGGGGTTTAAGATGGGTCTCCCCATATTGGGAGCTGACACCTCAAAAAAAAAAATTTCGCCATTGGTAGTCGAGTAGGCTGTTCTTGGAAAGGTCTTAATGAGATCTTTTCAAAACAAGTCTTAAAATTGCCTTATCGGTACCGAGGGGGGCAGGGGGAGGGGGAATGTACGAACTCTTCGCATACATACCCCCTCGCGATTGGACACCTTGCATCCAAAAAATCATGAATGTAGGCCTTTATAAGTACAACAATAACAAATGCATGAGAAGTCGAAATTCACTCAACTTTGTTAGTAATAGTATAATTTATCGATTTTATGTTTTCTTGAATAAAATCTTAAGGGTACCCTTAAATTCAATGAAATTCAGTACACAGATGACTATTGATCTTCTCTGAAATTTTCAAAAAGATCGAATGGTATTTAACAAAGTTATAGCGATTTGAATTTTCCTGCGTTACTATGGAACAATATGCGCTGTATTACTATGGAGATATATGGCTATTTTTACGGACTACCGACACTACAGCTTCGCTAGGATTTGCATGAAAATTTCAGAAATTATAGGTATCACGAATATCTTTGAGAATTGGTTCAGTCAGTAGTATCAGTAATCGTAAAACAAAACAGTGGCTGTTTTAAATGCGAAGATTGAATAATTTTGAATTATTTTTTCCCAACTTCAACGTTTAAGGTGCATGCTTTGAACACTTGATTCAATTTAATGAATGACTGAAGATGAGTACCTTCAATTAATACTCATAGGTAAAACACGTCAAAGAGGCAGTAGAGAGCTTCTAGCACAAGGGCTTTGTAACCATTCTAGGATTCGAAAAAATAGGCCTACAGTACAGAGGAGTGACCCCTGAAAAAAAATTCATCAAAGGTAGCCGATATGGGTATCAAAAGAAAGTTCTTTATGAGAGCTTTTCAAAACAGTTATTAAACTGACAGTTTTTGCTTCAGTGGAGCAAAGAGGGGGGGAAAATACATGAAAAATGTGTTACCTCCCTCACGAACGGACACCTGTAATCTAAAAAATCTGAAAAAATTATCAAGGGAGATATTTATGGGTATAACAATAACAAGTAACTCAGAAGTCGAAATTCGTTCAATTTTGTTAATAATATTATGATCCTCGAATTTCACTTTTTCTCCAATAAAATCGTCTTTGACATGTTTCTTGATTATATTCGTTACTGCATTTTATAAATTGAGTACAAAACCCTTCTGACATGAGCGTAGGTCTGTCTACCCAACTTGTTAACTTTATAGTGGAGTTTAAATATTTCAAAATATTCCTCCCACACTTCAAATACATTGAATTTAGATCCTGATTGAATTTCGATAGCCCTACCACGCAATGTAATATTTCCGGTCGCGTCATCAGTGCCAGATACATAAGAGATCCGATTATTGACTGGTAAATTTTTACGTCAGCTTTTTCACAGTTTGTGCAGTCACTGCAAGATTTTAAGATCGTTCCTCAGTTGAGTGGTGTTAGTGTCGAGTTACATTCCAACATACAATTCTCCTGAAGTAAGTTTTCGATGAATTGTTCTTGGTTAATTGTTATGTCTCCTCGTTCTTCATTTCTGCATATTTCAATGCCTAGAAAGTATTCTGCAGGTTCTTTGTCAATAAGTATGTTGAAAACAGATGATAAACTTCTTTTGATGTTGTTTAAATATGCTGATTAGAGCTTGCGATCATCATATTATCGACGTAAACAACAATTATGTTCATTTTTTCAGCTCTTCGTAATATAGGCACAAGTGTCCGCTTTACAAAACCGATTTTCTTCAATGTCTCATCCAACTTCTTGTTCCATTCGCGTCCGGATTGTTTTAATCCGTGACTTGCATACTCGCTCCGGATATATTTTATCAAAAAAAGTTTTAGACTGCTCCATATATATCTCCTCCTCAAGTGTTCCGTTAAGATATGCAGCAGTTACATACACTTGATGCAACCACAAATTAAATTCAGCAGCCAATGCGAGGACACATCTCACTGTCGTGCTACCGGTGAAAAAGTGTCTTGACTTGTAGCGTATTTTTCCATTTTGGTCGGTCTTAATATTGAATACCCGTTCATATTTTATGGGCTTCCGTCCTTTCGGCAAGTCTACCAAATCCCAGGTTTCATTCTTTGTGATGCGATAATATTCTGCTTGCATTGACTTTTTCCATTCAGCTGCTTGTGGACCTGAAAGCGTATCTTCAACAGTGAGGGGGTTTTTTGCTCGATATACATCCGTCAAGTTAATTGAGTTTTGTTTTCTGGTTCGAATTAGGCGCGGTCTTCCTGGTTTACTCGTCCTGATAATTCTGGATCTACCTCCTTTATTATGGGATTTCACAATTGGTTTTTCTTTATCTTGTTTATTTGCATCTTGATCGCTTTGTAAACTTCATCACTGTCCACGGGTTTGTTTGGTGATATAGTCTTACTACTAGAAGTCTCTCTCATTGCCTCAAATGTTTCACTTTCCACATTTTCTTCTTTGGGTTCATTATCGAAAATAACTAACTGGTAATCGTTATTCCCATTTTTATCACATTCGTTTTCCAAAAATGTTACATCTCTTCTTTTGTACATTTTCCGTGAATTGGGTTCATAAAGCCGGTAAGCCTTTGCTTCTTCGCTATATCCTTCAAATATAACTAGTATTCCTTTCTGATCAAATTTCGACTTGCTTGTCTGCTTATTTAGCATTATTGCTCGGCATCCGAATTTTCTTAGGTGCTTACTCCATGCCAAGCTTGAAAAGGTTTAATTTTTTCATGTAATCTGGTAGGCGCTCGGTTTTGCAAATAACATGCCGTATTCACAACCTCCGCCCAATATGACTCCGGTAAATTCCCTTGAACCAACATACACCGAGCCATTTCGATCTGTGTGCGATTTGCACGCTCAGCCACAACTTTCTGCTGCAGTGTGTATTCAGCACTTAATTGCCGATGGATACCATGCTGATTGAGATATTCTGTGAAATCACGATTTAAATACTTTTTTGCATTATTGCTGCGAAACATTTTTATTTTAAACCCTGTCTGGTTCTCTGTGATTTGCTTAAATGTTTTAAGCACACTAAGTTTTTCACTTTTTTGCTTCAAAAATGCAACAAACATCATTCTGGTGCAATTGTCTATGAAAATGGCAAAATATTTTGCTCCATCAATCAAATTTTGTCTCGTTGGACCACATATCTCACTATGTATAAGTTCTAGTGGCTTAAGGCAACGATTTTCCGAAAATTTTGTAAACGGTTTCATGTACGTGGTCGACACTTGAAATGCTTACGTCAAGCCGGTGCACCATTTAATTGTTATACAGCTCACAAATACTTTTTCTATTCAGATGACCATATTGACTATGCTACTTCAAATAATCATCATTCAATGCACTATTTATCGCGTTCCCTTTCGCATACTGTACATCATTTGTGCGAATAAACAACTTACCCACCCTTTTAGCTGTTAAAATCACCAATTTTTTTCGTTTTATTATACACTGCTTGCGTTCGAAACTCACTGTCATATTTTTCGCTGTTGCTTTTGACACTGAAATAAATTTGCACGAAGATCAAGCACACACAACACTTCTTTTAGATTTACCGGCAGATTTTCGAATGTTAATCTCACTGAACCTCTGCCTTTTGCGTCAATTGTTTTATTATTCGTGAGAAAAATTGCTTCTTGGTATAATTCGAACTCAAAAAATAATTTTTTGTCGTTACACATATGAGCTGTTGCCCCGCTGTCAATATTCGAAGTATTATTGGTGATCGATTCATTCGATGAATTCGCAGCAATCGAAGTGTTCATTTCAGCTAATGATACGGATTCCAGTTCTCCTTTTCGCTTACTCATGCATTCGCCCGCGTGGTGACCTGTTTTGCGACACACAACGCACTCTATTTTCTTTCTAAATTTGTCACTGTCTTTTGCTCAGGTATTCCGTTGCTCCGATTTCGTTTTTGACATTAAAGCATGTTCGAACTCTCTACTTTTGTCTTTTTCGGCATCTCTCCTGCGGCCTTCGTCGATCAACTTTATTTTTAAATTTTCCACATTCGGCAACTCATCTCTTGTCTCCATCGCAACTACATAATTGTTGAACGATTTTGGCAGGCTCGCTCATAGAATAATAGATAGTAGCTCTTCTTCGACTGATATGTCTATCTCTTTTAATTTTTCCGAAATATCGACAAAATCGTGTATATATGTGGAGATATACCTGTATGAACTCTCCGCCAATTTTGATGAATTCCCTCTAGAATTTTCCAGGCATCTTTTGCACTTTTAGCGTTTTTAATGTGAATAAGCTGTGATACACTTACATTCAGGATAATGGTGGCTAAAGCTTTTTTGTCTTTGTTAGACTAAAGCTTTTTCGTCTTTGCTGGACCATTCCAAAGTAATGCAGTAATCTGATATACATGTAATAGAAGTGAAAGAGAAAGAGCAAAGGAATTTTAGGACTAGTATTGCATTTTTACAGTGTTATGTAAATGTATTTCAACAATATTAAAGGTGCTTTTCAACATAAACGAGACTGAGCTAAATAAATTCGCGTTTATTTATTCAAAATAGTCTCCTCCGGCCTCGATACATCATTTTGCGCGATTCAAAAGCTTTTCGAAAGAGTGCTTCAGGTCATTTACCGGAATGTCCTTTAAGATGTCGGTACAAGCCTTTTGGATACACTCTATGGACGCAATACGTTTTTCTTTCATGGCTAATAGGTATAATAGGAATAGGTAAAAGTAACAGGGAGCCATATCAGGCAAATACGCTTAGTGATTGATGGTTAAAATGCGATTTCTAGTCAAAAACCAAAAAAATGGTATGACAAAAGTCTCGTTTATTTTGAAAAGCTCCTCATCAGTTAATTTGTGAGGAAAAAAACGTGCATAGACCTTTCGCAAGCCCAAATGATCGGTTGAAATCCGATAAATTGATGTTTTGGAGATATTCAACTCCGTCCCATGAATTTCGACGATGATTTCGGCTCATTTTTGATAAACTCACGCACAATTTCGATGTGGCTTTCAGTGATCACTGATTCCGGGCGGCCCGTATGTCCATCATCATTTATATCCTTACGACCATCTCTGAAACGTATCATGAACTCCAAAAACTTTTTTCTTTTCTTTTTCATTACTCAGGATGAACTTTCCTTCCCTCATGTCATGGTTTTCTGTGTAAGGTGGCCGGCACGGGCAGGGACCTGCCCCTAAAAAACCTCGACATGGCTGAGCTCTAGCCGCCTCAGAATGCCACCTGGGGGAAAGTGCAGGTCTCTGCCAGAATCCAAGTCTGCGACTGCGGTAACCACCGAAGCTCGCAACACTTTATGCCAAATTACGTAAACAGTGGATCGAATTAAAGTACTAGTTCGACGTAAAAAAACAATATGACGAAGGGCACATCAGAGTCCTCTCCCCGTCTATACTAGAATTTTAAACTTTGCATTTACACATTGAACTTCTGCAGGTCTTAAACACAAATGAATACGAATAATTGTCATGTTAATCTCACATGAAGCCTGTATAAATAGTTGAAATAGCGGTTGAAACAAACTCAGAGCTTCTTAAATTGATGAACAACTTTGCATTAAAACTGGATTAGCTGGATTGCCATTTAGTTTAAAACATATTTAATTCTTTTCCAAATTCTTCCTTTCAAAAGCCTTCAGAAATGTCTCTTTATTCTATTTTTTTCAGGATTCAAAAAAAAATTGAACCAGGAGCGGTTAAAGCTACTGGTTAAGAAACACATCGAAAAACTTTTACCGCTGTCTGATTTGTTTTGAAACACTCTGTGGTAGGCCTCCAACAGCACAGCTCCTGCCTACTCACATTTTTCTTTTTCAGTTAGCACTTTTACATATTTTTTAAAATATCCACGGTATGCTATAGTATAATGTAAAGCACACATTAGTCTGCAACTGCTTATATTGACAAATCTCCGTGAATTGAATATTTTTTTATATAGTACTATGCAACAATTTCCAGTCCTTCCCAATTCAACATAAAATTTCAAAACTTTTTAAGTTTGAACATTTCGATAGGTATGTATGTAGTTTTTAGAAAGTTTCAAAAGTTTTACTAAACTCATATTCTAAAAAATGCATAATTTATTGCATTTCAACGTAAACGATGTAAACATAATCTAGGGCAACATTCTGATATGATTGAACATTCAAAAACTTGGAGGGTTTAAAAACTTTAAGAGAAAATTGAAGATGAAAGTTTCTTTTCAGTATTATTTATGCGCATTTTATCGGGTAATTCAAATCGCTCGACCCCTCCAAATGAGCACATACAGGATTGATTGTCGGATATTAAGTACATGCATAGCTAAAAAGGTTCGTATGAGGACATAATAGCAGTCTTAATTGAATTTTAAATTATTTTATGTCGCTCACATGCTAATGGGTAAATGCAGTGGACAATGGACGACCAAATCGCCACATTAGGTGAGAACAATGGAGCTTTGGGTGAGAATTTATAGTGTAAATTATTCAAAGGATTAGATGAGAAAAGGTCTAACCTTTCAGTTAGATGTTGGACACACGCCAGTGATGCCGTGCCGGCCTTACAGTATAGTGTTCATGTTGAGTAATAACGCAATGTACATGAACTAAGAAAAATATTAAATACAAAATCTTAGTGAAAATGGAATTACTATTCGTATTCTTATCGAAGATATCTACAGATTTGCACCAAATTATCGTTATTAATTCAAACAATTCACTATGATGGTCACTCTTTGATGTTTTCAATGGTTATCCAATGTTTGGCCAAGAGATTATCACATCTTTACAGTGATTCAACATGTATATGTTTGTATTGTAGCGTGTCCTTTGTTGATGGCACGACCCATTGCTTTATAGAGTGTGCATCTTTCTTTCTTCATAATTAAAACAATTAATAACGGAATTTACCATACACATGCATTACGAGACCAAGTAAATGGGTTCCACTTTGACAAAAAGATGAATCGATGGCAGGAAATCGCATAATAACGAGATTCGATACGGTCCAGAGTTGTAATAATCATCAGAATACTTTCATGCCATTCACTCACTGAGTGCAAGCAAAATTCGTAGGGGGATAAGGAACAATGTCAAATAATTGGACACATGAGTGGTCATTTGGCCCTCATTTCATTAAAGTAAAAGGCATACAGCCACTTGCTTAACGTGAACATATATGGTTACCTATACCATATCCATCTCCTCACTGATATCACATCCTGACAACGGTTGAAAATGGAGAGTCAGGAGATGAATCGTTTAAGTCAGGACAACAATTGACGTTGGATTAATCACGACGGCGGCAAAATGTTTTCACTTTATGGGAGAGATAAGGCAAAAATATACTTGAATAAGATAAGGAGCCACTTTTTGAGTTCCATTAAATGAAAAGATGACATGTAGTTAGGGCTTTCATGGTTTCTAGGATGGTTGGTTTTTGATGATCTGGAAATAAATGATATATGCCCTGATGTATTTGGCGAAGATTAAACTCAATGTGTTTATAGTAGTCAACTGAGTGATTTACTGGTTAACGAGGCATAATTTCTTAGAGGTTGAAAACTTAAATAAAACGCTTCCTTTTTTAAGTCAGTGAAAAAGGGAAGGGTGGGGACATTTGATAGCATAAGGTGTAGTAGACCCTATGAAGTTATCTCAATTTAGATATATCCATCTCTAATACTGAGCTTATTTTCAGCAGATAGGTAAAGACAAAGAGTTCGACCAGATTACGCTACGAAGTTTGTTACGGTTGAACCGTTTAATTGGGGTATCGGGCTGCGCGCAGTTTATCCAACGTGGAGGTGATGTATGGAAGTGGATAGGCGTCTCACTGGGGTACGCTGTTCACCTTCCGGAAGTCCATGGTCATCACCCTTCCTCTTGGTAAAGAAGAAGGATGGGAAATTTCGCTTTTGAAGGGACTTCCGGAAGTTGCACAGCATATCCTAGCAAGACTCCTACCCACTCTCATACATCTTCTCCACGTTGGACAAGCTGCGAGGAGCCCGGAACCGCCCCTCATTAGATACAAGTATTAAGTCCGCCCATTGGCAAATTCCTATGGTAGAGGATTCGAAGTCTTTCACAGCTTTCACGGCACCTGGACGTGGGTTATTTCATTTCAATCGGATATTTTTTGGCCTACACAACGCTCCTGCGACGTGGTAGCGCTTCTTGGATAGTGTTTTAGGGTCGTAGCTGGAGCCATATGTTTTCGTATACCAAGACGACGTGATAGTTGTCACCGGGGATTTCGAAAAACACTTGGAAATCCTTCGGGTGGTGCTAACACATATTTGAGAGGTGGCGTTACGGGTATCATGTGAGAGGTGTGAATTTCACCGGCCTCTGTTAAAGTACCTGGGATATGTGGTGGACGAAAGTGGACTGCACGTCAACCCAAAAATGTAGATTTTATACTGCGTATCCCCCAGCCAACCAATGTGAAGAAAGTGTGACAACTTCTAAGAATGGTGTCATGGTATCGGCCCTTTATTCCGGATCAGGCCACGCTCACAAACTTACACTTCAAATACAACAAGTTTGTATGGGTGGAGCAGTATGATTTGGCCTTCAGGCATTGTAAGGCGATGCTTTCATCAGCGCTGATCCTCAAATACCCAGATGTTGCCTTATCGTTTAATGCCCAGACGAATGCATGCTATCATAATTCGGACTCAGTGTTAAGCCAGAGGCACCCGGAGGGAGAGAAGGTAGTATGTTATCTTAGTTGTGATCTTATGAAAACGGAGAAGAATCACTCTACCAAAAAAAAGAGTGCTTGGCGTTGCTGTTGGCAGTTGAAAAATCAAGACCCTATTTGAAAGGATGGCTTAACAACTTGCGGGAGCCGAATGGTCGTTTGGCTCGTTTGGCGGCAAGGCTGCAACAATTCGATTACAATGTCGTGCACCATAAGGCAAGGAGCGTTTGATTTTGGACGCGCTATTCCAGGCATTTACAGAAGTTGGTGTGGCAGAAGGAGCAGACAGAGGAGAAAATTGGGTAGGTGGCATGCAACCCAGGATTCTGAAGAACCCTGCAAAGTTTCCTGACTGGCGGATTGAAGGTGAGTCATAGTTACGGAACATACCCGGAGGGTATTCAGAGTTAGGTAGGAGTTCATGGAAGCAAATGGTTCCCAAGCTCAAACGGCAAACGGTCTTTTTACAACGCTATGACAACGCAACAGTAGGGCATATGATCATTAACGAAACCTAAGGCCGCATAGCCCAAAATGAAAGCAGATGTTAAGCGGTACGTGACAAAATGCAAAACTTGTCTGGCAACAAAGGCAGAGAGGAAGCCTCCTTATGTCCGAGAGGCTAGCCAAGCCAAAGAACCGATGCAAATTATGTGTGTAGACTTTTTTGGCCGTTGCTACGTTCTACTCGAGGCAACACCTATATATTGACTGATTGATTGTCCCTTATTTCCCTCCTAAAATAAGCGACTGCAGGTGAGGAAGCTAAGCTTTTAGAGGAAAGGGTGTTTATACTGTTTGGGGTGCCGGCAGTGGTAGTGTGTGACAATGGCATCCAATTCAGGTCAAAGAAACTGCGTAGTTTGGTGACCGGATACCAGTTTATGCAATTTTATCATCCGCAAGCGAATCTGGCGGAACGATTTAGCCAAATGATCAAACGATTGCTGAGAGTATATGTGGGAAATAACCATCGGAAATGAGACGAGCATCGTTCAAGAATTGGTTGTGCCTTGCGCACATGCACGCATGAGGCAATGGGTAATACGTCCTATTTTATCAATTTGGATCGGGAGATGGTAGCTACGTGGAAAAAACGGAGACCACCCGATGATCAGGATATTCTAAATAATCCACAAGAGCCGGCAGAGAAGCTCCGAGAAGTGGGAGAAGAGGTAATGAAGCGCTTGAAGGAGGCTGCATGGAAGGGCAATCAGCGGTTTAACCTACGGAGGAGACATCCTCCACTTCAGCCCATCGACCTTGTTTGGAGGCGGAATTTCGCACTATCGGACGCGGCTTAGTACTACTTCGTTAAGCTAGCTCCGGAGTACCTGGGACCTTTTAAAATAGATAAACGTGAGTCTTTATTTCTTTTTAAGTTGCTCGATATTAACGGCAAAAATACGGGTACTTGGCATGTGAAAGATCTTAAATACTATGTGTAGTGTATTGCGGGGTAGGGTAGGCAAGATGGCACAAACTAGGAGCATTTAAGTGGTTACCTTTCTTCAGCCGCTGGTGTCCCATAGCTATCGCGCATTCTTCATGGAGTCATTTTCCGGTCTTTTGGAATTTTTATCCTCTCTCTCGCTTTATTATTTTTCCTTTCTTTTTTTTCCTTTCCTTACTCTTTAGGTTTCTCAAATTACGTAAGGAGGCCTAAAAGAAAATTCATAGGTAGAATTAGTTCTCATATAATAATTGAGTAGTGTCGGTTAGTGTATCTACATCCATGTAAGTCATGGCTAATTAATTAAAGGGGTAGATTGGAATGGAATAAAAATGGTTAGATGTTAGTCGTAGAGGAAATTTTAATAGGTTGTAGATAGTAACGAAAAATAGAGTGGAATACTAAAAAAACCTTGGATTGCCTTGAGTTCTTCAGTTTGTTTCAGACTATTTGACTTTGAATTTTTTATTGTGAACTTCATTACACAGTCAAACCAAACTTTGTAAAAATTTTTGTCAAATCTGATCTATACTTTCGCCAGAACACAAATTACGCATTTTTAATTAAAACAGGCACCATTTTGTTGTCGTGCAGTCCATTGAGCTGATTAACAAAACTAGCAGTGAAACGGTTAAGAAGGATCTTTTCAGATAAATTTTAAAGAGAAATTTACCTTAAAAGATCCTTCGTAACCATATGTTTATTCAACTCCTATTGCCTTTATTTATAGTAAACTATGATTGCTTATTTCATGAAAGCTTCATGAAAACAATTTTCTGTACTATAGTTTAGTGAAAATTCATCCATGCATTTTGATATTCATCTTTAGTTATACAAGGAAAAGTATTGTCATTTTGAGGCGCCATTCCCGTCGGTCTTTAAAAGGGAAACCATGAATTATAGATTTCTAAGCATATTATGCATTAGATTGTTCGATAATTAATCTCGTTTTAAGGGTCTTGTAAAACAATTTAACAAAACCCTACTAAAATCGCGCATGTCTGTCCGTCTGTCCATGCGTGTGTCACAGCACTTTTTCTCGCAAACCGTATAAGCTACAAACATAAAATTTTGCATAAAGATGCAAAGTGATACCCTTTTCAAAATTTTTGTACAAAAAAAATTTACGAGGGGCTTAACCCTTAGGAGCATGGTGGTATTAAAAATGTCCCACTTATTTTATGCATCAATATGCATGGTGGGATATTTTCTGACCCATCTCTAAAAATTGCAATAGCTACATGCACAGCAGTTTATTTTTAGTCCCACTTGTATACATCGGCTGATAGTACCGTTAAACAAGGTTAGAAATATGTTCACTTGTGTGAGCGAATTCGAACTTACCAGTACAGGTCTATCAAGGTCTGCATGCGGAAGTTTTTCTTGCGAAACAGTTTTTCTTCAAATTTGATGTAAAAAAACAAAAAAGTGAGTTTAGTTTTGCTATTTATTGTTTCTAAATAAGTGGGTCAAAGTATAGAAAGAAAAATACAGTTTTTAGTATTTAACGTTTTTGAGTAAATGATAAATAATGGTGGGATTTTATTCATCCCACCATGCAACTTGGGAAATAGTTAAAAATATTGCAATTTTAAGCCTTGTACGGTATTAGCATAGAACAATAATTTTAATTTCAGATTTAAATCAAAAATAAGTGAAAGACACCAACCAATGTCTTCTTCCGGGAATTCTAAACCCAAAAGAGAACGAGAGGAGCGAGATGACACAGATTTCGAAGAAATACCTTCGGATCAAGAATCTTGTATTGATCTTGAAACTGACAACGATGAGCAATTCATTCGACTGCAACTTTCTTCTAGTTCCGATGATTCCGATCAAAGTATAGCACAGACGCAGCTATTGCAGCATAAAAAGAAAGATCTGAGAAAAACATAACATGGAGTCAAAATGGAAACGTAATTCCAGCAGGAGTCTTTTCTGCACATTTTGGCCCCACGCAATGTATAACTGATCTCCTAGATCCATCTCCATATGATATGTGTTGTAAATTTGTAACTGACGACATTATCAGTGCCATTGTTTTCGAAACAAATCTTTATGTAGAACAAAAAGGCAAAAGATTTACTCCGACCAATGAGCAAGAAATACGAGCATTTATTGGAATAAATTTCTTAATGGGAATAAATAAACTTCCAAGTTACAGAGACGCATGGAGCACTATACCTTATTTACGAAATGACTATATATGTCAAGTAATGACTGTGAACCGTTTCGGGTGGCTTCTCAGTCACATTCACACAAATGATAACACGTTAATGCCAGGAAGAGGAAGTGATAACTACGACAAATTATATAAAATTCGTCCATTTTTGGAAAAAATTCAAGAAAATTTCAAGAAAAATTTTAATCCTGGTCCCAATCTTGCAATCGATGACGACGTAGCTCAATCAAGCAGTATTTACCAAAAAAGCCGATAAAAAGAGGTTACAAAGTCTGGATTTTAGCAGATAAATCGGGTTATTGCTACAAGTTTGATGTAAACATAGGAAAAATCGGCAATCAAGTGACCAAAAATCTGGGTGAGAAAGTTGTTAAAACGCTTTCCTCCGATTTAAAAGCAAAAGAGCATGTCATTTATTTCGACAATTATTTCACCAGTGTAAATTTATTAGAAGACCTAAAATGTTAAAAAAATCAATGCTTGCGATGTCGTAAATAAAACAAGAAAGTATCTACCTACCTTTGGAAAAAATATAAAAAATCGAGGAGAATATCAATCATTTGTAAGTCATACGGGAATAGTGGCAACAAAATGGATGGCTAATAAGGAAGTCATCATTGTTTCAAATTTTCATGATCTCGAACAACACTCCACAGTACAAAGGAAAAATCATAGCGGAACTAAAATATCCGTTACTTGTCCATCTTTAATTACCGGTTATAATGAAAATATGAATGCTGTGGACAAATTTGATCAATTGCTGTCTAATTACTGCCTTGATCGTCGTAGTAGGAAATGGTGGCACCGCATTCTATTTTATTTTCTTGATGCGTCAGTTGTAAACGCATATATTTCATATCAACAGCTGGACACAGACATTACATTGAAAACATTTAAGGGTCGATGTGCCGAAGGATTTGCTGCAAGAACACTGATCAATAAAAGCATGCCACCGGTATCGAATCAACCATCTATTCAAATCAGCAAATCAAAACCGAGCGTTTCATTAGAAATAAGACGACAGGACTCTAAACATCAGCCGGAACGTTCGACTCGTAGACGATGTGCGGTTTGCAGTACCAAAATAAATGAAGATCGCACATCATGGTCATGCACCGTATGTAAACTACCTCTCTGCGTAGGAAATCGAATGTGCTTCAATAAATACCATAAATGAACCGATGTGGCAAGGTGGGACTCTTTGAGTCCCACCCTTTAAAAATGAAATATCTTGAATTTTTCTTAAGTTTAGTGTTATTATATTATTTTCATGCTTTGTTTAAAAAAAATAAATAAAATTTGATAAATTTTGAAAGAAAAAAAAATTCTGTGCACACCGAGTATTTTTATTTTCTAAAATCTCGTGCTTCAAAGGGTTCATACAGGGGACTGGCCCCCGAAAAAAAATTCATCAAAGGTAGCTGATATGGGTATCAAATGAAAGGACTTAATGAGAACTTTTCAAAACACGGTATTTTTTGCATTGGAGAGCGCACAGGATGGGGAAATAAACAATTTGTGCCATCCCCCCCTCCCTCGCGATTGGACACCTGTGATCTGAAAAAACCTGAAAAAAATATGGAGATAGATGTTTATGAGTACAACAACAACAACAAATACCTTAGAAGTCAAAATTCACTCAACTTTGTTAAAAATAGTATAAAAATCGAATTTTACATTTTCCCCAATAAAATCATATAGATACCCTTAAATTCAATGAAAACCGATATAAAGTCCTTTAACACTCTGCAAGTTTAATGAAAATCCAATCATATTCACGGAAGTTATAGCCATTTGAAATTTCTCCAAATACAACAGCAATAACACACAATTTTGGTATTTCACGGAGTTCCCATTGAATCAGATACTACAGTTTTGACTTGATCTTCTTGAAATTTTCAAATAAGATCAATAATACTCGTATACATTTTTTTGGGAATTCATTATTTGAGTGATTTTTGTTAGTTTGCAATAAAGTGACGACCATTGAAGGTACAGAAGCAATGGTTTTCCTTATAAACGTGCTCACCTAAATTAGGCATACCTAATGTGGGCCTAATATAGCCCTTTTGGGAAACGCCAAAGTTAGGCATGCTTAATGCGAATCTAATGGGGGCCTAATTAGCTATGCGTAACCTCGGTAATTTTAGAAATTTTGCAATTTAGTGTTATGCGGAGAGCGGAAAAAATGTCCAAATGAAAACTTTGCAATTGAAATTGAGGTTAAGAATTTTTTACTTCACACCAGTTTAGGCATGTCTAATGGCGGCCTAATTAGGCATGCCTAACCTTAGTAATTTCGCAATTTAGTGTAATGCGGAGAGTGAAAAAATTTCCAAATGAAAAATTTGCAATTGAAATCGAGACTAAGATTTTTTCACTTTCTTCCAGTTTAGGCATGCTTAACGTGAGCCTAATGGGGCCCCTGATGAGGTACTCGTATGCTTTACTTAGGCATGCCTAATATGGGCTTAATGCAGCCCTAATGCGGCATTCCTAAATTGAATCAAAATATTTCTGTGCATATAACTTGTACCAGATCAGTGTTTTTAAGTGTATATATAACTTTATCGAGAATGTGGATTGTTTTGAAAATAATGAGAAGTGGTAGGTATTTTGCGAAGTGAAGAGAATGGTAAGTCTATTCAACTTATATAGTTTTTCTTAAAATTTAACAAAAAAAATTTTGCGTTTAGGTACTGTGTACGCAAACTCCATCCCTGCCTCAATTAGGCACAGTTTAGGCAAGCCAAATCACATCCTTAACTGATTTTATTTGTTAAGCGAGATTTTTTTTTTCACCAAACAATTTTCTGCCTAGGAAAAGTTTAGGCAAGCCCCATCAGTGCCTAAATTAGGCTGCGTTTAGGCAAGCTCCACAACTGGCTAAATTAGGAAGTGTTTAGGCCAGCCCCATCGCTGCCTGAATTAGCAAGTGTTTGGGCAATCCGCATCACTGCATAAATTAGGAACTGTTTAGGCAAACCCCATCACTGCCTAAATAAGGAACAGTTTAAGCAAGCCCCATCACAGACTAAATTAGGAGCAGCCTAGACAAGCCCCATCACTGCTAAATTTAGGCGGCAATGGGGTAGTTCATTTCGTTTGCCATAACGGCCTAATGCAGAGATCCACATGAGGCTCAAACGCCCATTTAGGCATGCCTAATTAGAGCTTAATGACCGTCTAAATTGAATTTCTACTCGGGGTCATCGCGGACAAAATCAAGATTAAGGAAAGATGGGCATCATATTTCACGAACCTTCTTGATCCTCCGCATAGCCCCAAAACATGGGAGCCTATAGATGTTTCTGGAGAGCTTCCATTGGCCCCCCCACCAACTCTGGGTGAAATTTGTTTCACCATCAAATCCCAAGAGAATAACAAAGGGCCTGGCATCGATGGGTTTCCAGTGAAATACAAAGTCATCGAGCATATTCGGCAACAAAAACATATGCCAAAAGAGAGGAGCCAATCAATTATATTCCCTATCCACAGAAAAGTTGACATGTTATAGTGCGAAAACTACAGGGGCATCTCCTTGTTTTGCACGGTGTACAAAATATTTTCAAAGATCTTAGAAAATAAAATTGGAGCATTTGCGAACAGCATTATTGTGGAGTATCAAGGTGGTTTTAGAGCAAGTAGATCTAAAATAAACCAAATGTTCACTACTAGGCAAGTATTTCAGATATTTTGGGAGTTCAACATAAACGTATGTTTCAACTAATTCTCGTTGACTTCAAGCAAGCATATGACAGTATTGATCGTAACATACTGTACCAAATAATGCTTTGTTTTGGCATGCAAGCCAAATTAGGCCATTTCACCAAAATGACAATGACGTCAACAACCTCCCAAGCCCGCATCAATAATCAACAACTTACCGATGCCTTCGACAAAAATATTCGATTTGGCTCTGGAATACGTCATGATAAAGCATGTTGTCGATACATGAAGTACATTACTATACAAGCGGAGCCAAGTAGCAGCCTATGCGGATGACATCAAGATTTTGTCACGGTCATTAACAACTGCCAAAGAACTCTTCTTGAAACTCGACAGCGGAGCAAACTTGTAAGGCTTTAAATCAATGAAAATAATACAAAGCTCATGACGCAGTCGAGGAAAAATATTTGAGTTACACAAAATATATCACTTGGCGAGTACAGTATCAAAAATGTGAGCAGATTTGAGTATTAAGGTGCCAAAATAACGAGAGCCAGCAATGAAAGAGACGAAACACGCCGAGGCTTGCAAATAAAATATTTTATTCAGTTTTGACGATCTCGATGGCCAGCTGCACACACAGGGAAAAAAAAGCCCCAAGTATACAAACCTGTGATAAGAAATGTACCATGCCATTTGTGTGAAACATGGGCCCTAACCCAAGCATCTGCTAACATATTGAACGCCGTTGAGCGACGGGTTCTGAGATCAATGGTGAATTTGGTATAACCATGAGCTCAATGAAATTTTTGACGATTCGGAGGTCTTAACGATTGTAAAACTGCAGAAGCTATAATGGACTGGCTATGTGAATTGTATGGATGGCCAAAGGATACCCAAAAGGGTAATCGTCGGGAGAACTAAAGGGCGAAGACCAGTTGGGAAAGCAAGCAAACGCTGGTCGACGAGGACAGCTCATCACTACTTGGATTTTGAAATAAGAGGATGCGTTCAATAGACTGAGACAGTTGGAGGGGCTATTTGCAGGAAGCAGAGATCCGGGAGGGGCTGTTATGCTACGAAGAAGAAGATATTGACATTTGGTTGGATGACCTGTTCTCATCTTTCGGTAAGTTGAAAAATTCCACTTTCGAAGGAGCCTTGGTTTTAGAAGGGAAGAACTGCCCCAACTCATTTTTAACAGTTTAATCGGAATCGAAAGTTTTACCCTTTAAATAGTTTTGAAGAGAGCGAGACAAATATAGTGATATCAGTTCATTAATTTTTCACGGGTTATCAAAAAGGTGTGGTATTTGGCGTTATCATGATGAGACATCACGCCTTTGCGATTGGCCAGTTTAGCGCATTTTTACTTGATTTCTCCATTCAATTTCAATAGTAACGATAGTAGATATTCGAATCAATAGTTGGGTTTTTTGGAAGCAGCTCAAAGTGGAACATATCCTTATAATCTCACCACATAGAAAGCGTAATCTTCTTTTAGCTAAATATTGGCTTGTGGTGTCAATTGTTGGGGCTCGTCTTGCTTGGTTCATGATTTTTTTTAGACTACGTTATCGTAAACAATCCATTGTTTATCACCCGTTATGATTCTTTTTAAAAATAGGTCGTTTTGTTTACAATTTCTCCATGAATCGATATGTTTATGCGGCTGATGAGGTGGATTTCGTTTAATTCGTGAGAAACCTAAACGTCCAGGTTATTTACGTAACCAAGCTGTTTTAAATGCAATTAAATGATTGAATTCGATATTTCAAGCTCCTTTGTTATCTATAAAGATGTTGAATAAAAGAGAACCCAGGTCGCTATCTTATGTTACTCCAGGAGAGGCAATAATTACGCCGGTTTGTTTCCATAAACGCTTTTCTTTTGTCGTCATCACTAGTGGTTGTACGAACAGTATGTAGTACATCTTCGACCTTAAAATTTCCAGAACGAAAACGAGCAAACCAACGCTGACGCTGGCTTTCAGTAAAGGAGTCTTCATCATGAACCTCACACTATATTTTTCGAGCTTGCACCGCATTTTTGCCAATACAATAAAAACAATAAAATATGCCAGTAATCCTCTCTTTGTATTTCCATTTTTAAGTTTATTTTTAACCAACTTGTTATTTACTAATGACCCTCAGTTTTTGACTGAATATAGTTTAAAATCTAGGCTTTGAAATAGTATGTACTAATATAAGTCACGCAATCACTACTACATAAAATATGCAGATTACGTCATCTATAATAAAAAAAAACAACATGAATTATCCAACAACCCCATATAATATAATATTTTTTAAAAAGCAGCAAAAGCGTTTTTAAATGGCGATTGACTCTATAATTTGCAGTCATTTAATCCAATTTTACAAACCCTACGAATAACGTCTTCACCTGTGTATGTAAGAAGGATATTTTATCGATATCAGTAGGCAAAGGATAATTGTGGGAGAGAAAGGCAATTATAAAATTTCTCCCAACGAGATTGCTCCGAATATTTTTATTTATTTATTTATTTACAAAACAAAACAAGGCAATCGCAAAAAACGTACTTACCGTGGCGGACAAAAGTCTACGACAACTCCTTATATTGAGATTCTGGTTGATTGGAAGCTTTAATCGGAAATCCAATGGTGTGTATTTTTCAGTAACGTGAATATATTTATAAAAAGACAAAGACAAAAACATTTCATAACAAACACAAAAATTCTTAAAAACATAAAAAAATGAATGGACAAAAGTCTACGACAGTCAGGGCTGGCTGACTTGTACACAAAATATTTTCAACTAAACGTATTGTAATTTTAAAAAACTTTTTGCTGGCTTAATACTTGGTTGAACCCCCTTTCGTATCAATTACTGCTTGCAGTCTTCGGGGCATAGAGGGGACTAAATTTCCAGTTTTTGCAGATGCAACAAATTTTTATTTTTTATGCAACATTTTCGAATTTCCCATGCTCTATTGGGTTTAAATCCGAACTTTGTGGAAACGTTTTAAGTTGCCTGAGAGCGTAGTACAATAACCAGTTCTTGACAAAAAGTGCTGTGTGTTTTGGATCATTGTCTTGTTGAAAAATCCACCTCTCCAAGACCCAACTTCTCCACTGATGGCTTCAAATGTTGTTTTAACAGGTTCTTGTAAGCATAACGGTCTATCGTAGTTTCTACAAAAGCCAATCTGCCATACCCAGATGCAGCGATGGCTCCCCAAACTATCACATTACCTCCACAGAGCTTGACAGTAGGAACCAAGTCGTTGGACTCTAAAGCCGTAATCTTTTTAGGGTTTTGTAAAATTATTTTACAAAACCCTTCTAAAATCGCGTCCTGTCTGTCCGTCTGTCTGTCCGTCCGTCCGTCCGTCCGTCCGTGTGTCACAGCAGTTTTTCTCGGCAACTACTTAAGCTAGAAACATCAAATTTCGTATGTAGGTGTAAAGTGGTGTTCTCTTTAAAGTTCAAATACAAAAAAAATTTTATAAGGTATTTAAGGGGGGTCTCCCCATATAGGGGAGTGACCCCCCGAAAAAAATTTCATTGAAGGTGGCCGATATGGGTATCAAATGAAAGGTCTTGATGAGAACTTTTCAAAACAGGTCTTTGTTTGGCAAAGTTTGCTTCGAGGGGCGCACAGGGAGCGGAAATACACGAAAAATTTGTGTCCCCCCCCCTCGCGATTGGACACCTGTGATCCGAAAAATCTGAAAAAAATCAACAATGTAGGCCTTGGTGAGTACAACAACAACAAATACGTTAGAAGTCGCAATTCACTCAACTTTGTTAGTAATAGTATGATATATCGATTTTATGTTTTCTTGAATAAAATCTTAACGGTACCCTTAAATTTTATGAAATTCAGTACATAGATGACTTTTTATAAGGTTGATCTATCCTGAAAGTTTCATAAAGATTGAATCATATTTAGTGAAGTTATAGCGGTTTGAATTTTCCTGTATTACTATGGAACAATATGCGCTGCATTTATTACTATGGCAACATATGGCTATGGAACAAATGCGCTTTTTACCGACTCAGACACTGCAGTTTTGCTAGGATTTGCATGAAAATTTCAGGAATGATAGGTGTCATGAATATCTTTGCGAATCGGTTCAGCTAGTGGTATCAGTAATCGTAAAACAAGAAAGTGGCTGTTTTAAATGCGAAGATTGAATAATTTTGAGTTATTTTTTCCCAACTTCAACGTTTAAGGTGCATGCTTTGAACACTTGATTCAATTTAATGAATGACTGAAGATGAGTACCTACAATTAATACTCATAAGCGAAGCAAATCAAGGAGGCGGGAGAGAGCTCCTAGCAAAAGGGCTTTGTAACCATTCTAGGATTCGAAAAAATTGCCCATTAATCGATGATAACAGTACAGGCGAGTGGCTCCTGAAAATAAAAATTCATCAAACGTAGCCGGTATGAGTATGAAATGAAAGTTTTCATGGGAGCTTTTCAAAACAGTTGTTAAACTGTCAGTTTTTGCTTCAGTGGGGGCACAGGGGGGAAATACATGAAAAATGTGTTTCCTCCCTAGCGAATGGATATCTGAAATAATTATCAAGGGAGATATTTATGAGTTTAACAACAACAAAAATCTCAGAACACGAAATTCGTTCAACTTTGTTAATAATAGTATGATCTTCGAATTTCATATTTTCTCCAATAAAATCGTTTCTTGATTTTATTCGATCTGGTGACTGCATTTTGTAAATTGAATACAAAACCCTTCTGACATGACCGTAGGTCTGTTTACCCAACTTGTTTCTTCATACTTTACTGCGACCATCACCTCTGAAAATGATGAATTTGGACTCATCGGTGAAAAGGACGCGACTCCAAAAATCATTGTCCTAGCCAATATGGGCTTTGGCGGATATCAATGGATTTTTAAGGTGGAGTTCTGCTTTCAAACCCATTAATATTTAATGCTCTCGTGATGGTTCTGGCATGGACATCCTGTTCCCTTTCCGTAGCCGCTTGTTTCGCCAAATCTGGAGCACTCATTTTAGGATTACTGTTCACTTCTTTCAGAATGAACCTAATGTCTCTGCGCGACATCGGCTAGTTTGCGGCTTATTTTCAATGGAACCGCTGTTTTCAAAGATTTTGATGATTGTACTCGTATACATAGAATCTGTTTAAAATTCAGTAATTTCGCGATTTCCGAGTACGATTTATTGTTTTTTTAGGGTTTTGTAAAATAATTTTACAAAACCCTTCTAAAATCGCGTCCTGTCTGTCCGTATGTCCGTCTGTCTGTCTGTCTGTCCGTCCGTCCGTCCGTCCGTTCGTGTGTCACAGCAGTTTTTCTCGGAAACTACTTAAGCTAGAAACATCAAATTTTGTATGTAGGTGTAAAGTGGTGATCTCTTCAAAATTCAAATATAAAAGAAAATTTATAAGGCATTTAAGGGGGGTCTCCCCATATAGGGGAGTGACCCCCCGAAAAAAAAATTTCATTGAAGGTGGCCGATATGGGTATCAAATGAAAGGTCTCGATGAGAGCTTTTCAAAACAGGTCTTTGTTTGGCAAAGTTTGCTTCGAGGGGCGCACAGGGAGGGGAAATACACGAAAAATTTGTGTCCCCCCTCGCGATTGGACACCTTCCATCCGAAAAATCTGAAAAAAATCAACAATGTAGATCTTGATGAGTACAACAACAACAAATACGTTAGAAGTCGCAATTCACTCAACTTTGTTAGTAATAGTATGATATATCGATTTTATGTTTTCTTGAATAAAATCTTAACGGTGCCCTTAAATTCAATGAAATTCAGTACACAGATGACTATTTATAGTATTGATCTATTCTGAAAGTTTCATAAAGATTGAATCATATTTAGCGAAGTTATAGCGGTTTGAATTTTCCCGTATTACTATAGAACAATATGCGCTGCATTTATTACTATGGCAATATATGGGTATGGAACAATATGCGCTGCATTTATTACTATGGCAATATATGGGTATGGAACAACACGCGCTTTTTACCGACTCAGACACTACAGTTTTGCAAGGATTTGCATGAAAATTTCAGGAATGATAGGTGTCATGTATATCTTTGATAATCGGTTGAGCTGGTGGTATCAGTAATCGTAAAACAAGAAAGTGGCTGTTTTAAATGCGAAGATTGAATAATTTTCAGTTATTTTTTCCCAACTTCAACGTTTAAGGTGCATGCTTTGAACACTTGATTCAATTTAATGAATGACTGGAGATCAGTACCTACAATTAATGCTTGTAAGTGAAACAAGTCAAGGAGGCGGGAGAGAGCTCCTAGCAAAAGGGGTTTGTAACCATTCTAGGATTCGAAAAAATTGGCCATTAATCGATGATAACAGTACAGGGGAGTGGCCCCTGAAAAAAAAAATTCATCAAACGTAGCCGATATGAGTATTAAATAAAAGTTTTCATGGGAGCTTTTCAAAACAGTTGTTAAACTGCCAGTTTTTGCTTCAGTGGGGCACAGGGGGTAAATACATGAAAAATGTGTTTCCTCCGTCGCGGCTGGACATGTGAAATAATTATCAAGGGAGATATTTATGAGTATACCAATACCAAAAACCTCAGAAGTCGAAATTCGTTCAACTTCGTTAATAATAGTATGATCTTCGTTTTTCATATTTTCTCCAATAAAATCGTCTTTGACATGTTTCTTGATGTGATTCGATCTGGTGACTGCATTTTGTAAATTGAATACAAAACCCTTCTGACATGAGCGTAGGTCTGTTTACCCAACTTGTTATACTGTACGATCAAATTTCGGATATCACTAGAATTTTTTTTCGTGATGACATTTTGCGGTCCTTACTGTTAGAGACTAGGGATATAACTAAAACAGAATTGCAGCAGCACATATACGGAATGACAATAAGAGCAAATAAATAAATACTGATGACATTCCGATACGTTTAGTTGGACATTTTTTGTGTATAACTGAGTCAGCACTGACTGTCGTAGACTTTTGTCCATTCAATTTTTTATGTTTTTATGAATTTTTCCTTTATTCTGGTATGGAAAGTTTTTGTCTATATTTTTTTATAAATATATTGACTTTACTGAAAAAAGTGCATCAATGGATTTTCGATTAAAGCTTCCAACTAACCGGTATCTCATTATAAGGAATTGTCGTAGACTTTTGTCCGTCAGTGTGTATCTAACAATAATAACTTACTCGTATATTAATGAGTCAGGTGTCTTTTTTTTTAAAGATTAACATAGTTTTGAAATAGAAGGAGAGTAATGTATACTCACAGAATTGAAAATCTTGCAATACCTAATAATTGGCTCGTTGTCTGCATAGTTGGTTGAATGTCGCTCTTCATAAAGCAAACAAGTGTTTCTAGTACATTTCATAGTTTCCTTAAACATGAATCTGCTTGATGGTGATGCGACATTTGCTATGATTTTGATTACATCAAAAACAAAGCAGGAGCTTAAGATAATTTTTCGAGATGAGAGCAAGGAAAGATTCAAAATATTAAATCTTTGCTGGTAAGATGGCAAGTTAACAAGGCCTCTTGGGTCATAAACTTCATGCAAGACAAAAAGAGTTAAATTTTTTTCTGGATAGATTCTGTGCGGATGCTATGAGTTTCAAAAGATGGATTCCAAACAATGCGACCATATTCAAGGAGAGGGCATACAAATGAGGTGTATAAAGTCAAGGTGACTCACCGGTTCTTGAATCCTTTGGCGCAACGTTTTATGAAAGTACTGTGTCATATTGAGATTTGAAATTCAACTCTCTGTTCAAAAGAACGCCAAGATCTGAGATCTAGTCAACTTTTCAAGTAGGGAATTGTTCAGGTCTTAAGTGTACTTCAATACTTAAGTCTTTCTCAAGAATCTTATAACGTAACACTTCCCAACATTAAGATGAAGTCTGTTATCATTACACTATTTCACTAACAAATTTATTTTGGTTTGCAGAAAAGTGGCCTCGGAATCGAAATTGTCGGTATGGCATAGTTTTAGGTCGTCAGCATACAGAGAGGGAGTCGGAGATAAATATGTGGAATAAAAGAGAACCCGGGTCGCTACCTTATGGCACTGCAGGAGAGGCAATAATTTTTCTTTAGAAAGTGCCCTGAAATTTTACAAATTGTGTTCCATTATTTATGTATGATGCAATCCAACTCAGTAAGAACCCAGAGATGCACAAACTTCAGAAGTTTCGAGATCAAAATTCTTGATCGACAGTATAAACAGCGTCAATCTACAATAATTTTTTCGAGCAACTTTGGAATAGCTGAAAGTATGGCAATACCTCTACAGTTTGTGATAGACCTCTTAACACCACTTTTAAAAATTAGAGTCAAATGAGAAGACTTCCAGAACGATGGAAAAGTTCCTCGTGATAAAGATGCATTGAATAGAATAAGTAGAGGGGAAATGATCTGATATATACACTCAACAAGAAATCTTGGAGGAAGAGAATCAGGTCCAGGCCCCTTGTTAGTATCTTCGCTTGAAAAACTCTTTCAATACTAAATGGTGTTGTCATTGAATCGCAATTTGGTACGCTGGAAGAAGCGGCGACCGGGCAGGAAACCTCTTGGAAATGCTCGGCAAAATGACTGCATATATAGGGTGGTTCATAACAAGTGTACACATTTTGTCGAAAAGAAAAAACATAGCTTTTGTGAAGATTGAGCTGTATTGTTTATCTATCATAAAAATTTAGTCCCTTACAATTAAATATGAAATATTACTTTGGGCATATGTGCACTTCGTGCTGCTTTACAGACTATCAAACGATGATTGTAATTTTCGATGACATTTTCGCACATTTCCGGCATTATTAGGCGTATGTTGGCTCGAATATTGTTTGTTAATGCTTCAGTAGCCTGGAGAGCGTCAGCGTAAACACGATCTTTCAGAAATCCCCAAAGGAAGAAGTCACAAGGAGTCAAATCACACGATCTCGCCAGCCAATTTATGGGTCCATTTCGTGAAATTATTCGGTTTCACGTAGAGCGCGGAATGTTTTGACTGGCGATTCATTACTTCTGTAAAAAGTTTAAACAATAATAAAACGTTTGGCTGATGTGTATGATGCCATGGTTAAAATTGTAAAAGATCAAACTGTCATAATCTGCCAATATATGGACCTGAAATTGGTGATAAATAAGAGTTAAGGCCCATTTACATGTGTACACTTGTTATGAATCACCCTTTAGTTATGGGGCAAGCCGTAGAACTTTCACCGTAATACATTGATGTTGGAAATTCTGTGGCTTTTCGCTTGGTTTTTATAAACTTGAAAAATTGTTTGGGATTACGAATGATATTTTCCCTGGTTAAATAAACGTAATGATCATACGCCACCACTGGTAAGACCTGTGAGTGAATAGTCACGATCAGCTCTGTAAATAGTCCTGCTACTGTCTAGAGTTTCTTCGTTAATGTCACCATCATGTAGCCAGGTTTTGGTGAATGTTAAAACATTAAAATGGCAGGACTTAGCATCAACGTATAATTTATTAATTTTTCCTCTCATACCGCTACAATTATGGTAAAAGAGTTTACTACCATTCAATGTTAGATTACTGTTAGGAATGATATTTTTTGAACTCTTCTTTTGCTTTTTGAAGTATGGTGACATGCTTAGATTTCACATGCAAGCCGTATGTTTCCAAGTCATTCTTTACCTGATCAGCAGTAACTCCTAGCTGCTCGTGATATTTAACGAATAGACGGTGCTCAACCTCAATAGGAAGGCTCAACCTCAATAGGAAGGCCTACTTGCTGAATCAGTACTTTGAGATTCGTTTTGGTTTTAACATCAAAACATGTTGATTCTAGCTCTTTGTGCATGTAAGCAAGATAAAGTCAAACGCAATAAAACAATTTGCGATCCCTAAGGCATCGGTAGCAAGCTTTACACGAAGTGGATTTAGTGGTTGAAGGTAACTTGCCTTGGGAGCAGAGATCATAGTGTCTGAATTTGGCAGAACATGGATAATATCCTCAAAAGATGGAGCCATCGTATCACCACGGAGAAAATTTGAGGGAGGTGTAAATGTAGGTAATTGTGAAGACATTTTTTGGGAAAGGCTACTAACAGGTGCAATAATCGGTTGAACGAGAGAAAAATGTTGTGTCTTATTATTCTGAAAGGTCTGAGTTTCACTGGTAATTAGCCTTTTTGAGTGTCTATCATTTGAAGAGAAAGTCATTGTCTGAAAATTAGACTGAGTCTTATCAGAAGAGTAAGTCCTTTGTGACGAGCCAACTATATTGGAAGTTTTAGATCTTCTATTTTTCATTGAATTTTGATTATATTTTTTACTTTGATTAATTGTCTTACTCTTGATGAACTAAACTTCAGACTTCCATTTCCTAAAAATCATTCTCTTCCAGCTCCGGCACTCGTTACTCTCATGTAGGTCCATGAACATTCAAGCATATCGTCGCGAATAGATACATCGAGGTTGCATTGCACCAATTCTAAAGAACAGTCATGAAACGGAAGCTGAAATTTGAGAAACTTCCTGATCCACGCAACATCTCCTGACTTTGGAGGCGTTTTGACGAAAAATAGTGTATATTCAGGATTTTTTGGTGCAATTCAGGCACTTTTTTTCAGATTTGGAGAATGAGCCATTTCAATGTTGTCAATCCACCTGTTCCATTCCAGGAAGTGCCAAATTTAATAAGGCTATTAGTACGCTAAACAGGAGTTTTGGCTGGAGAAATTAACAAATGCATATTTGCGATAGCGGTTATCTTTTTGATGGGAGATGTAAAAGCATCCTTCATTACTTTGTAACTAGGGTTAATAACAGCTACTTTCTTAAATTCTACAAGTATCAGCTCTTGATTTAATAATGGCGTTGAATTTGCTTTAAAGTTTGTGCTGTTAATTTTTGCAAGCAATTTTTCTCAATGACCATTAACGGCTCTTTGCAGTTGTTGCTCCAAAATTATCGGCAGTTTTGAATTTTGTTTGGAAAATTTTTTCCAAACTAGGCAGGCAAGTACCAATAGTGCTATATGACAAGCAAGCCGATGCGCTAAACGAATAGTTGATGATTCCACCCTTCACTGCTACATCATCTTTCAATTCTTCCAGCTTTCTTTCAATTTTGATCGTCTTGGGGCTATTATCTGTAATTGAAATGGGCGCACTTTTAAGTTCTTCAAACATTTTTTCCACTTTACTAGAACCAATACTGGAGTTCATTATTGTTTGGACCAGTCTTTCAAACCAGTTGGCTTTCATCATTAGATCTAGTCTGCACGTGTTGCTTGTAAAGAAGCTGGTCCTTAACTAAGTTAAGATTATCAATGTATGCTATGATGTTGTCGTACATGAATTTTAGTAGGTTTTCGAGCTTCCGGCAGTCGGGGCAGATAAAATGCGTGGCGATGAAGGAGTTGTGCCAATCCTTTGGCGTATCGATGCAGACTCAATGGAGTTTTCGATTGCAGAAGACTTTGCAAGTAACAAACTTGAAGGTGTTATCAAACGCGATCCAATTGGAGAAATTGCACTTTATACTGATTTTATCTTTTTTAATTTAAAAAATTGTGTGAAAGGTGTTATATCGGGTGATTGTGGTAATGCCCAATATTTAAAAATGGGACACAACATTGTTAACTTTAATCAAGTCAAATAACAAAAATTGTATTTAATACTCGTTCATCAGAACTAATACACTTAACTATGTTAGCGAATGTGTTAAAATTGAAATCTAGTGATGTGAGTCACAGGTTTAACAATTAAATAGTTGATTGGGACACAGAATTCGAATTAATTTATTAGGTCACAACGTGATTCTGAATAAATGCACTGAAAGAATTTACTACGTCATGATGGGTATTAACTAATACGCTTAGTAAAATTGTTGCAGTTGCACATTCATCCGAATTAGAAATCAACATGAATTTCAGAATTAACACAACTCTAGCGAATGCGTTTATATTGGAATATAATCATGTGTGTCACTGATTCAACAATTGAATAGTTAATTGGAACATAGAATTCAAATTATTTGGATCACTACGTGATCTTCAAAAAATGCAGTTGTACAATTTACTGTGTCATAGATGTTAACTCATACACTTAGTAAAATTGTTAAGATTGCACATTCATCCGAGTCAAAATCAATATGGGCACATCAGAAATATATTAACATTAATCACAAATTTAACACAATAGTCCTAAATTAATTAAAAATTCAATTAATGGGCATTTCAGATATAAATGATCATGAATCAGAATTAACACCACATCATTTTCATAGCAAAACATATACTTCTACTAAACTTTTGGCATTTATGCTGCATTTAAAATCACTTTATTGGTTATTTCTGATAGAAATGATTGACTGCCCAAATTAAAGATACCAGTTGTTTTGGTCATCAATGACCAAACAATAATGTGTCCTTCATCAAACCCTTGAAAAGCCACAAAATAATTGGCATATTTCGTACAAAAGTGCATTAAAATTTATTTTTTTTACGCCAATATACCATATTTAACTGTTAATATCTACGGAGCCCTCTAAAATATTACAATTTTGTGCCTGTACATTTCAATCCAATATGTTGCAATATCTGCAATCAAAGTCCTTATATGTGTCGCTCAGTTATGCTGAAAAATTGAAGTGAGTCGTTAAGTCTTTAGTTTTAATGATAAAGGCCCTTTATTGTTATTTATGTAAATGGCACCTAATAGAAAGTAAGTTGTAACATTTGCCAAAAATAGGACTCCTCTACCTATACCCGTTCAAAAGTTATACGGGTACATACATTGAAAAAAGCTCATGTTAGAAGGGTTTTGTACATAACGTAAGATATGCAGACATCTAGAAGGATTCAATTCAAGAAAAACTTTAATAACATGCACAACACATATATTTTTGCTTAAAAAAAACAGTGTTACTCCATTTTAACGGGCCAACATTTTGTTGCAATATTGCCAAAATTATTGACTAAGCTGAATCTTAAATGTTTTTTTTTATATTATATATTTGGAGAAAATACAATCAAAAGTATAGTGCCCGGCTCAATAGAAAATCTATTTAGTAGAAAAACCATATATGATTGTCATAACAATCCGTTTGGAGGAAATCCAAACGGCAATAACTTCTGTACATTCTATTAAAACAGATAGAATATAAGAACCTTAAAGGGCTACATAAATATCTGTTTTTACTCAATTTAATCATACTAATACAGTTTTACTGGCGATTATTAAGCAAAGTTCGACTAATTTCAACCTTTAGGTTATTTATTATTAAATCATAAATGATTCATCAATAAATTCAATCAAGTGTAGTGAAAGGATTAGATGTAATATCCGAAAGGACTGCAGCGATGGTCTGCTGCCTCAGCGGAAGAAGATGTTGAGATCTGCCGAGATTGGCCTTGCCTGGGGACGCGTCAATGCGCTGGTAGGGTAGTGTTGCGGTGTCGTGGGGCGGGTTCCTTTTCCCAGTCTAGTAAATATCGACCGAAGTCGAGAAGGAGGTAACCTCCTAAGGGTCACAGAGTATTGCTGACTTAGAAGGCAAACGGGACCTGGGGATGACTTCGTCGTTAACGACGAGACTTATGGCCACAAACAAGTGTAAGGCATCCAGATGGTAGCGGTGCCCCCTCGCACTCTCCCAACCGGATCAAGATCCAAACGTAGACGTGGCCATGTATTTCCCATTTGAGTGAAAAACTCATACAAAAGTACTTTGTATGACCGAAATGAGGAGTAAAAACGTAGCCAATTTATCCCATAGTGTTATGCAATGAAATCACATAACCCTACGTCATAAATGGGTACACGAGCGGAAGGCCACTCTACCCGGCAAGAGCCCCTGTTAACAAAGGAAAAGAAAGAGCGCGCCTAATGGCTAGCGCATATTAGCGGAGGAGCGTGCCATCGATCCGGGTCCTATACCCGGTCAGGTAGAACGAAATGGAAAGACCGAGTTCTAAGTCTTAGCAATCCATTTATTTCTTCAACATAACGTAATACCCTCAAAGTTACAAATTATTTAAAAAAATCGGTGAACGTCCGATGAAATGCGAGATAATAAAATAAATTTGAACTATCCGCATGGTGTATCAATTTATCTAGTAGGGTGCCTATCTAATTATGTTGATCAGCAAATATTTTACTAATCAATCCAACTACAACAATATAAAAGAAAAATCAAGGACTGATAATCAGTACAAATCAATAGCACCTGCAATGCAAGATCGTGGATTTCAAAAGGAAAATATTTATTAAATGTTGCGTATTTATATTAAATATGAAACTAAATGAAATATTCTAGAAGTTATTAATAAAACAAATGCAAAAACAACTCACTTCATTCCTTCGTTGAGTGCTGGAGTGTAGTAATACAGCGGCTGAAAAACTATTCCCATAAACTACAGCTGTTCGGGATGTTACAAATTTCAATACAGATCCCTTAAACTCCTATACCATGCATGACCAAACAAAAAAAGTCAAAACTTGTTGGAAATGATGATGTTGATCTGAATTGTTGAAGAGTTCACTTAGTATTTGACCAGATTTAAGTGCACGCGTAAGACATCGAACTTTATGAAGTGAACTGGCTTTCTTGATAATTTCCCAAGTTTTTTGATTATCTTCTGATGTTGCACCAACCAATTCTTCATCAGGCCCTTGCTGCTGTTCCGCTGCCTGCTGGCCATCCTGACGTCCAGGTTAACTGACTGCCGTATCGCTCTTTTTCATTGATAATCCACAGAGAAACGACCAACGATCATCATCACTGCACATCGCACTTGATTTTCATCACACAACGAGTGCAATGCTTCACATGACACCACCTCCGTCCAAATCTTTTCTTTCTCCCTTTCCATGTCGCAACTGTAAATCGAATCAGCTGAGTTCGATTGCATTCAGTAACGAAATAAGACGTTGGGATGCATTAAAACTGAAGTAAAGAAAATGAAAAAGATTTTAAATAGAAATAAAAGTTAAGTTGATATTGTCGCGTTTTTTGGTTCGTGGCCAATAATTGTGATGTTCCGGGAAAGTGAAAACGCAAGGTCTTTTAATTTAAGTTAAAAGAGTTTATTTTATTACGAAAATGCACAATAATCAGTTTAACACTTTCACTAATTTTAATTTTCACTATTAAAAGTCTAACACTTGTCCATAAATTTCTTGTCGCAATTGTCTTCTAAATCACTTCACTATTACGAAAATCACTTTTCTATTACTCGAACAATATCGCTTCCCATACACTTTCGCAATTCTTATCGCGGTCGAAATGAATGATCCCCCCATTCATTCAGCTCGCCTTTATATAGGGTCTCTAATCATTCAACTCAGTTCTCGTACATTGGTGAATTAGCGGGAACATTCCATAAGTGAATGAATGGAGCAGTGACTCACTTGCAGATGTTGTTTATGCTTGTTAGGTTCTCGTGGTTCCGAGTAAATTCGTTTGTTGAAGTTCTTAATTGTTGTGAAAACAATTGCGATAGTAGCTCGCAGAATTATTTGTACATATAACACTGCCCCCACCTCAGTTCTTTTCGCCCCGAAAAGATGTGTCGCTATTTGTAGTCGATTCTCCATGGGTGTAATATGGGGCAAGACGGTCCAGATGCACGATTTTCATTTTGGCTCTCGGCTTACGATGTTCCTGTATTCGGTATGCGACGTCGTTGATTCGCTTTGTAACTCGGTATGGTCCCTCCCAATTATGTTGCAACTTTGGAGACCTACCCTTTCGCCGTTGCGGGTTTTATAGCCACACCAAGTCATCTTGCTGAAAGCCAGTAGAATTTGCCTTTAGATCTTCATGCGGTCAGTAGCCAATTCGAGGTGTTTTCGCACTGTCCGATGTATCTGGTTCAACCGTTGTCTTAGCTCACTTCCGTACTCCGGGGGGGGGGGGGGGGGAATAGTCTTTCCAAAAATTACTTTGGCTGGGGCTTGGCCCGTCGATGCATGTTAGGCAGCTCTGTACGCTATCAAAAACAGTGGGATATGTCGGTCCCAGTCCCTTTGGTTCTCGTCAACCATCTTGACCAGGTGTTTATTGAGAGTGTCGTTGAAACTTTCGACGATTCCATCGGATTGGGGATGCAGTGGTGTTGTCCTCGTTTTCCGTATTCCCAGCAGCTCGCACATTTCGCTAAAAACTAGTGATTCGAAGTTTCGACCTTGATCTGAATGTAGTTCACAAGGTACGCCGTACGTACTGACCCAATTTAACACTAGCTGTTCGGCTACAGTAGTTGCTTCCTGGATGGGAATGGGGTAGACCTCGGGCCACTTGCTGAAATAATCGGCTACAACCAGCGTGTATCGATTTCCCCATTCAGATTCAGGAAAGGGTCCTGCGATGTCAACAGCAATCCTTTCAAACGGTACCCCCACGTTATAGGTTTGCATTTGTCCTCTCAGTCGTCGCTTTGGGCATTTGACGGAAGCGCAAATTGTGCATCTGCGACACCAGTCCTCTGCGTCTTCTCGAGCGTGGAGCCAGTAGAATCTTTCCCACAATTTCGCTAAGGTCTTGTTAAATCCAAGGTGGCCTCCCGAGGATCCTTCATGCATTTCCTTAATCACATCGTGGATTCGGCTTTTGGGTAGTATAGTTTGCATCCTATAGGAGCTGCCATCCACCGTTTCCCATTTCCGCTTGAGTACGCCACCCTCCACCTGAAGGAAGTTCCATTGTGCCCAATAGCTTTTCAGGGTTGCGCCATGCGTTGAAACGTCTTTCCACTCAGGTCGCCCAGTTGTCTCCTTCCATACGAGCAATGGTCCGATATCTTCATCGGCTAACTGGGCTTTTCGAATCTCCTCCACTGACCAACGTTCATCGAATTCGGCCGTTATCACTCGCAGATCAACGGGCGGCTCCTTTTCCACAATCCGTCGGCAATGCTTGCAGTTAGCTGGACATGGATGACGAAATACGGCGTCATCATTTCCATGAACTCTGCCCTTGTGAAGTAGTTGGGGCCTCACTAGGTCTGGTCGGATCGTCGATCGGGTTGCGCTAGTGTCGTTTGTTGTGGTGCAATGTTCTTCATCAACCTGACCAGGAAGGCATAAGTCTGCTTCTCCACGATGTTACCTTGCCACGGTGTTGGGGGGTGCTGGGGATGTCGATCCTCCTAGCCGACATCCATCGCATGAAGTTGGCCCTTTCAGTTTGATGGGGTTTTATTCTAGGCTCCTGACACGGTCTGGTTCTCCACCATTCTGGACAAAAGCTCCGTTTTCTTCGCTTCTTGCAGTCTCTTACACCTGCACTCGTCTGTCACTACTTCACGGACCCGGACAGTGGTACGAGTCACATCTTTCGCTGCCTCAAAGTTCAGACTATAAACCAATGCGTCCTTAACCCTTTGCTTTTGAGCTAACCGCACGGCTTTTTGCAATTCCTTGTCCTTTAAGGCGCTGATGAATGCTTCTGTTGCTACGTCATCTCGATGTTCTGGGTCGTACGCTGGGTAAGCCAAAAGTGCTAGTCGCTCAATGTCTTGAGCTAGCTGCTGTAGGTTTTCACCAGACTTCTGCACATGATGCCGTAGCTGTGCCCGATAAATCTGCTTCAGATAATCGCCTCCATAACGCATGTCGAGCGCATTCATTATAGCATTCGCGTTTGAGTGCAATTCATCGGGGATCGTCTGCAACAGCTCGGCAGCTGGGCCTCTTAGAGCAAGAATCAGTGCAGTAGCTCGTTCCTGCTCATTCCAGTGATTTGCCCTAGCGGCGGCTTCAAACTGGGTCTTGTAAATACTCTAGACCGTTTGCCCATCGAATATTGGTGCTTGCACATTTTTGGATGTGCTTTGCGCTGTGGTTATAAGCGGGGATACTGAGGTGGTTACTACTGCCTTCGCTGCTTCCAATTCCTTTTTCATTTTTTCCATCTCATGGTACATTCTCTCCTCAACCTGGCTAATCTCATGGTTAATTCTCTCCTCGACTTGATAAACTTTTTCTTCGACGCATTTAATTTGCTGGTTCAGACTACTGAGCTCCGCCTTTATTTCGGTTGACTGTTTTTGCAAATCCGCCTTGATTTCGATCGCTTGTTGGTCCATTTTTGCTGATTGTTCATTCAGCTTCGCAGTTAAATTAGATGACTGTTCACTTAGCTTCGCAGTTAAATTAGATGACTGTTCACTTAGCTTCGCAGTTAAACTGTATGACTGTTCATCTAAGTTCGCAGTCAGACTGGATGACATCAGCATTAACATTTGTATTAGCGCATTTTCTGGATCCTTTGATTTTTGTGTTTCTACTTCTCCACCTTCTGCGCCTTTTTCTGCATCTGAGCGCTCACCCGAATCCAGATTCCCGCCTTCCGACTCGATCGCGTCACGCAGATTGGCCAGATTTCGCTGTTCCAACTCCTCTTTGAGCTCCGATATGCTCAATTGATTAATTTTTAGATGTAAGTTTCCTGGCATTTTTATTGTTTCGGCAATTTTTCCACCAGTTTCCACGTTAATTCTCACTATTGTGCACTTCAAAAATGTTTAATCGTTTTCACTTCCAAAATTTTCTTTCTCACTTCTTGACATGAAGTGTTTTGGTTTGCGGCCAATAATTTTAATGTTCCGGGAAAGTGAAAACGCAAGGTTTTTTAATTTAAGTTAAAAGAGTTTATTTTATTACGAAAATGCACAATAATCAGTTTAACACTTTCACTAATTTTAATTTTCACTATTAAAAGTCTAACACTTGTCCATAAATTTCTTGTCGCAGTCTTCTAAATCACTTCACTATTACGAAAATCACTTTTCTATTACTCGAACAATATCGCTTCCCATACACTTTCGCAGTTCTTATCGCGGTCGAGATGAATGATCCCCCCATTCATTCAGCTCGCCTTTATATAGGGTCTCTAATCATTCAACTCAGTTCTCGTACATTGGTGAATTAGCGGGAACATTCCATCAGTGAATGAATGGAGCAGTGACTCACATTCAGATGTTGTTTATGCTTGTTAGGTTCTCGTGGTTCCGAGTAAATTCGTTTGTTGAAGTTCTTAATTGTTGTGAAAACAATTGCGACAGTAGCTCGCAGAATTATTTGTGCATGCAACAATATAATTAAACAAAAACGTGTAAATTTAATATAAAGGAAAACTGATGTGAAATTACATTTAATAATAATAGTAAGAAAGAAAACTAGTTTATAAATTACAATTCTGACTGGAAATAAATAAATATTTTTTTTTTGTCTAAATCTGCAATCAAAATTATGCGTAGGAGTTAGGAAAGTTTTTGAGCAGTTTGCTCGTTTGAATGCTCGATTACTACACAAGTGTTAATAGTATGTACCTTAAATAATGGTTTGGGAATATAACATAATTTTATGCAATATTCTCATTTAAAAGGACCGCCATTTTGTTTTAAAATAACGGGTGCCACCTGTTGAACAAAACCTCAAAGATGTTCATTATACACATAATTCCTGAAACTTTCATGCGAATCCAAGCAAACCCATGGTGTCTGAGTAGATTAAAAGTGCACATGTTCCCAAAGCCATGTTTGTTATAGTTGCTGTTGCAACAAAAGAAAATTTAAGCCCCATAGTTTTGTTAAATACTATTCAACTTTCCTGAAATTTCCAGTATTGATTGAACTTATAAATTGACATGTATATATTGAATTCTATTGAATTTGAGTGTGCCTTTACGATTTTATTCAAGAAAGTTAAAAATTAACAATTCCTACTATTACTTACGAAATTGAGTGCATATCGACTTCTGACGTAATTGCTGTTGTTGTGTGACGTAATTGCTATTGTTGTGTGAATAAAGCTCTATACTCATGTTTTTTTTCTGATTTTTCGAATGAAAGGTGTTCAATCGCGTGGGGGATACATCGAAATTTCGTACCGTCCTCCTCGACCCTGGTAAATTGGTTTTAAGACCTGTTTTGAAAAGATCTAATTGAGACCTTTCATGTAACATCCCATTTGACTAACCTTGATAAAAAAAATTTGTTGAGGGTCACTACTGTATATGGGGGGGGGGGTCCTTAAAATTCTTTGCAACTTTTTTCCACCCCTAAATTTTCTAGAAGTCATAACTGTAACCTTTCCACAAAGTCTCACGGCTGTAGCTTCTATAGTTTTGGAGGGAAATGGACAGATGAACTCAGGTACCGATTTCAATAGAGTTTTGTATTTTTGTACAAAATCCTACAAAATAACAAAAAAATTAATATACGGGTCAAACTGATAGTCTTCTTTCCTTTCGAAGTCCAACTGACACAAAATTAAGTGCATATTTAGTCCCAGAGTATTAGTGCAATGCCAAGAAAAAGTACAAACATCCTGTAGAGAGATATGAAGTTGGTTGGAATGCCCTGCTATTTATTGAAATTGCTATAAATTGAATTCCCTCATATCTTTACGCTGATTTCATCAAATGAATAAGCCATGTTCTTGTTTTCATTTTGACTATCGTAATGTGGGACTACTTGACCACCCCGGGGTAAGTTAAACTCAACGCACACATTTTCTTATCTGTCAAACAAAAGTGTGGTGGAATAGCGGTAGTAGTAATTTTGTTCTGTTATTATAGACAATTTAGTGTTGTAAAATGGTGTGCACATACAAAAAGACGCCAGGGTCTAGACCCCACATGACATACAAAATGGAAGATGTGAAAAAAGCGATGTTTAAGAAGCAGGGTGCATACAAATTCAACGTGCTGCGGCCAACGTTGGTACGGAAGATAACATTCGTAATAAGAGGTGTTATTTTGATATGAAAAGAAAAATAAAATATTTTAATATAAATGATCAAATGTTTATTTCATTATATAGAAGAAGGTATGCCGTTCATAGAAAACCTCGCTTACAGGACCATATCCTTTTCATGAAAGTTCCCATAACCAAATCGCAAAGTGGCTGCCCTATGTCCTCGATAGCCTCACGAATTCCTTCTCTGAGGTCTTGAAGCGAGGCTAGGCTATTGGCGTAGACCTTTTCTCTCACATGGCCTCAAAGGAAGAAGTCGCAAGGTATTAAATCACAAGATCTCGGTGGCCAATTGTGATTACCTCTTCGAGAGATTACACGGTCCGGAAAGTTTTCCCGTAAAAGATCGATGGTTTCGGTGCGTGTGTGGCACGTAGCGCCATTTTGTGGAAAGTAAATGTTATCCAGATCAATACCATCCAATTCCAGGTATAAAAATCATTAATCATCTCTCGATAGCGCAATCCATTCACCGTAACTGTTGCTCCAGCCTCATTTTCGAAAAAGTAAGGTCCAATGACTCCGCCGCGCCAGAAACCGCACCAGACAGTCACACGTTGAGGATCGAGAGGCATTTCAACAATAAATCTTGGGTTTTTGAGCAACAGATACGACAATTTTGCTTGTTGACGAAGCCACCGAGGTGGAAATGGGCCTCATCACTCAAGATGATTTTTCAATGGAATTTCGGATCATTTTCATGCATTTCAAGGACCCAATCAGCAAGGACAAAACGTTGTTGATGATAGACCGACTTGGGTTCTTGTGTTAACTGAACTTTATAAGCTTTAAGACACAAATCTTTATGCAAAATACGGTGTAATGACGTTTGTGGAATGTCTGATTCCAAAGAACGACGAGGAATGGACAAACCTGGGTTTTCTTCAACAGTTTCGGCTACAGCTGCAATTTTCTTGGCTGTTCTTGAGTGACATGCACGGGTTGATTCTTCACATCACTAAGTTGTCCCAACAGCCCAAATTTTTCCACCAATTTCTGTATTGCAGTCCGACAAGGTGCTTCACGACGATCCAAAAATGTTCGAGTTTTACGAACCGTCTCCGCCAAATTTTCACCATTTTTATAGTGAATTTTAATAACTTTAATGCGTTGTTGAAGCATGCATTGTTACATTTTTATCAATAGAGTAGTTTTTAATTGTCAAATGTTAAAAATGACAGTTCCAAAAGTGACATCTACCGAAATAGCGGGTTATCCAAAATAACACCTCTTATTGGAAAACCATTTTAGTGGAAGAAACGTGAACTCCATTGAACATACTAGTTAAGTAAGCCTGAGGAGCAGCTGATTTCGAAAACACTGGCTAATGTAGAAAATTGAGGATTGCCCTTAAAAGAGGCTGACGTTCACCATGTGGTTTGAAAATATCTGAATAAGAAAGGCAAGCAGATCAAGTTCTTCAAAGATAACAACCCAGGTCCAGGTTTTGTCGATTCGTTTATCGCAAGAAGTCACCTGCCCATTGAAGTTGCGTCGAACACTAAGCGGTCTCGATCATCAGTCAATTGAGTTGATATTTTAAAGTTTTCTAATAACGTTGAGCTTGCTCTTTTCTCAGTAAAAGGTGTTAATCTATACAATTATGATGAGACAAACGTAACCGATGACCCTGATGGTTAAAAAAATCGTAGTACCAAGAAACACAAAAAAGGTAGAAAGAGTGCAAAAACATTCTCAAGCTTCGATCTACGTTATGGTTTGTGGAAATGCAAATGTAAATTTACTTTCTCTCACGGTGATGCATAAAGTACAAAACATATACAGTCCCCGACAGCAGGATGGCCACACTGAAAAATTGTACATAACTTTTCATGTATTGGTTGTATTTTGATGAAATTTTTTTTATATTCTTTTTATTGTTGCATATTGCCTGACAACGAAAAATTTAAAGATAAACATACGAGAACGGTAATTTCAACTGTTTCATTTTCCGACTTTTTTGCAAGAGAGACACCTGGATGGACACATCAGCTTGTTTTTAACTTTCAAACAATAAAGAGGTTGAAATTTATTTAAATTCAATTTTATATTAATTTGTGTTGTTTATTTTTCGGTGAAAATAATTTTTTCATTTGCATTTAAAGAAATGGATGCAGGTTTAACGTTGACAAAGGAAGAAATAGATAAAATTATTGCATTTAAGCAAGAAAATTATTTCAATCGGCAAATAGCGATTTACATCAGTAGAGGTAATAAGGTAATCGGTAGTTATTTAAATGATCCAAAAAACTATGGAAAAAACAAAAAGAGTGCACAGCCAGGGAACCTACTGAACGAGAGCGTAGGTTAAATTTACGCAAATCGTCGAATTCTGCGGCCACCGCTAGCAAAATAAAGGGTACAGTTAGAACTTCTGTCAGTATTTGGACAGTGCAAAGAATGATTAAAGTGTGTCGTCATTTTCGGCGGAGGAAACTAATGAAAAAGTCACATTTACTTCAGTGTCATAAAGATGCTAGCTTAGAGTACTGCCAGACACATTTTAGTTGGAAGGAAGAATGGCATCAGGTGATATTTTCTGATGAAAAAAAATTAAATTTGACTGGGCCTGATGGCTTTCAGAATAACTTTCATGACTTGAGAAAATCTGAGCGTTTTCTGTCCCGTTGTCATACCGCTGTTGCTGCCGTCATGGTATGGGCTACAATTTCGTTTCATGGAGTCATCAATTTGAAGGTCGGCAGACCTCAGCGGATTACATTGAACTTTTAGAAATCCAGAGAATTCATTTCCAAGAAATATTCGGTGGCCAACGATGGATTCTTCGACAAGATAACGCGCCCATCCATGCAGCAGGACAAGTTAAGCAATGATTTGCACAAAACAATATGGAGTTTCTAGACTGGCCAGCTTTTTCTCTTGTCCGGAACATAATCGAGAATTTGTGGGAATGGTTATCGCGAACAATTTATGCAGAAGGAAGGCAGTTTGAAGACATTTGAGCGCTGATCACCGCAATTGAACACGCTTTTAATCAAGTCATTCACTTCCAAATTGAGTTTTTGAAGTTGTACTCAAAAATCGACGATCTACACATTATTAGTAATAAAATAAAATTCAAAAAAATTCAAATTGTTCATTTTATTAAGTATTTTCACAGGTGTGTCCACCTGGTGTCGCCCTCGCAAAAAGTCAAAAAATGAAAACGGGTGAAATTACCGTTGTTGTATGTTTTGCTTTAAATTTTTCGTTGCCAGGCAATATGCACCAACAAAAAAGAATGTAAGAAAATTTCATCAAAATACACCCAATACATGAAAAGTTATGTAAAATTTTTCAGTGTGGCCATCCTGCTGTCGGGGAGTGCATGACATCTGGACTCAAGCTGGACCAGCCGGTTCAAAATATACCAGCAGCCATAGTGGATGGTTTGATGTGAAACTTTTGGAAAAATAGCTCTTTGATATCTTATTACCACATATTGAAACCACTCGCAATCCAGAAGATACAGTTGTATTTTTGGGAAGCAATCTGGCTTGCCACTTCTTGCCTAAAGCGACTGAAGCTTGTAAGGAGAATAAAATTTATTTGACTCCATTTCCAGCAAATACCACTAACCTAATGCAACCCTTAGAAAAAGTGGGGTGAAATATTGAATGGATGGAGAAAAGAAAGCAAATACCCTAGATGCATTCCAAAAGAACATTCCCAGTATTGTTAATTAGACTCTAGAAAGCAATTAGCGAGACGGTAGGTGAAAACCTAAAGTCAGGATTTAGAGTAACTGGTTTGCATCCTCTCCAAATGAAGTGTTAAAAATGTTTCCAGTGGGTCTTGACAACAATGACAACAGAAACAGGTGTGAAAGAGTTTTTAAATGCCAGTTTGCTGGAACTATTGCAGGAGCACCGAGGAAGCGGCGAGAAACAGAAAAGAAAAGGAGGCAAAAAGATACAACCAGGCACAAATGTATGCTTGCTGTAACTGCTAAAAGGTCCGAGATTCATAGTAATGTACAAGCTGCTTTTTTTCAAGATCAGCATTCTTCGTTAGGTACTCAGACTAAAAATCTTCGAAACAAAAATATTGTTTCCAAGACATAAAAAAACAAGTTGAGTAAGCAAGAGAGTGCTCCTACAAAAACGTCTTCGTAAACGAGCTCGTCACTACAGTCCCTAACAAATCCTTCCAGCATAAAATTGTTTGCATCAAAATGCCGAAATCAAACATCTACATTCGGCCAAGCGATATGAAGAAGAAAGACTACTTCAAAAAGCGGGACATGTTCTGAAAAGAATACAAGCTGCATGCGACTCTCCAAAAATCAGCAAAACAGCAAAGGAAAGGCTCCTTGAACTAGAGGAGCTCCTAGATCGCATAGGGCACTATCGGAGAAGCTGGTAAAGGGCCGAAGACGAAGAGAAGGCTACAGAGGCGCTTTGGGGCGAAATCTAAAGGCGACACGCAGATAGCTCCACCATTAAACGTCAATAAAAGAATGGCGTCTAGCCCAATCGAAGGAGATCAGGATAAAAGAAGGAAAGAAGAGGCACTTGAAGGGCGTGGAGCACTAGATCAGGGGTTCCAGACAGTGCTTACAAAAGGAGCGAAGAAAGCAGCAAAGAAACTCCTTCAAAAAAAAGCCAGAAAATAAAGTTCGTACGGACGCCCAATTACAAAAAGGACCTGATGCAAAGCAGGAGAGGCAGAAGCCCCGACGAAGACCCCGGCAGCAGGCACTGCTTGTTAAGCCCCAAGATGGCTGATCCTACGCGGAGGTACTGCGAGACATCAGGGGAAACGTAAGGCCCGAAGACACCAATACTACAATTAAAGTAGTACGACCAACGCGGTCGGGCCACATACTGGTTGAATTCGGAGCAGAGGCCAGCAATAAAGAAGCATTCTGTGACGCAGTAAAGAAAGTCCTCGGCAAAAGTGCAACTATAGCCCCGCTCGAGCCGATGGCAACGATCGAAATACGAGACATAGACTGCGTGACGGATCTGGTCGAGGTTGAAGAGGCCATCAAAAAGGAGTTCCCTAGCGTGGGAAGGATCAAAGCGAGACTGACACCAGAAAAAAACAGGGGACAACGCATGGCCATAGTTGACTAGACCGAAAAGGACGCCGAACAATTCCTGAACAAGGGCAAAGTACGAATTGGGTGGGTTGTATGTAGGATACGGCGAAGAGCAACGCCTCTTCAATGTTTCAAATGCCTTGGTTATGGTCACACCACACAAGTATGCAAAGGACCCAATAGGAGTTCCCTATGTTACAAATGCGGTGAAACGGGTCATAAAAGAAAAGAGTGTACGAAGGAGGCACACTGTATCCTTTGCAAGGATGCTGATCCAAAACTTGATTTTGGACACGTCTTGGGATCAGGAAAATGCCGGGTGTTCCAGGAAGCCCTAGCCAAAGCAAAATCAGAGCTTTGATGATCCGCATCCTGCAGCTAAACCTACACTGCAGTTCAACCACCCAAAATCAGCTTGAGCAGTTTGCGAGGGAAAGGAAAGCCGACTTCTTGCTGCTGAGTGAGCAACACCATAATAAAAGTCCTGCATTATGGTACTCTGATGGAACTGGTACTGCCGCCATCTGGGTTTGGAACAGTGACTTTCAAGCGGAGAGTTGTGGACGGGGGCATGGTTTCTTGTGGGTTCGGTGCTCAGGGATCACCTTCTTTAGTGTGTACCTAACGCCTAACGAGTCGATATCATCTTTCCAAGCCAAGCTTAATGCTCTGGAGGGCGCTGTCTCGAGCGCAGAGGGTAAAGTGCTCGTTGGGGGCGACTTCAATGCTAAAGCAATCGAATGGGGCATGCCTCAGACGGATCCGCGGGGAAAACGAATCCAGGACGGCCCTCGTCGTACTAACCTTCGGAAATACGCCGACTTTCCGCCGTATTGGCTATGAGGGAACCATACCGGACGTGACATTCGCCTCGGAGTCCTTAGCACGGAGGATAAACAACTGGAAAGTATCAGAGGACTACTCAGCCGGTGATCACCAGTGCATTCTACTTGAGATAAGTGATGCTATTTCCCGACGTCCGTGCTCTCGGCCTTCTGTAACTGGATGGAACATTGGAAGAATGGACGTCGAGAGGTTCACCAAGGTTCTCACAGCAGGTGAGCCGCTGCAGGGAGCTCCGGAGGGGACGGAAGGACTGGCAGTTTAAGACGTTGTGAACTCTACTATGAGCATAATCACGACTGCTTGCTGCGCTTCTATGCCCCGTCGAAGACCCCAGTACGGCAAGCCCCCAGTGTATTAGTGGTCTACTGAAATCGCTGAAAAGCGGAGGGAATGTCACAAGCTTCGGCGTGAGGCTCATCGGGCACGGAACCGTGACGAGGCACGCAACCAGACGGCAGCATATAAGTCGGCCAGGAAACGCCTTCGCAAACTGATCAACAGTAGCAAGGCTCGCTGCTGGCAAGACCTAGTGGACAATGTGAACAAGGATCCGTGGAGCCTTGGCTACAAGCTGGTCATGCGGAAACTTGGTGCCCTACGGAAACCTTGTATACATGACGCGGAAAAGATGGACGCAATTGTGCGGGGACACTTCCCCACCCATCCCGTTCGTGTTGATGCTGTCCATGGTGAAACAGCAGTCGAGTGCCCACTCTTCACACAGCTGGAACTGAAGGAGGCAGTCCTCTCCCTGAAAGCGAGGAAGGCTCCAGGTCCAGATGGTGTTCCAGCTGAGGTGTTGTGGCTCGTCTATCACCATTGTCCTGACTTGCTGCTCAGCACATTCAACGCTTGCCTACGGGACGGGGTTTCCCGGTACGATGGAAGGTGGCGAGGGTCGTGCTGATCAGCAAGCGGAAGGGAAATTCCGAATCGCCGTCTGCATACCGCCCGTTATGCATGCTAGACACGGCTGGGAAAGTGGTAGAGAAACTCATCAAGGAAAGACTTACTGACGCGATTCGTGCTGCTGGGGACCTATCTCCTCGGCAGTACAGCTTTAGACCAGGACGTTCTACCATTGATGTGATTGCAGAGGTGGTGAACGCGGTCCGAAAGGCAGAGGCATATAGTCGCACCAAGCGACGGATCGTCCTGTTGGTGACACTCGACGTCAAGAATGCCTTCAACTCCGCTAGATGGGTGGATATTCTGGACACGCTGGAAAACTCTTTTCAAGTTCCAGAATATCTAATGCGGCTTTTGAGGAACTACCTAAAGGACCGAAGCCTGCTCTACGATACGACGCAGGGCCAACGAAGGATGGAAATTACATCAGGTGTTGCCCAGGGATCTATTCTTGGTCCGGACCTGTGGAAAGTGTCTTACGACGGGCTACTGAGACTTGAGATGCCAGATGAGTCGCGCTTGGTCGGCTATGCGGATGATGTTGCGGCTCTGGTCGCCGGACGCACCGTTGAACAAGCGCAACTTAGGCTAGGTATGCTAATGTGCCGAGTGAGGGACTGGATGACTGCTCGAGGGCTCAGTTTAGCACTGGAGAAAACCGAAGTGGACATCTTGACAAAAAAGGGAACCCCTAGAGTAAGCATGATCAGTATTGGAGATATACAAATCGAATCGAAGCCAGCGGTGAAGTACCTGGGGCTACTGATCGACTCCAAGATGAGTTTCTCTGAGCAAATCAGGGCAACGGCTGAGAAGGCTGCTTCGGGAATATCGGCCCTGAGTCGACTAATGGCCAACGTAGGGGGACCCAGCCCATCAAGAAGACGCCTCTTGATGAGTGCTGTAGGGTCAGTGCTACTGTACGAAGCAGAGGTATAGGGCGACGCTCTCAGCAAGGAGGTATACCGAAAACGATTGGCACAGGTACAGAGAAGAGGTGCACTGAGAATTGCATCTTCGTATCCAACAGTCTCCGACTCGGCGGTGAGAGTGATTGCAGGCGTGATACCTGTCGCCCTCCTTGCTAGAGAGCGCCACGCTATTTACCTGCGCCAAAACGAGGATGCGAGGGAGATGGTTGTCCGCGAGGAGAGACAACGCTCGCTCAACGATTGGCAGCAGTCTTGGGGGAATTGCACGAAGGGTAAGTGGACTACGCGCCTCATCCCGGATGTGAGACCGTGGTTACTCGAAGGCATGGTGAGACTGACTTCTATCTGACCCAACTTTTGAGGGGGGGGGGGTGTTTTCAGTCTTACCTGCACAAGATCGGTAAGTCACGGTCTCCCGATTGTCGGTTTTGTCCACGAGAGGAGGACAATGCCTGTCACACATTTTTTGCGTGTACAAAATGGGTCAGGCTGCGAAGGGAACTCTACAGGGAGACGGGAGAGCTCACCCCGGATAATATAGTTGCGGTGATGCTCGAATCGGTTGACAAATGGAACCAGGTGGCACCTTATGCTCGGGAAGTCCTAAAATATAAAAGGACTCACAGCAGCCGGGGGCGCTGGGGGATCGCTCTTCTGGCATTTCCTCTTCCCCTCTCCCCTCCCGCTAGGAAAGGGACTCCCCAGCTTGAAGGCGCCCCACGGCGTAATAAAACGAGACCTGGCCCGAAGTAATGTGTGGAACGGTTCCAGGGTAGGTTCTCAGATTGACAGGGGAGGTGTTTAGTGGGTAGTCCAAGGGTATCCTCCATGGGAGTCCCACACTGCCAGACTCGGCGGGCGTAAATGCCTTCACCTCCCTACCACAAAAAAAACATGTACATTGGGGTTTTTTATATCCCTCCTAAATTCAATGAAGTATTGTACAACGATGTATGTGATGTGATTTCTTCACTCGCTGCTTCCATCAACGTAGAAGATAAGATTATTATCTCCGGTGACTTTAACCGACCTGATTTGATATTCATGACTGATGAATGTGATAAAGGTCTTCTTCCAGTTAATCTCCAGGATCATATGGACTTCAACCTGATGAGGACTTTTTATGGCAATGATTCGCAGCAAATTAACATGTCCCCCAACCATTATGGCAACTGGCTAGACCTTATTTTTACAAATGCGTATGACGTAGTAGTGGTCAATCCAACTAGTGAAGCGGACCATTTGTTTTCAATTATCCTCCACCATTCCGCACTGTCTATTGAATTGTCCACTGCTGAAGAAACAAACCATCTATCTTACAATAATTCAATTGCATATGATTTCTATAATGCTGACTTCGAAAGCATTAATAATCATCTCAGCGCAATCGACTGGACTGGTTCGCTTACAACGTTAGATGTAAACGATGCAGTAGATCATTTCTACAAGTGTTCTATGGAGGCCGTTGAAAGATAGGTACCTAAGATCAAAAAGAAAAATAAACTTTCAGAGCCTTGGCTTGATAAGGATCTCCGATATTTGCGAAACTAAAGAAATAAGCTCAACAAAATTATTCAAACGAAAACCAATGTGAGTCTTGAATTGGAAAGTAAATATGATGAGCTGACAAATGAATTCCATTTGAGACCTAGGGAAGCATATAAGTCATATGTTAACTCAATTGGTGAGAACATCATCAAAAATCCAAAAAAGTTCTTTGAATTCATAAATATCAAACGCAAGTCTCAAGGTTTTCTCAAGTCCATGTCCTACCAGGAATTGACCTCATGTAACCCTGAAGATATATGTGAGTTTTTTGCTAAACACTTTCAATCCGTATATTGTGCGATCAGCTGTTTACCGTATAAACCTTCCTCTGACATATATTCCGCACCTCTAATTGAGAACATCTATATTTCCACAGAAAAAATATCTAAAGCGATTGAGGAGCTTGATTTCAATAAAGGACCCGGCCCTGATTTAATCCCTCCACGCCTTTTGTGCCAGTGCAGAGGGCAATTAATTTTACCACTTCACATTATTTTTAATAAATCCCTTTCTTCTGGAATTTTCCCATCTCTCTGGAAGTCATTTCATTTGACCCCTATTCATAAAAACAAGGACAAAAGATCTGTTGAAAATTACAGAGGTATTACAATTCTATCGGCTATCCCTAAGCTATTTGAGAAAATAGTTTGTACGAAGATGTCTCCTATAGTAGAACCTCAACTCAATGACAAACAGCATGGCTTCCGTAAGAATCGCTCTACGACAACAAATCTTACAGTAATAGTCTCTAGCATTCTCTGTGAGATGGAAAAGGGGTACCAGATTGACGCGATTTACACTGATTTCAGCAAAGCTTTCGATCGTGTCAACCACAAAATTATGACTCATAAGCTGAAAAAGTTTGGGATTAGTGGTTCTTTGCTAGACTGGATTGACTCATATCTCCAGAATCGGACTCAGTTTGTTAAATTTCAAGGATTTCTGTCCAAGAAAATCGATGTTTGCTCAGGTGTACCTCAGGGCAGCCATCTGGGTTTTCTTCTATTTAACATCTTCATTTCGGATCTTTCTGCAGTTCTGTCTGATATTCCTCACTTATTTTATGCCGATGATCTTAAACTATGCCACGTGATAACTTCCCAAAAGGACTCACTATTCTTACAAAACAAGATTAGTTCCCTACTAGAATGGTCAAAAATGAATCAACGGTCTTTAAACTTTGATAAATGTCAGATAATTAGTTTTTCTAGTTAAAACTCCGTCACCGCTTCTGACTATCATCTAAACTACCAAAAACTTAGCAGAGTGGACAGTATAGTAGACCTCGGCGTCATTTTGGATAGTAAACTGCGCTTCAATTTACATTACGATGAGTCTCTCTGTAAAGCCTATAAGCTCCTTGGCTTCATTAAGCGACGATCTAAGGAATTTCAGAACGTATGGGTTTCAAAATCATTATATGTTTCTTTAGTACGTCCCATTCTTGAATATGCCTGCGTTGTTTGGGATCCTGCCTTTGATGTCCATATAGACCAATTTGAGTCTGTTCAAAAACAGTTTCTACTATTTGCGTTGAGATCACTATATGATCCGAAGAATTATAAAGATTTACCATCCTATGAGCATAGACTCCGTATTCTCAATATGTCCTCACTACACTCTCGAAGAAAGGTGATAACTTGCTGTTTCACATTTGATGTTCTCAGAGGCAATATAAAAATACCGTCCTTAGTTGTAAGAATACCAAGTTGGGTAGACAGACCTATGCTCATGTCAGAAGGGTTTTGTACTCAACTTACAAAATGCAGTAACCAGCAATTTGCAATTTTAGGATCATACTATTATTAAAAAAGTTGAACGAATATTGACTTCTGAGGTATTTGTTATAGTTATACCCATAAATATCTCCTTTGATAATTTTTTCAGATTTTTTAGATCACGGGTGTCAATTCGTGAGGGAGGAAACACATTATTCATGTATTTCCCCCCTGTGCCCCCACTGTAGCAAAAACTGTCAGTTTAAGAACTGTTTTGAAAAGCTTTCATAGAGAACTTTCAGTTGATATCGGCTACCTTTCATGAAATTTATTTTCAGGGGCCACTCCTCTGTACTGTAATCATCGATTCATGGCCTGTTTTTTCGAATCCTAGAATGGTTACAAAGCCCTTTTGCTAGGAGCTCTCTTCTGCCTCTTCGACTTGTTTCAATTGTATATACTCATCTTCATGATAACTATCACTCCTGAAATTTTCATGCAAATTCTAGCAAAGCTGTAGTGTCTAAGTCGGTAAAAAGCACATATGGCTCCATAACCATATGTTTCCATAGTAATACAGGGCATATTGCTCCATAGTAATACAGAAAAACTCAAATCGCTATAACTTCGTCAAATACTATTCGATCTTTATGAAACTTTCAGAAAAGATCAAACTTATAAAGAGTCATCTCTTTGCTAAATTTGAGTTTAAAGGTACCGTTTGGATTTTATTCCAGAAAACAGAAAATCGATAAATCATACTATTACTAACATAGTTGAGTGAATTTTGACTTCTCATGTATTTGTTGTTGTTGTACTCATGAAGGCCTACATTCATGATTTTTTTCAGATTTTTCGGATGGAAGGCGTCCAATCGCGAGGGGGGGTACGCGAAAAGCTCGTACATTTCCCCTTCCCCTGCTGCAATTTTAAGACTTGTTTTGTAAAGATCTCGTTGAGACCTTTCCAATGACACCCTACTCGACTACCAATGGTGAAAAATTTTTTTTGAGGGGTCACCTCCCTGTATCAGGAGACCCCCTTAAACCCCTTTGAAAAAATTGTCCACCCTTAAGACTTCAAGAGGTCACCACTTCTGACCTTTCTACAAAGTTTCATGGCTGTAGCCTCTATAGTTTCGGAGAAAAAGTGCTGTGACATACAGACGGACGGACGGACGGACGGACGGACAGACGGACACAGGTCGTGATTGCAATAGGGTTTTGTATTTTAGTACAAAACCCTAAAAATGAATGAGAAACTACGTTTCACAAGGCATTCACGTCTGCTGGTTGAAAAGCGTCATCACACAATTTACGCTGATAACGAACCTATAAACAGGTGTTGCAAAACATTCAACTCACTTAGTGTGCATTACTCCCCAACAATTTCCAGATCCCAATTCAAAACTTTGTTGTCTAATACCCTATCCTCTTAATCCCATCATTTCATTCATAGATTAAGAAAAAATATTGTACTTTCATAAAATTTCAATAAATTGTAAAATATATTTTTAAATTTATGTACCTCTGCCTTGTTTGGCAATAAATAAATAAATAAATAAATAAACATCCTAGGACTAGAAACAAGTTTTTTAATAGCGTGAACTTGAATTATTCATCTAATACTTGGATATGAAATCGTTCAAATTTATGAAATATGTATCAACCATATACACGTGGCAATAACTCACTTGATTATGATTCGATCTTAGTTAAATTTTGTGAACGTAAATATCTTATATTAGTCTATACAATTGCAAATTTTTAAAAAGTTTAAGGTACCGATTTGATTTTATGGGCGAAAATGTAAAATCTAATAATCATATTATTATTAAAAAAGTTGAGTGAATTTCAATTTCTGAGGTTTTTGTTGCCCTTGTACTCAGAAAGGCCAACATTTGGGATAATTGTAATATTTTTTGGCTCAAAGGTGTCCAATCGCGGGGGGAGGGGTGTGTTGACACCAATTTTTGGCACATTTTTCCTTCCCCTGGACCATCTAATTCATAAAATGGTTCTTTTATCTCAGATTCTAAGCGCTCTAATCAAGACCTTTCATTTGATATCCAACTCGACTACCGATGATTAAAAAAAATTTTTAAGGGTTAATTCGTTATAAGAGGGGATCCCCCTTAAAAAAATTTAAATTTTTCGTAAGACCTTAAACTTTGAGACACCGTCACTTCTGAGCTTTTCACAAAGTTTGAGAATTCTAGCTTCAATAGTTTCAGAGGAAACTAGCTGTAACGCACGGACAGACAGCTCGCGAAACTAGTAGGTCTTTGTAAAAAAATTGTTTACAAAGACGTAAAAAACATTGACGCGTCCACTTGCTGTATTGCGGTCTAGATTGGAAAAGCAACAATGGTAAGAATGATTGGATACAATTTCTAAAATGCAAGTACAGGATTTGTGGTCCCTATAACGATTGAAGTACGGATGAATATTACCACAGCTGCCGTTGCGAAGATTTGGAAGAAGTAGAAAACTGCGGTGACAGCTACTCGCATGAAGACGAAAACGTTGCTCCAGGGTTAAAAGAATTAGCAGTAAGGAAAATGCGATTCAATTAAAGTTTTATTGCTACAATATTGTTACATGTACAAATAATTACATGTACAAATAATTCTGCGAGCTACTGTCGCAATTGTTTTCGTCATCATTAAGAACGTCAACAAATGAATTTACTCGAACCCACGAGTAAATTCAACAAGCATAATCAACATCTGCAAGCGACGTCACTCCATTCATTAATTTGCTCGAACCTACCAGGTACCTCTCGGTAGAACGTTCGCCAATATGCGAGAAATGGGTGAATACTTAGAGACCCTATATAAAGGCGAGCTGAATGAATGGGGGAATCATTCATTCGACCGCGGTAAGAACTGCGATTGTGTGTGGGAAGTGTGTTTCGTAATAGCGAAGTAATTTAGAAGACAATTGCGATAATAAATTTATGGGCAAGTGTTAGATAATTTTAATAGTGACAATTAAAATTAGTTAAAGTGTTAACCGATTATTGTGCATTTTATTAAATAAACTCTTTTAACTCAAATTAAAAGACATTGCGTTTTCACTTTCCCGGAACGTTAAAATTATAGGCCGCGAACCAATAACACGCGACAGTGGTGTCAAGAAGTGCGAAAGAAAAATTTTGAAAGTGAAAATTTGAACAATTTTATAGTGCACAATAGGAAAATTTAAAGAAACATTAAAAATGCCACGAAGCTTAAACTTAAAAATTAATGAATTGACCATGTCGGAGCTTAAGGAAGAGTTGGAACAGCGAAACCTGGCTACGCAAGGTACAAAGGCCACACTGATTGCACGCTTGCGTGATGCAATTGAATCGGAAGGCGCGTATCTGGATTTGGGTGAGCCCGCAGATGTAGAAGAAGGCGCAGAAGGTGGTGAAGCAGAAACAAAAAAACCAAAGGAACCAGAAAACGCGCTGATGCAAATGTTAATGCTGATGCAGCAGGAGCAGCGACAACAGTCATCCAATTTAACTGCGAAGCTCAATGAACAGTCATCCAATTTAACTGCGAAGCTCAATGAACAGTCGTCCAATTTAACCACGAAGCTAGATGAGCAATCAGCGAAGTTAAATGAACAATCAGCGAAGCTTAATGAACAATCAGTGAAGCTGGATCAACAAGCGATCGAAATCAAGGCAGACATCGCTCAGAAGCTGGAAAAACAGTCAACCGAAATAAAAGCGGAGCTCAGTAGTCTCAACAGCCAAATTAAATGCGTCGAGGAAAAGGTATACCAGGTCGAGGAGAGAATCAACCTTGAGATCAGCCAGGTAAATCATGAGATGGAAAAAGTGAAAAAGGACTTGGAAGCAGCGAAGGCAGTAATAACCGCCTCACCAGCCCCAATTATAACCGCAGCGCAAAGCTCATCTAGAAATGTGCAAGCACCAATATTCGATGGGCAAACGGTCTGGAGTATTTACAAAATCCAGTTTGAAGCCGCCGCTAGGATAAATCACTGGAATGAGCAGGAACGAGCAACTGCGTTAATTCTGGCTCTAAGAGGCCCAGCTGCCGAGCTTTTGCAGACTATCCCCGTTGAGCTGCATTCAAACCCGGCTGCTATAATGAATGCGCTGGACATGCGTTATGGAGACGATCATCTGAAGCAGATTTACCGGGAACAGCTACGGCATCGGATGCAGAAGTCTGGCGAAACCTTGCAGCAGCTAGCACAAGACATTGAGCGATTGGCACTTTTGGCTTACCCAGCGTACGACCCAGAACATCGAGATGACGTAGCAGCAGAAGCATTCATCAGCGCCTTAAAGGACAAGGAATTGCAACAAGCCGTGCGGTTAGCTCAAAAGCAAACAGTCAAGGAAGCATTGGCTTATAGTTTAAATTTTGAGGCAGCCAAAAATGTGACCCGTACCACTATCTGGGTTCGCGAGGTAGTGACAGATAAATCCAGGTGTGAGCGCGTGGGAATCGAGCGAGAGCTGCAGGTGAATGGTGCGCCTAGATGCTGGAATTGCGGGGAAAAAGGGCACCTGCAAAGAGACTGCAAGAAGGGAAGAAGACCGAGCTATTGTTCAGGGTGGTGGAGATCCAGACCGTGTCAGGAGCCTAGAATAGAGGCCCATCAAACTGCAAGGGCCAACTTCGTGGGGCGAACGTTGGCCACGAGTATCGACATCCCCAGCACCGTTCCAAGGCAACATCGTGGAGAAGCAGACAGATGCCTTCCTGGTCAAGTTGATGAAGAACAATGCACCCTAACAAACGACACTGGTGCAACCCGATCGACGATCCGACCAGAGCTAGTGAGGCCCCAACTGCTCCACAAGGGCAGAGTTCATGGAAATGATGACGCCCTATCTCGTCATCCATGTCCAACTAACTGCAAACATTGCCAACGGATTGAGGAAAAGGAGCCGCCCGTTGATCTGCGAGTGATAACGGCCGAATTCGATGAAGGTTGGTCATCGGAGGAGATTCGAAATGCCCAGTTAGCCGATGAAGATATCGGACCATTGCTCGTATGGAAGGAGACGACTGGGCGACCGGAGTGGAAGGACGTTTCGATGCATGGCGCAACCCTGAAAAGCTATTGGGCACAATGGAACTCCCTACAGGTGGAGGGTGGCGTACTCAAGCGGAAATGGGAAACGGCGGATGGCAGCTCCTATAGGATGCAAACTATACTACCCAAAAGCCGAATCCACGATGTGGTTAAGGAAATGCATGAAGGATCCTCGGGAGGCCATCTTGGTGTTAACAAAACCTTATCGAAATTGCGGGAAAAATTCTACTGGCTCCACGCTCGAGAAGACGTAGAGGACTGACGCCGCAGATGCACAATTTGCGCTTCCGTCAAAGGCCCAAAGCGACGACTGAGAGGACAAATGCAAACCTATAACGTAGGCGTGCCATTCGAAAGGATTGCTGTTGACATCGCTGGACCCTTTCCTGAATCTGAATGGGGAAATCGATATACGCTGGTTGTAGCCGATTATTTCAGCAAGTGGCCCGAGGTCTACCCCATTCCCAACCAGGAAGCAACTACTGTAGCCGAACAGCTAGTGTTAAATTGGGTCAGCAGGTATGGCGTGCCTTGTGAACTACATTCGGATCAAGGCCGAAACTTTGAGTCACTAGTTTTTAGCGAAATGTGTGAGCAGCTGGGAATACGGAAAACGAGGACAACACCGCTGCATCCCCAATCCGATGGAATGGTCGAACGTTTCAACGGCACGCTCAATAAACACTTGGCCAAAATGGTTGGCGAGAACCAAAGGGACTGGGACCGACATATCCCACTATTTTTAATGGCGTATAGAGCCGCTGAACATGCATCGACGGGCCAAGCCCCAGCCAAAGTCATTTTTGGAAAGACTATTCGTTTGCCAGCCGATATAAAGTTCGGAACACCCCCTGAGAAACTCCAAACGGTCTCGGAGTACGCAAGTGATCTAAGACAACGGTTGAACCAGATACATCGGACAGTGCGAAAACACCTCGAATCGGCTACTGACCGCATGAAGACCAGGTATGATCTAAAGGCTAATTCTACCGGCTTCCAACAAGATGACTTGGTGTGGCTATACAACCCGCAACGGCGAAAGGGTAGGTCTCCAAAGTTGCAACATAATTGGGAGGGACCATACCGAGTTACAAAGCGAATCAACGACGTCGCATACCGAATACAGGAACATCGTAAGCCGAGAGCCAAAATGAAAATCGTGCATCTGGACCGTCTTGCCCCATATTACACCCAGGGAGAATTGACTACAAATAGGGACACATCTTTTCGGGGCGAAAAGAACTGAGATGGGGGCAGTGTTACATGTACAAATAATTACATGTACAAATAATTCTGCGGGCTACTGTCGCAATTGTTTTCGTCATCATTAAGAACGTCAACAAATGAATTTACTCGAACCCACGAGTAAATTCAACAAGCATAATCAACATCTGCAAGCGACGTCACTCCATTCATTAATTTGCTCGAACCTACCAGGTACCTCTCGGTAGAACGTTCGCCAATATGCGAGAAATGGGTGAATACTTAGAGACCCTATATAAAGGCGAGCTGAATGAATGGGGGAATCATTCATTCGACCGCGATAAGAACTGCGATTGTGTGTGGGAAGTGTGTTTCGTAATAGTGAAGTAATTTAGAAGACAATTGCGATAATAAATTTATGGACAAGTGTTAGATAATTTTAATAGTGACAGTTAAAATTAGTGAAAGTGTTAACTGATTATTGTGCATTTTATTTAATTGCATAAACTCTTTTAACTTAAATTAAAAGACATTGCGTTTTCACTTTCCCGGAACGTTAAAATTATTAGCCGCGAACCAAGAACACGCGACAATATTTTAAAAATATTTTTTTTTTTTGACAATTGTGAAATTTTTGATTTTTAATTTTTAAGTAATTATAAGGTTCACCAATTTGTTCTCTTAAGATTTGTGAAGAACATTAATAAAATAAAGTTTTCATTAACTACACCTTCGTAAAACATATTTTTTTTAAATAAAACTATAGATACTTTAATCTTATTGTAGCACATGACGAGGCTACTTACTCACCCAACATGTAAAATAAGAAAAACGTTTAGTGTTCAAACATCGGGGCAATTTGAACACCACCTTTTACATTTTCTTGCGAAATTTCCCTCTCTATATCTCATTCTCAACGTTGTCTCCACAGCTGTCATTTCACTCAAATCTTAAAAATTTTGCATTGCGTTTTTGCCACTTTTTCGGATTTTCATTCTTCATTTCAATTGTACAAACACGATGCTCCACGAATCAGAGTTTACAGAGCCGTCGTCAAGTATGATTCAAGTTTTCTCGTTTCTTTTATCTTGATTAAATCACCGTAATATTACCTACATTCTATTCTAAGAAGTCGCTTAAATCAAATGTATAATTTCAAAAGCCACGCAAAATAAAATTATCTCCAACAAATATTCCTCCTCCCTTGATATGTATCTATGCAAATTAAATGACAAATACTAAACAAAAACTCGCAGTCAGAATTTGCATAACAAATCCAATTGCACTCAATTTCCTGAATCTTACTCTCAGCCTTCCTCGCTTGCCAACGACTTTATTCGGTTACCAGGAGATGATGTAAAGAAGTCAATTGGTAAGAATTCCCAAATGAGTGGACGTCATTTTTCTTATCTTCTAAGCAAGTAACATTTTCGGAGACAAAATTGATGATACTTTTCGAAAGGAGATTGATGACGGCATTAATGTAATTTAGCTCTGTCATTCATAGGTTCGCTTAATTTACATCGTACAACTGGTAAATGAATGGCAGTATTATGGTAAAAGGACGCCAAGCCCCATTCAGATCTTCCCCGCAAAAACGATTGTGATACATTGTGTTCTGTCTATGCACGGCACAAAACCACATTGTTCAGGAATATCAAACATAGTCAATTCAATGAATAACATTTGGGTTTACGCCGCACGTTTCATCAAAGTATAACAAACTCACCAAGTTCTCTAAACTACAGATGATTAAATGAGGAGGAGCCAGCATAGTGCAAACAGCTTATTTTTAAAAGCCTAATTCCTTACAAGCTGGAGAATTAACCGAAAACACTTAATTGCCTCAACGATCGTCGTTGGTCTTGGAGCTGTGAAAAAATCGTTTCGGCATGTGTGTGTCAACGGCCGGACATTAGTTTTCTGTCAGTTTATAAGAACGTCATCAAAGAAAGACCTCGACCCCATTAGAAATGGTTCCTTGGGCGGAAGATTAACACGAAGAGGAGGAATCCGTCGAATGAAGTCATTTTGTATCAATTTGATCGAGTAACAAAGCGATGACTATTTATCACTGACGTCCAAAGTAATCGAGTGTATCTTTAAATATTTATAAGGAATTTCCGTAACAAGTTCATTTGTTGTTCAATTCCGTACGGAACGCGATCTGAAGAGAAATAAATTATCCATCATTATGCATCCAATTAGGGTTATTGACATATTTTTGAATTGTTGTTAAAGATTTCTTAGATTCGAGCATAATTACCCATTTCTTGGTAAATAGAAATTATGAATTTATTTTCTCTGGCTTGTATGCACCATTGTAAGTGAAAAACCTAGCTCGTTATGAACTTAGACCTTAGGTGTGTGGTTTCTAAAGGCTAGTTTAGTCTCTTGTTGCTTAGATATTCAACTTTCGGAAGCACACAAGCCTCCCATACTTGCAGATGAAATCTTTATTCATATCCAATTTGTATTCATGCATAGGCTGTACTCAATACCCAATCTTTGACAAATCTGAACCGCTTAATTATCTTGATTTGCCTTCGAGTATGTTTGATTACAGTTTTGAATTTCTAACGACCAAAATCCACTCACTCTGAGCTTTTAGGCGCTTCAAACCTTCGAAGTTAAAGGGAAGAAGGTGTAACAGCAATCACAAGGATTAATAGGCATATCCTTTATCCTAAGTCTCACATGCATGATAGATGGACTACCTACACCCAGAAACATTGGTATGCGGTAATTCATTTGCTCATCCGAGTTGCATTCAATCAAGAATAGATTGCACTCATATTCGACTCAAGGTAAGATATCTTACAATCTACCGTATCTGTCACATATCATGCAATTACATTTGGCAAATTATATTTATGGTTGGCTTACCACACTCTCAGGTGGGATAAGACGCGAGCTGAGCATTGAGTCTACGCCATCATATCATTGGAGTTTGTGAAAGCAAAATCGAATTTCAATTACAGTGTAATGTCATTAAATTCATTCAACTGAATGGAATCACTACGTGATGACAGAATGCACTATCTGCAGAGAGAAGGCAAGCCAGTACATTTGCATTATTACCCGCAAAGCATGGAAAAACTGTCTGAGGAAATCCATTTAAAGATAAGAAGGGATTTCACGCTTTATCACACATTTACGGAAAGGAGATAATGACATAAGTGGAATGTAAAAATAGTGTTCTAGATTAATATTTGAATTTTCCAGTAGACTTTGGCGCGAAGGTGCATGGATTTGAAAATTGATCCTTGTTACTTTTAACCGACTTCCAAAGGAACAAATATTGCAATTTTGATACGTACGCATGTTTGTTTTTTGTTGCTTTTTTAGGGGTTTGTAAAATAATTTTACAAAACCCTACTAAAATCGCGCCTGTCTGTCCGTCCGTCCGTCCGTGTGTCACAGCACTTTTTCTCGCAAACCGTATAAGCTACAAAACTAAAATTTTGTATATAAGTAGGTGTAAAGTGATGCCCCCTTCAAAGTTTCATGACAAAAAAAATTTACAAAGTGCTTAAGGGGGGTCTCCCCATATCGGGGAATGGCCCCTGAAAAACAAAATTTTAACAAGGGAACCCGATATGTGTATCAAATGAAAGGTCTCAAAGAGAACTTTTCAAAATAGGGCTTGAACTGGTATTTTTTACTTCGCGGGGCGCACAGGCAGGGGAAATACACGAAAAATGTGTGTCTCCCCCCCCCCCCTCGCGATTGGACACCTGTGAACCGGAAAATCTGAAAAAAATTATGGAGATAGGTCTTCATAAGTACAACAACAACAAATACTCTAGAAGTCAAAATTCAGTCAACTTCGTTAATAATAGTATGAAAATCGAATTTTACATTTTCCCCAGTAAAATCATATGGATACTCTTAAATTCAATGTATAATTTAATTTAACGAAAATATTTAAGTAGCTTTACATAAGGTCCTAATACTCTGCAAGCTTGATGAAAATCCAGTCATATTCACGGAAGATATAGCCGTTTGAAATTTCCCCGAATACAACAACAATAACACACGATTTTGGTATTTTATGGACTTTCCATTGAATCGGATACTGCAGTTTTGATTTGATCTTCTTAAAATTTTCAAATAAGATCAATAATATATTTTTTTTGGAAATTAATGATTTGATTTTTGTTAGTTTGCAACAAAGTGACGACCGTTGAAAGCAGAGAAGCAATGGATTTTCTTATAAACGTGCGCATCTCTTTGACATATTTCTTGCCTTTATTCGTTGCTGGATACTGCATTTCGCACGTTGGGAACAAAACCGTTCTGACATGATCGTAGGTCTGTTTACCCAACTTGTTTTATTTTGTTCAGGTTCCAGTAACACTTTTGGACGATCAATCAATCAATCAATCAAAAGCGCTTTATTTAATACTAATCGTTATAAATTTTAAAAGAATATAAAGCAAATTCCAAACAATAACAATAAAAAACTTAATGGCCCAAATGGCTCTCTAAATTTGTACGTTATCATTACACATTTAAAAAAAAAAAAAAACCTATAGCAAATTCAAATCAATGAAGATTATTACATATTTTTTAAATTTAATTGGAAAAAGGAGAAAAAACCAACCAACACTATTCTAAAATTATTTATAATCTTAACACTACAGTGAACTTTGATCCTATACCTAATATGTTTTAACTTAATTCTAATAAATGCTATCAAAAACTTTATCTTATACTTAAAAAAATCTATAACAATGTTCCTAACCTAAGCGTTTTACCTTATCTCTAACCTATTATAATAAACATAATATAAACCTAACCTTTACCTAATTTTTAACAAAAATAAACAACAACACTAAATGTAGCAATGATGAGCTGAAACTCAAAAACTAAATAACGAAGAACACCAAAACTGAAAATAAACACGAATAATTTAGACATTGTCATTCAGCCACCAATACCTAGATTGCCCCGTCTCAACTCGATCAGCTTCAACGAATCTAGCAAATGAGTATCTCCATTGGAATTGTTGGTCTCGTGAACTCAAATTCGGAGGATATTTTATCTTCTTATCGGTGGCCCGTCGATATATGTGATATATGACTGGGACACCATCAGAATCAAAAACATATCGATTCATGTCCAAATACACGAATGCTTCTGGAGGAATGAAGCCAGTAGCGAGGCAAGTCGCAATATACCCGTCTGTAGGGTGGAACGGCTGTGAAATCCAAGGGTTTTCACTCACAGTCACAGATCTTGCGATATGATTCCGAAGAAGTTTCAATATGAAGAAATCGACCCTCGTCACTTCAGCAGTTTGATAAATTCTTCTATTCGATATATAATGTTTCCAATCCGTCTCAGGCTTTCTGTACAAACCAGTACATGCACGAAGACATTTCCTTTCGAAAACTCTTAATTTTTCCATAGTACTAGCGCTCTGGTTGTACCAGATCTGACATCCATATGTCAAAACTGGTCTAACCAGTGTCTTGTAACAGATAATTTTGACCTTTTGATCAATGTATCTGGAATGAAAGAGCTTTCGAAGGGCCATGACTACTTTAAGTGCCTTACTGAGCATGATTTTCACATGTTCAGTATAGTACAGATACTGATCGAGATAAACACCGAGGTATCGAACACAGGATTTATGTGGAACCCATTCTGAACTACCTCCACCAGCCATGATGTGGAAATCTTTCCAATTACGTTTCAGGTCTTGACTGACCCCCTGCAGCGTTGTCCAAAACAAGATTGTTTCACACTTCTGCGCATTGATTTTCATTCGCCAATGGTCAGTGTACAGCTGTACATCATTGAACATTTTTTGGAGATTGCTCTGAACTATTGTAGCTTTTCGGTCTGCCGTATAGATGATCAGATCATCAGCAAACGCTACCAATGATCGCGTTGGCGAGACGTTAAAATCAATAGTTCAATAGCTTGCGAATGAAGATTGAAAAGAGCAGAGGCGCAGTAACTGTTCCCTGCTGTAGACCATTCAAGACCTTGAACTCGCGCATTGTTGTCAGATTTCCATCAGTTACAACAAATGATTTCCCGTATAACATATTACACATCATGGCGACAAGGTGTCTGGGGAATCTAGTCACACTGTATCGAAGGCTTTCTCCATATCAGTAAGACACGCTCCAAAACAGTTTCTGCTGTTTAGTTTCCGACAGATATCTGAGGTTACTTTCGTTATCACATGCATGGTCGAATGCCTAGCACGAACATCAAATTGGCAATTCGGCATCAACTCATATTTCTCAATGTGGGCGTATTATGCTTTGTTCAGTATCACATCAAACGGCTTGCTGATGTTAGGTAGCAAGCTGATTGGGCGATGGCTTTTAGGGCACGAAGATTGTTTTCCTTGATTCAAGATCGTAAATACATTGTCCTTTTTCCGCTCATTTTGGAAAGATGAATTCTTCAACATGCTATTAAACAATATGCAATTATTCTTGATGGCAACCTGAGGCAAATGTCGGAGAGTTATATTTGGAATACTGTCAATACTACATGATTCCTTGTTGTTTACCTTGCCAAATATGAAGCACAAGTCTTCATAACTAACACAATAATCAATAAAATTCAAGCTTGGTACAAGGTCAGATGTCAATGTCTCATTGAAATGAAGAAAAGATTCTCCGTTGAGGCTTGATTTGAAGTCGAAAACTTTTGCTTCAACGACCTCTGAAAATATTTGATTCCCTCTCTCTGGGTTTCATAGATGAACCAGTTTGAAATGTATTCCACTCGGGATAAGTTTATGCAATCTATCACATATAATCCTGGTCCATTTCAATCCGGAGTCGTAGTATCAATATCGATACTAGCCCTATCGAGAAGATTTCTCTCATCCCTAGCGACTCTAAGGTTCGATACCTTCACTCGAGACTTCTTACGGAATATGCTATTCACTTTCACAAAAACGCCATCTGGGTCCTCTGGGCTGGTACTCCTCAATATTTCTGTCCATTGATTGCTGACCTCACTCTTGAAGTATGAACCGATTAAGTTCTAGACATTCTTCAGGTGCAATTACAACAAAGTCAATGAGAGATGATTGTAGTCCAGAAATCGCCAATAAATTTTGTTGCCGTCTGTATTTCAACCTTTTGATGGTCGATGTGTCATATCCTTCCATTTTGTTTCGATGTTTAATCTTGGGAACTACTTTCTCAATCGTGTCCAGCGTCAACTTCTCCCATTTCGACAAATAGAGAGCTATTTCATCCTTTGTTCGATTTCTGCCATTAAGAACCATTGACCAAGCGTTGCCGTCATTAGAAGGAGGACACTGCTTCTAATAATCCCAATTAAACTTCTTTTGAAATTGTCCCCAGTCTGTTTTTTTGAAATTCAATCGATAATTTTCATGTAGAACTGGAATTAACAAGAGATATACCCTTTGATGATTGATTTCCACCACGATTGCGTTATGGTCACAATCGTCAGGAAGTACCTGCAGTTTTGGTTAAGGACTGTTGAAGCTAAATTCACTTTGGTTCTCTATTATCTAGAATTTCAGAAGTACACCTCTGGGATTATTGGTGGCGTTGAGCCATGATCTATGCTTGGCACTCAAGTCACCGGCAAGAATATAATAATTATGTAGCCTATTCAATTCGATTATTACAAACAACGAATTGAGCTCCTCCTTCAAATTGAGAACATTTCAACCAGATGTGACTGAATCTTTGGCACCTGTAGCACTGGTTAACCTCGTTTTTTTGGAGATCTTCCCACCTCACCACTCGAAAATTCAATTACCTTTTTTTTTGAAGGACACTTGGACTACTTTTGCTTGAAATCCGGAATAAGTAATAAGGCAAGTTTTTACGCTATACAATCGATCTCCTTGTTAATCGTCTTTTATCGTAATAAATTCTATTTTTTGTGCAACTTCTTGAAACACCTGAAAGGTATTGACTGTATCCTCTCCCCAGTCCAAACCCTGCAATAAAAAGGTCCGGTTTTTTGCTTTTGAAGGTGTACGTAAAGTGTGGAAACTCTCCGAAATTCAACGCACTTTTTCCTGCCTGAAAAGCAACCAATGACTAAGTTCTAATCGTCTGTTTATCGGCATTCATTCTTTTGATCTCAAAATTATTTATTTTTGGCTGTCAAAAGTCGAACTCTATATTTGCCAGTTTGCCTAAATACATTATTTGTGCGATTTTTCTTTTTTTTATTAATATTAGCAGACGGACCAGCATGATTTCATTATCAGGTTTAGTAAAACAATGTTCAGAAGTTTTGTTACCGTTATCCTCTTCAATGTTCACGAAATCACCTAGCCCAGCTAACGCTGCATAATAGTTCTTACTGACGTTTGCTCCACCTGCACTGAGGACATCTTCATGATCAGGCTCCTGTTGCAGTTTCTTCGATTTCCTATTTCGGGCTGCTTTTAACTTATTTCTTTCTTGATGGTTTCTTTTCCTTTATTGAACGTTAATTTTCCAATTAGTTCTTGTAGTGACTGGATCCTAAGTCTGAGTTCTTCGTTTTCTTTCTCATACTTCTCAGTTTTATCTTTAGCTTTGACTAGTTGCTCCATTTCGATGACTGATAACATTTTCGGTTTTTCTTTAGTGCTATCGAATCTCCGTTTTAGTTTTTCTCGCCCGTCATCGTTGGCAGTGGACATGATCATTCTAGTTCATGGCTGAAGCCATCGGGCTTCTCCATGTCTTTGCTTTTGCAGCGAGACTAAAGAGAATATTCATAAACCGGGACTTCCCCTGAATGTATTTCCGCTTTTAGATACTTCTTCAAGTAAGAAACTTCAGGTATTCGATAAATGTCCGAATAAATCGTCAGTGACGATTTCCAACTGTGTTTTGTAAAAAATTATTTAGTTTTTAAAATAAGTGACTGGAGCGATTAAAATACGTCTATACGCAACGAAAACTAGATGTAATTTTTTTTAGTATTTGGGAGGTGAATGTCATATAAGCACAGTGCGTGGGAATCCAATGCTGGCAAGCAACTGGATTACCAACTAAGCACCTCCCCTGTCTTCTAGCGAGAGGGGAAAATGGAGGAGGAATTGCTAGACAAGCGATCCTCCAGCCTCAATGCCCCCAGCTATTGTGAGTCCTTTTTATCTTTTAGGACTGCCTGAACATAATGTGCTATGTAGTTTCATTTGTCAACCGATTCGAGTATCACCGCGACTGTACAAATCGAAGTGAGCTCTCCCGTCTTGTTGGACTAGACCAGTGACTTGATATAGCCCCATGAAAAGAAATTCAATGGCGCTAGATCGCATGAACCAAGTGGCCATACTGCCGGACCATTTCTTGCGATAACACGTTCACCAAATTTGCCTTTCAATAAACCAATTGTACGGCGTGCTGTTTAGCTATTAGCACCGTCTTGTTGAAATCACATATCGTTGATGTCAAGTTCATTCACTTCTGGCCACAAATAATGTTCCAACATAACATGATAGCGTTCTCTATTGAAGGTAATATGACGGTAGTTTTTAGCCACGAAAAAATATGGTCGACTCACACCTCCGGCATGAAAACCGCACCAAATAGTAATTTTTTATGGATGCCATAGTGTCTCAAGAGCCACATGTGGGTTTGTTGCTGACCAAGAATGCATATTTTGCTTATTGACAAAGCCGTTGAACCAGAAATGAGCTTCATCCAAAAATTAGAGTAAGCGCTCTTAGAACTGCAGCCACGGCTCAGAATTTTATTGTTGATTTTTACTAACACTTGACATCGACGGTTCATTGAAAAAATTAAAAACCAATGGAAGACCCCAGATGTCAATCAGCATCGTAGGAAAACAACAGTGAACTTTGATCCTATGCCTAATATGTTAAATTTAATTCTAGTATAATTCAACTGAAAAATTTATCTCATACTAAAAATGCTATCACAATATCCCTAACCTAAACGCCAAACCTTATTTCTAAGCCTACTAATATAAGCATAACATGTATCTATTGTAAAGATTCAAACTTACTCCTAATTTTTAACACAAGCCTCTAGATTGCGAATCCTACGTGGAGGTACTGCGAGACATCAATGGAAAAGTAAGGCCCAAAGACACTAATACTACCATTAAAGTTGTATGACCAGCGCGATCGGGCCACATACTGGTCGAATTTGGAGCAGAGGCCGACAATAAAGAAGCATTCTGCGAGGCACTAAAGAAAGTTCTCGGCAAAAGTGCAACTATAGCCCCGCTCGAGCCGATGGAAACGATCGAAATACGAGACGGATATGGATCTGGCCAAGGTTGAAGACGCCATCAAAAGGGAGTTCCCACGCATGGAAAGGATCAAAGCGAGACTGACCCCAGAAAACAACAGGGGACAACGCATGGCCATAGTTGACTTGACCGAAAAGGACGCCGAACAATTCCTGAACAAGGGCAAAGTACGAATAGGGTGGGTTGTCTGTACGATTTCAAATACCTTGGTCATGGTCACACCACACAAGTATGCAAAAGACCCAATAGGAGTTCCCTATGATACAATTGCGGTGAAATGGGACCTAAAAGAAAAGAGTGTACGAAGGAGGCACACTGTATTCTTTGCAAGGATGCTGATCCGAAACCTGCTTTTGGATATGTCTTGGGATCAGGGAAATGCCGGTTGTTCCAGGAAGCCCTAGCCAAGGCAAAATCAGAAATTTGATGACCCGTATCCTGCAGCTAAGCCTACACCATAGTTCAACCGCCCAAAATATGCTTGAGCAGTTTGCGAGGGAAAGGAAAGCCGACTTCTTGCTGCTGAGTGAGCAACACCATAATAAAAGTCCTGCATTATGGTGTTCTGTTGAAACTGGTACTGCCACCATCTGGGTTCGGAATAGTGACCTTCAAGCGTAGAGTTGTGGACGGGGGGATGGTTTTGTGTGGGCTCGGTGCTAAGGGATCACCTTCTTTAGTGTGTACCTAACGAATCGATATCATTTTTCCAAGCCAAGCCTAATGCTTTGGAGGGCGCTGTCTCGAACGCAGAGGGCAAAGTGACCGTTGGGGGCGACTTCAACGCTAAAGCGATCGAATAGGGCATGCCGCAGACGGATCCGCGGGGAAAACGAATCCTGGAAATGGTGGCCAGGACGGCACTCGACGTACTAAACTCCGAAAGTACGATAACTTTCCGCCGTATTGGCTGTGAGGGAAACATACCGGACGTGACATTCGCCTCGGAGTCCTGAGTATGGAGGATACACAACTGGAAAGTATTAGAGGACTACTCAGCCAGTGATCATCAGTGCATTCTGCTTGAGATCAGTTATGCTGTCTCCCGACGTCCGTGCTCTCGGCTTTCTACAACTGGATGGAAGATCGGAAGGATGGACGTCGAGAGGTTCGTCGAGGTGCTCACAGCAGATGGGCCGCTGCAGGGAGCTTCGGAGGGGACGGAAGAACCGGCAGCTCAAGACTTGGTGAACCCTTATGAGCATCGTTATGACTGCTTGCTGCGCTTTTATGCCCCGTCAAAAACACCGGCCGGCAAGCCCCCAGTGTATTGGTGGTCAACTGAAATCACTGGAAAGAAACAGGAGGGTCACAAGCTTCGACGTGAGGCTCAACGGTCGCGGAACGGTGACGAAGCATGCAACTGGGTGGCAGCATATAAGTCGGCCAGGAAATGACTTTGCAAACTGATCAACAGTAGCAAGGCTTGCTGCTGGCAAGACCTAGTGGACAGTGTGAACAAGGATCCATGGGCCCTTGGCTACAAACTGGCCATGCGGAAGCTTGGTGCCCTAAGGAAGCATTCCAATTTTCAAAATATCTAATGCGGCTTTTGAGAAACTACCTAAAGGACCGAAGCCTGCTCTGCGACACGACACAGGGCCAACGAAGGATGAAAATTACATCGGGTGTTGTCCAGGGATCTATTCTTGGTCCGGACCTGTGCAACGTGTCTTACGACGGGCTACTGAGACTGGAGATACTAGATGAGTCACGGTTGGTCGGTTATGCGGGTGACGTTCTGGCTCTGGCCACTGGATGCACCGTTGAACGAACAGAACTCAGGCTAGGTATGCTAATGTGCCAAGTGAGGGACTGGCGGGCTCAGTTAGTACTGGAGAAAACCGAAGTGGTCATCTTGACAAAAAAGAGAATCCCTTGAGTAAGGGTGATCAGTATTGGAGATATACAAATCGAATCGAAGCCAGCGGTGAAGTACCTGGGGCTACTGATCGGCTCGAAGATGAGTTTTTCTGAGCAAATCAGGGCGGCGGCTGAGAAGGCTTCTTCAGGAATGTCGGCTCTGACTCGACTTATGGTCAACGTAGGGGACCCAGCTCATCAAGAAGGTGCCTCTTGATGAGTGCTGTAGGCTCAGTGCTACTGTACGGAGCAGAGGTATGGGGCGACGCTCTCAGCAAGGAGGTATACCGAAAACGTTTGGCAAAGGTACAGAGAAGAGGAGCACTGAGAATTGCATCTTCGTATCCAACAGTCTCTGACTCGGCGGTGAGAGTTATTGCAGGCGTGATACCTGTTGTCCTCCTTGCTAGAGCGCCCCGCGCTATTTGCTTGCGCCGAAACGAGGATGCAAGGCAGATGGTTGTCCACGAGGAGAGACAGCGCTCGCTCAACGATTGGCAGCAGTCTTGGGTCAATTGCACGAAGGGAAGATGGACTGCGTGCCTCATCCCGGATGTGAGACCATGGCTAAATTGCAGGCATGGTGAGACTGACTTCTATCTGTCCCAGCTTTTGAGTGGGCATGGGTGTTTTCGGTCTGACCTGCACAAGATCGGTAAGTCACGATCCCCCGATTTTCGGTTTTGCGCAGGAGAGGAGGATAATGCCTGCCACTCATTTATCGCGGGTACAATATGGGTCAGGTTGCGAAGGGAACTCTACAGGGAGACGGGAGAGCTCACTCCGGATAATATAGTTGCGGTGATGCTCGAATCGGTTGACAAATGGAACCAGGTGGCACATTATGCTCGGGCAGTCCTAAAAAATAAAAGGGATACACAACAGCCGCAGGCACTGGGCTGGGGGATCACTTGTCTAGAACTTCCTCTTCCCCTCTCCCCTCTCGCTAGGAAAGGGGCTTCCCAGCTTGAAGGTGCCCCACGGCGTAACAAAACGAAATCTGGCCCGAAGTAATGTGTCAAACGGTTCCAGCTTCTGGGTTCTCAAGTTGACAGGGAAGGTCTTTAGTGAGTAGTTCAGTCGCGGATGGGAAGCCCACACTCTGTACATAAATGGCATTCACCTCCCTACCACAAAAAAAAACACAAATAAACAGCAGAAAATAAACACGAATAGTTTAGACTTTGTCATTCTGCCATCAATGCCTAGATTGCTCCAACTCAGCTCGACCAGCTTCAACGAATCTAGCAAATGAGTATCTACATTGGAATTGTTGCTCTCATAAACTCAGATTCGGGGGATATTTTGCCGTCTTATCGGTGGCCCGTCTATATAGTATATGTGATATATGATCGGGATACGGTCAGAATTAAAAACACATCGACATAAATGCTTCTGGAGGAACGAAGTCAGTAGCGAGGCAAGTCGCAATATACCCGTCAGTAGGGTGGAACGGCTGTGAAATCCAGCGGTTTTCACTCACAGTTGCAGATCTTGCGATATGATTTCGAAGAAGTTTCAATAGAAAGCTATCGACTTTCGTTACTTTAGCAGTTTGATAAATTCTCTATTCACTATAAAATGCTTCCAACCCGTCTCAGGCTTTCTGTACAAGCCAGTGTGAACATGAACGAAAACGCTCCCTTCCAGAAATTCTTAATCTCTCTATAGTACTAGCACCCTGGTTGTACCAGATCTGACATCCATATTTAAAAACTGGTCTATCCAGGGGGTCTTCTAACTGATAACTTTGACTTTTGATCAATGTATCTGGAATGAAAAAGTTGTCGAAGGGCCATGACTACTTTTTTTTGGGCTTTACTGAGCAAGATGTTGACATGTTTAGTATAGTACAGATACTGATCGAGAAGAACACCGAGGTATCAAATACAGGATTTATGTAGATACCCTTCTGAACTACCCTCACCAGCCATAATATGGAAATCCTTCCAATTTCAGGTCTTGACTGACCTCCCGCAGTGTTATCCAAAACAAAAATGTTTCACACTTCTGCCCATTGATTTTCATTCGCCAGTTGTCAGTGTACGAGGTGTAACAATTAAGAAATAAGCCTGATTTTATTGCTGCACTTGTGCTGAACCTGCTACCTTGAAATTCCCTTCTCCTTCTTCGGCATCTTTCTCCTCTTCATCAATATATAGGGTGCGTACGGTATTTGAGGGCAACTTGAGAGTAAAATTAATTAGCATGTATTTTTAACAAAATTTAATAAAATTTGAGGAATTTTCTATACAACGTTAAATTAATATATGGCTATAAAGCTATTCAATAAAATCGCCATTAGCAGCAATAACCTCTTCGATCCGGGTCCGGAAATGATTACATGCCCAAATCAAATGCTACTTGTTCATATCGACCATAACGGCATTAATAGCAGTCTTCAGCGAAGAAGCGGTATTATGAGGACGCTTATCGGTCTCACGCTCAACTACTCCCCATGCGTAAGAATCTAAAGGATTAAGGTCTGGGAAGCTAGGTGGCATAGGTTCGGTGTTATGTGGTCTTAAAAATTTTCGGCCATCCAATCTTGGGTCACCATCGCTTTGTGTGAAGGAGCAGAGTCTTGTTGAAAAATGTATGGTGTGCCTCCGCTTACATTGTCTATCCAGGGTCTCATATCGTATCCAAAAGCTCGATGTTTGGAGCAGAGTTCACTCGAAGTCCTTGAGTAAAAAAATGTGGCGGCGTAACATGTCCTTCGTTGCTGACAACACTTAAAACCATAACAGTGGCTAAAAATGTTGTGTGCATAGCAACAGGAACCTCCATAGCTATCTGTCATTTCTGTGATTGATCTTTTGATCTTGGTCAACATTTTTTTCGTCGGAAAAAACCATAGCATTTTGGGCACCTCAGGGTGTTTGATTTTGTTTAAAAGACGTTTTGACCGAAGAACCCTCTGTTCCCGTGTTTGTTCCGACATGAACTGTCCTCTGCGCATCACGTAAGACTTATACCGGTGGTCTTTGTGGACAACTCTACGAATAAGGCGCTATGAAACATGAAGCTCACTCGCAAGGAATATCTGCTTAACCAATCCTACGACTATGTAAAGTCACTCCCTTCAACATTTCCCTTAGACACTGAATATGACTCCAAGGAGTCAAAACGCGTCTGCTTCCTCACGCACCCTATTCACTAGATCTGGCTCCTTCGGATTATTTCCTTTTCCCAATCTGAAAAAATGGCACGGCGACAAAAGATTTGCCAGCAATGAAGAGGTAGAATCTGCGGTTAAAAGCTATTTTGAGGAGCTTGACGGTTGCTACTATAAAGCAGGTATCGAAGCTATTGAACATCGTTGGGAAAGGTGTATCGAGCTGAAAGTAGAATATGTTGAAAAATAAAAAACATTTTTGCAATTTTTTTACTGTTTACTTTGTCGAGTTGTGTACTTTTAGGACTGCCCTCGTAAAGCCAAATTGAAAAGGAAAGGGGCCAGCCCATCTCCCTGCTTCAGTCCGATATTTGTGTCAAAGGCATCGGTGAGTTGGTTATTGATGCGGGCTTGGGATGTCGTCAACGTTATTGTCAATTTGGTAAGACGGAATAATTTGGTTGGGATGTCAAAGAATAGCATCATTTGGTACAGTACGTTACGATCAATACTGTTGTATACTTACTTAAAGTAAACGAAAACTTGATGTAGGTCTATGTTAAAATCCCGCTTTTTTCAAGTACCTGCTTGACAGTCTATCGTCAATCTACTTGCTCAAAAACCACCTTGATACTCCCCAATAATATTGTTGGCGTGTGCTCTACTTTAATTTTCTAAAATTTTTGAAAATATTTTATACGCCGTACAAAGCAGTGATATGCCCCTTTAGTTTTCTCAGTGTGGTTTGTCACCTTTACTGTAGATAGGGAGTATAACTGGTTGGCTCCACTCTTTTGGCATATGTTCTTGTTGCCAAATATGTTGGATGAATTGTAAATAGCGTGAGGAGCACTGCTGCCATCATATTTAATGAGCTCCACTAGAATCTCATCCATGCATGGTGCTTTATTAGCCAGCTGGTGGGGCCAATGGAAGCTCTCCATAGACATCTATAGGGTGCGATGTTCTGAAGCTGTGCGGAGGATTAAGGAGATTCTTGAAATATGATGCCCATCTTTCCTTAATCTTGGTTTCATCAGCGATTATATTGCCGATGTCATCACGACAGAACATAGTTTTGGGCTGATAACGACGTTTCAGGTGGTTCGCTACTTTGTATGCTTGTCTTGTGTTCTTGTATGCTAGACTTACATCTATACTTCTGAATTGGTCATCATAGTATTTTCTTTTCTTGATTCTAATTTCCTTGTTCGCTACTCTTCTGATATTTTAATAGTGTATTTCGTCCTGCTTTTCTTACTTACGTCTTGTTTGTATGCCTGATTCTTTTTGAAAAAATTAAGGAAACGTTCTACAATCATTTGGAAATACTAGTTGACTTATTGCCCACAAATGACACAAAAGTAGTTCCTGGTGATTTCAACGCTAAAGCTTTCTCATCGGAGAACGACTGGAGGATATAGCCTCGACCATGATTCGACTTGCTTCCCACATCGACCCAGACATAAAATAACCTGGGTGTTACCGGAGGAAAATAGACAAAATTAGATCGAACATGTTCTGATCCAACAACGTTGGTCCTTCAACATACTTGGCGTTCATACATACTAAGAATACATTAATACCTCAGATTATTACTTCATCAAACTGTCATATCGATGTCGTATATCAAAGGCGTATTCGGTGAAGACCAGCCATCCACAGAAATTTGATATCTAAAGGCTCCAAATGGCATCTGTGGCAAAAAATTTACAAATATCCTTGACAACCAGCTAGCTCCCATCGAATCAGGTACATAGCTGAAAAGAAGCAATGAGCTGTGGGTGGAAGTGAAAGCGACAATTGAGGCTGTGGCAGAACAAACGATGCGACATCAAGTCCAGTGCAAAAGAAATGATGATCACTATATTGGTAGGAAAACCAGGATGAAGAGAGAATATTATGAAAATTTCAGAAGAGTAGCGAATAAGATGATTAGAATTAAGAAGAGACAATACAATCATAATCAATTGAGAAGTTTTGATGTAATTCTTGCGTGCAATAACACAATAAAAGCATAAAAAGTTGTGAAAAGCCTGAAACGTGGTTTCAGTCCAAGAATACGCTCTGCTGTGATGACACCGGCAATATCATTGCTAATCAAAACAGGATTAAGGAACGATTGGTATCATATTTCTAGAATTTTCTTAATCCTTTGCGTAGCTCCAGAACATCGGAGCTTATGCATATTTCCGTAGAGCTTCCATTAGTCCCACCTACGCTCGATGAAGTTTGTTCCGCAATAGAGGTTCAAAAAAATAATAAAGCGCCGGGGATAAAGGAGATTCCAGTGTAGCTCATTAAATATGGTGGCAGCGATGTATACAACACCATAGATAAAATTATCCAACAAATTTGGCAGAAATACATATGCCAAAAAGTTGAAGTAATTAATTATATTCCCTATCCACAAAAAAGGCAACAAGCTAACTTGCGATAATTATTAAAGATAAATATCACTACTTTGTATAGCGCACAAAATGTTTTCAAAAATAAATAAAATCAGATCATACGTGGTTTTCAAGCAGGTATATAAGCAAAAGACCAATTGTTTACAGTCAAGCAAGTACCTGAGAAAGACTGGGAATGCAGGATAGAAGTCACTAAAATTTGTTGACTGTAAATAAGCATACGACAGTATTAATCGTAACGTACTGTACCCAATAATGCTTTGCTTTGGTATCTCAGCCAAATTGGTCTATCTTACCAAAATGACAATGTTGACGACGACCTCACCAGTCCGCATTGATTGACGACCTCACAAGTCCGCATCGATAACCTACTCACCGACGCTTCTGACACAAATTTCGGACTGAAGCAGGAAGATGGGTTGACCTGCGACCTGTCAATGCAAGAGATACTTTATTATACAAACTGAGTCAAGTGGTAGCCTATGCGGACATCAATATTTTTTCACGGTCGTTAAAACTGCGTAAGAACTTTTTCTGAAACTCAACCGCGAAGCAAAACTAGTAGAGCTACATATCAATGAGAATAAGACAAAACATATCTTAAATGCCCATTATATCACACTTGGCGAATACAATATCAAAAATTTGGTTAAATTTGTTTACCTAGGTGGCAAACTAATGAGGACCCGTAATGAAAGAGACGAAATACGCTGAAGGATACAGCTCGCAAATAAAATACTTCACTCAGTTTTGACAACCTACAGGACCAGTTGTATACAGCTTCAAAGTTACAAATCTGTGATAAGACCTGTATTATGCTATACGTGTACAACATGGACCCTAACCCAAGCATCCGCGAACATATTGAATGCGTTAGAGTGACGGGTCCTGAGATAAATAGTCGGAGCGAAGCTAGATGGACAGGGACCAATGGAGAATTCGATACAACCATGAATTGTTTGAAATTTTTGACGAGCTGGAGGACTCATCGATTGTAAGACTGCGGAAGATGCAATGGGGTGGTCACATGAATCGTACAAACAAACAACGGATACCCAAAAAGGTATTCATTCGGAAAATCGAAGAGTGGAGACCTGTGTGGGAACCAAGGAAACGCTGATTTGACTCAGTCAGGGAAGACAGTTTATCGCTGCTTGGATTTCAAAATTAGAGGTCGTGTCCAGTAGACTAAGACAGTTGGAGGCGCTTGTTACAGTAAGGAAAGGAGTTAGAGGTGCTGAACCGCTACGAAGAAAAAGTAGAAGAATTGGTACACTGAAATAATTACTTCTTCTTCTTCTTCTTAGCATCCCAGCCCCTCTATAGTGCCTCCATCTGCCTTGGTCCATTGACCGCGTCCTACAATTTAGAAATCCGAGTAGCGATAAACTATCTTCGTCGACCGAGTCAGATCAGCGTTTCCTCGGTTGCACCACTGGTCTCCGGCCTTCAGTTCTCCCAACGAATACCTTCTTGGGCATCCGTTGTTTGTCCATATGATTCATGTGGCCAGCCCATTGCAGTTTTCGCAGTCTGACAATTATTGAGACCTCCGGTTTGTCAAAAATTTCATACAGCTCATGGTTGTATCGAATTTGCCATTGGTCTCCGTCTAGCTTAGCCCCAGTTATTCGCCTCAGGACCCGTCGCTCAAAGGCGTTCAATATTTTTGCAGATGCTTGGGCTGAGGTCCATGTTCCACATTCTTAGGATAACACAGGTCTCATCACAGATTTGTATACTTGGAGCTTTGTTATCCTGTATATGCAGCTGGTCTTCAAGATCGTCAAAACTGAATAAAATACTTTATTTGCGAGCTGTATTCTTCGGCGTATTTCGTCTCTTTCTTTATTCCTTTTCATTATTTTGACGCCTAAATACACATATTTGCTCGCATTTTCGATACTGTATCCGCCAAATGTGATATTTTATGTACGAGGTCTGTTCAAAAAGTACCCGGAATTTTCTGTTTTTCAAAAAAGTATTTATTTATTCGTCTACATCAATGTGGTCCCCTTCAAAGTAGTCCCCCCCCAGATATAATACACTTATGCCAGCGTTTTTTCCAATCTTCGAAGCACTTTTGATATTCACTTTTTGGTATGACCTTGAGCACTCTCAGCGATTCGGCCATTATTTCATCAATCCAGGAAAAACGCCGACCTTTCATGGGTCTCTTCAACTTTGGGAACAGGAAAAAGTCACATGGAGCCATATCTGGTGAATATGGAGTTTGGGGCATGACTACAGTATTGTTTTGGCCAAAAAATTACGAACAAGCAACGACGAGTAAGCAGGTGCGTTATCGTGGTGCAAAAGCCATGAATTCTTTTTCCATAAATCGGGGCGTTTTTTTCCACGCAAACGTTGCATAACTTCAAGGGAATACTCCTTATTAAACATACGACCTTGTGGTAAGAACTCTTGATGCACTATGCCATTATATTCAAAGAAAACAGTAAGCAAACCCTTGACATTTGATCGAACTTGACGTGCTTTTTTCGCTCTGACGTTGAATGCTTCCAGGTGGCCGATTGTGCTTTGGTTTCGACATCATAACCGTACACCTATGTTTCATCACCAGTTATGAGCCTTTCAAGCAAACTTGGATTGTCGTTGAGGTCATTTAACAGCTCCTGAGCGATGTTCATGCGATTGTTTTTTTGGTCAAAATTCAGCAGTTTCAGCAAAAATCGCCGAGGTCATAAAAACACGTCGAACCTTAGCGACTACCACAGACAAAGTAAACAGTGAATATGGCTGAAAATTTTATCATACTTTAGGGGCATGTATATCAACACAATTAAAAAAAAATTGACAATCGGACTCTCCAGACCCGCGAAATTTAAAAATTCCGGGTACTTTTCGAACAGACCACGTATTTAAGGTATTTTACCTTGACTGCGTCCTGAGCTATGTTTTATTCTCATTGATTTGTAGCCCTACTAGTTTTGCTTCACTGTCGAGTTTCAGGAAGAGTTCTTTGGTGGTGGTTAATACCGTGACAAAATGTTGATGTCGTCAGCATAGGCTACCTCTTGGCTCGACTTGTATAGTATCATTACTAGTGAAGGAATAAAATAATTGGTCATAAATGAACTCAGAAACTATTTCTTCTCAATAATCGACTCATGAGAATTTCGAATGTTTTGATGAATACTTATAATGTTTCTGAGGTAAAAATTTTCCACAAGAATCAAGCAGCAGTTCATGGATGATGTTCTTCTATTCTAATTTAAAGTTCAAAAATTTATCGTTCATTAGAAAGCAATTATGCAGCGGTTCAGTATTTTTCAAAATTACGCCCGCCACTTTGAAAATTACGTCAATAATTTAGATGAAAACCAGGTCATTATTTAGGTGAAGGTTTATGGAGTCAATAAAATATATGAAAACAAAAACTCTCAGAAAAAATGAAGACCATCTTTTAAGCCAAAATAAAGCTAATGGAATCGGAATCGAATCACATTCCCTGTTCCAGAAAGTGAGTTGCAACGACGTATTAATTAATCGTAACTAAAACGGAGAAAACATGGGTTTCTTTCATTTTGTTCATGCTTAATTGCAGGATTCCATATGCCATCTAAGTTGATCAAATTCTCATAACAATGCTTGTTTTACTAAATTTTTTACAAAACCCTTGCAGCATGAGCAATCTTCTGCTACTTCTACTTATTTGTAAATGCTTTTGAATCTCACTTCTGAAATTGATTTTGTTGTGGCTAGTGGACAAATTCTATTGAATGGGTCTTATTTATCTTATTAAATAGCAAAAGTAAATATCCTTTCGCTCCAAAGATTTCATCCTAAAATTCATTTTCCAAAACAAGGAGTCTTGCAAATCAGTGCTTCAAACTCCTACTCCAATTATCTTAACTGCTTTGGATACATGCATCAACTGTAATCAAAAACCAATTACATGCAGTTCAAAAAAATTGATACAGCCAGCAATGCAGGGAAGCTACAATATCCTGGAATCAGATTCAACATTAATAAACCATTATAATTTGTGGTTTCCTATATATCAACTCATCGAACAACAAAAGGAGTATCACCTTACACCATCTCGGAATAATGGACGGGCGGTTGGCTTGGCCATTCGACCCGTATCGTGTGCGAACGCATAAATTGGACTAAGTGACTGTCAAATCGTGACGTGATTCCAAATTGACAACGTAACCAACAATCATTGCATCGAGTGGGTGATGTGCTTTTTACTCACTAGCAGCCCTTGTGTTATTCGATCTGGTAAAAATCGTCCAACCACGTGTGAATCGGCTTGTTAAAAAAGAGTGAAATGTCCTCTGAACTCAACCCCTCGCACCAGCGTTCGGTAATTTCTTTCATCACATATGTTACGACAATCACAATTTCAACTCCATTTAAATCACTTTGCATTGTAAAATGTCCATATGGGTGTCGTTTTGTCAAGTGAGTGAAATCCTATATTTAATAATTGAATTCAAAAAACACTTTACTTTTTTCAATGTTTACCAACTAAGTAAAGCGAGAAATCCTTGCGGGCAAAAGTATGGACACCCAAATGTCAAAACTGTTCAAGCGGAAAAATGCAAAACTGGTGATGACATTGGAAATGCAACAAGGAAACAATTCAAAATAAGGACAACTAGAAACACATTCAATGAACAATTTATTCTAAAATTATTTTGGGAGAGGTTCGGTAATCATTTAAGTGGTAATTCCGACGCGAAGACTATCCATGCAGTCTTTAAGCTTGGAAATAACCCTTCATGTATTTAATCTTTCAGATGTTAAGAATTCAAATTTTAATCGGATTTGATATCCCTAAATTAAGAGGAATTAGTTGAGTTCTGGAGCAATCATGTGCATAGGAGCAGGGTTGGGTGGTTTTAATTTGGGTTTTTATGGTACCATACGAATATTACATTTTGTGAAAGGATTTAGAAGGCAAATTTGAACAGACGCTTTCAGATGGGGTGTTTTGTTGGTACGACAAGACTTCGATATGCATGTGATAAGAAAAATTCTACTTTCGAAAAACTCGCCCAAGAAAATAGCACCATTGATTTGATCAGTTTGTTTTATCTTACTAAGCGTTTTGTGTAGTATAGAAAAAAACTCCTCAGTTATGATATTTATGGACGGATAATCATCACATCCAGTATAAATTACAAAACTAGGCAATTATCTAAGCAAACATGATTTTTTTTTTTTTTTTAATACCTCGTTCCCTTCCACTCTCTCCATCACACTTTCTTCGTTGCACAACGCTCGTGCGATCTGCACTTCACATTTCGTCGTTTCTACAGGTGTGCCACCCAGACAATGTATAAAACATCGGTATAAGGGGGCACACAAAAAATATGTGAAGTCATCCTGTTAATCTTTTCATGTCCGATTCGTTAACAGCTCTCAGAGGTAAAAAAAAATATTAATTCGACGCAGTAAAAAAAACTCTGAGTTAAAAGAATGGCTGTTTCTTCAAGTATCTCGACGATAGGGTCAACAATGCCCTAAGATGCTATTTTGAAGTTACTGGACAGATAATAATAAATCATAAGGCTAGCTGTGTCTTGAGGCATCTCGATGATAGAATAAAACAAGTTGGGTAGACAGACCTATGCTCATGTCAGAAGGGTTTTGTACTCAACATACAAAATGCAGTAACCAGTAACGAATAAAATCAAGAAACATGTCATGTTCGAGGACCATACTATTATTAACAAAGTTGAAAGAATTTTAACTTCTGAGGTATTTGTTATAGTTATACCCACAAATATCTCTCTTGATAATTATTTCAGATTTTTGAAGATCACGGGTGTCCATTCGCAAGGGTGGAAACACATTTTTCATGTATTCCCCCCTCATGTGCCCCCACTGAAGCAAAAACGGTCAGTTTAAGAACTGTTCTGAAAAGCACTCATAGAGAATCTTCAGTTGATACTCATATCGGCTACCTTTCATGAAATTTTTTTCAGGGGCCACTCCTCTGTACTGTAATCATCGATTCATGGCCTGTTTTTTCGAATCTTAGAATGGTTACAAAGCCCTTTTGCTAGGAGCTGTCTCCTGCCTTTTCGACTTGTTTCGATTGTATGTACTCATCTTCATGATACCTATCATTCCTGAAATTTTTATGCAAATCCTAGCAAAGCTGTAGTGTCTAAGTCGGGTAAAAGCGCATATGGCTCCATAGCCATATGTTTCCATAGTAATACAAGGCATATTGTTCCATAGTAATGCAGGAAAATTCAAATCGCTATAACTTCGTTAAATAGTATTCAATCTTTATGAAACTTTCAAGGAAGATTAATCTTATAAATAGTCATCTGTGTGCTAAATTTTATTGAATTTAAGGGTACCGTCTAGATTTTATTCAAGAAAACGTGAAATCGATAAATCATACTATTACTAACAAAGTTGGGTGAATTTCGACTTCTCATGTATTTGTTGTTGTTGTACTCACAAAGGCCTACATCCATGATTTTTTCCAGATTTTTCGGATGGAAGGTGTCCAATCGCGAGGGGGGGGTACGCGAAAAGTTCGTACATTTCCCCTTCCCCTGCCCCCCTCGGTACTCATAAGGCAATTTTAAGACTTGCTTTGAAAAGATCTCGTTGAGACCTTTCCAATGACACCCTACTCGACTACCAATGGTGAAAATTTTTTTTTGAGGGGTCACCTCCCTATATGGGGAGACCCCCCTCAAACCCCTTTGAAAAAATTTTCCACCCTTGAACTTTCAAGAGGTCATCACTTTTGACCTGTTCACAAAGTTTCATGGCTGTAGCTTCTATAGTTTCGGAGAAAAAGTGCTGTAACATACAGACGGACGGACGGACGGACGGACAGACGGACACAGGTCGTGATTGCAATAGGGTTTTGTATTTTAGTACAAAACCCTAAAAAAAAATTGCCCTAAGATGCTATGTTGAAAGTTTCTGCGCTGAGATTCAATCGCTATTCATTAAATAGTTCCTGAGTCTTTTCTTGAAGATCATAAGTGAATTCGCTTCTTTTACTGATTCCGGAAGATCATTGTATATACGAAGGGCATCATTTGTAGGATCGTTCTTTAGACGATCTGTTCTTGCAAATGGTATAACAAATTGGTCTGCGTTCCTAGCATTGTATTGATTCTTTTGTGATACCCTAACAAATGGCACTTGTGGGGACAAGTTGAGGTTTAAGCATTTGAAGATAAACTTAGCTTTCTCCATTATAATGATTTGGCTAAAAGTTAATGCGTTACACGATTGGTACACTAATTTTGTTGACGTGAGCCTTGGGAGATTATGCATATTTTTATATGCCTTAGTTAACATCCTGGAGATGATATTAATGTTTATCTTTGATGACTGACTCCAGATTACCACTCCGTAATGTAATTTCGACAATACGAATGCATTTAGAACCAGTTGTTTGATGTTCCTCGGGAATCCCTCGTACCTACGTAATAAGCCAATTATGGAGGCTAATTGCCTTCTTAAGCTGTTTATATGTGGGAACCAAGTTAAACGGTGGTCAATGATTAGGCCAAGATATTTAAATTCAAATACCCTTTGCAGATTTTCGCCGTTGATTTTTATATCAATATCAATGTCTTCCTTGTTCTTTTGTTTAAAAATAACAAACTTAGTCTTTGTTACATTCAGCGCTAGTTTATTTTCGTTTAACCACAAACTATATGTTTTCAGATCCTCATTGATGGAGTCTTCAATGGCATTCTTGTTACATCCCGAGTACAGGAGTACTGTATCATCAGCATATAATGTGTAATGCCCATTTAGTCTACATGTAATCAAATTATTCGTGTATAATAGGAACAAAGTGGGGCCTAGTATGGAACCTTGTGGAACTCCTGATTTCATTGGTGCTGGGTCACTCAAAAAATTATTGACTTCTGTTATCTGCAATCTACATCTTAGATAACTGTGAAATAACTGATTTGCTTTGCCTTGTACACCATATGATTCTAATTTACGAAGCAGAAGGTCATGGTCGACCGTATCAAACGCTTTCTTCAGATCCACAAAAATGGCAACAGCATAGTCTCCATTGTCAAGCCTTTCATTGATGAAATGGGTTACTGAGATCAAAGCATCAAGTGTTCCTTTGGTTTTTTGAAAACCATATTGATGGGAATTTAGGATAGAATTATCCACAATGAACGATGTTAAACGGGTGTTAATTATTTTTTCAAAAATTTTACTGAATCCTGTAAGAAGCGCAATCGGGCGATAGTTATTCGGGTCCGAACGATCACCTCCCTTAAATATAGGAACTATTTTCGCTAGCTTCCCCTCCTCAGGAAACGTCCCGTTTTTGATGTGCTCATTGTAAAAGTCAGCAAGGAGACCTGCTATTTCGTCTCTGACGAGCATAATTTCATCCATTGTTATGTTATCACTGCCTGGAGCAGTGTTCTTTTTCATTGCCTCGATGGTTTTATGCACCTCGTCTTTGTTGGTTGGATGGATGTGAAATGTGGATCTAGGCGAGGTATTTGTATCATTCCTTATACTTATTGGAGGAGCACCGAGTTCACTCGTTATTTTTTCACCAATAGTTGAGAAGAAGTTATTTAGAATTGTTGCTGCTTCATTTTGTTGCGAAGAATCAGGCAGAGAGACTGGAATGATCTGCAAATCAGGTGAAAAAGTCCGGGGAAGAGAGTTATCTTTTACTTCGTTTATTATTCTCCATATTTCGCGATTATTATCAGCCGCTGCCTCCAATCTTTTGGAAAAATATGAAAATTTTGCTTCCTTTACGAGACGCTTTGATTCTTTTTTCGCTTGGATATATATGTACTTAAGCGTCAGATCTTCCATGTTCCGTCTGAAATCCGTATACGCCTTCCTCTTTCTTATATTGGCTTCTATAACTCGTTTCGTAATCCAAGTTAGCTGGCGACATCTAAGTTTTTTCTCGATGGTCGAGTGACGTTTGGATTCAGAGATCATATTTGTCAGTTCTGTTAGATTAGTAGGTTTCTGGGTTTCCAATACTCGTTGAAGATGCGTTTTGAAGAGGTCCTTGTTTACATATCGAAACAATTTGTAACAAGGCTTTTGTTTATGAACGTTGAAGTTTTGGATGCTTATTTTTAGAACCTGATGGTCTAGCTCTGGCCAGTTCTCTACTTTGAAATTAATTTTTTCCGCAGTAAGCTTGTCATTTGTGACTATATGATCCAGGCAAGTATTCGAAACAGGATGAGTAATTGTTTCGTTATTAATAACAACAGCACCATTTGTATCGAGAGTATCTTTATATAGCCTTGATTCTGAGGACTCGGTGATTAAGTCAATGTTTGTGTCAGCTACTGTGAGTAAATTTTTTTCTGCTGAGTATATGTTGTCTAGAACAGAGCAAAGATCTTGCGCGTTCATTTTTATTTTTTTACCAGCTTGGATTAACTCGATTATTATCATATTATATTCATCAGGGGTCACATGATTAGTGGTGAAATTTATTGAGTTTTTAATATAAATTGCTGTGCCGCCACCTCTTCCGGGTCTGCAGGAGAAAACTGAATGATAACCCTGAATGTTAAAATATTTAGCTTCCTCAGGATAAATCCAGACTTCATTTAGTATGATCACATCTATGTTGGGATTATGCTGCAGATAAATCTAAATGTCACTTAGTTTGTGCCGTAAGCTTCTAATATTCGCATATAGGAGAGTCAGTTGCTTGCCACTTAGTCGGTTTGTATCGTTACAATTCATTTGCAGTCGTAGTCAATGCTCCTCCTGGCAATCATTATCCTACGTTGGTATTCTGGGCACTGAGTAGAGTCTGATCTGTGGGAGTAATCAACATTCTTACTGTTACTCGCGCAATTGAAGCATTTCTCGAAATCACTTTTACAGGCCTTCGTTTCGTGCTTTCCTGCACACTTAGCACATGTTTGCTCCCCTCCGCACTTTAACGTCTTGTGATTAAACTTTTGGCATTTATAGCACCTCGTAAGATTGTAGTCTTTCTTGATAAAATAAGACCCATAATCAATATTGACGTATCTGTTTACCAATCTTTGGTACATACACCCATTCACCTGCAGAATATGTAACCACTTTCCATTTCTTGTCTTTCTGGCGTGAACTACTTCCATTTTTCATTCTCCCCAATATTAGGGTTCAAGGAACGTATTTCATTCGTTAACTCCTCAGTAGAAAACTCTTTTTCTAGGCCATTAATGACCAGTCTTGGTTGACGGGATTTGGTCTCCATAATATCATATTCGTCCCGCATTATTTCTTTTGCCATGTTGTAAAGCGTGGTTGTGTTTTCGTTTGATGATGTTTTTATGATGGCACCGCCATCACAAATTGGCCGCAGTAGTTGCAAAGGAATTTTACATTTAGACGGCTTTATCGACGAATGTTTTTTTGGCTTGATTAAAATCCCTTTTTGGCACGTTGTGTTAGAGTTCCGTTCTCTTGGAGAAGTGGAGATACTTTTTGTGATATCAGCATATGAGGTTTGACGCATAGGTGCTGCTTTTGCAACCAAAAAGGTTATAGTGGTTTTCATTTCTAGAATGTGATTCTCGACCTCTTTCATTTGGTTAAGGAGACGATCTTCTTTCGTTTTTTGATGGTCGCTTTTACACGAGGAACACATCCAAATCACATCCTTAGATATATCCATGATTTTGCGGTATTTCTCCTCACTCATTTTTATGCATTTCAGGTGAAACCACTCATTGCAAATGCCATCGCAGCCCATGCCATTATGGTTTTCCTCCACTGGTTTTCTGCGTTTACCACATTTGTCAGCACCAGGTGGCGTTGCCATGGTTGGTGATTTTCAATTGGTATTATATATTATATTTTTTAATTGATTTTAATTAAATTTGATAATGAGGATTAACGATTCATAATATGAAACAGTATTTCGACCACTTAAAACAAGAATGAATTGAATTATGATTAAAAAGAATGTTTAAAATTTTCCAAATGAGGGAAAAAGCAAGATGAAAATTTTGCTGCGATCCAAAGAGATATTCTGCGGTGATAAGAACAAAATCCCGCCTCTGTTTCAATTTTTTTAATGTGAAATGAACGCATAGGAACGAAATCCAGCCCGAGCAGTTTCCTTTTTTCAAGGGATTGTTTCAAAAGAAAGTCTTTAGTGATCTTATGTCAAATAATGATAGCGACAGTCACTAGCAATAAGTGTAAGGCATCTGGTTTGAAGGAAAGCCCAAATGGAAGGAAAACTTAAAATTTCTTTCATTGTAATTGGAGAAAATTCAAACGGCTATACTCGCAAGTTCCACAAATTTGATTTTATTGAAACTTACAGGAAATATGACGACTCAAACAATAAACTTCAGTGAATTTAATGGTGCTTATATATAATCAGTGGAGAAAATTTTATATTTATAAATTCTACTAATATTATTAACAAAGTTGAGTACATTTTATCTTCTAAGGGATTTGTTATTGTTGTACTCATAAGAACATACAACCATTAATTTGTCACCTATAAATGTTTGCGATTACCGATGTCATTTGTTGAACGAATTCTAAAAGATATACATAATACGAGGGCTGTCCGATAAGTACTTAGCCACACCGCTCGATGGCGCCAATATTGCAAGAAAGACCCACTATCGAGTAGTACATTCTCGTCGGTGGTTACTATTAGCCGAATCGGACACATAGTTTAGGTTTGACTGCGTGTGGAGGCGGGCATATCTGCAAGTTTTAGAAAAAACTAGTTGGGTAAACAGACCTACGCTCATGTCAGAAGGGTTTTGTATTCAATTTACAAAATGCAGTCACCAGATCGAATCAAATCAAGAAACATGTCAAAGACGATTTTATTGGAGAGAATATGAAATACGAAGAACATACTATTATTAACAAAGTTGAACGGATTTTGACTTCTGAGATTTTTGGTATTGTTATACTCATAAATATCTCCCTTGATAATTATTTCAGATGTCCATCCGCGAGGGAGGAAACACATTTTTCATGTATTTCCCCTCTGTGCCCCTACTGAAGCAAAAACTGACAGTTTAACAACTGTTTTGAAAAGCTCCTATGAAAATTTTCATTTCATACTCATATCGGCTACGTTTGATGATTTTTTTCAGGGTCCACTCTCCTGTACTGTTATCATCGATTAATGGCGAATTTTTTCGAATCTTAGAATGGTTACAAAATCTTTTGCTAGGAGCTCTCTCCCACCTCCTTGACTTGTTTCACATATGAGCATTAATTGTAGGTACTCATCTTCAGTCATCCATTAAATTGAATCAAGTGTTCAAAGCATGCACCTTAAGCGTTGAAGTTGGGAAAAAATAACTCAAAATTATTCAATCTATTTTGTTTAACGATAACTGATTCCACTAGCTGAACCGATTCTCAAAGATATTCATGACACCTATCATTCCTGAAATTTTCATGGAAATCCTAGCAAAACTGTAGTGTCTGAGTCGGTAAAAAGCGCATGTTGTTCCATAGCCATATGTTGCCATGGTAATAAATGCAGCGCATATTGTTCCATAGTAATACAGGAAAATTCAAACCGCTATAACTTCGCTAAATCTAATTCAATCTTTCAGGATTGGTCAATCTTATAAAAAGACATCTACGTACTGAATTTCATTGAATTTAAGGGTACCGTTAAGATTTTATTCAAGAAAACATAAGATCGATAAATCCTACTATTACTAACAAAATTGAGTGAATTGCGACTTCTAACGTATTTGTTGTTGTTGTACTCACCAACGCCTACAATCTTGATTTTTTTCAGATTTTTCGGATCACAGGTGTCCAATCGCGAGGGGGGGGCACACAAATTTTTCGTGTATTTCCCCTCCCTGTGCACCTCTCGAAGCAAATTTTGCCAAACAAAGACCTGTTTTGTAATGTTCTCATCAAGACTTTTCATTTGATAACCATATCGGCTACCTTCAATGAAATTTTTTTTTCGGGGGGTCACTCTCCTATATGGGGAGAACCCCCTTAAATACCTTATAAAATTTTTTTGTAGTTGAACTTTGAAGAGAACACCACTTTACACCTATACACAAAATTTGATGTTTCTAGCTTCAGTAGTTTCCGAGAAAAACTGCTGTGACACACGGACGGACGGACGGACGGACGGACAGACGGACGGACAGACTGGTCGCGAAACTAGTAGGGTTTTGTAAAATTATTTTGCAAACCCTAAAAATGGAGAAACAGCAATATCGGCCGGTGTTTCAATTCTTTTTTTGGTAGGAAAACCTCGCAGCAAAATTGAAGAGTGTTTGGATGCTGTGTACGGTGACTCTTCTCCTGCGATGGCGACCCGTTAAAAATTGTTTTAAAGTTTCAACGTGGTTGCACGTAGGTTTTTGATGAGTCACGCCCAGATACCTTGAAAACGGCTACCACAGAGGGTAACGTGACAAAAATCTAGGAGCCCGTATTGGCAGACCACTGATTGAAGGTGTGCAAGATAGCTGAGATAGCAGGCATCTCAAAAGACTGCGTGAGTCATATCATACTTGAAATTTTGAGCATGAAAAAACTGTCGGCTCAATGGTTGCCAAGTTTGCTCACTCTGGATAACAAACGCAACCGTAACACTACTTTATAGCAGTTTTTGGCGCTATTTAAGCGGAATTCGAAGGAGTTTCCGTGTCATTTTGAGACTGCCGACGAAACATAGCTCCACTGGTATCTTGTGAGAGTACAGACGCACCGCTACCAATGCGCTGTATAACAATAACTCCCACTTGATAATAGTGTTCGAAACTTCTTCAAGCCGAATCAATCTCCCCCGCCGACCCCAACAAAAGTGAAAATCAAAAAAGCCTCATTCGAACCCGTCGTTATAAATTTTCAAAGAATATAAAGAAATTTCAAACAATGTGTAGTAATCAAACAGTTCACTTAGGCAAATTGCTCAAAGGATCTTCACAAACAGTGTTAAAGCTGCAAGTTATATGCACCAGCAAAGAATGAGTTCAACGTTAAGGTTTAAAACAGGAAGCAGCGTAATCACTGCAAATAGTACATCATGGCCCCATTCAACTGCACCAGAACTGAAAGATAATCTGAAAAATAATAAGTTTTCAACCGTAGGAATGTAAACAAATGCTCATTGGAAATGAAATCGACTGAAAATAAAAAATTGGCATTTATTATGTAAATTACAACCATACATGCAAAGCTACGATGATAATTGTTGGCGCCGCGACTCTTTTTTCCCGGACTTCGATATTATTATTTTTATTTACATTACAAATAAAATTTTATTTCATCAACCAAACACTAGAACTTAAATAGAATACCTATACATATATATATATATATATATATATATATATATATATATATATATATATATATATATATATATATATATATATATATATATATATATACACAATATTTCTCTTGAACCTACGTAGGCTGACGACCCAACCAACAATTGAACAATTTAAACACTTTTATGTCAATGTTTTAACATATAAAAAGATAAATGCAAAATGGGTTATTCGTTGGTTTAAGATGAAATATGGTATTCGAAACAAAGCATTTTCGCCCTATGGCGAATTTAATTTGAATTTGGTGAATTGAATTAAAATGATCGATCAATTGATAAATCAATCAAGTAAATCGAATTAATTGTGAATGGGCTAATTATTACAGTGCTAAATAACCTTTTTTTGTGGTAGGGAGGTGAATGCCATTTATGCACAGAGTGTGGGACTCCCATGCTCGCAAGAACAGGACTACCCACTCGACACCTCCCCTGTCAACCTGAGAACCCAGCCTGGAACCGCTTGACACATTACTTCGGGCCAGGTCTCGTTTTGTTACGCCGTGGGGCGCCTTCAAGCTGGGGATCCCTTTCCTAGCGGGAGGGGAAAGGGGAAGAGGAAGTGCCAGAAAAGCGATCCCCCAGCCCCAACGTCTCCGGCTGCTGTGAGTCCTTCTTATATTTTAGGACAGCCCGAGCATATTGTGCCACCTGGTTCCACTTTTCAACCGATTCGAGTTTCACCGCAACTATTTTATCCGGGGTGAGCTCTCCCGTCTCCCTGTAGAGTTTCTTTTACAGCCTGACCCATTTCGCACATGCGAAAAATGTGTGGCAGGCATTGTGCTCCTCTCCTGGGCAAAACCGACAATCGGGGGACCGTGACATACCAATCTTGTGCAGGTCAGACTGAAAACACATATGCCCGCTCAAAAGCTGGGTCAGATAGAAGTCTATCTCACCATGCCTTCGATTTAGCCACGGTCTCACATCCAGGATGAGCGGCGCAGTCCACCTTCCCTTCCTGCAACTCACCCAAGACTGCTGCCAATCGTTGAGCGAGCGCTGTCTCTTTTCGCGGACAACCATCTCCCTCGCATGCTCGTTTCGGCGCAGGTAAATAGCGTGGCGCTCTCTAGCTAGGAGGTCGACAGGCATCACGCCTGCAATCACTCTCACCGCCGAATCAGAGACTGTTGGATACGATGATGCAAGCCTCAGTGCTCCTCTTCTCTGCACCTGTGCCAAAGGTTTCGGTGTACCTCCTCTGCTCCATACAGTAGCACTGACCCTACAGCACTCATCAAGAGTCGTCTTCTTGACGGGCTGGGTTCCCCTACGTTGGCCATAAGTCGTCTCAGAGCCGATATTCCCGAAGCAGCTTTCTCAGCCGTTGCCCTGATTTGCTCAGAGAAACTCATCTTCGAGCCAATCAGTAGCCCCAGGTACTTCACCGATGGCTTCGATTTGATTCGTATATCTCAAATACTGATCATCCTTACTCAAGGGATTCTCTTTTTTTGTCAAGATTTCTCCAGTGCTAAACTGAGCCCGCAAGCAGTCATCCAGTCTCTCACTCAGCGCATTAGCATACCTAGCCTGAGTTGCGAATGCTCAAAGGTGCATCCAGCGACCAGAGCAACAACATCATCCGCATAGCTGACCAAGCGCAACTCATCTGGCATCCCCAGTCTCAGTAGCCCGTCGTAAGACACGTTCCACAGGTCCGGACCAAGGATAGATCCCTGGGCAACACCCGATGTAATTTCCATCCTTCGTTGGCCGTAGAGCAGGCTTCGGTTATTTAGGTAGTTCCTCAAGAGCCGCATAAGATATTCTGGAACTTGGAAAGAGCTTTCCAGCGTGTCAAGAATATCCACCCATCTAGTGGAGTTGAAGGCGCTCCTGACGTCGAGTGTCACCAACAGGACGATCCGTCGCTTGGTGCGACTATATGCCTCTGCCTTTTGGATCGCGTTCACCACCTCTGCAATCTCATCAATGTTAGAACGTCCTGCTCTCAAGCTGTATTGACGAGGAGATAGGTCACCAGCAGCACGAATCGCTTCAGTGAGTCTCCCTTGATGAGTTTCTCTAGCACTTTCCCAGTCGTGTCTAGCATGCATAACGGGTGGTATGCAGACGGCGATCTGGGATTTCTCTTCCCGTTGCTGATCAGTGCGAGCCTTGCCACCTTCTATCTTACCGGGAAAACCCCGTCCTGTAGGCAAACGTTGAATGTGCTGAGCAGTAAGTCAGGACAATGGTGATAGACGAGCCGCAACACCTCAGCTGGAACACCATCTGGACCTGGAGCCTTCCTCGCTTTCAATGAGAGGACTGCCACCTCCAGTTCCAACTGTGTGAAGAGTGGACACTCGACTGCTGTTTCACCATGGACAGCGTCAGCACGGACGGAATGGGCGGGGAAGAGTCCCCGTAATATCGCGTCCATCTTTTCCGCGTCATGTATACAAGGCTTCCGTAGGGCACCAAGCTTCTGCATAACTAGCTTGTAGCCAAGACCCCACGGATCCTTGTTCACATTGTCCACTAGGTCTTTCCAGCAGTGAGCCTTGCTACTGTTGATCAGTTTGCGAAGGCATCTGCCACCCATTTGCATGCCTCGTCACGACTCCGTGCCCTTTGAGCCTCACGTCGAAGCTTGTGACACTGCCTTCATTTGTCAGCGATTTCAGTTGGCCACCAGTACACTTGGAGCTTGCCGTGTGGGGGTTTTCGACGGGGCAAAGAAGCGCAGCAAGCAGTCTTAATGATGCTCATAGTAGAGTTCACCACTTCTTGAGCTGCCCGTTCTTCTGTCCCCTGTGATACTCCCTGCTGCAGCTCACCTGCTGAGAGCACCTCGACAAACCTCTTGACGTCCATCCTTCCAATGCTCCATTCAGTTGTTAAAAGCTGATAAAATGGAGGCCGGGAGACAACATCACTTATTTCAAGCAGAATGCACTGGTGATCACTGGCTGAGTAGCCTTCTAATACTTTCCAGTTGTGTATCCTCCGTACTAAGGACGCCAAGGCGAATATCACGTCCGGTATGGTTCCCTCACAGCCAATGCGGTGAAAAGTCAGCGTATTTCCGGAGTATAGTACGACGAGCGCCATCCTGGCCGCCATTCCCAGGATTCATTTTCCAAGCGGATCCAGTTGAGGCATGCCCCATTCGATTGCTTTCACGTCGAATTCTTTGCCCTCTGCGTTCGAGACAGCGCCCTCGAGAGCATTAAGCTTGGCTTGGAAAGATAATATCGATTCGTTCGGTGTTAGGTACGCACTAAAGAAGGTGGTCCCTGAGCACCAAACCCACACGAAACCATCCCCCCGTTCACAACTCTCCACTTGGAAATCACTATTCCGAACCCAGATGGTGGTAGTACCAGTTTCATCAGAATACCATAATGCAAACTCGCAAACTGGTCAAGCAGATTTTGGTCGTTGAGGTGCAGGATGCGGGTCATCGAAGCTCTGATCTTGCCTTGGCTAGGGCTTCCTGGAATACCCGGCATTTTTCCGATTCCAAGACGTGTCCAAAACTATGGCCATGCGTTGTCCCCTGTTGTTTTCTGGTGTCAGTCTCGCGTTGATCCTTCCCACGCTAGAGAACTTCCTTTTGATGGCTTCTTCTACCTCGGCCAGATCCGTCACGCAGATAATGTCTCTTATTTCGATAGTTGTCATCGGCTCGAGCAAGGCGCTTTTGCCGAGGACTTTCCTAAGTCGTCGAAGAATGCTTCCTTATTGCCGGCCTCTGCTCCGAACTCGATCAGTATGTGGCCCGACCGCATTGGTCGTACTACTTTAATGGTAGGGTTTGTGTCTTCGGGCCTTACGTTTCCCCTCATTTCCCGCAGCACCTTCGCGTAGGATCGGCCATCTTGGGGTTTCGCAAGCAGTGCTTGCTGCCGGGGTCTTCGTTGGGGCTTCTGTCTCTCCTGTTTATTATCAGGTCCTTTTTCTAATTGGGCGTCCGTGCGAACTTTACTTTCAGGCACTTTTTGAGGGAGGGAGGGAATCTTCACGGCGCCCCCTATATCCTCGGATCCGTAGCGGCGGTGCTCCCCAAAGAATGCTCGCCTCCAAGAGTGCTCTTGTCGACCGGCATTCCCTCGCGGGAATTTCCTCGGGTACGTGGGGGCGGAATCCCCCAAAGAATGCTAGTCTCCAAGAGTATTCCTGTCGACCAGCATTCCCCCTGCGGGAGCTAATTAACCTTAAATAACTATGTAAGCTGACTGAAGCGTTGATGTTGCTGAACCAGGCATTGATGGGTGCTCAGGGGTGTCAAGAACTCAATATCCACTACACCGTTGAATGGTCCGTTCAATCTCCTCCAACGTGTGCGTCTAGGTAACGGCACTGGTGGTTGGACGTGCAGGTTGGATTGTTGTTTGCAGGAATGCCAGTGGAGGTAGATCACCAGTATACTAATTCGAGAACGCCCAGGTAGCCGATGGTGTACAGCTGAATGCCGTGGTTGGTCACTTGATCGGTCCATGAACCATGTTGTGATTGTAGTTGTCGTCGCAGTTCCTCGATTTCAAATGCAGATTCAAGAAGAGCGCCACAATTGACTTGCCGGTTCGCATCGATCGCCACCTTGTCCTCGGGATGTCGTCGCTGCTGATCTGGGGCCCTTCCTTCATCAAGTAGGTGGAACTTGCTTTTGATGGTTCTTCGTTAGATTATGCGTCGTCGAGCACTAGTAACAGAACCAGTTTGTGTACTGGCCTTTTCAAAGTTCCGGAGGCGGTTTTGACATCAGCGACCATCGGTGCCTTCGTATGTTTTGATAATTTGCCCCACTGGCCACTTCATCGATGGGGTGTTATCTTTACTTATGATGGCCACTGTTCCTGGTATCGCATTGGGATGTGATTGTCTCCACTTAACACAATGCTGCAACTGTGCCAAGTACTCGTGTGACCATCGTCTCCAGAATTCGAGTTTGAGGTGATTGATTAGCTTCCACCGGGCATGGAGACTACCGGTGACTAGCTCTGTGCGAACATCCACCATGCCTCTGAGGGATTCTCCGATGAGAAAATGTGCTGGAGTTAAGGCTGCCAAATCATTGGGATCATTTGACTTTGAAGTCAGTGTTCTAGGTATCCAGCTCTTCTTAGGTGAGAGCCGCCGACGAAACGCCTCGATGGATCAAATTTTTGGCTGATTTGACCACCGCCTCCCACAAGCCGCCAAAATGAGGCGCACATGAAGGGATGAAATAGAAATCGATTCCCCCGCTGGAACACGAAATTGTTACTTCTTGACGTACTTCGTTGGAATATAATGAGGATGACAATTTTGATAATCGTTGACTAGCGCCAGATAGACGGCCTTTCTAACGGAGCTGCAAAATATGGCCAGGTACCCTTTTTGCGGTCGGGTGCCTCTACGTTGGTAATGGGTTATCATAGGCCCAAGGAAATCCACGCTGGAGCTGATGAACGGCCGGGCTGGCCAATACGTGCACTCAGCACGTTTCCCATGACTTGTGTAAACAGCTTGGACTTGACTCGGGTGCACCACATGCACCGTTGAACCATTAATCTCGGGCGTTGTTTTCCTGAAATTGACCAGAACTGCAATCTAGAGGTAGCAAGCAGTGTTTGCGCACCTAGATGGCAGTGGTCGCGATGGATATCCATCATCAGCGGTCTGGTGAACGGATGTTTGAACGGTAAGAAAATGGGATGTTTGGAGTTGGACGTGTTCTTGGCAGCTTCCAGCCTCCCACTGACACGGATTGTTCCCTCTGCATCCAGAAATAGCGCAAGTCCCACCAACGGACTGTGCTTGGAGATTCGTCTCCCCGACCTGATGTCGAAAAGTTCGCAGTTAAAAGTTTGTGATTGTACATAACTTGATTTGTCAGTTGGGATTGCTTGACGGCCGGCTTGAGACCACAGATAAACCGCATCATGTAGGCCACTATGCGCTGCAGCCTCTTGAAGGCCAAACTGGTTCTGCCCTGGATAAAAATGGTGGTCCCTGCAACCACATACTACAGTGGCTCAATTCAGCCGGTGCCATCCCACGTGAAACGATCTCAGCTGGGTTGCCTTCAGATGCTACGTGTCGACCATCTATCCGGCCTTGAGAGGGTTTGTATGTCCGAGACCCTATTCACCACAAAGGTATTGTACGATGACGCAGTAGAGTCGATCCACGCCAAGACAATCTCGGCATCGGTCTAGAATACCCGAAAAACCTCCTGCAGATTGAGCGCTGTCTTAACTCGTCTTGTGAGCTCAGCGCGGGACAGTAAGGGTCTTGATCGGGGCTTGAGTCGACTACTCCTCAGGGTTGAGCTCATGTATATCGTTGCGCCAAATGCTTTCTCGGAGGCATCACAAAAGGTATGCGATTGTGCTTGCACGGGTTTCTTGCCTGTACTGATGTGACCAGAAAATTGGGCCTGCTGCAATGATGACAGCCACTGCGGAAATCAGACCACTGGGTATGGATCCCCACTGGTAATGCTGCATCCCGGTCTAATTCCAATCGCCATAATCCCTGAAGGAATAGCTTGGCTGCTACTATCATATGGGCCAGAATGCCCAATAGATCGAACATATTGGCTATATCAGATGCTATCGTCCTCCTGGAGAACTTCGCATCGGTTGGATCCAGGTTGATTTGGATTTGAAATTCATCAGACTTTGGATGCCTAATGACTCCTAACATCTTTGATGTAGTCCTCGTGTGAACTACTGAAGTCCCGCTGCACCTGTTGTTCCTCAGGTTTAATCTGCTTCAACAATAGAGGATGGTTGGCACACCATTTGCGCAAATACATACCTGCGCTCGAGAGTATGGCGCCTAGCTCCACCTGTTCGCAAAGTGCCTCTTCTACGCTGTCATCCTGGACAGTAGGGTCTGTATGAAGGACATCATTCAACGAAATGTTTGTGGTTGTCTTCCTGGATGCATCGAAAACTACCTACAGCTTGGTTGTACTGCTGTCAGGCTTCAGGACACAATGATGTGAAAGGAACTATCGTAATTCTTCCCGCTGCTGCGACCTCACCTCCTCCATATGCCCAAGCTGGATATACTCCTCCATGAAGTCCTTGTGTGGAAGTCTTAGATCAGAGTTCTTCTCCAGTCGACGCTTCAAAGCAATGAATTTGCGATTGGCCACCGCTTGGGAATCACCTAACGTCTCAGTATCCTTGCTAAATGGGAGTTTAACAAAGAAACGGCCGTCGAGACGTCTTGCCATTGTCTGATAGAAATGTGCTTTGCAAGCCTTTTCAGTTCACGCAGGGTCCTGTACGTTCTCAACATCCCAAAATCACTTAATGAGCTGATTAAGCTGGTTATCTTCTGCCAGGATGCCGCATGTGACGGAAGACGGAAGAAGTTTGGATCTGTCAGCCTTATATTTTTGAGAACGTGCCATCCCGATGTGTTCAACTTCTGAGACGGTTGCGGTGATATAATTTTGTCCATGACCTAGGCTTCCCACTACGTGGCATATCCTGATAATCTGGATCTTACGCCGAGGTTCACTTTATGGTATGCCTTCTCAGTGCTACCCTTTCAATGAGGGCAAGGCGTGGTGTCGATTATAAACCCAATTTTTTGATGATTCTTTTGGTGACTAGGTTTGTTAGGGAGCCCGGTTCTAGCACAGATTGAGAGTCCGTCTTCTTCTCATTGCTGATGACCAACCTGACAACGGCTGTGCTCAGATATACATGTCTTTGGGGTCGGGGCTCCATCAGAGTCATTGAAGCGAGCGATGGGGGTTCTGCATTTGTTTGCGGTTTCGAGTCTTGGTTCGGCATTGTCGTGCTCGAGGATATCGTCTTGATCTGTTTGGGCTTGTTGTCCCTAGGCAGATGTAGCAGGATGTTGTGACTCTTGAAACACTGCTTGCAACTCCTGGCCGCGCAGCTGGAAGCCTGATGTCCTTCTCGAGGCCAATTCACGCACAGCTTCTTAGCGCGCACGAAACTTACGAGTAGTCTCTTTGCAGCAGTGATCCTGAGGAAATCCAGGCAGTAGTAGGGCGGGTGATCCTGCGCACACATTTAGCACCAAGAAGCTGTCGTGGTGGTCACAGTCGACTTTGTGGCTTTCCTATGGTTGATCTCCGGTTCCTTTGTTTTATGGCCGAGTGCCTGGAGGGCCTGGAAATGCGTTTCCATGAAGTCCAACAAACTCTTCAAGAGTGGTAGCTCACACGGATTGGATAACGATTGTTCATCTGATGTGTGAGTCACAGGATCCAATTTTCGGATTAGCACATTGAGCAGCAACGGATCTCAGTCCCTTGTGGACACTTGCAGGTTCTCTAGGCCTCTGAGACTCTCTTGTGTGGTGTCAAGTATAGCCTTTATTGCTGCCACTGATGGCCTTTCATTAGCATGAGATGGCTGACTCATCAATTTGTTGATAAGCGTCGCTACCAATAGTCACCAGTTATCTTACCTTTCCTTCAAGATTGTCCAAGCCACCTCGTAGTTGTCATCCAACAATGTAAAATTTCGAATCAAAAGCTTCGCTCCTCTGGTGAGACCACCCTTGAGATACCATAGGTTTTGGCACTTGGACATCGGTTGGCTATGCACCATTTGCATGAACAAGTCGTGGAATTGTTGCCAATGTAAATAGGTCCCATCGAAGGTGGTGAGTACATATATATACATATATATAAGGTACATATATACATAAGGTACTCTCCGCAATAGGTAAATTTCCCTCGAGAAATTTACCTGAAAATATGAGGAAATACAATGAAAAACGAGTAGAGAACGCAATCGATAGTAACAGGAGCCTCAAAGAGGCGAAAGCAGTACTACTGATTGATGAAAAAAAGGTGATTCCTATGCAACACAAAAATGAGAGGGTAGCCGATAGGAAAATATTGTCAGAGAATATAATCAGCTTCGATCAGGATCCCTATAAAGCACGCAAAACAAACCAGAGAATAGAAATGACTACATCAGCAGCACGTGAAGAAGAGGTCATGGAAGTTCTCATTGGCAAAGTAGAATTGGCGCTGAAAGAAATGAAAAATGGTAAAGCAGCCAGTAATGACGGCATTACAGCGTAATAACTGAAATATGCGGGCAGAACATTATGAAAGATTCTGGCCGAAGTATTCATAAGCTGTATCAAAACCAGACAAATTTCTGACCAGTGGAACAGTGCCAACGTAATTTTGATCCACTAGAAGGGCAGCAGGGAAGACATTAGAAACTATAGACCGACAAGTCTGCTCCCCACTTTCTATAAAGTATTCACTAAACTGTGTGTATTTTAACATGTAAAGCGCTTCCAAACTATCCTTAGCTTATATTATGTTCATCAAAACGCTTTTTTTTATTGACATATATATATTTCGAGTGTAAGTTGCTCCCTTCTTCATAGTCAGTTATTTTCTTGGCTAAGTAACCTACGTTTCACAGATGATATAGTCCTTACTGCCCAATACCAGAATGAACTACAAACGCTACTCGAAGACTAAAGTGCAGCTAGTGAGACAGCAGTACTGAGAAGGAACCTCAATAAAACAACGGTTATGTTAAAACGAGTTCATAATAGAATAGAATTAAAAAAAAACAATTTAGAAGTCCTAGATGAATATGTGTATCTGGGTCAAACAACAAACAACTGGGAATCACTACTGCCAGAAATAAACAGAAGAATTAAACTTGCCTGGAGCGCCTTTGGGAAAAGCTCCAAGTCAAAAATGAAAACCGAACTGAAGAAGAAATCCTTTGATGAATGCATTCTGGCAGTCATGACCTATGGTTGTAACACTTGGGCTCTGTCAGCAGATATCATAAGAAAACTTCAGGTTGCTCGAAGAGCAAGCGAACGATGCATATTGGGTATCATAAGAAGAGGCAGAAAAAGATTAATCCAGATAAGAGCAAAAACACAGGTAACGGGTGGGATCAGTAGAATCAGAAGTCTCAAATGGCAATGGGCTGGGCATTTAGCAAAAATATCGGACAATAGAGTCATGAATAGGTACTCAAGGGGAGTCGAAAGATTGACGTGGCACCCGAAATTTAGTTGGGACCATGACATAAGAAAGAGCCGGCATTACCTGGACACGTATAGCTACATGCAGCCAAAATTGAAAGGTATTGAGAAACTTAGGGGAGGCTACACTATGATCCGTTTACATGGTTGATAATTCGGTAATGATGATGATGATATATATGTAAAGTATTCTCCGCAGTACGTGAATTTCTCTCGAGAAATTAACCTAAAGGCCTCATGTTTTAATTGAATAAGCATGGAAGTCATTGGCTGATTCAAAGAATTCATTAAAACCCTAAGTTACTCGTAGGTGCGTCTAAGTTAGCTGCCATGTTTGAGCAGCATTCAGGAAAGCGGGTATGTGTTGAACCTATAAGGAGAGTACTGAAGGATTCTGGTTATAATGGACAAGTGGCAAAGCATAGGAAACAGCGCGTAATGTTTGCAAAAGAATACTTTATCAAGGATGCCGAGTTTTGGTAGATGAATCCAAATTTAATATATTTTGCTTGGATGGGCATACCGATGGTTTCAAGAACCCAATTAAAGAGCTTCACAAGCAAAATCTGCACGCCACCATAAAACACGACGGTGGTGGTCGTGGTCGGCATATGGTGTTGGAAATCTGCATAATATCAATGAATAAGATAATTTACGTTAACATCGTCAGACAAAATTTAAAACAGGGTGCTATCAAAATGAGCTTAAGTGAAAGTTGTAAATTTTACCAGGATAATGATTCCAAAAACTAAATCGCACATTCTCCAAAAGTGGCTCCTTTTTTTGTGGTAGGGAGGTTAATGCCATTTATGCACAGATTGTGGGACTCCTATACTCCCAACAAGGTGACTGGACTACCCACTAAACACCTCCCCTGCCAACCTGCGAACCCAGCCTGGAACCACTTGACACATCACTTTTTTTTCAAGCTGGGGCATTCTTTTCCTAGCGGGAGGGGAAAGGGGAAGAGGAAGTGCCAGAAAAGTGATCCCCCAGCCCCAACGCCCTCGGCTGCTGTGAGTCTTTTTTATCTTTTAGGACTGCCCGAGCATAATGTGCCACCTGGTTCCATTTGTCAACCGATTCGAGCATCACCGCGACTTTATTATCCGAGGTAAGCTCTACCGTCTCCCTGTAGAGGTTCCTTCGCAGCCTGATCCATTTTACGTGCAAAAAAAGTGTGGCAGGCATTGTCTTCCTCTTCTGAGCAATACCGACAATCGGAGGACCGTGACGTACCAATCTTGTCCAGGTAAGACTGAAAACACCCATGCCCACTCAAAAGCTGGGTCAGATAGAAGTCAGTTTCACCATGCCTTCGATTAAGGCACGGTCTCACATCCGGCATGCAGTACGCAGTCCACCTTCCCTTCGTGCAATTGATCCAAGACTACTGCCAATCGTTGAGCGGGCACTGTCTCTTCTCGCGGACAACCATGCCCCTCGCATCGGTGCAGTTAAACAGCGTAGTGCTCTCTTGCAAGGAAAGCGACAGGTATCACGCCTGCAATAACTCTCAACGCCGAATCAGAGACTGTTGGATACGAAGATGCAATCCTCAGTGTCCTTCTTCTCTGTACCTGTGCTAAACGTTGTCGGTATACCCCTTTGCTGAGAGCGTCACTCCATACCTGTGCTCTGTACAGTAGCACTGACCCTACAGCACTCATCAAGAGGTATCTTCTTGATGCGCTGGGTCCCCCTACGTTGGCCATAAGTCGACTCAGAGCCGATACTCCTGAAGAGACCTTCTCAGCCGTTGCCCTGATTTGCTCAGAGAAACTCATCTTTGAGTCGATCAGTAGCCCCAGGTACTTCACCCATGGCTTTGGTTCGAATCGTAAGTTGCCAATACTGATCATCCTTACTCAAGGGATTCTCTTTTTTGTCCAGATGACCATTTCTAAACTGAACCCGCGAGCAGTCATAAAGTCTCTTACTCGGCGCATTAGCATACCTAGCCTGAGTTGCGCCTGTTCAACGGTGCGTCAAGTGGCCAGAGCTGCAACATCATCCGTATATCCGATCAAGCGTGACTCATCTGGCATCTCCAGTCTCAGTAGCCCGTCATAAGACACGTTCCATAGGTTCGGACCAAGAAAAGATCCCTGGGCAACACCCGATGTAATTTCCATCCTTCGTTGGCCCCGGGTTGTATCGTAGAGCAGGCTGCGGTCCTTTAGGTAGTCCCTCAAAAACCGCATTAGATATTCTGGAACTTGAAAATAGTTTTCCAGCCTATCCAGGATATCCCCCCATCAAGGGGAGTTGAAGGCATTCCTGACGTTGGGTGTCACCAACAGGATGATCTATCGCTTGGTGTGACTATATGCCTCTGCCTTTTGGACCGCGTTCAATACCTTTGCAATTGCATCAATGGTAGAGCGTCCTGCTGTAGAGAAGATAGGTTCCCAGCAGCACGAATCGCGTCAGTGAGTCTTCCCTTGATGAGTTTCTCTAGTACTTTCCCAGCTGTGTCTAGCATGCATGACGGGCAGTATGCAGACGGCGATTCGGGATTTCCCTTCCCCTTGCTGATCAGCGCGAGCCTCGCCAACTTCCATCGAACCAGGACAACCCCGTCCCAAAGGCAAGCGTTGAATGTGCTGAGCATCAAGTCAGGACAATTATGATAGACAAGCCGCAACACCTCAGCTGGAACACCATTTGGTCCTGGAGCCTTCCCCACTTTCAACGAAAGGACTGCCTCTTCCAGTTCCGGCTGTGTGAAGAGTGGACACTCGAATGCTGTTTCACCATGGACAACGTTGACATGGACGGAACGGGCGGGGAACAGTGTCCGCACTATCTCATCCATCTTTTCCGCATCATGTACATAAGGTTTTCGTAGGGCACCAAGCTTCCGCATAACTAGCATGTAGCCAGGGCCCCACGGATCTTTGTTCACATTGTCCACTAGATCTTGCCAGCAGCGAACCTTACTGTTGTTGATCAATTTGTGAAGGCATTTCCTGGCCGACTTATATGCTGCTGCGTGGTTGCTTGCCTCATCCCGTCTCTGAGCCCGTTGAGCCTCACGCTGAAGTTTGTGACACTCACTTCATTTTTCAGCGATTTCGGTTGACCATCAGTGACACTGGGGGCTTGCCGTGGCGGGGTATTCGAAGCGTTTTAGAAGAGTTGCAAGCAGTAGTGATGGTGCTCGCAGTAGAGTTCACCACGTCTTGAGCTGCCAGTTCTTCCGTCCCCTCCTAAGCTCCCTGCTGCAGTAAACCTGCTTTGAGAACCTCGACGTACCTCTCAACGTTCATCCACCCAATGTTCCATACAATTGTAATAAACCGAGAGCACGGATGTCGGGAGACAACATCACTTATCTCAAGCAGAATATACTGATGATCACTGGCTGAGGAGTAGTCCTCTAATACTCTCCAGTCGTGTTTCCTCCATACTAAGGACTCCAAGGAGAATGTCACGTCCGGTATGGTTCCTTCACAGCCAATACGGTGGACGGTCGGCGTATTGAGTGGCTCCTTTATAATTGTGAAAAAGCCATAGAAAACCCAGTAGAATTACGCAATCATAATCCCATCGAGAATTTTAGGAACGAACTTGATAAACGCATTCGAAAACATACAATTATTTGTAAGGACATTCTTGTAAGTAAATTGAAATATGAATGGTCAAATATTTCTGCTGAAAACACCAAAAGTTGGTGGGTCCTATTTCTAAGAGACTTCAAGGCGTTATTAAGAATAAAGGGCTCTTATTTTTTTAAGCTTTTAATTTATATCCAGGTTGCGGAAATTCGTGAAACTATTTATTTAGTTTCATAATATCAGCAAAATTACTAGCAAAACCGTGATTTTTTTCTTATTGTCATACTACACCTGTATAAATAAAAGATTTCTTTTCAAAAATTGTAACTTTTTCTATTCGATCCCGAAGAAGCGGTACATAAAGTTTTATTTCCTATGTGTACGAATAACCAAGCGACTCATTGTATGTTATTGTGAATATCTAAGACCCAATAATAACACGAAAATGATGTTCGTTATTAATAATCTAGCACATGTGAAACAATTACACAAATTTATGCGTTGATAATACAATAATTCCCATCTGCAGTGCGCTCATTTAAATATAATGAATTGTTGAAATCTCAAGGAGCGTTAAATCAGGCTTCTTTTGTTTAACGAATTTTGAGCTCTAACGAAAGTGTATGCATACTTATACACATTTTCAAGGGTAAAACTGTTAAATTTAGCGATGTTTCTTAAGAAAATAGAGTTTTTGTAGCTATTATATTATTCATAATCTCTCAAATGGTATTTTTAACAAAGTTAGTAAGATCTTTAAGGATTACATGCAAGGAAAGACATAAAGTTAAACTTATACTATGTGAATTATAGCTAACTCAGCAAATTATTTTGCCATTAACCCTACAATTGAAATGCCTATTCCCACCCCATATTTTACTCCTTTCTATGATCATCACCGGAACGTCCTTTTATAGACAACATTTAAGTGGTTCAATCTTCATTTCTCCCAACAATTGTATTATATTAAATGGCAAGTCTCACCTCAACTATATCCCAAAGATCTTATCCGACTTTCCTCTCAAGTCATTTTCATTTAAAGATATTTCAATTAATTTGCGGAGACGAAAAGTTCGAACGAAGAGGTTCAAAGGGACTATTTTGAATGCGAAGCGGAAACTTAGAAATTGTACACATAATAATCAACACTTAAATGGATCTACGAAACTTTGAATCGTGAAATGAACGAGCGCATATGTCGGAATACATTAGTTAGTTTAATGAATCTATGCTTTCTATTCGGAAGGTGCCATTATGTGGTAGGGTTTTCTATTAGATTACTTCAGGACAACTCAGATTGAGATCTCGTTTCGTCTTTGCAAGTTGAAACTGTTAGTCAAGGTAAAATCGAAGAGAGCATTGTTGTTGGCTTACGCAAATGAAATTCAAATAAACCTTGTTATCTTCTTAGAATGTTTTGTTAAGCTCCCATGTGTTCTTTATTCGCTGAGTTTGTGTGATTGATATATCGGATAATTGATTAATCTAAAGATGTTTTGAATGTTAAAAGTATGGTAACCTGTCACTATTTCCTTCCCGAATAACAGGCAATCATCCCTAAAGAATGCTTGCAACGAGTAAATTCAATCAATTTACCATCCATTTCAATAATTTTGCACTTGACTGGAGTTTGTTCTCATTCGTTCCCCTTACGCATCGTGCTATGCTTAGAAGGGCGAAGTATTCAGAAAAATCGGAAAGTCATTTAGCCTTAAAGGTACTCCGAATGTTTATTAAGGTATTAACCTTCACCCTTGAGCTGAAAACTAACCCAAGTAGAAAAATCGCAATAAGCTAATTGCAGAAGAATGTTTTGTCTCTGGAGTTGAAGACAAATTAAATCATTGATGAGGGATGATATTCTGACCAACAGGGCGGAAAGTTTTTCGAAGCATGTTTGATAAATTGATTAGCCTCAAGAGCGGAATTGATGCCCAGTCGACGATTTAATGGAGGTAAACTCATTACAAAGGGAAAAAGAGACAATTTCAAATGAGGGACAGCATGAAGAGTTGCGGGAATTTTTTCTTGACTCCCGTCGCAGTGAAATTGAGTCCAAGTAACAATTTTGCAACGAATTTCATTGCGATGAGTACACTTCAATTTGTAATGTACGTACATAACAAATGATTGACTGATTCTGAGAAGGACGTTTCCTTTACAATTTGAAGCCAGCGCAACTTTATTATTTCAGCAAAACTATTGCATTCCTTGGACTAGTGTAATTTTACGTAGCTTGAAAATGAAATAATACAAGTTAGGTACACAGCAGTATGCTCCAGTCAGAAGGAGGCTGTACTCAACCTAAGGTACTTAGAAAACTCAAGCTTAAGAAGCACTTCAAAGAGATAAATACCTGTATGCTTAAAATAAAAACCATTATTACTACACTCTTTGTCAGCAGCAATTTTATTGCTATACAACAAAAATCATTCACATTATCAAATCAAACTTGTAGTGTCTGATTTGATGGGTAAGCAACAGCTTGTGTTGTTGTTTTCATCATCAGAGAAAATTCAAATGACTGAAACTTCCGTTAATATGACTCAATTTTTTCTAACCCCCCAGAGTATAAGGAACTTTTATGAGACTACTTTAATTTTATTGAATTTAAGGGTACCTGTTCAAATCATCACCACGCAGTCAATGCCCTAGAATTTACTTTCACCAATTGTGGCGCAATGCGTATTCAATTTCATATTCAAATCCATTAGTATTAAAATGCAATCAAACAAATTGTAAATTTCATTCACCTTAGTATTTGCAATATTAAACCTAACAGAATGCTAAATTGCAATATTGTATTGAACTTTGTAAATTTCATTCACCTTAATGTTAAACCAAACAGAATGCTAAATTGCAATATTGTATTGAACTTAATTCACTTTACCAATTGCAACTCATCAAAATTTGTCAACTAATTGTTAATCACCTTTTCACGCACATCAGTAATTATAAGTCAGCAAACTGTTTTTTGAATAAAGTCATTAACTTCATAATGATTGTAAGTCAGCAAATTGTTTTAAAGTCATTAACTTAAGATTTGTAAATAAGCAAAAATGATGTATATAAACTGAAGAACGAGAATAAAGACAGCACTTGTTGTTCAAATTAATGCATTGATTTTATTTTCCAGAACATTGGTCCGTCGAGCCGGATTTCGGAGATTTGAAGATTCGCATCGCAGGATATCAGCATTGAAGGATACTGATATCCAACAAGTCGAATCAGGATATCCAGGAAGTCGAATTTGGGCATTCTACACAGGATATCCAGAACGTCGAATTCGGGAATTCTATAACAGGATTTCCAACATATCGAATTAATGATTCTCAAGATACAACAAATCGAGTTGGAGACAGGAGAATCAGGAAGACAAAACATTTAGTCAGGACATTTTGTTTTGTACCATAACAGGAAACATGGCTAGTTCCATAGCGGCGCAAAAATTGCAGTTCGACAGTATCAACAGGATGATCTCCAACTTCAGGAAGGATGGTTCCAGTCGCCATTCTCTAGCATATTTTGAAACCAGGTTGCAGAGACTCGAAGAACAGTGGAGGGTATGTGAAGCGACACATGCTCAAACACATGGGCAACTACAAGAGGAGAAGGATACAACATTGCTGAAAAAATACACAGAAGACTATGGCAGCATGGAAGATCTCGCTCTGGAATACAGAACAATCTCTAGGGAAGGAATCAATAAATTCCGAGCTGGGGCCACAGATGCCGGGACTTTAGGTCAACAGATACAGCCCGCTTCTATTGGAGGAGAATCTGTGCGCTTGGAACGAATCAAGATTCCTACATTCGATGGCGATTATGGGAAGTGGATCGCGTTCCGTGATTTGTATCAGAGCATGGTGCACGAAAGCACGGCACTATCTACTGTTCAAAAGATGCAGTACCTTCGCAGCATTTTAAGGGGAGAAGCTGAGCGAATTAAAAGTCACCTAAACATAGTTGGTAACAATTATGAATCCGCTTGGACTTTATTGTGCGAGAGAAACGACAACGTGAAGTTAATATCGCAGGAGTTGATGCAACGTTGGTGGAATGCAAGTCTGTGCCAACCAAACGACGCAACCGGGTTGAAAGACATAGTGAACACCACCAACCAGTTGACGGCAAGTTTGAAGACCTTGAAAATCAATGGGTTTGATCTTGCTATAATATTCATACTAAACAGCAAGCTCGACAACGATTCGAGAGCTGAGTGGCAAAGGGCAATTAGTGGAAGCAAGGAAATTCCTACGCTCGAGAAGTTCATAGCTTTCTTAACGCAACGATTTACCATGTTAGAATCGCTAACATTATGCACAAGTAAAAGACCGTCAAAGAAGATTGTTGTACATACAGCTCCAATACAATCACAACGTTGTGCAATGTGTACTAACCATCATCGCGTGTTTGAGTGTGACCAGTTCAAAAAAGCGTCCATAAACGTACGTCGACAAATCGTTAAAAATAAGAAACTGTGTTTCAACTACTTGTCTGACCAACATACAGTAAAACAATGTCAATCCAAGAGAAGTTGCAAGCTTTGCTCAAGGCGACACAACACACTACTACACGCGGCTGATGACAGGGACGTACAGCCAGAATTGAGCAACGGCGTTAAGCCTATTTCTACAGCAATTCCTGTTTCAATACAAGCTCATAATGCAATGTTCTCTAACACCCAGGTACTTCTTGCAACAGCACTCATCGCAATAAAAAATCAGGAAGGGACAACAGTTCAACTACGTGCTTTACTGGACATTGGCTCTCAGAAGTCTTTCATCACAGAGTCTGCTGTTCAACTGTTAGGACTGGCCCGCAAGCATTCCAAACTAGCTATTGGAGGCATAGGATGCTCAGAAGCAGTGACATCAAGAGGAGTTGTAGACGTTACAGCCCATGTAGGAAGGAATGGCAAAACCGATGTTCTACAGTTTACGGCTTTAATCATACCAAAGATTACAGCCGTGTTACCTGCTGTTACCATAACTGTAGACCCCCCTGAACAGATCAAAAGGTTACGTTTGGCAGATCCCAGTTTTAACCCTCCATCGCACATCGACTTACTTCTCGGTGCCGACGGATATGGAAGTATCTTGGACCGAGGACTTATAAAAGGACAACCTTGTGCAAAAAAACCAAACTTGGTTGGGTACTATTCGGATCAACGACGAACACGCACGCTGAGTCAAGCCCAAGCGCCTTTGTAGCATTTGAAGAGTTGGATAAGACTCTTAGACGCTTTTGGGAAATCGAGGAGCCATCTCAAGCACTTAACCAAACACCAGAAGACCTTGAGGTTGAACAGCACTACACCGAAAATACGACCAGAAGCCCAAATGGAACATATACAGTGATGTTGCCATTCAAATTAAGTGTCGACTTGAGAAGCAGTCTTAAGGAGTCAATACGAATAGCATATATTTGCTTCCGACAATTAGAACAGCGCCTTTCTGCTCATCCTGATCGAAGGCAAGAATACCACGCCTTCATGGAAGAATACTTACGACTTGGCCATATGAAAAGGGTACCAGATGAGCTAATTCAAAGTACTGATTGCTATTATCTCCCTCACCATGAAGTCATCAAGGAAACGAGCTCTACTACAAGATTGCGTGTTGTATTCAATGCCTCCCAAAAATCAGCTGGTGGAAAGTCCTTGAATGATCTACTCCAAGTAGGCCCCACAATACAGACTAATCTGCTTCACCTATTGTTACGATGGCGCAACCATCGATATATAATTGCTGCCGATATAGAGAAAATGTATCGGCAGATATAAGTTCATGAGGGAGATCGAGACTATCAGCGCATAGTATGGAGATTCAACGTCAAAGAGCCAATCAGGCATTACAGGTTGAAAACTGTGAGGTACGGTACAGCATGTGCCCCATTTTTGGCTATTCGCACATTACAACAGTTAGCAATTGATGAACAAGCTGCCCACCCGGATGTCACTGACAGAATACGTCATGATTTTTATGTGGACGATCTTCTCACTGGCTCAGATGACGTCACTCAGCTGAGGCACGTACAAGATGAACTCAACCTGATACTCAGCAAAGGCGGGTTTCATCTGAGGAAATGGTCAGCTAATCATCAGACTCTGCTAGGAGCAATCCCTGAAAGTGATCGCGAAAACTCAACCTGGTACTCAGCAAAGTCGGGTTTCATCTGAGGAAATGGTCAGCTAATCATCAGACCCTGCTAGAAGCAATCCCTGAAAGCGATCGCGAAAACCAAAAGCCTCTTGAAATAGCTCTACCCGAAGAAATTAAGACACTTTGACTGCAGTGGCATCTAGCACAAGATAACTTTTCATTCAAAGTTAAACTGTTGGAAGGCAAAAAACTAACAAAGCGATCCATACTATCAGAAGTGGCAAAACTCTTCGATCCGCTAGGCTGGTTGCAACCCTGCATTATAACGGGAAAAATTACTATGCAGGAACTCTGGCTTCTAAAGTTAGGCTGGGATGATGAAGTTCTTCCAGCCACCATCAAAGATTGGGTTGAAATACGACAACAATTACCGCTACTTGAAAAACTGCGAAGCCCTAGATGGAATGGCTCAACAACGAATGCAAACACAGAGTTGCACGGGTTTTGCGACGCATCCAGCGCAGCGTACGCCACGGCAATTTACTCACGAACTATCACCATGGAAGGGCATGTGTCTACATGTCTTTTGAGCGCAAAGTCAAAAGTCGCTCCTTTAAAAACCATCTCAGTTCCACGACTCAAGCTTAACGGTGCAGTTCTAATGCTAGAATCGATGAAACAACTTAAACTAGCATGCAAATGGTCCAATGTCAGCACTTACTTCTGGACAGACTCCAAAATCGTTCTGGCCTGGATCCGAAAACCAGCAGTGACGTGGAAGGCATTCGTAGCTAATCGCATCAGCCTGATACATGAAGATTCGACACCTAATGAGTGGCATCACGTTCGCACCACTGATAATCCCGCTGATCTCGCGTCAAGGGGAGTGCGTCCTAACCAGCTGATCCACTCATCCCTATGGTGGAAAGGTCCAGAATGGCTCGCAAATCGGGAAATACGGGCACCAGAAAATTTTGTGTTATCGGCGACAGAAACCGAGCTGTGACTAAAGAAACTCGTACCGTTGCAACTTTAGCCACTGAGCATACTCAAGAGCCAGAAATATTCAAAAGATACTCTTCGCTACCAAAGTTTCTAAAGGTTATGGCATGGATACGTTGATTCAGCTATAATACAACACATAAAACTGATAAACGAACGGGGCCCTTGACATTCGAGGAGCTACAAGAATCAAAACTAACATGCATACAACTATCTCAGCAGCATGCATTCGCAAAAGAAATCTCAACGCTTTGTGACAAGTTACAAGTCGCCAAAGACAGCAGCTTCAAGCACTTAGTCCCGTGGATTGATTCCGCCGGCATCCTTAGAACTACCGGAAGACTACAGTTCGCACCCATAAATGAAAAGGCAAAATATCCCGCTATACTTCCGAGAGATTCCTTTGCCACACTGATCGTCAGACAGAACCATATGAAGACACTGCATGGAGGATTGCAACTCGTATTAGCAACCATACAACAAGAGTTCTGGATCGATAATGCACAATCCTTTGTGAAACGGATACTTCGTGAATGCATTACATGCTTCAAAACTACTGCACAGCCAGGAAACCAACTGATGGGACAACTGCCCTCGCCAAGATTCCAAATAGAAAAGCCTTTTGCGGAGACAGGCCTGGACTACGCCGGGCCAATTACCATCAAATGGAGTAGCGGCCGTGGGGCCAAGACAACGAAAGCATATGTAGCAGTATTTGTGTGCTTTTCTACTAAGGCCTTCCACCTGGAAGCTATTAGCGAGTTATCAACACCAGCTTGCATTGCAGCAATTAGGAGATTTATAGCCAGAAGAGGAAAATGTCACACTATTTACAGTGACTGTGGGACAAACATCGTGGGTAGCGAACGACAACTGCGGAAAGCATTTTCAGAAGCTGCAAACCACTGTAAAGATTATTTGATGAACGACGAGATTCAGTAGAAATTTATACCTCCTGGAAGCCCACACTTTGGTGGACTCTGGGAAGCTGGGGTAAAATCAATGAAGCGCCATTTGGTCAAATCAGTCGGACAACATCTTTTAACAATTGAGGAACTCTACACGCTTCTATCCCAAATAGAAGCATGCTTGAACTCACGACCACTGTGCGAGGTGCGCAATGACCCAAAGGATCTATCGGCCAGCACTCCTGCACATTTTTTAACAGGGAGTCACTTATTTGAGATACCATCAATCTCTGCTGACAAACCCATTAGCAAAAAATGGGAAGCCGTACAACAAATTAGTAAACATTTCTGGAATCGATGGAAACTGGAATATCTAAGCAGATTACAACAGAGACCTAAATGGACAAACATACGACCCAACCTTCAAGTCGGCGACTTAGTGCTCATGAAGATGGAGAACTTCCCCCCTACTAATTGGCCACTGGCAAGAGTGACCGAAGTGCATCCGGGCGCTGATGGTATGGTGCGAGTCGTATCCGTTAAAGTACATGGACGAGTCACCAGACGCCCCGTGACTAAGATCTGCCGTCTACCGTTTAACAACCCAACTCCAGATACCTCTACGAAATTAGCTGCTCAAACACCTTGTACAACAACACTTCTGACGACATCAAAACCAAGCAAGTCTAAACGAGTCAAAATTGCACCTATTGAGAGTACTTGGACAGAATACTTAGCGGAACGAGCCAAAAAGCAAAAGGTGGAACCCACAGAACCTGCAACAAAGAGAATAACCAGTTCTGGTCTAGGTACTACACTATTATATTCGCTGCTGGTGATCTGCTGCGTTTTACCACCGACACACTGCGAGGTCAATATAACCCAACTGACATCCGGATTTTACATCGAGCATCAGATACATAGAGGTGCGCTGAAAATGCAAATTCAGGTACATTGGACCAATTTGAATGATGACATGAACAATGTTAACACAGTGGTAACAAAAGCCAGAGCACTGTGCGATTCCAGTATGGCAATTTCCTTGGACATCGGCTGCTATGAGCTTGCAGAACACCTAAATGAAGTGAAGGACCAGATCAATCGCAAAATAACAACATTGAGAATGTTTCATGGGAGACAACGACGCGGAGCACTAGGATCTCTGTTAACCACGGTGTTTGGCGTGAACGATGAGGTATACAAGGACATCAGTACTCTTTCTGACAACCAGAAAGCAATCATTCGTTCTGTCGATAACCAAAATAAACTTATGCTGAAAGCAGTAAAAACCTTAAATAGCACGTCAGGTAGAATAAACATGCAATTAAAACGTTTCCAAACTCAACTGCAAAGAGGGTTAGCACGCATCAACGAATAGAGTCATTGGTTTACAACCACCGACCACAACAAAATCAATATCAACATCATGGCTACCTTACAACGAGCAGAAAATTACCTGCAAGAAGTATACCATAAATATACAAGCATACTATCGAGCCTTTCATAACTCACAGACATTTGGGATTGCATTAAGATTATACTACGACCAATCGAGCCGATTCAATCTACATCCGATGAAAACAGTTTCAACCTTCTAACCTTCCTTCCAATCATTGACAGGCGCCCATACGAGATCATAAATCCAACACCAATTCCGGAGAGGGTCGAGAATACCACGTTCCAAGCATTCGATACACCACCAAGGATTCTAGGAGTCAACTATAATCAGCAACAGTATTTCGAAGCCTCCTCAACCGACCTCTTTAGACTTTATGCTGACCAGTACCTAGTGGACATCAACATACTCTACGACGTCAATTCGAAGCCGAACTGTATAATCAATGAAATCTACAAGGTATACGGGAGAACACCATGTGCGGTGCACACCTTCAAACTTAACACAGTAATATGGAAACAGCTCCATGACACCAACACCTGGATGTTCACCGCTCCAACAGTAACCCCTGGGCAAACACTATGTCAAGGTCACCAGGACAACGTAATTCTGAACGGCACTGGTATCATCAAACTAACACAAGAATGCAACCTTAAAGTTGAAGATTCACTTTTCACTACAACATGGTCAGCCTTCACAAGAAACTTATCGGTCTACATGCTTCCACACCCTCCTGCACTTAATCAAACCATAAGCAAACAAACTATACCAACCCTTGTTGCATCAGAATTAATCAAGGCAGACGAATCCTTAGGAGCCTACGTTCAAGAAGAACAAGCAATTATTGAAAATTACCAGTCAATATCTTGGTCAACCGTTCAACAACACGAAACTAGCATCACCTTATCTGTCATCATATCCGTAACCACTGTAGCCGGGTGTTTATTTTTGATAAGGCGTCGTCTTGCTGAACCGGCAACTACACCAACCTTACAGAGAGCAAACTGGTACGACACATCGACATGCAACACGAACTAAGAACCTCGGAAGGTGCATGGCGGGCGGTAATGTTCAAATCATCACCACGCAGTCAATGCCCTAGAATTTACCTTCACCAATTGTGGCGCAATGCATATTCAATTTCATATTCAAATCCATTAGTATTAAAATGCAATCAAACAAATTGTAAATTTCATTCATTTTAGTATTTGCAATATTAAACCTAACAGAATGCTAAATTGCAATATTGTATTGAACTTTGTAAATTTCATTCACCTTAATGTTAAACCAAACAGAATGCTAAATTGCAATATTGTATTGAACTTAATTCACTTTACCAATTGCAACTCATCAAAATTTGTCAACTAATTGTTAATCACCTTTTCACGCACATCAGTAATTATAAGTCAGCAAACTGTTTTTTGAATAAAGTCATTAACTTCATAATAATTGTAAGTCAGCAAATTGTTTTAAAGTCATTAACTTGAGATTTGTAAGTAAGCGAAAATGATGTATATAAACTGAAGAACGGAGAATAAAGACAGCACTTGTTGTTCAAATTAATGCATTGATCTTATTTTCCAGAACAGTACCCACGGCATTTTATAAGGGAATGCAAAATTCAGAGTTTATACTATTATTAACAATCTTGAACAAATTACAATTTTTAAAGTAATTTTTGTTGCTATAATCATAAAAACCTACCTCAACGACTTTTTGGATCAAGAGTGTCCACTCACGAGAAGGTACACCAATTCTCCATACATTTTCCCTCCTACTGCACCCCGCAAGATCTATTGAAGATCTGTTCTTCCCAAGGTATACCGTCTTTAAAAGGCTTTCAATGGTATCTGAAAGACATCAGCGATTTGAATGCGGCCTTAGTGAGCTACGACAGCCGATCTTGCTGCAAATGGCTGTACTCGGGGGCGCATATGCCTATTGGCAGCTAGCTTCCTGCTTTGTCATGGAACGGATTCTTTCCTTACAGCATAAGACACACTACAACTCAGTTTTTAAGCATACGAATTGGATAAACATATCATATCCACCTATCATGGTACCGCGCGAATTACGTCTGCAACTATTTCCAACAGAACTACGTCCGAAGCTGCATTCTCATAGACGGCTACCTGACACGTGTATTTACCGCTAACTTGAATACGATACATTCCATTCTGTAATGTGACGCTTACGGCCGGGAATCGGAGTGATTCCGATCCCGAACCCTGGCACCCGGCCAGATATGTATGACTTCGAAGTGCAAGCAGACTTCATCTTTCGTGCAGATATCATTGCGCCGAAAATATTTTTCTTCAAATATTTATATTTGTGGAGAAATATTTTCTGTCAATGTGATCCGCTGTAGTAAAACACTGATACATTTCGAAGCATATCTATCTGGCAACGCCTCCCACAGTTGCCATCCAAACGTCAAAAAGGTAGGAAAGTGGAAACTGGTTTAAAGTGTCAAAAAGCACATGAGTTTTTCTATGAGCATCAGTTATAAATTTTAAGTGATAATTTGACTTCACAACCTGCAAGCCGCATTTATTTGAAGTTTTAGAACATACAAATTGTATAGAATTAGAAGTGGTCAGTGTCGTGCATTGAGTGTGAAAAGAAATGCAACATAGGGTATGAAAACAACGGTTATTCGTAACAGTTGGACGCATCTTTCTCTAGAATCTAGGAATGGTAAAATCGGTGTTTGGCCGCATCTGCGAAGCGAGTGATAATTTACTATTCATTTTTAGGAAAGGAAACGAAGATGCTCTTCACATGCTTCAATCGATTGTATCATCATCATCAGAATCAGCGTTAGCATGACCATCTGATCATGGGTAGAGCAAGTGATATCAACACACATCAATGAAATTGTGAAAAAGCATCAGGCTGAGCTGAAAAAGCACACCGAACAACTAAAACAACAATTAGAACGCAACCACGTCAGCAAACAACCTAATGATTATCATCATACATCTAGTTCTCATACAGGAGGATTAAATAATCACCAAGAACATAGAAATAATGTAAGTAGTGATGATGTAATTTTAGAGAATGCTCAATTACGAGCGCAAGTAGCTGAATTAACAAGTTGGGTAGACAGACCTATGCTCATGTCAGAAGGGTTTTGTACTCAACTTACAAAATGCAGTAACCAGCAACGAATAAAATCAAGAAACATGTCAAAGACGATTTTATTGGAGAAAATTTTAAATTCGACGATCATACTATTATTAACAAAGTTGAAAGAATTATGAATTCTGAGGTATTTGTTATAGTTATACCCATAGATATCTCCCTTGATAATTTTTCCAGATTTTTTAAGAAACACATTTTTCATGTATTCCCCCCCCTGTGCCCCCACTGAAGCAAAAACTGTCAGTTTAAGAACAGTTTTGAAAAGCTTTCATAGAGAACTTTCAGTTGATATTCATATCGGCTACCTTTCATGAAATTTTTTTCAGGGCCCACTCCTCTGTACTGTAATCATCGATTCATGGCCTATTTTTTCGAATCCTAGAATGGTTACAAAGCCCTTTTGCTAGGAGCTCTCTCCTGCCTCTTCGACTTGTTTCGATTGTATGTACTCATCTTCATGATACCTATCATTCCTGAAATGTTCATGCAAATCCTAGCAAAGCTGTAGTGTCTAAATCGGGTAAAATTGCATATGGCTCCATAGCCATATGTTTCCATAGTAATACAGGGCATATTGTTCCATAGTAATACGGGAAAATTCAAACCGCTATAACTTCGGTAAATACTATTCGATCTTTATGAAACTTTCACAAAATATCAATCTTATAGAAAGCCATCTGTTCGCTAAATTTTAATGAATTTAAGGGTACCGTTTAGATTTTATTCAAGAAAACACAAAATCGATAAATCATACTATTACTAACAAAGTTGAGTGAATTTCGACTTCTCATGTATTTGTTGTTGTTGTACTCATGAAGGCCTACATTCATGATTTTTTTCAGATTTTTCGGATGGAAGGTTTCCAATCGCGAGGGGGGGGTACGCGAAAAGTTCGTACATTTCCCCTTCCCCTGCCCCCCTCGGTACCGATAAGGCAATTTTAAGACTTGTTTTGAAAAGATCTCATTGAGACCTTTCCAACGATACCCTACTTGACTACCAATGGTGAAATTTTTTTTTGAGGGGTCACCTCCCTATACGGGGAGACCCCCCTTAAACCCCCTTGAAAAATTTTTCCACCATTGAACTTTCAAAAGGTCACCACTTCTGACCTTTCTACAAAGTTTCATGGCTGTGGCCTCTATAGTTTCGGAGAAAAAGTGCTGTGACATACAGACGGACGGACGGACGGACGGACGGACGGACGGACGGACAGACGGACACAGGTCGTGATTGCAATAGGGTTTTGTATTTTAGTACAAAACCCTAAAAAGCGTTGTAATAAATACAGAGAATACATTAAAAAAATCTAGAAATGCAAGCTGAGGAGCAAGAGTCCAAATGGCGTACTGTGGTTAAATGAAAGCCACAGAAAATAGATAATTCTGCCACTTTTCGAACGTGTGTGGATGAAAGTTGTTCGTTATAAGCACTTTTTTAATGTTTAAGTTTTGACTTAAATTGAAGGCATTTCACATAGTATGAACACGATCTACATAGTTGAGGGCTTTGACTGCGATCATTCATCGTTTTCGCAGTGTTTTAGATGCCAAATTTTGATGTGATTCTGTTTTAAGGTTACAAATAGAAAATGAGAATGCAATTCTTGGAAACAAAGTTAGTTAATATAGAAACTGTTGTAACTATTATCACAAGCATAAAATCAATTGATTCATATAATCAAACTTAACCAATTAAATGAATGACAAGATATTTAATTCCCCTGTTCACAAAATATATTAGGAAAATGATGTTCTCATGTGGTCACAAAACGTTTGTAACAAATTGTGTTTATAGGTTGGAATGTCACGGGTGATTCAGAATGGACTAAAGAACCAGGCCCGATACTAAAGAATCTCACAGATGACACAGCTAAAAGTTAATGTTCGCTGTAACAATGTTTATCTTAATGAAACCTTTACTCGAACCAGCCAAAAAAGTGATCAATGGATATTTTAATGCAACAATGCATTAGTTAAAATAGAATGAATAACGAAAAACGGAAATTTGTAAATTAGAAATGCAATTGTATAAGGAAGCAAGCACGTTGGGATAATTGTAAAGGAAATGTGTTTGAAAATTAGGAATTATAATAATTAGAGATATAAATTGTAAAGACCAGCTCAAAATTATCATTGCCCATTACCAATCTCTTTGCTTCCTTTGGTACATGTTTCCTCCTACAATCGATGTAAATCGTATATGCATGTAAACTTCTTTGATAAGTCCGCAAGCGACCAATTACAGCTGTTAAACAGGAATGGTGTTAAGAAAAGGAAGAGTTGTACTAGCTACACGTTTACCTGTCTCGAGGAAAAGCCAGCCCAGATATTAAAAGTATGAACATTATCCAGGCGATAGTTGTATTTGAAAATTTTTCATATTGGCGTCATCGGTAAGATCAGGATATCGATACACTTCCCAAAGGTTCTGAGAACCAAAAGAATAAGCTTTGAAAGCAGCCGGGGCCCCTAATATTTCGTTGATTAGGTATAGGAAAAATTTTTCTTTAATCCTTTTGAAATAGTTTAGTTGTTCATTTCCTGAACATTTTTTAGAATCATGTATGAGTTAATGCTTTAGTGAGAAGTTGGTTAGGAGGAAGTAGTTTAGTGACAGTTTGAGATTTTTATTCGGATCTTTTGTACGTAAGAAAAGTTGGTATGGCGGGCGATATATTTTTTCTCTTTGAGTGCTACTGTACACAATTATGAGCTCGGTTGTGTTTGTGAAGGCAAAGTACAGTTTAGTTATTGAAAGTTTATCGTTTCTATTATTGAATCCACATATTTTTCGCATTCGATTTTAGTGCAGAGTATTTAGTAAAAAGACTAAAAATGAAATTTCATATACATGTATAATGTATGACTAGGGTTAAACTGCATGTTTTCAAACCTGAGAATCGTATTATAGAATTTTTATTCCACCATACAGGGCGGGCCCACCAAGTACTTCTAATTTTTGGCGGCAGTGATATTTTTAAGTTAAATGGCTATGATAAGCTCGTATTGGCTCTCATTTTGAATTGAATTTTAATGCATGTGGCTGTTCATAAAGTTTTGTGCTTTACCTTTTGTTTTGCTTTTAAATACCCGATAGATAAATTTGAGACACGACTGGTCTACCAACGACAAATTAGTATGGTTATGATGTCATAATTGTTGAATTAAGTGTTAGATATAGATTTATTAAATTTGTATCTTCTGTAAATTAGTTAAATTAATTGATTTAATGGACAAATGCCTTCTATATTAGTCCATTTCTCATTCTAAGATCACATTATCATTGATATCAATTTTGTTAGAAAAAAAAAAAAAAAAAAACTAGGCATAAAGACATATATATGTTTTGATTAGAGTAGTTTGCAAATGAAAAGATATTATGTTAGAAAATTCCCGAATAAGAAAATTTTATAGGCCTCGCTTACATTTTGAAATCAATTGTAAATTTGCTTTATGTATTTTTTTGTACGTTCTTACAACGTGAATTACTAAAGAAGCAATAAGCCTTTCCGTTCCGCATGCTCTTTCTTTTGCAGCGGAAATGATGACCGAGGGTAAGTATGTCTTGAAGAGGGTTAGGTTTTCATAATCTGCGGATGATTGATTTCTAGTCGGTTATGGTCCGCGGTACCCTTGTTTGCGCTCGTTTTTTTCTTAGAGTAGGTTATTTTGGACTTGAGGTAGTTTAGCTTATTTTCTGGTACCGCGTCGGTGATTCGGTAACGCGCCTATGGTGATTTTGTAGTGTTTTGATTTGAGATCTGTGGAGAGATCACATCCAGAATTAAGGTAACGTAGGTTTCCCGTTCTGGATGAGTAGTTGTTGACGCGTTTGTAAATCGGGCATGTGAATCGGTGGCTGAGTTACGTAACTCGGACTTAGTCTGCTCGCGTAAGACCCGCGACCGAAACTCCTCTCCGAACTAGCTAGCCTACAAGCAGCCACCACGGAGTAGACTAAGTGTGACCGGACTTGTTGACCTGAAGGGTACAGTCCGTTGTCATTTCCGAGACTGCACGTCTCGAACCGATGAGAGGTCGGTTCTGATTGCGATCGAACGAGACGGAGTAGGAAACCGTTACAATTCTTATCAGAAAATTTCCATTAAACTCACTTTTGTCTTACCGAAATACGACACCTTGCACTCCAACTTGTAAACTTCCAAAATATTCACTTTTGTATATTTTCACCTACATTATTTCATTCTTACTTTGTAGGTAGTTTTCAGAAATTAATAAACATTGTACTATTCATTATCAACTTGTAGTGAGTCATAATTTAGATTCGTTGCAATAAACTTAAATTTAATTATCGAAACTTTTGTGTTGCGAACACTGGATTAACGGTTGACGTAAGTGCTGCAGTTGCTGATGAATCTTTTAAAATCATTCGGTGTGTTCAAAGGACTCGAATACAAACATTATATAAGTATGCATTCAGTTAGAATCATTTGAACGGTTATCGGACCAAAAAGACAATTTGAAGACCCTGTGTGTTCAAAGATTTACCGGATATAAAACATAACAAGCTGGGTGGACAGAACCACGCTCGTGTCAGAGGGGTTTTGTACTTAACATACGATATGCCGACATACGAGTATGCAATGATTTAATTTAAGAAAAACTTGAATGACATTTACAACAAATATATTTTTGCTTTAAAAGAAAAACCAGTGTTACTCCATTTTAACTGGCCCACAATTTATTGCAATATTGCTAGAATCATTGGTGCATTTCCCCTTCTCCTGCCTCTCTCGATATTGATAAAGTAATTTTAAGACCTGTTTTGATAGGAGACCTTTTATATGATACCCCACTTGACCTTTAACGAAAAAAATATATTAAGGGCTTCTCCTCTGTGTCTTGGGACTTAAAACTCTTTCAAAAAATTAATTTTTCACCCCCAAAACTTCTAACCTTTCCACAAAGTTTCATGGCTATAGCTTCTATAGTTTCGAAGAAAAACTGCTGTGACAGACGGAGACAGGTGCCGATTTGAATAATGTTTTGTATTTTAGCACAAAACCCCAAAAGCGTGATTTTGTGTTTTGGAAAGATTCTCGAAACAAATATAAAGTTACGCATCAACGCTCAAAAGATATCAACTATAATGGTCACGTAAGTCATAATTGGTTACTTTTTCTTCGAATTTCTACCTATCACATATAAGCATAATACTCGAGGTAGACTCTACCCAAGAATAGGGTTTTTTCTAACCGTTAACCACTATTTCAGCAAGTAATTGCAAATGTATAAATATTTCCAGTGGAGCGTTAATAAATGATTGTGAAATATTGAGTGCACACCTACCAAATTATTCTTGTGAAGAATAAATTACTGACAAGTGATCACAACTGAATGCATAATAATAGCGTGGAAAACATCGTGAACGTTTTTAATTCAATAAGAATCCCTGATGCCGTCAAGGATTTGCCAAAATTTAATGGCAATCCTAGACTCTTTCATGATTCGAAATGTTGAGAATCGCTCCATAGTCCCAGTCTTGAAACCTTCTTCTTCTTGTTTGTCGCACTACACTCCTCTTGGGTCTTCGCTTCCTGGAACAAGCGCCTCCCACTATCTTGGCCCATTGACCCCGTCCTCTAATTTCGAAATCCAAGGAGCCATGAACAGTTTTCGTCAACCGAGTGAGACTAGTACTTCCTCAGCTTTCCCACTGGTCTCCGTCCTTCAGTTTTACCCATGAATACCATTTTTATCATCCAAACGATTCATACAATTCACGTGGCCTACTCATTGCAGCTTCCGCAGTGTTACAATAGTTGAGACTGTAGTGAAAAAGTAAAGTTCATAAGTCCGTAAAGGACTGCAGCGATGGTCTGCTGCCTCGGCAGAAGAAGGTGTCGGTATCTGCCGAGAATGCCCTTGTCTGGGGACGCGTGAATGCGCTGGCAGGTTAGCATTGCATTGTCGCAGGGCGGGTTCATTCCCCCAGCATAAGGACCCACTACAAAGAATTTCGCACTCACGAATTTCCGGGGTCGAACAAAACAAGGCGACCGGAGTCGCATAAAGTGTAGGTAACTACACCAGGGACAACTGACTTGTTCATGGAACAAGAGTAACAAGTAAAAAGAAGTGGAAGCAGGGTGACCTCGTCCTTACCCGGAGAGGATCATAGCCCACAAATAAGAGAGGGGCAACCGGGTGGTGATGGAGCCCCTGCGCACCCACCCAACCGGATTAAAATCCATATTTGTTGCAGTGGCCAGGTATTCCTCTTCTGAGTGGAAAACTCATACAACTTAACTTGCATGAGCTTTCCCATCAGAAGAGAAGCACCCCGGTGACCAATTTATGCCATCGAATTATGCAATTCGATTACATAACTCTATGTCATAAAGAGGCACTCTGCTCAACCCGCGCCGTCACCTGAAACAAAAGGAAGGATTAGTGAGTACCCGGCGGCTGGCTAATGTTTTAAGGGGAAAGCCTGCCACCGTACCGGGTCCTATACCCGGTCAGAATTATAGGAAAGGAAAGACATTTCGTTCTTTTTTTATTCTCTCAAAAAAAATATAACTACAAAAATTTTTACACGATTCTGACCTCAGTTTGGTCTTTTGTTAAAGCCTTACTGGAAGAATAATTCACATTTACTTGGGCAAATCACTTAATAGAACGTCTACTCGAGTATGATCAATTTTTTATACGAATTCATTGCTAATGGGACACGACTAATTCCTTCCTTTTCGGGTTGTTCCTTTTGTTCTTTTTGAAATTTATCCTAAATTGCAGATATCTTAGAAAGACATTTATGAATACAAAATGACGTCCGATCACTAATAAACATTAATCACTAAACAACATTAATTTGAATTCAAATACTCGCTCATTCAGACTCTTGTAATTTCAAAGTCTTGACATTTTTATTATTTTACGGATTTGCAATCTAATTATAATATTTGTGTATAATATAGTTAACAGGATTCTTTCAACATATTTTGACTGTTTTCTTGGTTTATCAAATGATGGCGAAAATATTAAAATAATATATTGATATATTAGATTTAATTTACACGATCTTAAAATAAAGACGAAAGTAAAAACGAACTTCGTTTATGTGTCACAGCACCAAATGTACAGCTGAAAATCTTTCAATTTACAAAATATAAGTTAATCATCCTCAATCAATTTCGCTTATGTCCAAAGGTTGCTAAAACGCGTAGAGAAATGAGGATTAGCCCGAAGTAATGTGTCAAACGGTTCCAAGCTAGGTTCTCAGATTGACAGGGGAGGTGTTTAGTGGGTAGTCCAAGGGTATCCTCCATGAGAGTCCCACACTGCCCGACTCGGCGGGCGTAAATGCCTTCAAAAAATGTTGCTATTAACATTTACTATACCGTCACGTTCGTATAGGGATCTCTTTTTCTTTTCGTTTTTGTTTTTTTTTTTTTTTTAAATCATGACATATATTTTTTTTATATATATATATATATATATATATATATATATATATATATATATATATATATATATATATATATATATATATATAATACAATAAGAACATGCAAAAAAGAAAATTTTTGAACAAAAGAAAGGGTACTTACCCCGAACCTCCTCCTACGAGCGCTCGTGTTCGGGGCGGGTAAGGCCTGCAAATTTTGTATTATTTCGTTTTTATTTATATTAATAACTCCGCGATTTTTCCGACCTCTACTGATCTCTTGCGGTGGTCAACAAATCTTCTCCGACACGTTTACGTATGATTAAGACAACAAATTAGTTACAATGTTCTACGTGAACTAAAATTAAGATTGATTGAAAGGTATCTGTTTGCTGTTCCGAGCTCCATTTTGCACCGATTTGGTTTCCGATACGTGATTTGCTTCCGGAATTTGCATGAATTTGCCTCAATGCTTTTTCCGATTGTCGCGGACTAGAGGATGATACGAAAGATACATAGGCGAATAGATTCGCGCTTCCAAACTAGATATCTCGCACTTTCCGCTTATAATTTAGTAATTTTGACTTATATTAACTTTAGGAAATATTCACTGTCCTTAATTTCTATTTAAGCACACAATTATTAACATTGTAAACTTAATATATGCATCGTGCACTGCCTACTCCATATCATCTCAAACTCTTGTTTTGCGCCGACCAATTTATGCGGCAAAATTACTGTTTTATTTTCTATCCAATATTCATAGCAACAACTTGCTGATGGTCTACTGAACGCCAATGCCCTTGACTGCAATTTTAGCACTTCGATTTAGATGAAGCACTGCACACTTTGTGTTTCGCTTGAGAGAACACTGTTAATCCTTCTCCTACGTGCCTCCATCCCACTGTCAAACATGTGACATGCCAATGCACATAGTCTTCAACTGCATACGTCTTTGAAGCAATGAAATGCAGAACTTTAATGCTTCGCAAAAAGTTTTCAATTCTTACGGTTCTACCGACGAAATATAAGAATACCAATTTTTGGTTTGCCCTTGATCCACCTGACGCTATGGCAAACTGCAAATTTTCTTCCTTTCCGTCGTCTGATTTAACGAATTTTCAGGGTGTCTGCTTCACTACATCGGCGCGACTTTGAGATTCACGATTGCACTTTTCAACATTCGTTACAACGCCTGCGGATGCATTTATGTGCAAAAACTGCCCATAAACTCCTTCTCCGTTCCAAAGTGCACAAAATCGTCTATGATCGATAATTTTCTGCGCAAATTTCCGGAAAAGTTTTCTTTCGCAAAATCAGCCGGCCAGACTAAATGGAGACCTCCGTCTCGATGTCGCAGATTCGAAGGCAAGCACTCAAAATCGCACAAATCGAAACGTAACAAACGACACTGTTCACGAACTTATTATTGTGAAAATTAATGCCATACTTGGATTCCGTTAATTCTGAATCATGGAGACAAGGGTATCACAGAACTAAACACTTTCCGTTTGATACAAACACGGAAAATCTTTTCAATCAATATTTATTGTGATATTTCGGAAAATCTAGTTGCGATCGCGTCAACTTATTCATATACTTTTTCGAATCCATTCGCTAATTTAAAGATAAACTTCACGAACTAACTTTACTTTCTGTGAAACTCTTAAGATCACATTCACATTCGAGTCAAGGTATCAATCCGCCCCGCAGGGGGAATGCCGGTCGACAAGAGCTCTCTTGGAGGCTAGCATTCTTTGAGGAGTTCCGCCCCCACGTACCCGAGGAAACTCCGCAGGGGGAATGCCGGTCGACAAGACCACTCTTGGAGGCTAGCATTCTTTGGGGAGTTCCGCCCCCACATACCCGAGGAAATTCCCGCAGGGAGAAAGCCGGTCGACAAGAACATTCTTGGAGGCTAGCATTCTTTGGGGAGTGCCGCCCCCACGGACCCGAGGATATGGGGGGTGCCGTGAGGTTCCCTCTTATTGTATCTGGATTACGCTTTGGACAACGAACTGGAATTGACGCTTTGGGCTGGCGGATGTGATGGTTTGGACCTAGTTGCTTTGCACAGTAGCGCCGAGGTGAAACTCGTGTGTGAACGGCTCCAATTCAACTATCATACCGTCTCCGTCCCGGTAAAACCTTGGCAGGCCTCGGAGTACGTTCGAAGTTCGCACCATTGGGTTGGTGGTGTAGGTTCGGTTGAGACGGACTCCCGATTAGCGCTGGTCTGGCTCTGAGCACTTGTCCCCATAAGGGCTTGTGCCAACCCTCGCATGGCCTCCCTGCTCTGCAAAGAAAACCATGGGACCAAAAAGGCGACTACACACACGAACGGAGATAGCGGCTCCGAGGGGGGACCCAATAAAATGGAGCAAACAAATGAAACCACAAGCAAACAGGACGCTAGCACGGAGAACCCTTTCAGGCAAAAACCGCTGTTGGCAAGAACACCGATAAAACAAGTCACCGATTGCGGGGGGAGGCAGCAAACCCCAGAAACACTGTTAAAGTCAACACCACAGGTTAAATCATCGGAGACAGACCACAGACGGACTAACGAACGAAAGAAGGCAGAGTGCGTTGTGCAACCTGGCATCATTGCAGCCTTTGGGCGCAGTAGAAGGACTATGCGCACCCCGGAGCATCCAGTACAAGACGTACACAATCCGGATCAAGCTGCGACACCAACAGAGGCCAGTGTAAGACTGGGGGAAGGAGAAGTTTTGCCGTTGGCCGACGCCATTTCAAACGCGACCCAAGCGATAGAAGCAAAAGGGCTAGGAAATGGGGGCCTCTCCCAAGAGATGGCGCCAAATAACACAATCGCCCTTGACCGCACCGAAGAGGAGCGGCTTACTCGGAAAGCGGGAACTATCGTCAAACAACTGAGGGCTGCCTGCGAAGTGCAGAAAAACATAGGCAAGAGTGTCAAGAATGGCATTCTTGAACTGGAGGAGCTTTTTGGCCGCATAACGCACTACAGGCGGAGGTGGCTTGCAACAGACAAGCACCAAAAAGACACGCTCTCCCTCGAGGCATCAGTGGGTCCTAGCAGCAGCAAAAGAATGGCCGGTAGCCCAATTGAAGGCGACCGTGAGAAAAGGAGGAAGAACGAGACCATGAACGAAGTTGACACTCCAGGCGAGGAGTTTCATGTGGTGCGAAACAAGGCAGCAAAAAAAGCGGCCAAAAAGCTACTCCTTGAAAAAACAGACAAAGAGCTCAACCACGAAAAGAACAAAGAACCCCCCGATATACCGCAGAAAACAAAAAGCAAACCGCGGTGCAAACCCTTGCGAGAGGCACTGCTTATTAAACCCACTAAGGGCCGAACCTACGCAGATGTCCTCCGTGAAATTAAAGGAGCCGTCAAGCCAGACGACACCAAAACTGCCATCAAAGCAGTTCGACCAACCCAGACTGGTGGCTTGCTGGTGGAATTCGAGCCAGAGGCCACAAACAAAGATGCATTCCGTGACGCGGTTCAAAAGGTTCTTGGAGATGCGGCAACGGTTGCCTCGCTCAAACCAATGGCCACCCTGGAAATCAGGGACCTCGACTGCGTCACGGACAAAGCTGAAGTAGAGGATACCATCAGGAGGGAGTTCCCCAGCTTAAGTGAAGTCAAGGCAAGATTGACACGTGAAAACACAAGGGGGCAACGCATGGCTATTGTCGAACTAGCTGATAAAGACGCCCAGCAAATCCTGGCGAAGGGCAAAATTAAGATAGGTTGGGTGATCTGCAGGATACGGAAAAGAGCGATCCCTATCCGCTGCTTCAGATGCTTCGAATACGGACACACCGCGTATGGCTGTAGGGGACCCGACAGGAGATCTCTGTGCTACAAATGTGGTGAAACGGGGCACAAAAGGAAGGAGTGCACGAACGAGGCAAAATGCATTCTTTGCAAGGATGCTAAGCTAACACCCGGTGACCTCAAACATGAACCGGGGACAGGGAGATGCTGGGTTTTCAAGGAGGCCCTAACTAAAGCCAAATCGATACTCAAATGATCCGTATCCTGCAGGTCAATTTGCACCGAAGCACAAACGCCCAGGACCTACTTGAGCAGTTTGCAAGGGATAAGAAAGCTGACCTCCTGTTGCTGAGTGAGCAACATCATAACAAGGATTCGCAAGCGTGGTACCCTGACAAATCTGGTATCTCGGCCATCTGGGTTCGAGACAGCGCCCGCCTTCAGGTGCAGGGCCATGGACGCGGGGATGGTTTTGTGTGGGTGCGGTGTTCAGGGATAACATATTTCAGTGTTTATCTGACGCCTAACGAGGCAATGCGATCTTTTCGAACCAAACTCGATGCCCTGGAGGACGCTGTCTCGAACACAGAGTCCCACATGCTGGTCGGGGGAGACTTCAACGCTAGAGCCATTGAATGGGGTATGCCACAATCCGACCCAAGGGGAAAGCAAATCTTGGACATGGCGGCCAGAACAGCGCTTTTTGTCCTAAATACTGGTAACACCCCTACTTTCCGCCGCTGGGGTTGCGTAGGAACCATACCCGATGTGACACTCGCTTCGGAGTCCCTGGTACCTAGAGTACACAACTGGCGAGTACTAGAGGACTACTCGGCTAGTGATCACCAGTATATAGCTGTTGAGATTCCCGACAGTGCCACTCTGCGTGCATATGCCCAAACTTCAATCCTCGGATGGAGGACTGGGAGGATGGACGTTGAGAGGTTCGCTGACGCGCTTACGGCAGGCGCACCGTTGCTGCGAGCTCCGCCAGGGAGTGGAGGGCCTACAGCCAAGGACTTGGTGAACTCAACTATGAGTACCATCGTAGCTGCTTGCGAGTCTTCCATGCCCCGTCGGAGACCCCGACACGGTAAGCCTCCAGTATACTGGTGGTCAAACGAGATCGCCGAACAAAGAAGCGAGTGTCACAAAATTCGGCGAGAGGCCCAGCGGGCGCGAACACGGGAGGAAGCAGACACTAGGCTAGCAGCATACAGGTCCGGCAGGAAATATCTTCGCAGGCTTATTAACAAGAGCAAGGCCCGATGCTGGCAAGACTTCGTGGACGATGTAAATAGGGATCCGTGGGGCCTTGGCTACAAGCTGGTCATGGGGAAACTTGGTGCCCTACGGAAGCCTCGTATACATGACGCGGAAAAGATGGACGTGATAGTGCGGGGACTCTTCCCCGCCCATCCCGTCCGTGTTGACGCTGTCCATGGTGAAACAGCGGTCGAGTGCCCACTCTTCACACAGCTGAAACTGAAGGAGGCAGTCCTCTCATTGAAAGCGAGGAAGGCTCCAGGTCCAGATGGTGTTCCAGCTGTGGTTTTGCGGCTCGTCTATCACCATTGTCCTGACTTGCTGCTCAGCACATTCAACGCTTGCCTACGCGACGGGGTTTTCCCGGTACGATGGGAGGTGGCGAGGCTCGTGCTGGTCAGCAAGGGGAAGGGAAATCCCGAATAGCCGTCTGCATACCGCCCGTTATGCATGCTAGACACGGCTGGGAAAGTGCTAGAGAAACTCATCAAGGGAAGACTCACTGACGCGATTCGTGCTGCTGGGGACCTATCTCCTCGGCAGTACGGCTTTAGAGCAGGACGTTCTACCATTGATGCGATTGCAGAGGTGGTGAACGCGGTCCAAAAGGCAGAGGCATATAGTCGCGACAAGCGACGGATCGTCCTGTTGGTGACACTCGACGTCAGGAATGCCTTCAATTCCGCTAGATGGGTGGATGTTCTGGACACGCTGGAAAACTCTTTTCAAGTTCCAGAATATCTAATGCGGCTTTTGAGGAACTACCTAAAGGACCGAAGCCTGCTCTATGACACGACACAGGGCCAACGAAGCATGGAAATTACATCGGGTGTTGCCCAGGGATCTATCCTTGGTCCGGACCTGTGGAACGTGTCTTACGGTGGGCTACTGAGACTTGAGATGCCAGATGAGTCGCGCTTGGTCGGCTATGCGGATGATGTTGCGGCTCTGGTCGCCGGACGCACCGTTGAACAAGCGCAACTTAGGCTCGGTATGCTAATGCGCTGAGTGAGGGACTGGATGACTGCTCGCGGGCTTAGTTTAGCACTGGAGAAAACCGGAGTGGTCATCTTGACAAAAAAGAGAATCCCTAGAGTAAGGATGATCAGTATTGGAGATATACAGATCGAATCAAAGCCAGCGGTGAAGTACGTGGGGCTACTGATCGACTCGAATATGAGTTTCTCTGAGCAAACCAGGGCAACGGCAGAGAAGGCTGCTTCGGGAATATCGGCCCTGAGTCGACTTATGACCAACGTAGGGGGACCCAGCCCATCAAGAAGACGCCTCTTGATGAGTGCCGTAGGGTCAGTGCTACTGTACGGAGCAGAGGTTTGGGGTGACGCTCTCAACAAAGAGGTATACCGAAAACGATTGGCACAGGTACAGAGAAGAGGAGCACTGAGAATTGCATCTTCGTATCCAACAGTCTCCGACTCGGCGGTGAGAGTGATTGCAGGCGTGATACCTGTCACCCTCCTTGCTAGAAAGCGCCGTGCTATTTACCTGCGCCGAAACGAGGATGCGAAGGAGATGGTTGTCCGCGAGGAGAGACAACGCTCGCTCAACGATTGGCAGCAGTCTTGGGTGAATTGCACGAAGGGAAGGTGGACTGCGTGCCTCATCCCGGATGTGAGACCGTGGCTAAATCGAAGGCATGGTGAGACTGACTTCTATCTGACCCAGCTTTTGAGCGGGCACGGGTGTTTTCAGTCTTACCTGCACAGGAGAGGAGGAAATGCCTGTCACACATGTTTTGCGTGTACCAAATGGGCCAGGCTGCGAAGAGAACTCTACAGGGAGACGGAAGAGCTCACCCCGGATAATATAGTTGCGGTGATGCTCGAATCGGTTGACAAATGGAACCAGGCAGCACATTATGCTCGGGCAGTCCTAAAAGATAAAAGGGACTCACAGCAGCCGGAGGTGCTGGGGCTGGGGGATTGCTCTTCTGGCAATTCCTCTTCCCCTCTCCCCTCCCGCTAGGAAAGGGACTCCCCAGCTTGAAGGCGCCCCACGGCGTAACAAAACGAGACCTGGCCGGAAGTAATGTGTCAAACGGTTCCAGGCTAGGTTCTCAGATTGACAGGGGAGGTGTTTAGTGGGTAGTCCAAGGGTATCCTCCATGGGAGTCCCACACTGCCAAACTCGGCGGGCGTAAATGCCTTCACCTCCCTAGCACAAAAAAAAAACCTAAAACAAGTTTGGCTCATGTCAGAAGGGTTTTGTATCGAACTTCTCAGAAATGCAGTCACCAGCAATGAATAACGTCAAGAAATAGAGAGATGTGCACGTTCAAAGGAAAATCCATTGTTTTTCTACTTTCAACGGCGTCATTTTGTTGCAAACCGACGAAAATCACTCAAATCATGAATTCTCAAAAATGTTAATTTTATTGACCTTATTTGAAAATTTCAAGAAGGCCAAGTCAAAACTGCAGCGACTGATTCGATAGAAAGCCCATAAAATACCAAAATCATGTGTTATTGTTGCTGTAATTGGAGAAATTTCAACCGGCTATAACTTCCGTGTATATCATTTGATTTTCATCAAACTAACAAAGTTTAAGAATCCTTAATAGGACTACGTAAATATCGAATTTCATTCAGTTTAAGGGTACTGATGCGATTTTATTGGGGAAAATGTGAAATTCGAATATCATACTATTATTCACAAAGTTGAGTGAGTTTCAACGTCTAAGGTATTTTCTGTTGTTGTACTCATAAACATCTACCACCATCATTTTTTGCAGATTGTTCGGATCACAGGTGTCCAATCGCGAGGGAGAGACACCAATTTTTCGTTTATTTCCCCTTCCTGCGCGACCCCCAAAGCAAAAAGTATCAAATTAAGACCTGTTTTGGAAAGTTCTCATCAAGACCTTTCAGTTTATACCCATATCGGCTACCTTTGAAGAAAATTTTTTTTTTCGGAGGCCACTCCCCTGTATGGGGAGACCTCCCCTTAAATAACTTTTTTGTAGTTGAACTTTGAAGAGGGCACCACTTTACACCTGCAAAGTGAATTTGATGTTTCTAGCTCAGGTAGTTTGCGAGAAACAGTGCTGTGACACACGGACGGACGAACGGACGGATGGACAGACAGGTCGCGAAACAAGAAGGACTTTGTAAAATTATTTTACAAAACCCTTAAAAATTGGCCTAACATCAATCTACTAAAGCTATAGCCACTTTGACTCTCCCCAATTATACTTTTGGCGTATGATCTTTGAAAATTGTTTTTTAAGATCTTTGAAAATATTTTGTATGCCATACAAAGTAATGACATGCTTCTAAATTTTCGCATTGTAGCTTATCGTCTTTTTTTGTGGATATGGAATATAATTGATTGGTCCTAATCTTTCGCCATATGTTCTGTGCTGGGTGACTTTATGAATGGCTTTCTGAATACCGCTGCCACCACTATAATTTCATCGATTCCCGGCACTTATTATTCTTTATGGCTTTGATGGTGGAAAAAACGTCATTCACAGTCCAGAAATATGTATAAGCCGATGTTCTGTAGCTCAATGGGAAATAAGGCGTTTCTTGGAATTTGATACGCCTTTTTCCTTAATTAGGTCTTTGTAAAAAATTTTTTACAAAGACCTACTAGTTTCGTGACCTGCCTGTCCGTCTGTCCGTCCGTCTGTCCATCTGTCTGTCTGTCCGTCCGTCTGTCCATCTGTCTGTCTGTCCGTTCATCACAGCTAGTTTTCTCAGAAACTATAGAAGCTATAATACTCAAACTTAGTGAAAAGGTCAGAAATTATGGTCTCTCAAAAGTTAAGGCCTTACCAAAAATTTAAAAATTTTTTAAGGGGTTCCCCCTTATATCGAGTTAGGCCTTAAACAGTGAGTGGGGTATAAAATGGAAGGTCTTAATTAGAACTTTTAGGATCTGAAATAAAAAAATCATTTTGTGAATTAGGGGTCCAGGGGAAGGTAAAATGTACCAAAAAATGGTGCTCCCCCTTGTGATTGGACACCATTGAGCCGAAAAATCTGAAAATTATCACGAATGTAGGCCTTTATGAGTACAAGGGTATAAAATACCTCAAAAATCAAAATTCACTCAACTTTATATTATATTATGATTTGTTCCTTTTACCTTTTCGCCCATAAAATCAAAACGGTATCTTTAAATGTCTTGAAATTTTGTAATTATATAGATTGATATAAGATATTAACGTTTACTAAATTTAATTGAGATGGAGTTATAATCAAGTGAGTTATACCCTTTTCAATTATATGGAATTACAACAACAATAACACGTGTTTATGGTTGATAAACATTACAAATTGACCTGGGCACTTTTATTTTCTTTCAATTTTCATGAAAATGTAAGGAAGGAAGGCATTCAGGAAAATCATTTAAGCTAGATCAAAATGGCGGCTGCACTGTGCTTATGAAAGAAACTGTGCATTTTATGCATAAATTTGAACGATTTTATATCCGAGTATTGGATGGATAGTTCGAGTTATCGATTCACGCTATTAAAAAACTTGTTTTTAGCCCTAGGATGTTTACAAAGACCTACTGGTAGGAGTGCTCTGCTGATTACTCAACTTGTTCTGTTTACATCAGCGATATTACCGATATCATCGCGGCAGAGCATGGTATTGGGCTGATTACCTCGTTTCAGGCTTTTCACTACTTTGTATGCTTGTCTTGTGTTGTTGCGCGCTAGACTCACATCGATGCTTCTCAGTTGTCGTTATATTTTCTTTTCTTAATCCTTATTGCCTTAATTGCTTCTCTTCTGAGATTTTCATATAGTTCTCTCTTTGTCCTGGTTTTTCTACGTAAGTATTGCTTATATGCCTGATTCATTTGGTCCAATGCATTCTGGCACTCGTCATCAAAATGATCATTCCTTTTGCGCTGAGCTAGATGTTCCACGGTCTTAATTGCCGCTTTCACTCACACCCATACCTCATTGCTTGTTTTCAGTGATGCATCTGATAAAATGAGAGCCAACTAGTTGTTGAGGACTTGGTGAACTTTTTTTGCTATAGACGTCATTTGGAGTGCAGAATACAGCTTTGACATACGACATCGATAGGTTAATTTGATCAAGTAATGATCCGAGTTACTAATACCATTTGGTGATACCCAGGTCATTTTGTTTCGGCGTCGATGTGGAAAGCAAGTCAAACGAACATAGAGAAAACAAATATGGCTTAATTACCTACTTACAAGTAGGAGAAGAAAAAATTTCAATTTTAGCTATTATTTCGGCATTTTCGCTACTTGCATCAACTACATGATTAGTCATCTTGCCTAACTAGGAATAGTCAACAAAATATGGTTAACTGGACTATTTTCGTTCGATGTTTTAACCCAAAAAATGTGGTTTTTATTTTCCTGTTTCGGTGATCATCACGCTATGACGCATTCAACTTATACACGGAGAGCAAAGCGTCGACTTCAGTTTTATTATGTTCAGATGGAGTTCGATAACAATTTTGAAGAGTGCGTATTTGATGCGGTAGAAGTATTACTACGGGAATTGAAAACTTGAAGTGTAAATGTACTTAATGTGAAATTTATTCAGTTTTAAATATTGATAATTTGCTGCGAAAGGCATAATTTAGAGGTGATAAAACAACTAACGGGTCATGATTTAAACTTATTAGTACCAATTCAGAAGCTTGGACTCCGCGTGAAATTTTGCAAGAAACTATTTAAATGGTGCGATGCAAATGTGAGTAGAAAAGTTTTGTAGTGTTTATCAAACCAAGTATTCGTCTAAATCACGAGTTGATTTTCAGGGAATTGCAACACCGCTTGCTGAAACTGTTGCTGACAGTATACTTACAGAATCATTAGTCTCAGAAAAAGATTAAAATAATTATAAGTAACTAATTCATTTTGACGATTCTGTTTCTCATGATTTTCAATTTGTATGTATAAGATTATTGTTGGAATTCTTCTAAATTTTTTTTCAATAGAATTTGAAAAATTTATCGCGAAGCCCCATGAGCAGCAGAATCATATTGAAAAACTACGGAAAAACTAAAGTACTTTCGAAATCTGACCGGAGACAGATTGTTTTATGTATCTGTAAGTTTTGGCAGAAAGGTGGAAAACGAATTGGAAAGAGTCATCATTTCCAACTGAAAGTAAGATGGGTATTTAATCAAAGCAACACAATTTTGCCATGACTGGTTTGATAATATCTACTTTATTATTTAGGTACCCTATAAGAATCTGTGAGGGCAAATTGGCTGAAAAATATTACGGCTTAAACAAAAAGTACAGGAAATCACAAATGACTTCATGTGGGAAAAACAAAATCTTGAGCCTAAGCAGATTGCGATGGCAAAGTGGGAAAACATATTTTCCATTCGAAGAAGCTATATCACTGACAAGTCGAGAGACATTTTAGCCGACTAGCTAGTTTTAACATTGGCGACTAGCTAGTTTTAAAATTGGCGACTAGCTAGTTTTAAAATTGGCTCGACTACATTATATTTTACCCTGCCGACTGCCATTAACGCTTTTTTTGTTAATCTTTAAACGTTTTTATGTCTCATACATACAGATTCAACTTGGTTTTGAAAGAATACATCCAGAGAGGTCTTCCAAAATGTTCAGCAAATGGAAATGCATTTGCAAAAATATAATTAATATATTTGAACAAGAAATTAAAGACAAAGAAGAACAGCTTCTCAGTCTATTGGATGATAATTTACTAGAAGTTACAAAAAAAAATAACTCATTTTTATGGTAGTAACGACATTGTTTTTTCTAGATGTAAAAAATTATATTGTGTTTGTTCTTATACCAGCTATACTACCACCACAAACTATAAAACGTGGCAAAGAAAACACATAAATTCACTGGAAACTTTGGATTTTGGATAATCTAAACGCATTGGTTTGCCATATTCAGATTAGAACCATACAGCTTTTATATAATTTAACCATTCAAATGATTTATATTCTACAGGAAAAATTGCAACTCGAAAGTTTTTTGCAGAAAAAAAGATCAGCATATATTTCTAGCGGACGGATGATTGAACATTGAGTATGCTGTAGAATCACGATTTTAACAAAACCGTAAATAACAAACCCAAAAAAGTAATTCAGTTTAGTGTACTTTTTAGGATTTTGTACTAACGTACAAAAGCCTATTGAAATCGGTACCTGTGTCCGTCTGTATATCTCAACAGTTTTTCTCCGATATCATAGAAACTACAGACATGAAACTTTGTGGAAAAGTGCAAATTTTTTAAAGAGTTTTAAGGGGATTTCCTCATATAGAGGAGTGACCCTTACAAAAATGTTCTTCATCAAAGGTGGTCAAGTGGGATTTCATGTGAAAGGCTTCAATGAGATATTTTCAAAACATGTTTTAAAATTACTATTCCAGTGTCGAAGAAGGCAGGAGAGGGGGAAATGCGCAAAATTTTAGCTCCTCCCTCGCAATTGGACATCTTTTATCCGGAAAATCTGAAAAGAATTATGAGTGTAGACCTTTGTGAGCACAACAATAACAAAACGTTAGAAGTAGAAATTCACTCAACTTAGTTAGTAACAGAATGATTTAACAATTTTACACTTCCTTGACTAAAATCGTAAGGGGCCCCTTAAATTCAATGAAATTCAACACACAAATGTCAATTTTCAAGTTTAATCATTACTGAAAATTTCAGAAGGATACATTAGTATTTAACAAAGTTATAGTTCCTATATTGCAACAGAAACTATGAAGGGTTCTCCAATAAGAGGTGTTATTTTGGATAGCCTGCTATTTCAATAGATGTTACTTTTGAAGCTGTCATTTTTGACATTTGACAAGTAAAAACTACGCCATTAATGAAAATGGAACAATGCATGCTTCAACAACGAATCGAAATTCACTATAAAAATGGTGAAAATTTGGCAGAGACGGTTCGTAAAACTCAAACATTTTTGGGTCGTTGTGAAGCATCTTATCGGACCACAATACGGAAATTGGTGGAAAATTCGAGCTGTTGGAACAACTTAGTGATGTGAAAAATAAAACCTGTGCCCGTCACTCAGGAACAGCCGAGAATATTGCTGCTGTAGCTGAAAGTGTTGAAGAAAACCCAGGTTTGTCCATTCCTCGTTGTTCTTTGGAATTAGGCACGAATAGTTGAAGATGAGCAGCCAAAAGTATTTATAAACATAAGCAGTCGAGCAGCCCGTGGTGATTAGGAGTGGCTGCTCCTGATGAGATAAGCTGGTCACCTTTTCGAAACTACTTACTTTGTTGTTTTACTAGAATAAAGTTAGCTACACTCGTCAAGGTTCCACACTTTACGTACACCCTCAAAAGTGAAAAAACCCAGAAATTTTTATTGAAGGATCTGGACTGCGTTTTCATCGTCTAGGCAGAGATGAGTGTTTATACATCTCGAACTAACACATTTAAGGTAAATGCTTGATCAAATTTATTAACGAATAGCTGAAGATGAGCAGCCAAAAATTGTAATAAACATAAGCAGTCGAGCTGCCCATGATGATTAGCAGTTGCTGCTCCTGAATAAGCTGGTCACTCGGTTCAAGTTAGCTACACCCGCCAAGTTTTCATCCTCTAGGCAGAGATGAGTGGTTCACTTCAGCACCTTTATGTTTGACATTCCCCTTGTAATGTGTTTGTCTCAAGCCTCCATATCCGCTAACTATAACGAGACAACAATTTTTTTTGAATTACTGTAGAGTAGCTTACTTGGCACATAATAAAACATTTCGTTAAATAATAAAAATTGATCAAACTATTTTGTAGATTACGTGTGATAAATGTTTTGTAGTGTAGCTTCGTAGCGCGACGAGAACCCGCCGCAGATGATCCCACAAATAGCTAGCCGACCAGCACGCGCACGCAGTCATCAAGTGAAGCTAGTCAGCAGGCCTCAGTTTTCTTCATAGCTCGTTGACACTTGTGTCACACCATCGGCACCCGTGCTCTGCACAAACTTTGTCATAAAATAATAGGTGTAAAAATCATGCGGGTAAACCCAATAACAAATAACGTTCAGGTTGGAATTTGTTGAACTTTGCGAATAATAATAGAATTCTTAAATTTAGTATTTCGCCAATAAGAACATATTAGAATGATCAAATTGGATGAAAACAACGCCGTAGACGGTCCCAAGCCCGGTAGAGAAAGGAAGAGGGAACCCCGTGTTTCCCCAACCCATAGCTTTCATGATTCCTCATCCTAAACTCCCAGATTAAATACTAGTAAATGCTCTCGGGGTCACACATTGGGTCTACTAGTTCCCCAATAATGTGACATTAAATGCCTAGAAATGCTAATAACTGTAAACACGTCTACAGCTCTGCTATTAAATCCTACTTACACCTCCTTTGTGAGGACGTAAGAGAGTGAAGACGAATCTTCTGCGCCTGATAACGGAATCAACGTAATAACCATGCCGCCGGAATGGAGGTTGGCCGACGGACTAACTCCTCGTCCCTGAAACACCCTAAAATGTTTCGAAACCTGCAGATGGGCCTCGGAATGGATCGGAATCACGGCAACGACCTCGGAATCAGGAAAAGAACTATGGCATTAGATCCTGGAATGTCAGATCACTCAATTACCCTGGCACTGTTAAGGACCTTTTACAACAGGCCAGTCAATATCAATTAAAAATACTGGCAGTCCAGGAAACGAATTGGACTAAAAACGACATTCAAGACATGACATGGCACACAATATTTAAAAGTGGGAAACCTGTTGGAAAACGAGAATTCGGAGTGGCCTTTATTGTGGATAGGGAGTTCAAATCGCACGTTATTGATTTTAAGGCAGTCAATGAACGGTTGTGTGCGATACGTATAAAAGCGAATTTCTTCAAAATCTGGCTGATGAGTGTTCACGCCCCGATCGAAGAGAAAGACGAAGAAACGAAGGAATCGTTTTACAATCACCTGGAAAGACAGGTCGACTCATTGCCCACAAACGAGACAAAAATTATTCAGGGTGGTTTCAACGCTAAGGTTGGCAATGAGCTCTCTCATCGGGGAACGACTGGAGGATATAGCCTCGCCGATGCAACAAATGACAACGGCCAGTGCCTGATTGACTTTGCATGTAGCAGAAATCTAGTCATAGTTTCGACTTGTTTCCCACATCGACGCGTTCATAAAATGACCTGGAAATCACTGTATGGCAACACACAAAACCAGATCGATCATGTTCTGATCCAACAACGTTGGGCCTCGAGCATACTTGACGTCTGATCATACCGAGGAGCCAATCGTAGCTCAGATCATTACATGATCAAATTAGCCTATCGATGCCGTGTGTCAAAGGCATATTCGGCAAAGACCAGCCCGCTACAAAAATTTGACATCGAAAGACTCCAAACGGCGTCTGTGGCCGAAAATTTCACGGAGACCCTCAACAACCAGCTCGCTTCCATCTTATCAAACGCATCAATAAAGACGAGCAACGAGCTCTGGATGGTAGTGAAAGCGGCTTTTAGAACCATGGTATAACAGACGATTGGACATCAAACCCGGCGCAAGAGGAATGATTGGTTCAATGAAGAGTGCCAGAAAGCGTTGGACAAAAAGAACTAGGCATCCAAAGAAAACGTAGGTAGGGGAACCAGGATGATGAGAGAACACTATGAAAATCTCAGAAGTCCAGCGTATAAGATAATTGGGATTAAAAAAAGAAAGTACTATGACGACCAAATGAGAAGTAAAGATGTAAGTTTAGCGAGCAACAACACAAGACAAGCATACAAAGTAGTGAAAAGCCTGAAACGTGGTTACCAACCCAAAAACACGCTCTGTCGTTAGGACATCGGCAATATCATCGCTGATGAAACGAAGATTAAGGAAAGATGGGGATCATATTTCAAGAACTTCCTTAATCCTCCACACAGAAGACCACAAATACCCAGAAAAAGAAACGAAAAATAATAACGACGACGCAACCAGCAGTTGCAGCCACGATGTCAACAGTACATCGCGAGCGGTACTAACAACGACAAAAACGAAGACTAATACAACGACAGTGAAGACGGAAAAAAAACGGAGAATACAGACTGAGTATTCTGTGGCGTTCGGGCGCAGCCAAAAAATGATGCAAACAACGAGCGTCCTTCTAAGGAGAAACGGGAAACTCTGCAGGATACTTCAGGTGTTCGAGCGGCGGAAGGTAGCATAAAGAGCACCGAAAATTCGATTGTCACTGCTGCGATCGTTACCGAAGCGACCAATGTAAGGATCGCAAATCCCGACATTGCAACGAAAAATGCAGAAGCCAACGAGGAGATTACGGCACTAAAAGCAAAGAGTGACCAGACACCGCGTGAATGCACCGCCAACGTTGAAAATGTGGCGGAGGTACTGCACTCGGGAACGGAACGCGATGACTTCTGCCAAAGATGGTTGCAAGGTACAATTGCGGCCCAGCGATATGAAGAAGAAAGACTACTCCGAAAAGCGGGAGATGTTCTAAAAAGAATACAAGCTGCATGCGACTCCCCAAAAATCAGCAAAGCAGCAAAGGCAGGGCACCTTGAACTAGAGGAGCTCCTAGATCGCATAGGACACTATCGGAGAAGCTGGTTAAGGGCCGAAGACGAAGAGCAGGCTAAAGAGGCGCTTGGGGTGAAATCTAAAGGCGACACGCAGATAGTTCCACCATCAAACATCAATAAAAGAATGGTGTCTAGCCCAATCGAAGGAGATTGGGATAAAAGAAGGAAGGAAGAGGCACTTGACGGACGTAGAGCACCAGATCAGGGGTTCCAGACAGTGCTTACAAAAGGAGCGAAGAAAGTCGCGAAAAAACTCCTTCAAAAAAAGCCAGAAAGTAAAGTCCGTACGGTAGCCCAATTACAAAAAGGCACTTCATGCAAAGCAGGAGAGGCAGAAGCCCCGATGAAAACCCCGGCAGCAGGCACTGCTTGTAAAGCCCCAAGATGGAAGTACGCGGAAGTACTGCGGGACATCAGGGGAAACGTAATGCCCAAAGCCACCAACACTACCATTAAAGTAGTACGAGCAACGCGGTCGGGCCACATACTGGTCGCATTTAGAGCAGAGGCCGGCAATAAAGAAGCACTCTGTGACGCAGTAAAGAAAGTCCTCGGCAAAAGCGCAACTATAGCCCCGCTCGAGCCGATGGCAACAATCTAAATACGAGACAAAGACTGCATGACATCTGGCATGCATCTGGCCGAGGTAGAAGAGGCCATCAAAAGGGAGTTCCCTAGCGTGGGAAGGATCAAAGCGAGACTGACACCAGAAAACAACAGGGGACAACGCATGGCCATAGTTGACTTGACCGAAAAGGACGCCAAACAATTCCTGAACAAGGGCAAAATACGAATTGGGTGGGTTGTCTGTAGGATATGGCGAAGAGGAACGCCTCTTCAATGTTTCAAATGCCTTGGTTATGGTCATACCACACAAGTATGCAAAGGACCCGATAGGAGTTCCCTATGTTACAAATGCGGTGAAACGGGTCATAAGAGAAAAGAGTGCATGAAGGACGCACACTGTATTCTCTGCAAGGATGCTGATCCAAAACTTGATTTTGGACACGTCTTGGGATCAGGAAAATACCGGGTGTTCCAGGAAGCCCTAGCCAAGGCAAAATCAGAGCTCCGATCACCCGCACCCTGCAGCCAAACCTTCACCGCTGTTCAACCACCCAAAATCTGCTTGAGCCGTTTGCCGACAGCATGAAAGCCGACTTCTTGCTGCTGAGTCAGCAACACCATAATAAAAGTCCTGCATTATGGCACTCTGATGAAACTGGCACTGCCGCTATCTGGGTTCGGAACAGTGACTTTCAAGTGGAGAGTTGTGGACGGGGGGATGGTTTCTTGTGGGTTCGGTGCGCAGGGATCACCTTCTTTAGTGTGTACCTAACGCCTAACGAATCGATATCATCTTTCCAAGCCAAGCTTAGTGCTTTGGAGGGCGCTGTCTCGAACTGAAAATGGTGGCGAGGACGGCCCTCACCGTACTAAATTCCGAAAAATACGCCGACTTTCCGCCGTACTGGCTGTGAGGCAACCATACCGGACGTGACATTTGCCTCAGAGTCCTTAGTACGGAGGATACACAACTGGAAAGTATTAGAGGACTACTCAGCCAGTGAGCATCAGTGCATTCTGCTTGACATAAGTGATGCTGTCTCCCTACGTCCGTGCTCTCGGCCTTCTACAACTAGATGAAACATCGGAAGGATGGACGTCGAGAGGTTCGTCAAGGATCTCACAGCAGGTGAGCCGCTGCAGGGAGCTTCGGAGGGGACGGAAGAACGGGCAGCTCAACACGTGGTGAACTCTATTATGAGCATCATTACGACTGCTTGCTGCGCTACTACTGGTGGTCCACTGAAATCGCTGAAAAGTGGAGGTTCTGTCACAAGCTTCGGCGTGAGGCTCAACGGGCGTGGAACCTTGACGAGGCATGCAACCAGGTGGCAGCATATAAGTCGGCCAGGAAATGCTTTCGCAAACTGATCAACAGTAGCAAGGCTCGCTGCTGGCAAGACCTAGTGGACAATGTGAACAAGGATCCGTGGGGCCTTGGCTAAAAGCTGGTCATGGGGAAACTTGGTGCCCTACGGAAGCCTTGTATACATGACGCGGAAAAGATGGACGTGATAGTGCGGGGACTCTTCCCCGCCCATCCCGTCCGTGTTGACGGTGTCCATGGTGAAACAGCAGTAGAGTGCCTACTCTATACGCAGCTGGAACTGGAGGAGGTAGTCCTCTCTTTAAAAGCGAGGAAGGCTCCAGGTCCAGATGGTCTTCCAGCTGAGGTGTTGCGGCTCGTCTATCACCATTGTCTTGACTTGCTGCTCAGCACATTCAACGCTTGCCTTTGGGACGGGGTTTTCCCGGTACGATGGAAGGTGGCGAGGCTCGTGCTGATCAGCAAGGGGAAAGGAAATCACGAATCGCCCTCTGCATACCGCCCGTTATGCATGCTAGACACGGCTGGGAAAGTGCTAGAGAAACTCATCAAGGGAAGACTCACTGACGCGATTCGTGCTGCTGTGAACCTATCTCCTCGGCAGTACAGCTTTAGAGCAAGACGTTCTACCATTGATGCGACTGCAAAGGTGATGAACGCGGTCCAAAGGGCAGAGGCATATAGCCGCACCAAGCGGTGGATCGTCCTGTTGGTGACACTCGACGTCAGGAATGCTTTCAACTCCGCTAGATGGGTGGATACGTTGGAAAACTCTTTTCAAGTTCCAGAATATCTAATGCGGCTTTTGAGGAACTACCTGAAGGACCGAAGCCTGCTCTACGACACGACGCAGGGCCAACGAAGGATGGAAATTACATCGGGTGTTGCCCAGGGATCTATCCTTGGTCCGGACCTGTGGAACGTGTCTTACGACGGGCTACTGAGACTTGAGATGCCAGATGAGTCGCGCTTGGTCGGCTAAGCGAATGATGTTGCGGCTCTGGTCGCCGGACGCACCGTTGAACAGATATAACTCAGTCTAGGTATGCTAATGCGCCTAGTGAGGGACTGGATGACTGCTCGCGGGCTGAGTTTAGCACTGGAGAAAACCGAAGTGGTCAGCTTGACAAAAAAGAGAATCCCTAGAGTAAGGATGATCAGTATTGGAGATATACACATCGAATCGAAGCCAGCGGTGAAGTACCTGGGGCTACTGATCGACTCGAAGATGAGTTTCTCTGAGCAAATCAGGGCAACGGCTGAGAAGGCATCGTTGGGAATATCGGCCCTGAGTTGACTTATGGCCAACGTAGGGGGACTCAGCCCATTAAGAAGACGCCTCTTGATGAGTACTGTAGGGTCAGTGCTACTGTACGGAGCAGAGGTATGGGGCGAAGCTCTCAGCAAGGACGTATACCGAAAACGTTTGGCACAGGTACAGAGAAGAGGAGCACTGAGAATTGTATCTTCGTATCCAACAGTCTCCCACTCGGCGGTGAGAGTGATTGCAGGCGTGATACCTGTCGCCCTCCTTGCTAGAGAGCACCACGCTATTTACCTACGCCAAAACGAGGATGCGAGGGAGATGGTTGTCCACGAGGAGAGACAGCGCTCGCTCAACGATTGGCAGCAGTCTTGGGTGAATTGCATGAAGGGAAAGTGGACTGCGCGCCTCATCCCGGATGTGAGACCGTGGCTAAATCGAAGGCATGGTGAGACTGACTTCTATCTGACCCAGCTTTTGAGCGGGCACGGGTGTTTTCAGTCTTACCTGCACAAGATCGGTAAGTCACGGTCTCCCGATTGTCGGTCTCGTCCAGGAGAGGAGGACAATGCCTGTCACACATTTTTCGCGTGTAAAAAATGGGTCAGACTGCAAAAGGAACTCTACAGGGAGACGAGAGAGCTCACCCCGGATAATATAGTTGCGGTGATGCTCGAATCGGTTGACAAATGGAACCAGGTGGCACATTATGCTCGGGCAGTCCTAAAATATAAAAGGAACTCACAGCAGCCGGGGGCGCTGGGGCTGGGAGATCGCTCTTCTGGCATTTCCTCTTCCTCTCTCCCCTCCCGCTAGGAAAGGGACTCCCCAGCTTGAAGGCACCCCACGGCGTAACAAAACCAGACCTGGCCCGAAGTAATGTGTCAAACGATTCCAGGCTGGGTTCTTAGGTTGACAGGGAAAGTGTTTAGTGGGTAGTCCAGTCCCGCATGGGAGTCCCACACTCTGTGCATAAATAGCATTCACCTGCCTACCACAAAAAAAGGAGTATCAAGGTGGTTATAGGGCAGGCAGATCGACGTTAGACGAATTGTTGACAGTCAAGCAGGTACTTGAAAAGTGCTGGGAGTTCAACATAGACGCACACCAAATTTTCGTTGACTTCAAGCAAGCATACGACAGTATTAATCGTAACGTACTGTACCAAATAATGCTTGGTTTTGGCATTCCAGCCAAATTAGCCCGTCTAACCAAAATGACAATGACGTCGACAACCTCCCAAGTCCGCGTCAATAACCAACTCACCGATGGCTTTGACACAAATATCGAACTAAAGAGGGAGACGGGCTGGCCCCATTGCTATTCAATTTGGCTCTAGAGTACGTCATACGGAAGCTACCTGTCGATACGCGAGGTACATTACTATTCAAGTCGAGCCAAGTACTAGCCTATGCGGGCAACATAAACATTTTGTCACGGTCATTAACAACTGCCAAAAAACTCTTCCTAAAACTCAACAGTGAAGCAATACTAGTAGGGCTACAAATTAATGAAAATAAAACAAAGCTCAGGACGCAGTCGAGGAAAAATACCTCAAGTACACAAAATATCACACTTTGCGAATATGGTATCAAAAATGTTAGCGACTTTGTGTATTTGGGCGCCGCAATAACGAAAACGGGTAATGAAAGAGACGAAATACGCTGAAGAATGCAGCTGACAATCTTCAAGACTAGCTGCATATACAGGAAAACAAAGCTCCAAGTATACGAATTTGTGATAAGACCTGTGTTATGCTATGGGTGTGAAACATGAACCCTAATCCAAGCATCCGCAAATATTTTGAACGCCTTTGACGGAAAGTCCTGAGGCGAATCATCGGAGCGAAGCTAGGCGGGGACCAATGGGGAATTCGATACAACCATGAGTTGTATGAAATTTTAGACGATCCGGAGGTCTCAACGATTGTAAGACTGCGGAAGCTGCAATGGGCTGGCCACATGAATCCTATGGACAAGCAACGGATACACAAAAAGGTATTAGTTGGGAGAACTGAAGGCCAGAGGCCAGTGGGGAAACCGAGGAAACGCTGGCCTGACTCGGTCGACGAAGACAGTTCATCGCTACTTGGATTTCGAAATCGGAGGATGCGCTCAATGGACCGAGACAGTTGGAGGCGCTGTTTGCAGGAAGCGAAGGCCCGAGAGGGGCTGTAGTGTTAAGAAGAAATTCGATGAAAGTAGATATTTAAGTAGTTATTCTCTTTGTTTTGATTGAATGTACAGAAGTTTTTGCTGTTTGAATTTTCTCCAATCACAACAATCAAACATGGTTTTTCTACTCCATGGGGTTTCTATCGAACCAGACACTACACATTTGAATGTGTAGGGTTTTCCAATAAGAGGTGTTATTTTGATATTAAAAGAAAAATGCCATTTTTAATACAAATGATCGGATGTTTATTTCGTTATAAAGAAAAAGGTATGCCGTCGATAGTGGTAAATAACATTAGACAAGTAACTATGACGACCACGTGAACAGAACCATATCGTTTTCATGAAATTTTCCATAACCAAATCCAATAAGAGGTGCTATTTTGATATTAAAAGAAAAATGCCCCTTTTTAATATGAGTGGTCGAATGTTTTTTTTTCATATGACGAGGAAGGTATGCCGTTAATTGCCAAAAATAACATCAGGCAAATGACCACCACGACCACGCTTACAGAACCATATCCTTTTCATGAAATTTTCGCTAACCAAATCGCAAAGTGGCTGCCCTACGTCCTCGATAGCCTCGCGAATTCCATCTTTGAGGTCTTGAATCGACGTTGGGCTGTTGGCGTAGAACTTCTCTTTCACGTGGCCCCAAAGGAAGAAGTCGCAAGGTGTTAAATCACAAGATCTATTCAAAATAAAACCACTTATTGGAAAATTTTCTTCAAATATATACTATAACAAAAAGACATTTAAGATTTAGCTTAGTCAATGATTTTATCAATATTGCAATAAAATGTTGGCTGGTTAAAATGGAGTAATACTGGTTTTTCTTCTAAGGCGACGTTGACGTTTTTCTTGAATTAAATCATTCTATTGCATATGTCTGCATATCATAGGTTAAGAACAAAACCCTTCTGGCATGAGCGTAGTCCTGTCTACCCAACTTGTTTTTTAATGCGCAGAATATATTCATTTAAAAATATTTCAATGGTCCACAATAAAAGTGGCTTCAATCTTCATGTGGTAATAGAAGAAAGCATTTCTTACAGGAACTATTGAAAATATCATTGCAATTGCAGTTTATATGGTTTCGTAACTTTGTACGAAAGTTTAGATTCTCAAAATGCCCAGAGTTTTACCTAAGAATAATAATAAATGGTTCGTTTCTACTTCTATATTTAGAACACAATACCATCCTCAAGATTGAAGCCATATTCAATAACGTAAGTAGCTGTTCATGCGGACACTTCCGCTAATCACATTTCCATTTATTTATCACAGGTTGATTGATGATTCCATTTGAATATATGTCGCTACAAAAGAGCACATTCCTCGCATGTTGTAAAAGTCCTTGTAGCTGCTTAGTGTGGCCTCAAATGAAAGGCGCGTGGCAACCGTGTCGTTTCCGACGTATGACGCATTACACGTCAAACACTTTAAAATCAAACCAACCACCGCCTCTTAGTCAGGATGAACCACTCATTAATTATTTCAGAGCATTTCTCCCGAGGGTCGAATTAGAGGCATCATCATCATCTCAAAGGCATCCCAGGAATCATCAACATTGTGCTTATAGCAGCCATCACTGACAAACCCTTAAGTGTTGTCCCATACGCGTCATAGTGTTCTAATGATATTTTTGATTTGAAACATCAATCTCCGACGCTGGTCCTTCAGAGAATGAACTCTTCAAGAAGGATTCGTTCCGGTAAGTGATTAAAATTGATTTCTCCGGAAATGAAGAAAAAATTCAATTGGCGTTGTCACGACGACTGTGCTTATTGAATTTGAAAATTAGGGCAAAATAACTGTGAGAACGTTAGATTTCTCTACGAGTATAAGATGTAACAAGCATTGAGATGGGGGAAAGGAGCAACTAATATCTTTTCCTTCTCTTGAAAGTTTATCACTAAAGTCGCTGGTTGTAAGCTTTATTGGCAAAAAAGCTCTATAAAGTTATTTTCTCAATTATTGGCTTGATGTACAATATTAAACATAGATTAAATTACATTTTGGATTTGATATTACATTTTAGGTTTCCGTTTCATCAAAAAGCATCATCAAGCGAATGAATGAAAGTATCAATATTTTGGTGCAGTAATCCAATAAAAAGCGAAATGGAACATACAAAAGAAACATTCTTTCCTTCAAATTTGCTGTGCTATTAGTCTTAGGAGCTTACAGAAATTACTACAAGCAGCCATTTTGATTGTACACATTTTCTTGCCGACGTTCTCCAAAAATAACAGCCTTGAGAAAATATGTAGATTCACTTGATTTTTATGAAACTGTTAAAGAATGATAGATAGTACGTAACATTTTATTCAATATAATTCATTTTAATTAATCAATGTTAACAAGGTACAAAATTGTCATTAACGGAGAAAACTTTAAACTTTGCTGATTAATATGTTCTTGTGAAAAAGTGGAAGCGAGTAAATTTGCTCGGTATCGACACCCCAAAAACTATTTAAATAACGTTTAAAATAAAAGGTGTGTTCTAGAATTTAGTCCAAAAATTTTAAGAAAACAGAGTGTTAGAGTAGAATCATAATGTATTGCATGAGACTAACCCAAATTTGAATACGCTTCATTAAATCAATCATTATAACATTTATAAAAACACAGCAAGATTCGAAACATTCTATATAATCAAAAATCTTAATGTCCTAATTAGCACTTTAAGTTTAAACAATATGGTAAATGAGAAAACCATTAAAATAAAACAAGTTCGAAAGTATCGTATCTGGATCAAATTGGAATTTCAACAGACGAGTGGTGGTCACAAAGTTCCTGAATAAATCGGGAGGGGAGTTGAAATGAAATATCAAACTATTTTTCTAGTTGAATATATTCTCGCTTACTCGGATACCTGTTTTATACCTATCAAATAATTTGCTGAAATTCTGTCCTGATAAAATGATATGTCTTGGTTGTCAAAACCGAAATGATCGACTTGACTTCATCATCGTCACTAAATTTTTTTAATGTACGTAGCTCTTTCTACACCTTTGAAAATCAAAAATAGTGGTATTCTACATCTAGCATTTGCATCGTACGGACGTGTTTTTTCACCTCTCTTGTCAGGTTTTCAAAAATTAAATAATTTTCAAAACGTCAGTTGAAAATTAATATTTATTGGAACAAGTTGATCATGTCCTCGAAGCAATCGATTCAAGCATTTTATATCCAATAACGTAATTTGACTTCAATACATAAAGTAAAGCGAAGAATGTAAAGACAACTTTGGGACGACTGATATGAAGAAGCTCCACAACTTCCCACCTACGTAGGGAAATGTTAAATACAAAAAGGGTAACGATCATCAAGAAAAGAAAACATAATCAAGAAAACTCCACAGATGGTAGATGCAAGTTATAAATAATAGCAGACAATCAAGAAATGAACAAATTAGCATACGTTAAAAAATATTATGAACTAAAGCTACAGATATAGTCCCTCGAAAATCTAGTCAAGAAAGGGATGAAGACTCAAAAGCATAGTACATTCACATAGCATCCACAACTACCATTTACCGTATTTTGGACACTTTCTGGATTTTCCCAGGGGCTGGCCAGCTGAGCCGAGGCCCGCCGTTTTCAAAAACAAAACAAAAAGCAAATAAAATTTCCAGCGCACGTGCTCTTTTACCCATTTCAGAACGAGTGCTGCCAGATCCTAATAAAAAACTAAAAGATCAGATCCTAATAAAAAACTATAAGATTGCATGGAACGATTTTAAGGGGTTTTGTGAAATAATTTTACAAAACCCTTCTAAAATCGCGTCCCGTCTGTCCGTCTGTCCGTGTGTCACACCAGTTTTTCTCAGGAACTACTTAAGCTAGAAACATCAAATTTTGTATGTACGTGTAAAGTGGCGCTCTCTTCAAAGTTCAACTACAAAAAAATTTTATAAAGTATTTAAGGGGGGTCTCCCCATATAGGGGAGTGACCCCCGAAGAAAAATTTAATTTAGGGTAGCCGATATGGGTATCAAATGAAAGGCCTTAATGAGAACTTTTCAAAACAAGTCTTAGTTTGGCAAAGTTTGGGCGCACAGGGAGGGGAATACACGAAAAATTAGTGTCGCCCCCCTCGCGATTGGACACCTGTTATCCGCAAAATCTGAAAAAAATCACGAAAGTAGGCCTTGATGAGTACAACAACAACAGATGCGTGAGAAGTCGCAATTCACTCAACTTTGCTAGTAATAGTATGATTTATTGATTCTATGTTTTCTTGAATGAAATCTTAACGGTACCCTTAAATTCAATAAAATTCAGTCCACAGATGACAATTTATAAGATAAATCTATCCTGAAAGTTTCATAATTAGCGAAGTTATAGCGATTTGAATTTTCCTGTATTACTATGGAACAACATGCGCTGCATTTATTACTATGGCAACATATGGCTATGGAACAACATGCGCTTTTTACCGACTCAGACACTACAGTTTTGCTAGGATTTGCATGAAAATTTCAGGAATGATAGGTGTTATGTATATCTTTGAGAATCGGTTCAGCTAGTGGTATCAGTAATCGTAAAACAAAATAGTGGCTGTTTTAAATGCGAAGATTGAATAATTTTGAGTTATTTTTTCCCAACTTCAACGTTTAAGGTGCATGCTTTGACCACTTGATTCAATTTAATGAATGACTGAAGATGAGTACCCACAATTAATAACCATAAGTGAAATAAGTCAAAGAGGCGGGAGAGAGCTCCTAGCAAAAGGGCTTTGTAACCATTCTAGGATTCGAAAAAATTGGCCATGAATCGATGATAATAGTATAGGAGAGTGGCCCCTGAAAAAAAAATTCATCAAAGGTAGCCAATATGAGTATGAAATGAAAGTTTTCATGGGAGCTTTTCAAAACTGTTCTTTAGCTGTCAGTTTTTGCTTCAGTAGGGGCACAGGGGGGGAAATACATGAAAAATGTGTTTCCTCCCTCGCGAATGGACATCTGAAATAATTATCAAGGGAAATATTTATGAGTATAACAATAACAAAAACTTCAGGAGTCGAAGTTCGTTCAACTTTGTTAATAATAGTATGATCTTCGAATTTCATATTTTCCCCAATAAAATTGTCTTTGACATGTTTTTTGATTTTATTCGATCTGGTGACTGCATTTTGTAAATTGAATACAAAACCCTTCTGACATGAGCGTAGGTCTGTTTACCCAACTTGTTTTTTCTGCATCGAAGCACATGTTCATATTTGCCAACCTACCTGCTGTCGAGGATTTATAGTTCGCTCTTCGGCTTGTAGTCGGATTTTTCCGGAGGGTAGATTGAGTGTGGATACTATGCGAGTATACTATGCTCAAATTCGCAGCAGCAAAACGGAATCCAAAAAGCAAAGGTGGCCCCTGGAGAAATTTTTATTTGTGCTGGAGCAAGCTGATTCAGATGCTGCAGCAAATGGACAACATACTGGCCGTTTGCACTTATGTACACATAAAGCTGCTGCTATTTTACCCGAAATTGTGGTAACGTATAATGTACGCAGTCCTTACTATCCTCGATTTTTTTCTTTTGTATAAATTATATTCGTTCACTGCCGCCATATCTACAGGGTTCTCCAATAAGAGGTGTTATTTTGATATTAAAAAAAATTTCCATTTTTTAATACAAATGATCGGAGGGTTATTTCATTATAAAGAGAAAGGTATGTTGTTAATAGCGAAAAACAACATCAGGCAAATTACCACCACAATCACGCTTACAGGACCATATCTTTTCATGAAATTTTCCATAACCTAATCGCAAAGTGGCTGCCCTATGTCCTCGATAGCCTCACGAATTCCATTTTTGAGGTCTTGAATCGAGGCTGGGCTGTTGACGTAGACCTTTTCTTTTACGTGGTCCCAAAGGGAGAAGTCTCAAGGTGTTAATTCACAAGATCTCGGTGGTCAATTGTGATCACCTCTTCGAGAGATAACACCGTCCGGAAAGTTTTCCCGTAAAAGATCAATGGTTTCGTTGCTTATGTGGCACATAGCGCCGTCTTGTTGAAAGTAAACGTTGTCCAGATTAATACCATCCAATTCCAGCCATAAAAAAATCATTAAAAATCTCTCGATAGTGCAATTCGTTCACCGTTACAGTTGCTCCAGCCTCATTTTCGTAAAAGCAACGTCCAATAACTCCGCCGGACCATAAACCGCACCAAACATAGAGAGGCTTTTCAACAATAATTCTTGGGTTTTGCTCTTTGACGAAGCCACAGAGGTGGGGAAGATGATTTTTCGACGGACTTCCGGATCATTTTCATGCATTGCAAGGACCCAATCAGCAAAGACACGATGATACTGATGATCGACCGGCTTGAGTTCTTGTGTTAACTGAACTTTATAAGCCTAAAGACCCAAATTTTTATGTCGTTTGTGGAATGCCTAATTCCTAAGAACGACGAGGAATGGACAAACCTGGGTTTTCTTCAATACTTTTGGCTGCAGCATCAATATTCTTCACATCACTAAGTTGTCCCAACAGCTCGAACTTTTCCACCAATTTCTGTATTGCGGTCCGACAAAGTGCTTCGCGACGACCCAAAAATGTTCGAGTTTGACGAGCCGTCTCTGCCAAATGTTCACCATTTTTATAGTGAATTTTAATAGTTTCAATGCGTTGCTGGAGCGTGTATCGTTCCATTTTTATCAATGACGTAGTTTTTACTTGTCAAATGTCAAAAAATGACAGCTTCAAAAGTGACATCTACCAAAATAGCGGGCTATTCAAAATAACTACTCTTATTGGAAAACCCTTTGTAAGATGATAGGAAATTCTGGTTACTGCATCTCTCGTTTTCATACGGATATGGTATCGACCCATCAATCCGTCCGTAAGGTCGACCACGTGCATGTTGCTGCTATCCTTCCGTATCATGTGTGGGTAATCAATTTCTTTGTGGGTCTTTTCTTTTCTGTTGTATCGGTAAACTTTAGTTGACTGTCCTGTGGAGTTCGTCTTAACAAAAGTTTGATACCCACGTTTGTTGACGCTAAACGTAGACACTTGTTGTATTTCCACGAAATGGTGCTTATATCGATACGATCTGCCGTTCCTACGTATTCTGTAGTACTTCCAATATTTTCTTATGTTTCTCGGGTGGCAGTTTATATAGGGGTATTCCGTTAATTTGGATGATTCCCAGAGAAAAAATCCTCGTCCACGTAGATAAACCAACAGCGGCAGTGACGTAGAGAATGTGGTTCTTAAAAGTAGGAATATTTTGTGATAGACGATCGAAAATGTTGCTTGTAGCTCCTAAATCAGGGAAGTTTGGTAGAACCACGTTGTCTCCAGCACCATAGTGAATTTTGAACGTGTAAGCATATACTATCGAATCACAAAGACCAAAAGCTTTATGCCCCGTTTTTGGGGTTTATTAGGCATATACTGCCATACTTGAAGCAGCATTTTAGTAGAGCACATCTTTTCATCTACATACAGTCTAGCTGGCTTCGGAATGGAATCAAAGTGCTCGTTAAGGACATCAGCTGTTTTCATCATGCGAAAAATTTTATCATAGCCCGGCTTACCTCTTTGTGGCCGATTGTATTCAGAAACTTAGAAACTGCTTTATACGTTCAAATAAATGCACGGATATTGTATTTTTACAGTGCGGAATCCTCGTTTAGTGATAGATTGACATGAAAATAGGTATGCCAGATTAATAGTGCAAGCTATCAATATCGGTGGTAAATGTTGTGTTTGCTATACGTGCCGCTTCATTTGTTCCATCCACAATCGTGCTCACTACGTCACCCGTGAAGAAATATTTGAAAAACTCAATTGGTGTGGTAAGTTTGTTCACTGTGTGTGGCAACTCTATGTTTCATGGAAATGCTGCTTCGTTGACATGAAGTTACATCAAATTTCTCTTCCATATAATATTCAAGAATTTCTTGGAGCTAGGACGAATAGAATTGGTTGGTTCACAACTGAAACCACCGGAACCAGGGACTGATACTGGACCGTCATCTTCGATCGCAGGCACAGGTGATTGCGACCTCTTCGGTTTTCTAAAAGTCGATGATGTTTCTAATTAAATGGATGTGACTACCGTCAAAGGATGAGCAAGTGCGCATCGTGTCATTTCCAGAGATTTTTCAGATGATGTAGTAGCATTTAACATCACTACGTCTGTGAGACGTAGCGTCAGAGCTAGTGTAAGTTTTTGAATTTTTGTTTAAGCAATAAAATGGCTTCTTATATACACCCTTCAACTCCGGGACGCTCGACTTCAAACAAAAGTACATGTAACGTAAACAGTAAACGTTTTAGAAGTTTTCCTTCGGAGAATATCAATTTTTTGGAATCGGATAATTCATCAACTGATAAAAATAATTTTTTGCAATCAGATTGTATAAACAATACTTCGTTGGATGATACCTACCATGAAATTCATCCAAATGAAGGGAAGTTATAAGAAGTAATTCTAGATTATGACTTTGAAGAGCCTTCAACATCTACTGAGTCCACGAGAAGGTATTTTTATAGAAAAATACGCAAGAGAACTTTCAGTGAGAAATCGCCGTACATTCGCTCAATATATCGTGATACCAATGGCAAATGTGACCGTTCCTGCAGAAAGTGACCCTGGATGTTTATTTAGTTTGTTCACTACTGAAAAGATAAAGACTAAAATTATTCTCCGCACAAATGAGTGATTGGCATTATTGAGACTAAAATATAAAAGGCAAAATAAACCTGAATTGAAAGACCTAGATAAGATTGAGTTCAGTGCTTTTTTGGGTTTGTTGGTATACAGTACGGTTTTCAAATCAAATTACAAATATGTGAATGCTCTATTTACAACTGATATTACTGGTCGAGATATTTTCAGAGCAGTAATGTCTAAGGAACGATTTTAAATTATTTTGATCGCTCTCCGGCTTGATAACTTTTCTACGATAGAAAAAAGAAAATTGAATAATATTGCTATTGCTATATCCGAAGTATTTAAGGATTTATTTACAATCGCCAAAAATATTACAGACTGAGCGACAATACTCCAGTGAATGAAATACTTGCATGTCGATATAAGATTAGAGGTCTTTATTAGTAATTCTAATTCAAGCCTTCGGAGAGTGGTGATGATACGAGGGTCATTCAACAAGTACTTAGCCTACAGAAGAAAAACCAAAATTTTGAAAAGGTGGCAAGTTATTTTTCCACATAATCTCCTTCAAGCTCCATACACTTGGCCCAGAGATGTTCTAACTTTTTCAACCCGTTCAGAAAAAACATTTTCTCGAGGGCTGCAAAATAGGCCTCCGCGGCGGCAATGACCTCCTCCTTCGACCCAAATCTATTCCCGGCGAGTGATTTTTTCAGGTTTGGAAACAAAAAGTAGTCACAGGGGGCCAAATCTGGAGAGTACGGTGGATGGGGCAGCAATTTGTAGCGCGATTCGACCGATTTGGCCATGGGAACGGTGGAGGTGTGAGCCGGCGCGTAGTGGTGGTGGAACAGCACTTTTTCTTCGCCAAGCGGGGCCGCTTTTTTTCAATTCAACGTCAAATCGGCCCAATAAGTCTGCATAGTAGCGCCCCGTGTGGATCACACCTTGTGAATCCCAGAAAACGGTGGCCATCACCTTTCTGGCCGATCAATCAGTCTTCGCCTTCTTCGGAGCACGTTCACCGTGTGAAGTCCACTGTTTCGACTGTTTCTTGGTCTCTGGTGTGTACCAGTGAATCCATGTTTCGTCGATGGTTACAAAACGATGCAAGAACTCCACCGGATTGCGCCGAAACAACGCCAAACACATTGCCGATGTGGTCTCAGGGTTGCGTTTGTTTTCCGGTGTGAGCTAACGTAGCACCCATCGCGCCAACAGCTTTCTCATGCCCAGTTCTTCGTGTAGAATATGATGCACCATTCCTTATGCGATGCCCACAGCCTCAGTTATCTTGCGAGCCTTCAATTGACGGTCTGCCAACACGAAATCGTGGATATTTTTAACGTTTTCCTCCGTAGCAGCCGTTTTCAGGGCACCTGGGCGTGGCAATCAAAAACCGACGTGCGGCCACGAAAAAACTCGTTGAACCAATTCTTGACGGTCGCCATCGAAGGAAAGGAGTCACCGTACACGGCATCCAAGCAATCTTTGCTTTCGCTGCGCGTTTTCCCTTCCAAAAACAAGAATCTAATCACTGAACGATATTGTTCTTTTTCCATTATTGTACAACCGACCGACACGCTCGCTTCCAAAGGCTATCAAAACAAAACTAATGAAGGAAATTGACTGAAACTTTGACAGCAGGCTACTAAAAGAACGTACTGCACAATGGTAAAACTCTTCTGTAGTAGCAGCGCCATCGGGCGGTGAGGCTAAGTACTTGTTGAATGATCCTCGTATTATGCACTACAAGTAGTATTGTATATGGTTCTTATTTTAGGTGCAAAACAATTCGCTGCCTTAACTCCATTTATTGTGGAATTTTCAGGATACATATATTTATTCTAATGGTGTCTAATTGTTATTTTTGCTTATACCAGATCAGACATCCATGTGTCAAAACTAATCCAGCCAGAGTCTTATGATAGATAGTAGGTCCTTTGATCAATGTATTTGGAATGAAGGAGTTATCAAAAGGACATGAACACTTCACGCGCTTTACTGAGCATGATTTCGACATGTTCATTGTAATATGGATACTGATTGTAATAAGCACCGAAGTATCGAACACAGGATTTATGTGGAACCTGTTCTGAACTACCCTCATAGGTCATAACGTAGAAATCCTTCTAATTGCTTTTCAGGTCCGGCAGCAATGTACGAAATAAAATTGGTTCGCATTTTTATGCATTCACGTTTATTCGCAAATTGTATAGGGGTCCACATCATTAAATATTTTCTGAAAGCTCTTTTGAACGACTAAGTCGTTTATTCTACCGAATAAATTATCAGGATATCAGCATGAATGATCGCGTTAGCAACATGACAAAATCAAAGCTATCAATAGGGTGCGAACGAATATGGAGTCAAGTTTTCCTTAAAATTACCGTCATCAGATTTCCATGAGTCCATCTGATAAGCCGTATCGATGGATTTCTCCATTGTAATGAGACACGGTCCCACATATTCTCTAGTTTTTAGTTTTCAACAGATACCAGAGGTTACTATTTATATCGCATGTATAGTCAAATACCTGGCATGTAATCCAAACGGATGATATGGTATCAACTCATATTTTACAACTTGGGAGTTTTATGTTTCATTCAGTAGCACTTCAAACACCTTGCTGATAATTAATTATAATTATCGCGCGCTTGATGTCAATGTCTATATGTGTTTGGATTATCAATTTCTATTTATATTTAGTCTTGAAAATTTCTGCCAATTTTTGACATGTTTTCTATAAACTTGCAACCTTTAATAAGTATTGATAAACTATGATATCAGTTCTTTTTATTGTTTTTATTTCTAAAATTTCTAGCTAGGTATTAAATCTAGGTAATCTCTTTGCTTCTTTTAAAGTACCAAAGAAAATTAAAAATTTACTTTTTATTCTCGTACAAATTCATTAACATTATGTATCCAAAAATTTAATAGTATGTTAAGAGTTTGGGATTCAAGAGGAAGGATAGAATAGGCAAATTTACACTGGTACTTTCAGTATGTGACACCACATAGTTTTTAATGGGGTGAGACTCAAATAAACTGGAATCGAGTTAGAGTTTAAAATACATATAATAGATAATGATATTCTCGTGACATGTCGCAGATTTGCAGAGGTAATTAAAAAAAACTAGTGAAAGCTCCATTCATGGCATATTCTAAAAGCAGTGTAGAGAAAAAAATACTTGATTGGAATACCGATAGGCCAGCAAACCTCTCCACTTTGCTTCTTGTTTCACTGGGCCGTAGGTTTTTCGGAGCACTTCGCGAACAAGTATGTCCACTACCTTTTTAGATTTGCTATTCAGGGCCCATGTTCCCCTTCATATAATAGCATAAGTTTGACCAGTGGTTTGTAAATACTATATTTTTTTGCCTGTGTACAACTCTGAACCTTAGAATGGGAAGTGAGGGATAATAGACCTTATAGAAGTAAATTTTGTTTTTACTTAGCAACGAAGAAACTCACCTTATTTATTGGAATATTCCATACTCCCTTAAAATATAATGAAAATTAAGTGGTCATCATATGGTGGTGGTTTTGTTTTGTATATGAAATTGTTATATAAAAAGTTGAGTTCAAACAGTATACCTCTGGAATCAGCTTTCGGTCTCTTTGGTAAATTATTTTCTTTAATTTTCAATAATCCAAGAGCGTCATGTAATCATGTCATAACTTTTCGCCAACGAGATCATTGGTAGCATTTGCTGATGATCTGATAATCTACATGGCAGTTCGAAAAGCTATAATAGTTCAGAGTAATCTTCAAAAAATGTTCAATGATCAATCAATGCGTAGAAGTGCGAAAAATTTTTTTTTCGGACAAGGCTGTAGGGGGCCAGTCAAGACACGAACCGTAATTGGAAGGGTTTCCATAGTATGGCTGGTGAGGGTAGTTCAGAACGGGTTCCACATCAATACCTCGGTGTTCATCTTGATCAGTTTCTGTACTATACTGAACATGTCAAAATCATGCTCAGTAAAATACAAAAAGTAGTCATGGCCCTTTGATGACTCTTTCATTCTAGCTACATTGATTAAAAGGTTAAAGTTATCTGTTACGAGACCGTGTTTAGACCAGTTTTGACATATGGATGTCAGATCTGGTACAATCAGAGTACAAGTACTATGGAAAGATTAAGTGTTTTCGAAAGTAAATCTCTTCGTGCATGTACTGGTTTGTATAGAAAGCCAGAGACGGATTGGAAGCGCTATATATCGAATAGAAAAATTTATCAAACTGCTTAAGTGACGAAAGTCGATGTCTTCATATTGAAACTTTTTTGAAATCATATCGCAAGATCTATAAATGTGAGTGAATCCCTTAATTTCACAGCCGTTCCCACTTATAGACGGGTTTATTTTAACTTGTCTCACTTCTGGCTTCGTACCTCCAGAAGCATTCGTGTACCCGTATTGAGACATGAATCGTAATGTTTTTGATTCTGACGGCGTCCCAATTTTTTATTACATATATAGACGGGCCGCCGATAAGAAGATAAAATATCCTTTGAATATGAGTTCAAGAGACTAAGAATCCTAATGGAAATACGCATTTGCTAGATTCTTTTAGGCTGGTGGAGCTAAGACGAAGCAATCTTGGTATTGGTGGCAGAATAACAATGTCTAAATTATTCGTGTTTGTTTTCTGTTTTTGTATTTTTCTTCACTTACTTTTTGAGTTTCAGCACATTATTACTACATTTAGTGTTGTTGTTTATTTGTGTTAAAAATCAGGGATATGTTTCAATATTTCGGATAGGTATATGTACTCGTATGTTATGTTTATAATATTAAATTTAGAGATAAGGTTTAACACTTATGTTAGGAATATTGTGTTAGCATTTTATCAGTAGAAGATAACGTTTTTTGATTGAATTTGATTAGAATTACATATTAGGTATAAGGTAAAAGTTCACTGTTGTGTTGAAACTAGAAACAATTTTTGAATATTGTTGGATGCTTTTTACTTCTTTTTTTTATTGAGTCATAAAATATGTAAAAATTTTAATGAATTTGATATTGTTGTTTTTAATAAAATGTTCAGATTTACAACGTATAAATTTAGAGAGCCATTTGGGCCATTATATTTTAGTATTCTTATTGTTTGAAGCTTGCGTTATATTCTTTGAAAATTTATACCAATTAGTATTGAAAAAAGCGCGTTTGAATTTGACTTTGACCTTAAAGGTGCTGTTCTGGAACTGGTCTAGAAGAGATTCTGAGCTTTTTCATTCCATCTAGTCCAATTATGGTTGATTCACAGATAAATTCCAAAATGGTTTTTATCATCTCGACAGTTAAGCTAAATGATACTGCTAGTGTTGTGCCAACCATCATTTATCAAGTCATTGAAAAGAAAAGAGAAGAAAATTGTGCATGCCTTATTGATTTCAATCTTATCTCTTTTATTCTGTATTGTGCAACACAGTTATATTCCTTGATAATAAACTACCCCCAAATTACTTTCATTATCGTACTTTGTGCCTCGAGAGCTTGATTACAAAATGATATTTTTCCTGGTTTGTCCTTCCAATACAGTTCTTCATAATGCTTAACCAACTAACTTCGAACATTAGGTTTTTCTTAAAATTTCACTTTCCTGGGTTCTAGTAACTAGATTCTATTTTTGTTGCATATGTTTGAACAAAATTAACTGTTCACATTTCTGACCTAGTCTCTAAGCTCTTTGTGACTTTATTAGAGGCCTTTTCAAACTGCTTATTAATGACCTTCTTCCCAATTTAATTTTTTGCTTATCTTATATCACGATGATCTTTAGTGTGACAACCCAAGCTGGCCTTGGTGTAGGTTAGCAGCTTTGCTAACCTACACTATTCACGTTGGCTCCAAAGTAGGTAAAGTCATCCACACTTTCAAGGTTCTAGTCGTCTACAGTCAGAAGTTTTCTTCCTCGTTTGAGTCATGAATTTAGTTTTGGTTTCATTCTCTCGTATGTCAATTCGGTTCGCTTCAGATTTCAGATACAGAAATGCTCCTTTGGTACCTTACATTGATCGTGCCATAATATTTACGTCATCAGCATGCGCTACCAATTTTGTTGACTTAAATATTAGTATACACGTCGCTTCAGCTGATATCGTTCTGATGACGTGTTCCAGCACAACATGAAAGGTAATTGGAGCACCTTAATCTCCTTGTCTTAACCCTGATTCTATTATGAAGCTATCCATTAGTCTAACCATTTATCTCGACCTGGGATTCTGTATTTAGTGCTATGACCTTGACCATCCGGACTAGTTTGGCCGGGACACCAAAGTCAAGCAATACTTTGTGCAGCGCATTTTTGTCAACACTATCGTATTCTTGCATGAAGTTTGACAGGAATTGATGCACATTGATGTAATATCGTCTTCAACTTTTTAGCACCAACTTAACTAAGAATATTTGGTCCATTGTAGACTATACACTTCCTCTTTGATATTGTCCTGCTATGCTTTCACAGTAAGGGATTAATCGTCTTTCTATGGTCTTGGAGAGTGCTTCGTAAGATTTACACAGTAAAATTATGCCTCTATAATTTTTACACCTTAACTTGTACCCCTTTTTGCATATGAGTTGCATAATGCATTATCGCCAATCCTCTGGTAACTACTCCTCTGACCATATTCTGCATATCAGTCGATGGAGAAAGTTACTCATATTGAAACACCTCTCCAAAGCAGTTCTGCAGGTATTTAATCTATTCCAGGAGGCTTAGTTTACCTGAATTCACGTACTGCTGTCCGTACTTCGTCTCTGGTTAGTAGTGTGACTAAAACTTGCTGTTTTTCTTTTGGAACGAATTAGAGACATCTTCAATTTGTTTAACAGAGATATGCATACATTCGACCTCATGTAGAGTCATATTTTTATTTATTTTTTGAGTTTTGGTTTGATGGGCAGTCGTGTTTTATTTGGAGGATGTTTTTTTTTTTGTTTTTTTTCGCCAGCTAGATCATTATTCTATGTTCATCTGGTTCCTTTTTTCAATCACTTCCTTCCATTTTTAGGTAAATTTCTCGAGAGAAATTTACCTATTGCGGAGAGCATCATATATATATATATATATATATATATATATATATATATATATATATATATATATATATATATATATATATATATATATATATATATATATGGGATATAACGAAATTTGTGACCACGATAGAGGTTGCAATTTTGCTTCGATTTTCACCAAATTTTCAGGAAAGGTGTATTGGGTAATTATCTCGGTTAAGTTCGTGAACCAGCTATATCGGCCGGGCAAAAACAAAATGGCGGCCATTTTAGACAAAAAATCGTGATTTCTGTTCTGACCAAAGTATAGCTCCGACTTGGATGAAATTTGGTACAAATGTTCATTGCTGTATGTGATGAATCTCACAATAAAAAATCCAAAGTCGGTACGGCAGAAACAAAATGGCGGCCGCTCAAAGGTCGAAAAACGTGCAAAATTTTGTTGTTGCAATAGTGGTCAAAGCTTTCAACAGATTTTCATGAAATTTGATAACTTGATAGAAATTATAAGTATCTAAAGAATTACGTGAAAAAATTGGAGGTCAGGTTGCAAAAAACAAAATGGCGGCCAGTTAAAGGGCGAAATTTCAAAGGCTTTTTAAAGTCGCAATTTTAATCCGACATATACGAAATTCGGTTTCGGAATGGATATCATTTAGGCCTACAGTCTTTGATATTTTGGTGATCATGCATGAGCAAATTTCAAAATGGCGGCCGTTTAAATATGCGTTTTTTCAGGTTTTTGTGGCCCTCTAGCGGTCACATTTTCCAGCGGATTTTGATGAAACTTGAGATTATGGATCTCTGTACTATGTTCTTGTATTATGCAGGAAGTTATTAAAATTGAATGAAAAATAAAAAAGTCGAAAATTTAAAGCCTAATATTTTTAGCTGCCATTTTCTTTAAAAATTGAATTATTTTGCCCTGTCTAGAGTGAAACTTCTATTTGAACGAGATAGTTCATTGATTGATGAGTTCCTAGCATACAAAGATTTAAAATAATCCAAAATAAAATGCATGCATTCAAAATGGCGGCCCCCAAAGGTCAGAAGGCAAGCGCAATTCGCTATTTTAGTTCCAACTGAAATAATGAATATTTTTCATGATAACGTTTTAAATGACTTTACTTGATAGAATTTATAAACCAGACCATTTTTAAGATATTGTAAAATTTTTTTAACAATCCCCTAAAAAAATTATAAAATCGCGACTTGTCTGTCTGTCCGTCCGTTTGTTCGTGCGTCAAAACAAGTTTTCTCGCAAACCACATGAGCTAGAATGAGGAAATTTTCTACGTAGGTCAAAAGTGGTGCCTCTTGAAATTTGCAGTGCAAGAAAATATTTTAAGGTATTTTAAGGGGGGTCTCCCCATACAGGGGGGTGGCATACAATTTTTTTTATTTCTGTAGCAGCCAAGATTCTCAACAGATTCCGTTGAAACTTGAAATTATAAGTTATTAACGCAAGTTAATTTAATTTAATTTAATTATGCAAATCGAATGACAAATGAAAAAGTCGAAAATTTACAGCTTAATATTTTTAGCAGCCGATTTCAATAAAAATTGAAATGACGGCCCTCATAGTTCAGAAAAAAACTGAAAATGTATATATTAATGGCAACGCAAGTGCTGATTAAACTTTCATGGAAATCTTTTGAAATTAACTATTCGAGCTATTTAAGCCTTTGTGTGGTTACCACTGTGAACTGTGTAATCAGCAAATGCGAGAGGGGCGAAACCGGTATTTATATGTTTACAACAATTTATGATCCGCCGATTTTCAATATGTAATCCATACGTATGCAACTCAATTTAATTAGCAAAATATTCGCGCCCCGATAAAAGGTCTCTAAGAACGAACGTGGCCAGATTTTTTTTATGTTAATAAATACCCATGTGGTACTACGAAAATTGCAGAAAGAAGTTGAGTAGTAGGCAAGCCAAATTTTTTTTCGAAGCTTTATGCTACATACGAGAAATTTACCTTTCCGGCTGGTGCTGCCAACGGGGATTTTTGTTATACAAGCCGTCCCTACTTTTCTTTAACCAATGCTCCACGACCTTTTACGACACTTCTTTTGCCGCATATCTTATTGCCTTTCACATGATTTTGATGTCATCATTATTTTCTCTCATCTGCAAACTTTATTGAGCTATAATTAAGCTTGTGCACCTGGTACCTTGGAGAAGCCGATCTTCCTTGTTCACAGTCATAGAAGATGCAGCATTGTAAGTTTACCCATATAAAGTAGGGGTCTGAATTACGAGCAGTGCCGCGGAATGAGAGCGTGTCAATTTGATTGAATGTGTGTCCATCTGGGAATGCCCACGTACTCTTATGGGTGTCAGTGCAGAAAGTATGTGAATCTTATTAATATTAACATGAGAAACACGGTGTGTATTTTTCCATGTTTAGCGCTCCGAAACTATCCTTAATTTTTATTTTATTCGACAGATATGTATTTCGGCAGTAAATTATTCCTTTCTTCAGTGCCAATTACTTTCTGACATCACAAGGCCCTTTTCGGGATATTTATAAAAAGGTAAACCAAGTAGTCCGCTTGGCTTAGGGGTTAGAACACTAAGGCCGTAAGCCGAAGGTCTCTGGTTCAAGTTTCGTTGGCGTCAACGAGATTTAGTTCGAGTTGTTCTTTGGACGGACCATAAGCCTGTTCAGTTATGATAAGTGCTGGTTTAAAATCAGAACGTATCGCAGCTGGATGGACGGATACACGGCCCAAGTACGATAATGATCATATCACCTTATGGAGTGCCGATGCATCAGATCATGACAATGAGATATTCTAACTATCTCTAAGCGGAGGCCCAAAAGGGGCTGTACTGCTACGAAAAAAAAACAAAAAACTAAGCTCTGATTGCTGAGGTTTTGATTACTTTAGAATTTCATTACGCACCTACATGGCCTCATCTTATTTTTATTGAGTCTAATTACTTAACCTCTTATCACTTAGCATCTAATTTTTTTAAAGCCTGCTAACATATCTTAGTATTACTAAAATTATTTTTTTCATTATTATATATTTTTATTTAGAAAAATTTCAAAAAGGAAAAAAAAGAGACCCACAGCTATTTCACTAAATTTAAGGGGGCCAGATTATTCATTATCCAGGTCATCGTGGATTCTTGTTTCGGTTGGCTGCCTCATAGTCCATAATGATTCGCATATGTCAAATTTTCGAATTTTTAGGGTTTTGTATAATAATTGATGGGATTGGGCGAAAATAACAGATTAAATTGGTATACTGAGATTTATTTATAATCTAATTAGCACAAAAAACAGTTGACACAAGAGTGAGTATTATTCGACCGAACAGAATGACATAATCAATGCATTGGCAGTAGCTCCAACTAGTGAGCTATTTAGATAACTATGACAATTTACATTGTTTGGTTCATACTAGTTCTAACACCTTTCCTTAAACTAAACAATCTGTAATCCAAGATTTATTGCACAATTAAAATGTTTATCTTTACGTAAACGTTTAGTTAGGACATCTGCTGGCATATTTTCAGTAGATAAGCATTTTAACATTATAATTTTATTTTCTACAATTTTTCGTACAAAATGATGTTTAATATCAATGTGCTTACTACGGCTATGATTAACATGACTTTTACAAATGTTTTGTGCTGACTGACTGTCATTGAACAAAGTTACTGATAAATGTTTACCTAAACATTTATAAAGAAATCTTCTAAGAAATTTAGCCTCCTTTGCTCCTTCACACAATGCCATATATTCAGCTTCGGTGCTTGATAGGGCCACAGTTCTATCTTTTCAGCTTTCCCATGACACTACTGAATTTCCCAATTTAAATACATAACCAGTATATGAGCGACGGTCTAGCTGATAAGAAGCCCAATCAGCATCTAGATATCCCGTAACACTTAATGAGGATTTTTCATATACTATGTTATAATTAAAAGTCCCTTTTAAATATCGCATTGCACGTTTGGCTGCTTTCCAGTGTGTATCAGAATGACAATTATTAAATTGGCTGAGTAGGCTTGCTGTACGCATAATATCTTGTCTAATACAAACGGCTATGTACATAATGCATCCCACTAGACTTCTATACTTGGAATCCATATCAGTTTGGTCTCCTTTCTCAAGCTTCACGCCACATTGTACTTACAGGCTTACAATCAGTCATATTAGATTGATCTAATATCTTCTGTATATAGTTTTTCTGATCCAATGTAATATGATTTTGTCTTTGATTTAATCTCATTCCTAAAAATTTGTAGCTTGGCCAAGATTTTTTGTTTCAACCATTTTTATCAGTTTCTCCTTGAGCGCTTTTTTTTTTGGTGTATCTTTACTTATAATTAAAATGTCATCGACATACAAAGCTACTATCATTATATTTCCTGAGTTGTCTGATTTAATGTAAACACAAGGCTCACTGAGTGTTTTTCTAAACTGAAGATCTGTCAAGGCATTATCTATCTTGTCATACCATGCCTTTGCGGCTTGATTAAGCCCATATATAGCTTTATGGAGTTTAAATACATGATTTTCTTTACCATTTATCTTGTATCCATTTGGCTGCTCCATGTAAACAGTCTCTTGTAAATCACCGTTTAAGAATGCTGTCTTTACATCCATGTGATCAATATGCAAGTTTAGATTTACTGCTAGGGTAATCAATGTACGTATAGAAAATATCGTACCACAGGTGAGTACGTTTCCTTGTAGTCAATCCCGTATTCCTGGGTATAACGTTTTGCTACAAGGCGTGCTTTATACCAAAGGAAGGGGGAATGCCGGTCGACAAGAGCTCTCTTGGAGGCTAGCATTCTTTGGGGAGTTCCGCCCCCACGTACCCGAGGAAACTCCGCAGGGGGAATGCCGGTCGACAAGACCACTCTTGGAGGCTAGCATTCTTTGGGGAGTTCCGCCCCCACGTACCCGAGGAAATTCCCGCAGGGAGAAAGCCGGTCGACAAGAACATTCTTGGAGGCTAGCATTCTTTGGGGAGTGCCGCCCCCACGGACCCGAGGATATGGGGGGTGCCGTGAAGTTCCCTCTTATTGTATCTGGATTACGCTTTGGACAACGAACTGAAATTGACGCTTTGGGCCGGCGGATGTGATGGTTTGGACCTAGTTGCTTTGCACAGTAGCGCCGAGGTGAAACTCGTGTGTGAACGGCTCCAATTCAACTATCATACCGTCTCCGTCCCGGTAAAACCTTGGCAGGCCTTGGAGTACGTTCGAAGTTCGCACCATTGGGTTGGTGGTGTAGGTTCGGTTGAGACGGACTCCCGATTAGCGCTGGTCTGGCTCTGAGCACTTGTGCTTGTGCCAACTCTCGCATGGCCTCCCTGCTCTGCAAAGATAACCATGGGACCAAAAAGGCGACTATACACACGAACGGAGATAGCGGCTCCGAGGGGGGACCCAATAAAATGGAGCAAACAAATGAAACCACAAGCAAACAGGACGCTAGCACGGAGAACCCTTTCAGGCAAAAACCGCTGTTGGCAAGAACACCGATTAAACAAGTCACCGATTGCGGGGGGAGGCAGCAAACCCCAGAAACACTGTCAAAGTCAACATCACAGGGTAAATCATCGGAGACAGACCACAGACGGACTAACGAACGAAAGAAGGCAGAGTGCGTTGTGCAACCTGGCATCATTGCGGCCTTTGGGCGCAGTAGAAGGACTATGCGCACCCCGGAGCGCCCAGTGCAAGACGTACACAATCCGGATCAAGCTGCGACACCAACGGAGGCCAGTGTAAGACTGGGTGAGGGAGAAGTTTTGCCGTTGGCCGACGCCAATTCAAACGTGACCCAAGCGATAGAAGCAAAAGGGTTAGGAAACGGGGGCATCTCCCAAGAGGTGGCGCCAAATAACACAATCGCCCTTGACCGCGCCGAAGAGGAGCGGCTTACTCGGGAAGCGGGAAATATCGTCAAACAACTGAGGGCTGCCTGCGAAGTGCAGAAAAACATAGGCAAGAGTGTCAAGAATGGCATTCTTGAACTTGAGGAGCTTTTTGGCCGCATTACGCACTACAGGCGGAGGTGGCTTGCAACCGAAAAGCACCAAAAAGACACGCTCTCCCTCGAGGCATCAGTGGGTCCTAGCAGCAGCAAAAGAATGGCCGGTAGCCCAATTGAAGGCGACTGTGAGAAAAGGAGGAAGGACGAGACCATAAACGAAGTTGACACTCCAGGCGAGGAGTTTCATGTGGAGCGAAACAAGGCAGCGAAAAAAGCGGCCAAAAAGCTACTCCTAGAAAAAACAGACAAAGAGCTCAATCACGAAAAGAACAAAGAACCCCCCGATATACCGCATAAAACAAAAAGCAAACCGCGGCGCAAACCCTTGCGAGAGGCACTGCTTATTAAACCAACTAAGGGCCGAACCTACGCAGATGTCCTCCGTGAAATTAAAGGAGCGGTCAAGCCAGACGACACCAAAACTGCCATCAAAGCAGTTCGACTAACCCGGACCGGTGGCTTGCTGGTGGAATTCGGGCCAGAGGCCACAAACAAAGATGCATTCCGTGAAGCGGTCCAAAAGGTTCTTGGAGATGCGGCAACGGTTGCCTCGCTCGAACCAATGGCCACCCTGGAAATCAGGGACCTCGACTGCGTCACGGACAAAGCTGAAGTAGAGGATGCCATTAGGAGGGAGTTCCCCAGCTTAAGTGAAGTCAAGGCAAGATTGACACGTGAAAACACAAGGGGGCAACGCATGGCTATTGTCGAACTAGCTGATAAAGACGCCCAGCAAATCCTGGCGAAGGGCAAAATTAAGATAGGTTGGGTGATCTACAGGATACGGAGAAGAGCGATCCCTATCCGCTGCTTCAGATGCCTTGAATACGGACACACCGCGTATGGCTGTAGGGGACCCGACAGGAGATCTCTGTGCTACAAATGTGGTGAAACGGGGCACAAAAGGAAGGAGTGCACGAACGAGGCAAAATGCATTCTTTGCAAGGATGCTAAGCTAGCACCCGGCGACCTCAAACATGAGCCGGGGACAGGGAGATGCTGGGTTTTCAAGGAGGCCCTAACTAAAGCCAAATCGATACTCAAATGATCCGCATCCTGCAGGTCAATTTGCACCGAAGCACAAACGCCCAGGACCTACTTGAGCAGTTTGCGAGGGATAAGAAAGCTGACCTCCTGTTGCTGAGCGAGCAACATCATAACAAGGACTCGCAAGCGTGGTGACCTGACAAAACTGGTACCTCGGCCATCTGGGTTCGAGACAGCGCCCGCCTTCAGGTGCAGGGCCATGGACGCGGGGATGGTTTTGTGTGGGTGCGGTGTTCAGGGATAACATATTTCAGTGTCTATCTGACGCCTAACGAGGCAATGCGATCCTTTCGAACCAAACTCGATGCCCTGGAGGACGCTGTCTCGAACACAGAGGGCCACATGCTGGTCGGGGGAGACTTCAACGCTAGAGCCATCGAATGGGGTATGCCACAATCCGACCCAAGGGGAAAGCAAATATTGGACATGGCGGCCAGAACAGCGCTTTTTGTCCTAAATACTGGTAACACCCCTACTTTCCGCCGCTGGGGTTGCGTAGGAACTATACCCGATGTGACACTCGCTTCGGAGTCCCTGGTACCTAGAGTACACAACTGGCGAGTACTAGAGGACTACTCGGCTAGTGATCACCAGTATATAGCTGTTGAGATTCACGACGGTGCCACTCTGCGTGCATATGTCCAAACTTCAATCCTCGGATGGAGGACTGGGAGGATGGACGTCGAGAAGTTCACTGACGCGCTTACGGCAGGCGCACCGTTGCTGGGAGCTCCGCCAGGGAGTGGAGGGCCTACAGCCAAGGACTTGGTGAACTCAACTATGAGTGCCATCATAGCTGCTTGCGAGTCTTCCATGCCCCGCCGGAGACCCCGACACGGTAAGCCTCCAGTATACTGGTGGTCAAACGAGATCGCCGAACGAAGAAGCGAGTGTCACAAACTTCGGCGAGAGGCCCAGCGGGCGCGAACACGGGAGGAGGCAGACACTAGGCTAGCAGCATACAGGTCCGGCAGGAAATATCTTCGCAGGCTTATTAACAAGAGCAAGGCCCGATGCTGGCAAGACCTCGTGGACGATGTAAATAGGGATCCCTGGGGCCTTGGCTACAAGCTGGTTATGGGGAAACTTGGTGCCCCACGGAAGCCTTGTATACATGACGCGGAAAAGATGGACGCGATAGTGCGGGGACTCTTCCCCGCCCATCCCGTCCGTGTTGACGCTGTCCATGGTGAAACAGCAGTCGAGTGCCCACTCTTCACACAGCTGGAACTGGAGGAGGCAGTCCTCTCCCTGAAAGCGAGGAAGGCTCCAGGTCCAGATGGTGTTCCAGCTGAGGTTTTGCAGCTCGTCTATCACCATTGTCCTGACTTGCTGCTCAGCACATTCAACGCTTGCCTACGGGACGGGGTTTTTCCGGTACGATGGAAGGTGGCGAGGCTCGTGCTGGTCAGCAAGGGAAAGGGAAATCCCGAATCGCCGTCTGCATACCGCCCGTTATGCATGCTAGACACGGCTGGGAAAGTGCTAGAGAAACTCATCAAGGGAAGACTCACTGACGCGATTTGTGCTGCTGGGGACCTATCTCCCCGGCAGTACGGTTTAGAGCAGGACGTTCTACCATTGATGCGATTGCAGAGGTGGTGAACGCGGTCCAAAAGGCAGAGGCATATAGTCGCACCAAGCGACGGATCGTCCTGTTGGTGACACTCGACGTCAGGAATGCCTTCAACTCCGCTAGATGGGTGGATATTCTGGATACGCTGGAAAACTTTCAAGTTCCAGAATATCTAATGCGGCTTTTGAGGAACTACCTAAAGGACCGAAGCCTGCTCTACGACACGACACAGGGCCAACGAAGGATGGAAATTACATCGAGTGTTGCCCAGGGATCTATCCTTGGTCCGGACCTGTGGAACGTGTCTTACGACGGGCTACTAAGACTTGAGATGCCAGATGAGTCGCGCTTGGTCGGCTATGCAGATGATGTTGCGGCTCTGGTCGCCGGACGCACCGTTGAACAAGCGCAACTTAGGCTAGGTATGCTGATGCGCCGAGTGAGGGACTGGATGACTGCTCGCGGGCTCAGTTTAGCACTGGAGAAAACCGAAGTGGTCATCTTGACAAAAAAGAGAGTCCCTAGAGTAAGGATGATCAGTATTGGAGTTATACAAATCGAATCGAAGCCAGCGGTGAAGTACCTGGGGCTACTGATCGACTCGAAGATGAGTTTCTCTGAGCAAATCAGGGCAACGGCTGAGAAGGCTGCTTCGGGAATATCGGCCCTGAGTTGACTTATGGCCAACGTAGGGGGATCCAGCCCATCAAGACGACGCCTCTTGATGAGTGCTGTAGGGTCAGTGCTACTGTACGGAGAAGAGGTATGGGGCGACGCTCTCAACAAGGAGGTATACCGGAAACGATTGGCACAGGTACAGAGAAGTGGAGCACTGAGAATTGCATCTTCGTATCCAACCGTTTTCCGACTCGGCGGTGAGAGTGATTGCAGGCGTGATACCTGTCGCCCTCCTTGCTAGAGAGCGCCGCGCTATTTACATGCGCCGAAACGAGGATGCGAGGGAGATGGTTGTTCGCGAGGAGAGACAACGCTCGCTCAACGATTGGCAGCAGTCTTGGAGGAATTGCACGAAGGGAAGGTGGACTGCGCACCTCATCCCGGATATGAGACCGTGGCTGAATCGAAGACATGGTGAGACTGACTTCTATCTGACCCAGCTTTTGAGTGGGCACGGGTGTTTTCAGTCTTACCTGCACAAGATCGGTAAGTCACAGTCTCCCGATTGTCGGCTCTGCCCAGGAGAGGAGGACAATGCCTGTCACACATTTTTTGCGTGTACCAAATGGGCCAGGCTTTGAAGGGAACTTTACAGGGAGACGGGAGAGCTCACCCCGGATAATATAGTTGCGGTGATGCTCGAATCGGTTGACAAATGGAACCAGGTGGCACATTATGCTCGGGCAGTCCTAAAAGATAAAAGGAACTCACAGCAGCCGGAGGTGCTGGGGCTGGGGGATCGCTCTTCTAGAATTTCCTCTTCCCCTCTCCACTCCCGCTACGAAAGGGACTCCCCAGCTTGAAGGCGCCCCACGGCGTAACAAAACGAGACCTGGCCCGAAGTAATGTGTCAAACGGTTCCAGGCTAGGTTCTCGGATTGACAGGGGAGGTGTTTAGTGGGTAGTCCAAAGGTATCCTCCATGGGAGTCCCACACTGCCAGACTCGGCGGGCGTAAATGCCTTCACCTCCCTACCACAAAAAAAAAAATATGATTTTATCCATCTAAGTAAATCGCCATGGATCCCCATCTTGAATAATTTTTTAATCAATAGAGAATGATTTATTTTATCGAAAGCCTTAGAGAAATCTGTATATACTGCGTCTACTTGGTGTCCTGTATCAAGGGCGTCAAACAGAATGTCTGTATAGGAGACGAGATTCGTGTTAACAACACGACCGGCAAGAAAACCATGTTGCGCAGAAGCTATATGTTGACGAGCACAGGAACTTATGAAGTTTGTAACAAGCTTCCCGAAAATCTTACCAAATATGCATAATTTTGAAATAGGTCGGTATTGTGTTACATCATGTATGTTTCCGCCTGTTGGTATGGAGGTGATAAGTGCTTTCTTCCAAACATCTGGGAAAATCCCACTACTCAATGATTTTCTGAATAAAATAGTGAGAGGTACGGATAACTCTTTTGCCAATTTGGAGATGAATAAAGGATGAATGTTATCTACCCCTGCACTTTTATTAATATCTACTTCGCTTAACAATTTAGATAAATTATCAAACGATATTTCAAATGTGTTAACGTCAACAACTCCCGCGGAAGCCAAAGAGCTACTTTGATTCGCAGACGCACCATCAGTTTGTGGGACAAAAACAGAATAAAAATAATCATTAAACATATTTGCAGTTTTCTCACTATCGCTTGAATTCTCATTTAAAAATTGCAGATAGGCTTGAATGTTATTAACGGTATGCTTCGATTTAACATAAGACCAAAAGTATTTAGGTGACGAAGTGATATTTTTTTCTGCTAACAAGATGTAGTCATTATAACATGAAACTCTCAAACGTTTTGCTTGGCTGCGGAGTTCAGCGAAAAATTGGTAATCCCGAATGTTGCCATACTTTTTCCACAATGCATGTACTTTTTGCTTTTTACGAATAAGTTTAATTAGGGCAGTACTGTACCAGGGTGGATAGTTGTTATTTACGTGCACCTTTTTTTTGGAACATAGATATGCATCAAGCTGTATAGAGTGCTATAGAAATAAGAAACAGCATCATCAATAGTTAATTTAGAGAGTTCTGTTTCCTAGTTTATTTTCAATAATTGACTACTTAATTCAAAGTAGTTCGCTTTGTGGAATTGATTTTTGAGATGGTTTTTCTCTGCTAAATAAACTGTATTTGGAAGAGAAAATTGAATATAGAGAGCTTTATGGTGCTGGTCTTCACTAGTAAGAGAAAAAGCGCTAGGAGTAACATTGCAATGACAATTACTTAGTACTAAGTCTAAAGTGCGATTATTTTTGTTGAAACAACCATTGTATTGATAAAGCTCACTTTTATTCATGAAATTAAGTAGTGACATGGCTTTAGAATCGTAATTGTGAACTATCCGCAGCCGGTTATTTCTATCTGGAAGCCAACTGGCGTATGAAATGTTAAAGTCACCTAACACCAGAAAACTGTCACAAGAGGTGTTATTAATAACAACAGACGCATTATCAAAAAAGGTATCCAATTGTGTGAAGTGGTTGTTATTATGAGGAAAATAGCAACAAGCTTAGTGCAATCGTATATGTGTTTTGGCACCACTATGAGATTGAAAGCCGTACATCCCACTTGATCCATCAGAGAAACTCAATTGACCGTGATTACTTGTCGTACTTAACTCAAGACAGCCACAATTCTTCGGAGTTCAAGGTTGAGCACCAATCGTCTTGACGCCAGCCACATGACATATATTGTTAATATCTTAATCTTTATTTTAAGCTGATTACAAATTTTTTAATCATTATGAGCCAAAAGTCTTTCTGTCGCTATAGAACACACTTTTCATGCTCAAAAATTATTTTTTTCAAGTATTTCGGCTTGTTTTTCAGATTTATCAAACTATAATTTATTTACTGAGCTGCCAGACTTTTAAATTAGAAATTCAAACTATATGTTCCACGAATGATTGATATTTCTTACCGTTGAAAGTTTTTTTAATAATACGTGATATTCACTCCAACTGAAAAACTACAAATAAATCCAATCCAACCCAATCCAACTTAAAATATCCTAAGAACAGTTTAAGTTTCTATAATTGACCGGTAACTGAATCAGTTTCTTTGTTTAAATTGGCAGGTAAAATTAGCCACCATGAGTGAAACCCCCAAAAATGAATTAACACCTACAACATTGTCGTAATTCCGTTCTTCTGACTTTTGTTCATAATAAGTAGTCTCAAAATGAGGCTGGAACATGCGTTTTATATACAATACCTGATTACAATTAACTTTTTTAAACAAAAAGGCGAATTGATTTAGATAAGCTTTTTAATAGCAATAGACAGTCTAAGATTTAACAATGATTTTAGCAGCGCTAGAAATTCGAGATGGATTTCAAGAAGTGCTCGCTACTGTACTTTCTTTCACAATTGCGAAATCATGCGAATCTTATAATCATTTTGTATTCATGCATTAAATTTGATTTTTAATGCAAAGTGAACATCTTAAAGGACAAGAAGCCCTTCCTTTAATCAAATTAAACCCAAAGAATGCCCTGAATATCCTCTTCATTTTTTTCGCTAAGAAAACTGCAAAGAAAAATATCAGTCGTTTCACATATCAACATCTGTGGGAGTTCTCATATATGCGCTGCCAAAGGTAATTTACTTTACGTAGAAGATGTTCGAAGCGAATGTTATGGTTGATGACAGTAAATGGGAATTTAGGGGATTCTCGTTGCGATTATTATGTGTTTTGGTGGTGAACGATAAAAGCAGTGTTTATGTCCCGAATAAAAATGGGGAGAAAAAATTTTGTATCAGAGTATTTCGATGTATTTATGAATTCAGCCCCTGGCCTCAGTGTTTACTACTGCATGCATTAATAGCTTTAATTATATATGAATTGGATTATCGGAGATTTTTGTTTTGTTATCGACGGATATTATGAAGTAAGTTTTATTTGCTCAAATTATTTCCCAAGGGATAGACAAATATTGTAGCGAAGAAAATGTGAGATAAGAAAGCACAATAAATTGATTGGCCCGAGAAGCTCAATGCAATCGTCGTACCTAAATGCTGCTTTTAATGTTCATTGTGACTCTCATTGACCATTAACTAATGTGGAAACGGTGTCCACGGAATTAATCGTACCGAATCATATAATGTTTACGTGATATTAGAATCGTATATTTAAGTCCAGTTTAAATTCAACATAATACAAAAACCTCTGAATGGAAACAGGAGTGTTAAATGGAAAAAAATGTTAATTTATCCTCGACAGCATATGAACCTTTCTGTTCATTAAGATGAGTATGCGGGTACACGTCACGTGTCGCAAGCAGCGTCCTCAATTAATCATATCTGATGTAAATGCTTTGATGCCTTCGTGTCGTTTTTCTGCTTAAAAGAAGTAATTCGAGGACAATATGAACTAATCCTTTCGTGCCCATTTAATAGAACATTGCTCATATCTAATATCTGGAGGGCTAGTTACAACTCAAGATTTTAGTCGATTGATATGGGCCCCCAGAGTGATACTTGAAAATTATTGCACGTTATTCAAATACTGTGTAAACCTCCATCCGCTCTATTTGCATTGAATGAAGGAAGTCATTGTGCTATGGGGGCTCGAAAATGCAAATGACCCTTGTGATCTAAATAGGATCAAAGATGATAGAAATTTGTCAATCATCCACATCAACTGAGAATCTAGGCGCTAAATTGTGTTACACCCTTTTCTTTAACGCTTTCGTGTTGACAGTTTGATGTTATCTTTTCGGATGGTTTTTGGCTTCAAATCTACTTAAGAGTAATTAAATCGAGAAGTTAAACGGGTAGGTTTGCTTTTACGATTTCTATGCAAATAGCCAGTATGGGTATCTTATAACATTGTAGGAAAGAATATTTTAGGATCATTAAGGATTACGCCTGGAGCAAACCATTTGCTGCTGAAATCTAATTGTCATCATCTCAATTTCTTTCTGTTTTCATTTGGTAGAGTAAAAAACTCATTGACGTTGATTAGAGTAGCCTGGGTTCGTTTTTAGGGTTTTGTAAAATAATTATTTAAAAATCCTACTAAAATCGCGACCTTTCTGTCCGTCCGTTCGTGTGTCACAGCAGTTTTTCTCGCAAACCACTTAAGCTAGAAACACCAAATTTTACGTGTAGGTGTAAAGTTGTGCTTTCTTAAAAGTTCAATTACGAAAAAAATGTTGTTAGGTATTTAAGGGGGGTCTCCCCATATAGGGGAGCGGCCCCCGGAAAAAAAAATTTCATCAAAGGTAGTCAATATGGATATCATATGAAAGGTCGTAATGAGAACCTTTCAAAACAGGTCTTAAACTGACATTTTTTGCTTCAGGGGCGCACACGAAGGGGAAATACATGAAAAATTTGTGTTCCCCCTCGCGATTGGACACCTGTGATCCGAAAGATCTGAAAAAAATCATAGCGATAGATGTTTATGAGTACAAAAACAAAAAATACCTTCGAAGTCGAAATTCGCTCAACTTATCTAATAATAGTATGATCTTCGAATTTCGCATTTTCCCAATAAAATCGCATAAGTACCCTTAAACTCAACAATATTGAAGTAGCCACATATAAGGGCCTAATACTCTGCAAGTTTTATGAAAATCGAATCATATTCGCGGAAGTTCTAGCCATTTGAGATATCTCCAATTACAACTACAATTACACACGGTTTTGGTATTTTATGGACTTCCCACCGGTTCAGACACTGCAATTTTGATTTGATCTTCTTAAAATTTCCAGATAAGATGTATAGCAATACACACTTTTTGGAATTCAGGATTTGAGTGATTTTTGGTAGTTTGGAACAAAATGGCGACCGTTGAAATCGGAGAAACAATGGATTTTCCTTTAAATGTGCACATCTCTTTGGCATGCCTCTTGACTTTATTTGTTGCTGGTGGCCGTATTTCGGAGAGGTTGGGTACAAAACCCTTCTGACATGAGCGTAGGTCTGTCTACCCTACTTGTTTTCTGTAATTATCGGTAAAACTGGAAAAGTGAAATACAAATAAACAAGTTGGATAAGCAGAAGGACAGTCCAACAAGCAGGATTTTTTAAACAAATATTGATAATTTGCAACTGTTTCGAAATCGCAAAGAAAGCATTGAGAGTTCAATAGTTGTTCACATTTCATGCATACTGATTTCACATTCATTTCCTCCTCACCCCAGCGGAAGAGTACGTGGCACGCCTTTTTCCATGGTATCCCACTAGGCCTCATCCTCATTAGGCATTGAAATAAGTCAGTCTCAAATTGGTGCTCAACGGGACTGAAAGCGAAATTTTCTTGCTTGTAAACCATTGCTGCATTGGATGTGATCAAATGCTTAAAGTTGTCTCATACCTAGCCCAAATAGCTCTGTGATAACTTAAAAATATTTCTGAAGTACCATCTGTGATGGGGAAACTCGCGAAAATATTATCGATGAGGGAATCACCTCTAGTTGAGGAAGTTTGGTATACCAAGGGTTGTATAATATGCTTTTCCATAAACGAAGTAATTCGGCATTTTCTACTTTGCAAAAAATTTTCGGTAAAGTCACCAAAACAACAGTCTTCGCAAATTCGCTATATTCTGAAGGAAATAATTGTGCTTCTAGCGTGCGAATGAAGAGATACAGAGGGCATTTCGGTGATCGATACGTGGTCGCTAGTCACACTTTATGAATGTAAAATGAATTGATTTCATAATCTGAAGCTGAAGTTCCTTTTATAAAGGCAATACAGCCATATCCCCTGCTTGATGGCCCATTAGTTCGATCTTTTTCTACAAAATTTTCGAAATGAAATACGTCAGATTCTGTACTCCAAGTTTCCAAGATCAAGGTAATGCCTGACGCTTATTTCTCTCAAAATCAATGGCTCTTAAAACCCTAACAGCTCCGTTCACAAGCCCATCCGCTAAATCGATATTCATTGTCACCATATATCGGGAACTAACTTTCAGATGGAGCCTCTATGACAGCCCAACCGTTTTTAGGGTTTTGTACTAAAATACAAAACCCTATTGCAATCACGACCTGTGTCCGTCTGTCCGTCTGTCCGTCCGTCCGTCCGTCCGTCCGTCCGTCCGTCCGTCCGTCCGTCTGTATGTCACAGCACTTTTTCTCCGAAACTATAAGGGCTACAGCCATGAAACTTTGTAGAAAGGTCAGAAGTGGTGACCTCTTGAAAGTTCAAGGGTGGAAAAATTTTTCAAAGGCGTTTAAGGGGGGTCTCCCCATATAAGGGGGTGACCCCTCAAAAAAAAATTTTCACCATTGGTAGTCGAGTAGGGTGTCATTGGAAAGGCCTCAATGAGATCTTTTCAGAACAAGTCTGAAAATTGTCTTATAAGTACCGAGGGGGGCAGGGGAAGGGGAAATGTACGAACTTTTCGCGTACCCCCCCCTCGCGATTGGACACCTTCCATCCGAAAAATCTGAAAAAAATCATGAATGTAGGCCTTAATGAGTACAACAACAACAAATACATGAGAAGTCGAAATTCACTCAACTTTGTTAGTAATAGTATGATTTATCGATTTTGTGTTTTCTTGAATAAAATCTAAACGGTACCCTTAAACTCAATAAAATTTAGCAAAGAGATGACTTTTTATAAGATTGATCTTTTCTGAAAGTTTCATAAAGATATAATGGTATTTACCGAAGTTATAGCGATTTGAATTTTCGTGTATTACTATGGAGCAATATGCCCTGTATTACTATGGAAACATATTGCTATGGAGCCATATGCGCTTTTTACCGACTTAGACACTACAGCTTTGCTAGAATTTGCATGAAAATTTCAGGAGTGATAGGTATCATGAAGATGAGTACATACAATTGAAACAAGTCGAAGAGGCAGGAGAGAGCTCCTAGCAAAAGGGCTTTGTAACCATTCTAGGATTCGAAAAAATAGGCCATGAATCGATGATTACAGTACAGAGGAGTGGCCCCTGAAAAAAAATTTCATGAAAGGTAGCCGATATGAGTATCAACTGAAAGTTCTCTATGAGGGCTTTTCAAAACAGTTCTTAAACTGACAGTTTTTGCTTCAGTGGGAGCACCGGGGGGGGAAATACATGAAAAATGTGTTTCCTCCCTCGCGAATGGTCACCAGTGATCTAAAAAATCTGAAAAAAATATCAAAGGAGATATTTATGGGTATAACTATAACAAATACCTCAGAAGTCAAAATTCGTTCAACTTTGTAAATAATAGTATGAACCTCGAATTTCACATTTTCTCCAATTAAATCGTCTTTGACATGTTTCTTGATTTTATTCGTTGCTGGTTACTGCATTTTTAAAGTTGAGTACAAAACCCTTCTGACATGAGCATAGGTCTGTCTACCCAACTTGTTGATATTGGCTGAGACTTTACTGACTTAGTAGCTTTTTCTTTTGCCTTAGAGTTTGGTTCTCTAAAAACTTCATCCAGTGCATTTACAATAGCGCCTTCAGAAACCGTTTTGGATAATATCCTTTCATTATGGTCGTCAACTTTGCTTGTTACTGTAATAAAGATTGACAGCATTGAAAGCTTCAGCAGGAAGATTTTCTTTAGAAAAGCATCTTGAACTGATGAGATTTACATCACTATCAGTCAGTGTCCCATCCACCATGTTATTTAACGCTCTAGCAAATGCAGCATCATCTTTCTGTCGCATTATTTTGTTGAGCTGAAATAGTTTGAAAAGCTCTCATAATGGAGCACCATCTAAATTAGCTGAAGGATTTCGGCTGGAATTGGGCTGGAAAGCCCAATGATCACCTACTGGCATGGGTTGCCGTAAATCACCGACAGCTAGAATTGATATTCCACCAAATAATTCTTCACTCCAAAATATCTGCTGAAGCCGTGTCTGTACTTGATGCAATGTGCGTGATCGAACCGTCGACATTTCATCGATTTTAACTAGTTTAAGGTCTAATAACTTGAATATATAGTGTTTGCCATACTTGCAGATAGTAATGAAATGGAAGAACCAGCCTAAGAAATAGGCAACAGAAACGCAGAGTGAAGAGTCTGTACACCTATTCCCTACGCAGCCTTCCCAGTAGTAGCACATAGCAATATTTTTATTTTATCTGGGTTTGAGTGCGGTTCCCCGTTAAAATGTATATTAAGACTTTGGAATATTGCTTTAATGAGAACACTTTTCCCTACACCTGCTCCATCATAAATAATGGTATATAAAGGTGGGTATATAAAGGTGGAGTGGAGGCTTATAGTCTGAAGGAAGTGGGTTATATGCTATAAATAATCTCGCTGGCCAAGTTTCAAAGAACGCGTTAGTCCCGTTTATGCTTTATTACTTAAAATTGTGGAAAATCGTGGGAAAAATTGAATAAGATATGGCTGTTTTAAGTTTGCGTATGTTTGTAAATAGTAACTTGTTCGAGCCAAATCGACTGATGCACGGGATTTTGCTATTGAGTATAGTTTAGCGTGGATTGAATATTATTTTGCTTTATTTTAATGAAAGTAATTTAAGGTTACTATTTTAATGAAAATAATATAATTACAATTGTCTTGACTTACTGCACAGTACATTCATCGCTTGTATATGGAATGGGGGTTTTCCAGTACCATGAGAAGTAGCAAGGCTCATGCTGATCAGGAAGAGGAAGGAAAACCCTGTATCGCCGTCTGCATACCGCCCAATATGCACGCTAGATACTGCTGGAAAGATGCTGGAGAAACTCATCAAGGGAAACTCACTGACGCGATTCGTACTGCTGCGGACCTATCTCCTCAGCAGTATGGCTTTAGGGCAGGGCACTCCACCATTGATGTGATTGCAGAGATGGTGAAAGTGGGCCAAAAGGCAGTGGTACATAGCCGCATCCAATGATATACCGTCCTGTTTGTGACACTCGACGTTAGGGACAGCTTCAACTTCTTCTGGATACGTTGAAATAATTTTTTCAAGCTCCAGAATAGCTGATGAAGCTTCTAAGGGATTACCTGAAGGACCGAAGCCTATCCCACGACGCGACATTGGGCAAACGAAGGATGTAATTTACATCGACTGTTGCCCAGGGATCTACCCTTGGTCCAGACCTTCAAAACATGTCTTATGATGGGCTACTGAGACATGAGATGCCAGATGAGTCATACTTGATCAGCTTTGCAGATGATGTTGTGGCTCTAGTTGCTGGAAGCACCGTTGAACAAACGCAGCTTAGGCTAGGTTTGCTAACGTGCCGAGGGAGAGGCTGGATGACTGCTCGTTGATTCAGTCTAGCACTGGAGAAAATCGAATTGGTCATCTTGACAAAAACTAGAATTCTAGAGTAAGGATGATCATTATTGGAGACATATAAATCAAATCAAAGCAAGAGGTGAAGTACCGGGAGCTATTGATTGACTCGAAGCTGAGTTTCTGTGAGCAAATCAGGGTAACAGCTGAGAAGGCTGCTTCGGGAGAATCGGCTATAAGGTGACTTATGGCCAACGTTGAGGGACCCAGGCTATCAAAAAGACGCCTCTTAATGGGTGTTGTAGGGTCAGTGCCACTGTATGGAGCAGAAATAAGGAGTGACGCTCTGTAATGTGACGCCTACGCCCGGGAATCGAAGTGATTCCGATCCCGAACCCTTGCAACCGGCCAGATGGATATGTCCTCGAAGTGCCAGCGGACTTCATCTGTCGTGCGGATATCGTTGTGCAGAAAATATTTTTTTTTTCTGTCCGAATATTTAGATCTGTGGATATAAATATTCGAAATATAGAATTAATCCCAAACCCCGGCACGTTTCGAGACATAGCCATCTGGAAATGCCCCTCCACCGTGGCCATCGAGAAAACTATGCCACTGGCGACAACTGGAGAGGCACATTGCCGCCATATGGCGTGCCATTCCACACACAGATGTTTTGTCCGAGGTGACAACCGGGAATTTTGACAGCCACATGGCGGCGAAGAAAAAGAAAAGAACTTTTTGTGGTGATCGATGGTTCGCGATCGTAGTTTGTGCTGTCTAGAACATTTCAAGTGCTTTTCTACCTCTTAACATACTTTCGTGACGATCGTTTGTGTGTAGGATTTGGTCGGAGCAAAACGTACTCAAGAAAACAAAAGGGAACATCAAACACTTGAGAAATTCACCGGAACATTGCCTCAGGCTAGAACATGGAACTCTGTCAAACTCAGCAAGAAGATCAACAGGCTCCAATCATGAAAGAGGTTAGTTTAGTTAAGAAAGATTTAGAAAATATTAGAATATTTTGTCTAGGTGAGCGGAAAGGCATCAGAAGACCATCGCGAGCTATGAGAAGGAATAAGGTGCTGCTGTCCTTGATCATCGTTAGTGGTTTCCTAGTGATATTCTATGCGAATAGTGATTTCTTCTCACGAAAGTCACTATGGGCTATCTTTCAACCTGAGCTCGAAGAGATACGTCCCATCGTAAACTTTACAGCTGAAATCAAGCGAATCAAGTATTCACCACGACACAATGATACCGAATATAATATATTCGTGATCTATGCCAAACATAACTACGAACTGCTGAAAAAGTTTGAGCTCTTCGCCAAAAGCTTAATTAAATATACAACGATCAAGGGCCATTTGCAGCCAGTTAGTCCACCATCCATTCTGGCTTTGTGATCGGCTTTATCATTGCCAGGTGTTGCAGTTGCCTGTCGCGAAACACTTTCCCGAGTGGCCATATTGGCAGAACGATTTCGCGATACCTATTTGTTTTCCGAAGCTCGCATATCCTTTTTCAACGCGGCAACCTCTTCGCAGACCAAATGTCACTACTTGGCAGCCATGTATGTATAATATAAAGTAAATAGATGGTGGATAGATATATAGGCAAATAAGTGTAGGAAACGAATTGAAGAAAGTACACTTATAATGGAAAGTTAAACATATTCCCATGTATAGGATGTATGTATATGTATCGACACTGACTATACCGCGCATTTTAATGGAATTATTGATTTATTTTCTCCTCAAGTCATTTTACGGATAACTTTTCCAAAGTTTTTTTTTTTTTTTTTTTTTTTTTGTGGTAGGGAGGTGAAGGCATTTATGCCCGCCGAGTCTGGCAGTGTGGGACTCCCATGGAGGATACCTTTGGACTACCCACTAAACACCTCCCCTGTCAATCTGAGAACCTAGCCTGGAACCGTTTGACACATTACTTCGGGCCAGGTCTCGTTTTGTTACGCCGTGGGGCGCCTTCAAGCTGGGGAGTCCCTTTCCTAGCGGGAGGGGAGGGGGGAAGAGGAATTGCCAGAAGAGCGATCCCCCAGCTCCAGCGCCTCCGGCTGCTGTGAGTCCCTTTTATATTTTAGGACTGCCCGAGCATAATGTGCCACCTGGTTCCATTTGTCAACCGATTCGAGCATCACCGCAACTATATTATCCGGGGTGAGCTCTCCCGTCTCCCTGTAGAGTTCCCTTCGCAGCCTGGCCCATTTGGTACACGCAAAAAATGTGTGACAGGCATTGTCCTCCTCTCCTGGGCAAAACCGACAATCGGGAGACCGTGACTTGCCGATCTTGTGCAGGTAAGACTGAAAACACCCGTGCCCGCTCAAAAGCTGGGTCAGATAGAAGTCAGTCTCACCATGCTTTCGATTTAGCCACGGTCTCACATCCGGGATGAGGCGCGCAGTCCACCTTCCCTTCGTGCAATTCCTCCAAGACTGCTGCCAATCGTTGAGCGAGCGTTGTCTCTCCTCGCGGACAACCATCTCCCTCGCATCCTCGTTTCGGCGCAGGTAAATAGCGCGGCGCTCTCTAGCAAGGAGGGCGACAGGTATCACGCCTGCAATCACTCTCACCGCCGAGTCGGAGACTGTTGGATACGAAGATGCAATTCTCAGTGCTCCTCTTCTCTGTACCTGTGCCAATCGTTTTCGGTATACCTCCTTGCTGAGAGCGTCGCCCCATACCTCTGCTCCGTACAGTAGCACTGACCCTACAGCACTCATCAAGAGGCGTCTTCTTAATGGGCTGGGTCCCCCTACGTTGGCCATAAGTCGACTCAGGGCCGATATTCCCGAAGCAGCCTTCTCAGCCGTTGCCCTGATTTGCTCAGAGAAACTCATCTTCGAGTCGATCAGTAGCCCCAGGTACTTCACCGCTGGCTTCGATTCGATCTGTATATCTCCAATACTGATCATCCTTACTCTAGGGATTCTCTTTTTTGTCAAGATGACCACTTCGGTTTTCTCCAGTGCTAGACTGAGCCCGCGAGTAGTCATCCAGTCCCTCACTCGGCGCATTAGCATACCTAGCCTAAGTTGCGCTTGTTCAACGGTGCGTCCGGTGACCAGAGCCGCAACATCATCCGCATAGCCGACCAAGCGCGACTCATCTGGCATCTCAAGTCTCAGTAGCCCGTCGTAAGACACGTTCCACAGGTCCGGACCAAGGATAGATCCCTGGGCAACACCCGATGTAACCGCCATCCTTCGTTGGCCCTGTGTCGTGTCGTAGAGCAGGCTTCGGTCCTTTAGGTAGTTCCTCAAAAGCCGCATTAGATATTCTGGAACTTGAAAAGAGTTTTCCAGCGTATCCAGAATATCCACCCATCTAGCGGAGTTGAAGGCATTCCTGACGTCGAGTGTCACCAACAGGACGATCCGTCGCTTGGTGCGACTATATGCCTCTGCCTTTTGGACCGCGTTCACCACCTCTGCAATCGCATCAATGGTAGAACGTCCTGCTCTAAAGCCGTACTGCCGAGGAGATAGGTCCCCAGCAGCACGAATCGCGTCAGTGAGTCTTCCCTTGATGAGTTTCTCTAGCACTTTCCCAGCCGTGTCTAGCATGCATAACGGGCGGTATGCAGACGGCGATTCGGGATTTCCCTTCCCCTTGCTGACCAGCACGAGCCTCGCCACCTTCCATCGTACCGGGAAAACCCCGTCCCGTAGGCAAGCGTTGAATGTGCTGAGCAGCAAGTCAGGACAATGGTGATAGACGAGCTGCAAAACCTCAGCTGGTACACCATCTGGACCTGGAGCCTTCCTTGCCTTCAGGGAGAGGACTGCCTCCTCCAGTTCCAGCTGTGTGAAGAGTGGGCACTCGACTGCTGTTTCACCATGGACAGCGTCAACACGGACGGGATGTGCGGGGAAGAGTCCCCGCACTATCGCGTCCATCTTTTCCGCGTCATGTATACAAGGCTTCCGTAGGGCACCAAGTTTCCCCATGACCAGCTTGTAACCTAGGCCCCACGGATCCCTATTTACATCGTCCACGAGGTCTTGCCAGCATCGGGCCTTGCTCTTGTTAATAAGCCTGCGAAGATATTTCCTGCCGGACCTGTATGCTGCTAGCCTAGTGTCTGCCTCCTCCCGTGTTCGCGCCCGCTGGGCCTCTCGCCGAAGTTTGTGACACTCGCTTCTTTGTTCGGCGATCTCGTTTGACCACCAGTATACTGGAGGCTTACCATGTCGGGGTCTTCGGCGGGGCATGGAAGACTCGCAAGCAGCTATGATGGTACTCATAGTTGAGTTCACCAAGTCCTTGGCTGTAGGCCCTCCACTCCCTGGCGGAGCTCCCAGCAACGGTGCGCCTGCCGTAAGCGCGTCAGTGAACTTCTCGACGTCCATCCTCCCAGTCCTCCATCCGAGGATTGAAGTTTGGGCATATGCACGCAGAGTGGCACCGTCGTGAATCTCAACAGTTATATACTGGTGATCACTAGCCGAGTAGTCCTCTAGTACTCGCCAGTTGTGTACTCTAGGTACCAGGGACTCCGAAGCGAGTGTCACATCGGGTATGGTTCCTACGCAACCCCAGCGGCGGAAAGTAGGGGTGTTACCAGTATTTAGGACAAAAAGCGCTGTTCTGGCCGCCATGTCCAATATTTGCTTTCCCCTTGGGTCGGATTGTGGCATACCCCATTCGATGGCTCTAGCGTTGAAGTCTCCCCCGACCAGCATGTGGCCCTCTGTGTTCGAGACAGCGTCCTCCAGGGCATCGAGTTTGGTTCGAAAGGATCGCATTGCCTCGTTAGGCGTCAGATAAACACTGAAATATGTTATCCCTGAACACCGCACCCACACAAAACCATCCCCGCGTCCATGGCCCTGCACCTGAAGGCGGGCGCTGTCTCGAACCCAGATGGCCGAGGTACCAGTTTTGTCAGGGTACCACGCTTGCGAGTCCTTGTTATGATGTTGCTCGCTCAGCAACAGGAGGTCAGCTTTCTTATCCCTCGCAAACTGCTCAAGTAGGTCCTGGGCGTTTGTGCTTCGGTGCAAATTGACCTGCAGGATACGGATCATTTGAGTATCGATTTGGCTTTAGTTAGGGCCTCCTTGAAAACCCGGCATCTCCCTGTCCCCGGCTCATGTTTGAGGTCGCCGGGTGCTAGCTTAGCGTCCTTGCAAAGAATGCATTTTGCCTCGTTCGTGCACTCCTTCCTTTTGTGCCCCGTTTCAACACATTTGTAGCACAGAGATCTCCTGTCGTGTCCCCTACAGCCATACGCGGTGTGTCCGTATTCGAGGCATCTGAAGCAGCGGATAGGGATCGCTCTTCTCCGTATCCTGCAGATCACCCAACCTATCTTAATTTTGCCCTTCGCCAGGATTTGCTGGGCGTCTTCATCAGCTAGTTCGACAATAGCCATGCGTTGCCCCCTTGTGTTTTCACGCGTCAATCTTGCCTTGACTTCACTTAAGCTGGGGAACTCCCTCCTAATGGCATCCTCTACTTCAGCTTTGTCCGTGACGCAGTCGAGGTCCCTGATTTCCAGGGTGGCCATTGGTTCGAGCGAGGCAACCGTTGCCGCATCCCCAAGAACCTTTTGAACCGCGTCACGGAATGCATCTTTGTTTGTGGCCTCTGGCCCGAATTCCACCAGCAAGCCGCCGGTCCGGGTTGGCCGAACTGCTTTGATGGCAGTTTTGGTGTCGTCTGGCTTGACCGCTCCTTGAATTTCACGGAGGACATCTGTTTAAGAATGCAAGAAAAAAAAAAAAAAAAAAAAACGATATAAACTATAAAGCGAGAAGTGAAATGTATGAATAGAAAGACTTTTGAGAACGAAAGAATAAATGATGATGTAATGATTAGATAGGTGAACTCAGGTCGCTATAGATATTAATTCAAAGTTATTCTGAGTATAAATTATAGAGAAGAAGCAATTCATGCTTTTCACATTCAGTTACCCACAAAATCGGACTAGTCACTTCGAACAATGTCGATTGCAAGTCACATTGTAATTTTCAATATCATAAATTGAACTATTGTACATAAAAACTTTAAAATTAACAGAACTTATACCAATGTAGAGCATTTCTGCTCAATAACCTATTTTTTTTATTTTGATTGTAAATGTTGCAAAAGTCACAACGTAAAAGAAATATGTATACGGTACATGTAAACCAATACAATGAATTATGCCATATTTTCGGAATTGAATCGGCAATATTAATTTTTTTTGAGAAATTGCATTTGACTCATTTTTATGGAGGAACGTGTCGATTTATTGATCATTCTTCTAAATTTAATATAAAAATCATATTCTTAATATTGAAAGATTTGACCTTGTTTTTACATCCTTGAAAAGTTAATTCCATTGGTACGAATCGAACCGTTTCGTGCCATAAAGCGTTGTTACATAATATTATTGCAAGGTAGCAGTTAAATGGCAACCTTTAACTTATAATTTCATTCTAATTCATACTGCGCAGCCTGAATTAAGACTTACCCGCATTTAAAATGTATTATTTTTTTTTATCATGCGACCCTCCTAAAAACTAAATCATGTTCTTTAAATATGGCTTTCACCGTAAGCTATTGGTATAATATCTAGTATGCAGTGTCGTAAGAAAACGAAAAAAATAATGGACTTATCAAAATCGGGAAATCCAACGCAAGGAGAATAGTATATGTTTAATAGGCGAAAGAAAATAAACATTTAATTGCTTTTTAAGAACAAAGAAATTCGAAATATTCGTGGCATCTAAATTTTCGACAGTAAAAAGTGTTAAGAATCTTAAACAAAAAAAAAAAAAAAACAGACAAACGATTGATACCGCATTAGTGCGTATAAGACTTTTGCTAAGCGTTTTTTTGTATTGTGTTGAAACAATTTCGATAGAATGCTTAGAATTAAAGGGTAGTAGGGTTTTGTAGATTTCCTATGAAAATCCTAGAAAATAATGGACATCGAGAATAAATATTTTAAAAATATAAGTATAACATTATAGGATGGAACAATTTAAGCAAATTTATACATGTTATACAAAATACCCAACTTATTAGATCCCCAATAGTTAGTAAAAAGCAAAATAAACCTTCCACACGTAAATAACCGGAACTTTGTATGTAGCTACAAGTTCACTCGTAGATAATCTTAGAATGATTACGATTCAGTAGGTTTAAGTATGTACATTAAAACAGAAATAATATTTTATTCGCAGAGACGAATTTAAACAAGATAATAAAGTTGGAAACCTAATAACATCATTAACATTAACAGATTTATAAGAATTTAATGTTTGCAAAACCGTTCTCTAGAAATTTCTTCGAATTTCAGTTCCCTCGTCTATTTGTTATTAGCGTTGAATTATAATCCGACTATTATGAATATAATTATTCAGGCCTTTTCACGAAAACGAATTGTGGTAATATTGTGTGCTAGTTTGGTTAGTCATCATTTAACTTGCGTTATCAATAGTGATTGGCATATTTTACCTTTTAAATTTATTATATATTAAAAAAAAAAATACAGTTATAGTATAGATAGATATAAACAAATTACATTTTATTGGAATAGAAAAGACAAGTGACCATTTAAATTCTTTTTCATCTCATTAAATTTCAATGATATTAATTTTAGAATGAACTGAATATGCTGTGAAACACTCCATGCCGCATCGTTTTTTAGGGTTTTGTAAAATAATTTTACAAAACCCTTCTAAAATCGCGTCCTGTCTGTCCGTCTGTCCGTCTGTCTGTCTGTCCGTCCGTCCGTCCGTCCGTCCGTCCGTCCGTGTGTCACAGCAGTTTTTCTCGGAAACTACTTAAGCTAGAAGCATCAAATTTTGTACGTAGGTGTAAAGTGGTGCTCTCTTCAAAGTTCAACTACTAAAAAAATTTATAAGGTGTTTAAGGGGGGTCTCCCCATGTAGGGGAGTGACCCCCCGAAAAAAAAATTTCATTGAAGGTAGCCGATATGGGTATCAAATGAAAGGTCTTGATAAGAACTTTTCAAAACAGGTCTTCGTTTGGCAAAGTTTGCTTCGAGGGGCGCACAGGGAGGGGAAATACACGAAAAATTTGTGTCCCCCCCCCCTCGCGATTGGACACCTGTGATCCGAAAAATCAGAAAAAAATCAAGAATGTAGGCCTTGATGAGTACAACAACAACAAATACGTGAGAAGTCGCAATTCACTCAAGTTTGTTAGTAATAGTATGATTTATCGATTTTATGTTTTCATGAATAAAATCTTAACGGTGCCCTTAAATTCAATGAAATTCAGTACACAGATATCTATTCATAAGATTGATTAACCCTGCAAGTTTCATAAAGATTGCATCATATTTAGCGAAGTTATAGCGGCTTGAATTTTCCTGTATTACTATGGAACAATATGCGCTGCATGTATTACTATGGCAACATATGGCTATGGAACAACATGCGCTTTTTACCGTCTAAGACACTACAGTTTTGCTAGGATTTGCATGAAAATTTCAGGAATGATAGGTGCCATGAATAACTTTGAGAATCAGTTCAGCTAGTGGTATCAGTAATCGTAAAACAAAATAGTGGCTGTTTTAAATGCGAAGATTGAATAATGTTGAGTTATTTTTTCCCAACTTCAACGTTCAAGGTGCATGCTTTGAACACTTGATTCGATTTAATGAATGACGAAAGCTGAGTACCTACAATTAATACTCATAAGTGAAACAAGTCAAGGAGGCGGGAGGGAGCTTCTAACATAAGGGCTTTGTAACAACAACAACAGTACAGGAGAGTGGCCCCTGAAAAAAAATTCATCAAACGTAGCCGATATAAGTATGAAATGAAAGTTTTCATGGGAGCTTTTCAAAACTGTTGTTACACTGTCAGTTTTAGCTTCAGTGGGGGCACAGGGGGGAAATACATGAAAAATGTGTTTCCTCCGTCGCGGGTGGACATCTGAAATAATTATCAAGGGAGATATTTATGAGTATAACAATAACAAAAACCTCAGAAGTCGAAATTCGTTCAACTTTGTTAATAATAGTCTGATCTTCGAATTTCATAGTTTCTCCAATAAAATCGTCATTGACATGCTTCTCGACTTTATTCAATCTGGTGACTGCATTTTGAAAATTGAATACAAAACCCTTCTGACATGAGCGTAGGTCTGTTTACCCAACTTGTTTTATAGTCTATTTGTGAAGAAATCGGCTCGCAAATTAAAAAGATGCTAGTTCAAAAAAGTTTTTGATAGGTTGTTTTCTTAAACACACAGTAACCTTGATCATAAAAATTTCAATTGAAAAAACTTACTGGCTAAACAAAATTGAAACGTAAATTCCAAATGTATTTTATAATCTGTATATCAAAAAAATAAGTATTAAAAATGAATTGCTAAAAGATAACTAACGACTTTCCTTTTCAGTGGCTCGTTCTTTTTCAGCGTGAAAGGAAGTGCAGGGTAGGTATGCCGTCGCGAGGTTAGGGTTTCGACAAATCCGCTGAAGTCGGTTTCGCGTCGCGCGCGGTACGCGGTACCTTTGATTGTTTCGTCATTTCATTAGAGTAGTTTTCGTCGGTTTAAGTTCGAGTAGCATATTTTTCGGTACCGCGTCGGTGAATCGGTACCGCGTCGGTGAATCGGTAACGCGCCTATGGGATTTTGTAGCGTTTTTGATTTGAGATCTGTGGATAGATCACATCCAGAATTAACGTAATGTAGGTTTCTCGTTCTGGATGAGTAATTGTTGACGCGTTTGGAAAACGGGCAAGTTCAGGTGACTGAAATATTGTAATTGAGCGTAATCCATTCGGAGACCCGCGACCGAAATCCTCTCCGAACTAGCTGGCCGACAAGCAGTCACCGCGTGAATGGGTTACGGTGCACGGATTGGTTGACCTGTTGGTACCATCCGTTGGCACTACTCAGACTTAACGTCTAGAACCGATGAGAGGTCGGTTCCGCGTTCGATCTGAAAAGTAGAAAATCATTACAAATGGCGCCCAACGTGGGGCCAAAAACATCCTAAGGGGGAAAGAACTTCGCGTCTTCTGACGAGTTGGTCCTTTACGGAGGATGTAAGGTACTTTGGTACTCGAGTCCCACTATCAGGAGCAGTGGAGTTGTGTGATACACCTTAGAAGTCGCTTCACGTGAGTTGTAGCTTCCGCTCTCCTTTGTTTGATTTTTTTTTCTCGCGACAGAATCCTTCCGATGTGTTGTCCTAGGCTAACCCCTGTAAGGACCTTCTATTTTCTTGATGGAACTGCCAGTCTGATGGGTTTACCTATCAGCATGGACTCTCAAGAAAATAGAAGGCTACCTTGCCTTTATGTCGCGGAAGGATTCTAACTATTTCGTATGCGTGATAGACGAGTGGTATCGGTTCAACGTTCGGTGGCGTATGCTGGAGTTGCGAAGCCCGGAATGCTTCCACGCGTCGGGAATTTCGACCGCGTACTAAAATCGTTACGGTAGCTCTACCACTTGTCTCGTCGAGTCACTTTAACGTAGTTTAAAGACGGTTTTTTGTAATGTATGTGGGTTATGGGGTAATTTTCGTAAATCGACCAAAAGCACCCTTTCTTCGGCAGATTACCACGCACTCTCTTTTCCCGTTGGAGGAGTCGACCACTGAAAAGGAAAGTGTATCAAATACATTTTTTTTTTTCACTTATCTTATCAAAATAGCTCGCCACTATCGGCCACTAATCTATTCCTAAGTTTTTTTAAATAAATATTATATTGTAACATTTTTTTTAGTTAAGGAACTTACTTCTCCCACCAGATTGAACGAAAATGGCAACGAAGCGGACCCCAGAAAAGCGGTGGACCCGGTCCAAAACGGTCCAATCCGCGAACTGTGGAATCTGTTTCGAGGACGTAGTGGAGGGCGTACACAGCGTGCGATTGGATTGTGGACATCTATTCCATCGTGCCTGTGTACAACAGCTCCTCCTCACGTCAGAGAGTTGCCCATTATGTCGGCGACCCATCGAGCGATCTGCCCTAGACGTCCCCCTCGGAACGCCCCTACCAACGCGTGGAGCAGTGGCGAAAGGAGTTCCAGAGGCTGAACAGTCACAACCACTCTTAGACCTGCAAGGAGCAGTAGGCGGTGAAGTTCCGGCCGCAAGTGTCGTGTCCGAAGTGACAACCATGCCTTCCGCCCACTCCATTGACACCCTCGTGGCGTTGATGAGGGATATGTCGGAGAGGATGGGAAACCTGGAGGGAAAGCTCCAGAATCTCCCTAGGAGCCAACCACCCAGTCGCGTGAGAACTCCGCTTGGCTGGGAGCCCAATCCCAGTGTGGCTATGCCCCACTCCCGACAATCCGAGCAATGGGTCCCACCTCCAAGGAACTCAGGAATGGATCCCAGAGCTCCCGAATATAGACCACGACACAGTACCGGACCTCCGTTGGTACCTCCAGCCCCCGAGGCAGTACAGTACAACAGGTCAACAGAGGATGTGATTCCCCCTGGGAACGCATTGACACTTTTTCGAGACCCGACGCCTCGTATCATGGAGAGTTGGCGCCTGAACTTTACAGGGTTCAACGATATGATATCGGCGGACCGGTTCCTTTTCCGGATTCAGGCGTTGGTATCCAGCACCCTGGGAGGGGATTCCTCGGCCTTCCTCCGGCATGCACATCTTTTGTTCAGCGGCGACGCTGCCGACTGGTACTGGAGCTTTAAAGAGTCAACGCCACGTCCCACTTGGCACTCTTTCAGTGCAGCCTTCCGCAATCGATTTGAGGATGGCTTCACTGAGAGAGAGCTAAGAGAGCAAATAAAGAAACGGAAACAAGGCGCTTACGAACCGTTCGACCAGTACTACACAAGTATAGTGAGATTGAGCACTCGCTTGCGAAATACCATGCCCGAGGACGAACTGGTAGAAATTATCAGAGAGAATATGCGCTGGGATCTCCAGAACAGCCTTCTGCATTTTCCCATCAACACCATACAGGGATTGCGCCTCCATGCCCGTAGACAAGAACACTTGGATGAGCGGCGTGGTACCTTCCGTCCACAACCTCGCATAACGGGACCAAATCCCCGAAATCATCACACCGCGGAGTTGATGGCAGCTGACCACCTGCTTACTGATCCAGTACCAGTACCGAGGAGCGGAGCACCACCGGAGCTTGAGGACCCAGCATTGATTGATCGACCCTCCCTTGAAGCAATTACAAGCCCGACGGTCTGTTGGAACTGCCGATAACCGGGACATCGGTTCTATGCATGTCCAGCGGAGCCGACGCTTTTCTGCTACCGATGCGGGAAGGCCGACACATACGCACCTGACTGTGCAAATTGCAAAGGGCGAAAAAACTTGCCACCGAGTGCCGCGACCACCCGTCGGCACTCCTAGACCCCGGACGAACCAATCCAGACCCCATCACCAGCTATGACCCAGCTCCCAACATGACTCCAACTCTGCTGACTCGCACCGCTAAACACAGTTCTCCCGAAGTTCCACAACCGACGTCGTCCTTCGCCGAGGCCAACGCGCAGGGAAATGATAGCGAGACGAAGGTTCCTTGGCATGTAAAACCTTTTCATGTCAGGCTGCGGAATTATTTGGCTACTCGACAGCGCATCTTCCATGAGGAATTGGCCACAACTGTCCCACCGCGAAGCAAGCGAGCCACGCGTCGGATGCGGAGCTTCTGGAGAAAAGTCAGGCAGTCGAGGAAAGTGTTGAAGGACATATACTTAGACGAATTATTGAGGGATGATGATGGGCAATATGCGTCAGTACACCTCCTGCAAAAACGAGTATCAGGCTTAGTCGATACGGGAGCCAGTGTGAATTGCATATCTGCCGAGTTTGCAGGGGAGGTACTGGCAAAGCACGTGGACCAAATCCGTCATTTCACCTCCTGGTTAAGCACGGCGGACGGAACTCGTCACTCTGTAGTGGGAAAAATTATGACGGATGTCACCTTTAAAGGAGTAACTAAACCCATGGAATTTTTCATCATACCTCAGTTAACCCAGAATCTTTATTTAGGAGTGGATTTCGTTCGAAAATTTAACTTGGCCCCGGCACTATTTTCCGGTTCGACCCTGGAGTCCGTCACCACCGTTCCTGACCAATCTCAACCCCCTAACTTACTACGACATACTCTGGATGAAAATCAGCAACTGCGTCTAGACTCGGCTATATCGGCTTTTCCATCGCATGAGAAAGAAGGTCTCGGGAGGACTGCCCTGGTGTTCCACACGATAGACGTGGGGGACGCTAAACCCATAAAACAGAGACATTTCGCCATATCTCCGGCGAAGGAAAAATCGTTATATGCCGAAGTGGATCGAATGCTAGCATTAGGCGTAATCGAAGAATCACAGAGCGCGTGGGCTTCCCCAGTCACCTTAGTTGTCAAGCCGAACAAGGTCCGGTTATGCTTAGATGCCAGACGCTTGAACGCCGTCACAGTCAAGGACGCATATCCTCTACCGTTGATCGAAGGCATTTTGAGTCGATTGCCTAAAGCCCATTTCATCACGAGCTTAGACCTCAAGGACGCCTTCTGGCAAATTCCTTTAGACCCCGGTTCAAAGGAGAAAACAGCCTTCACCGTCCCAGGCCAGCCCTTATATCATTTCGTGACCATGCCATTCGGATTGTGTAATGCCCCCCAAACAATGACGCGCCTTATGGACAAGGTGATACCACCTCATTTGCGGCACCAAGTTTTCGTTTACTTGGACGATCTGTTGCTTATAACCGAGACCTTTGATGAACACATCGACCTGCTTCAGGAGGTGGCTCTACACATCCGGAGGGCAAGATTAACCATCAACATACGGAAGAGCCAGTTTGTGATGACGGAGGTAAAGTATTTAGGTCACATCATTGGGCATGGCCATATCAAGACCGATCCGGAAAAGACTCAAGCGATTGACGTTTTTCCACTACCCAAGACCACCAAACAGTTACGCCGATTCTTAGGCTTATGCGGATGGTACCAGCGTTTTGTACGTGACTATGCCACCATTACCACTCCTTTGACCGACATGCTGCGTAAGGGACGTAAATTCGTCTGGGAAGGGCCCAGCTTGCGAGCCTTTGAAGAGCTAAAGAAGAGTCTGACTACAGCCCCCGTACTGCACAGCCCGGACTTTGACAAACCGTTCTCAATCCATTGTGACGCGAGTCAACATGGGGTGGGAGCAGTCTTAGTCCAGGTTGCACAAGACGGCGAGGAGAGACCTATAGCCTTCATGTCTCACAAGCTGAACCCAGCCCAGCGAAATTACACGGTCTCCGAGCAGGAATGTTTAGCGGCGGTGTTGGCAGTGAAACGCTTCCGAGCCTATGTGGAGGGACACACCTTTGAAATCGTTACGGATCACGCTTCTCTGAAATGGCTAATGAGCCAGACTGATCTCAACGGCAGATTGGCAAGGTGGGCACTGAAACTACAGGCATTTGACTTCACAATTCGCCACCGAAAAGGAAGCCAGCATGTAGTCCCCGACACCCTATCCAGAATGTTCGCCCCTGAAGGAGCCGAGTTGGTCCAAGAGGACGACAGCCCCCAATTGATCGATTTGGACCATCCTGCCTTCAAGTCAGCCAGCTACACCCAACTGATTCACACTATCCAGAATCAACTGTCCCAGCTTCCTGAACTGCGGTTGACGGATGGATTTATTTACAAATGGATGGGACACGCATCCGGAGACCCCATACAAGAAGAAGAACAGTGGAAGTTGTGGGTGCCCGAAGAATTAACCACTGATCTTATCAGACGGGCTCATGACCACCCATCAAGTGCGCACGGCGGATACGGTCGTACACTTAGGCGGTTGAAAACCTGTTTCTTTTGGCCTAAGATGGCACAACAGATAAAAGCGTACGTAGCCTCTTGTGAGCTATGCAAGTGCACTAAAGCGCCCAACACCATTCTTCGGCCACCCATGGGTAAGGTTGAGGTCCCCGAACGCGTGTTCCAGCGCTTGTACATTGATCTTATCGGTCCTTACCCTCGATCTGCTTCTGGTCACACGGGAGCTGTCGTGGTCCTGGACCAGCTCTCTAAATTCCCTATCATAGAACCACTACGTAACATGCACACTGGACCTTTAATCAGCTTTTTGGAGAACCGAGTCTTTCACATGTTTGGAGTTCCGGAGAAACTTGTCTCCGACAATGGGGTCCAGTTCACCTCCAGCAAGTTCCGAGACCTAATGTCCAAATACGGCATCATCCACCAACGAACTGCCGTCTATTCACCACAAGCCAACGCATCCGAACGACTGAATCGTACGCTCATAGCGGCCATCCGCGCCTATGTCCACCCGAATCAGAAGGACTGGGATCGCAAATTGTCCGCCATCACTAGTGCGCTGCGCTCGTCGTACCACGCCACTACCGGCATTTCACCGTATTTCGCAGTATTCGGCCAGTACATGATCTGTCATGGGAGCGCTTACCGGCTATTGCGGCAGCTGAAATCGCTAGAGGACCCAATCGTGGTTCTAGAACCGCACGAAAAGCTCCAACTTCTGCGAGATCAACTGCGGGAGAAGATTGAAGAAAGTAGACGGATGGGAGAGGAGCGGTACAACTTGCGATCTCATCCTTCTGGCTTTAAGGCAGGCGACGAAATATATCGTCGAAACTTCCGACAGAGCGATGCCACCCGCCATTACAATGCCAAACTAGACAAGAAATTCGTGAAGTGTCGAGTCCTACAAGTAATAAGCCCCACCCGATACCTCATCGCGGACATGACTGGTAAAACCCTGGGAATTTACCACGCAAAAGACCTTAGACGATGAAGTGCAACTATTTCCCACGAAAAACCTTGGCGTACCCCAATCTTGGCCTAGACGAAGACCTCCGAATAACACCCGACTCCCTACTATATAGTCACTGTCGAGTCTTCACGAACATGGTTGTAGCCTATCCTTCGAAACCGACCTTCGACCCGCCATGGCCCTAACCAAGACCTTTTATATAGGAGACGGGATCGTAATTACTTCGATTTTGGGGGGGGGGAATGTGTAATGTGACGCCTACGCCCGGGAATCGAAGTGATTCCGATCCCGAACCCTTGCAACCGGCCAGATGGATATGTCCTCGAAGTGCCAGCGGACTTCATCTGTCGTGCGGATATCGTTGTGCAGAAAATATTTTTTTTTCTGTCCGAATATTTAGATCTGTGGATATAAATATTCGAAATATAGAATTAATCCCAAACCCCGGCACATTTCGAGACATAGCCATCTGGAAATGCCCCTCCACCGTGGCCATCGAGAAAACTATGCCACTGGCGACAACTGGAGAGGCACATTGCCGCCATATGGCGTGCCATTCCACACACAGATGTTTTGTCCGAGGTGACAACCGGGAATTTTGACAGCCACATGGCGGCGAAGAAAAAGAAAAGAACTTTTTGTGGTGATCGATGGTTCGCGATCGTAGTTTGTGCTGTCTAGAACATTTCAAGTGCTTTTCTACCTCTTAACATACTTTCGTGACGATCGTTTGTGTGTAGGATTTGGTCGGAGCAAAACGTACTCAAGAAAACAAAAGGGAACATCAAACACTTGAGAAATTCACCGGAACATTGCCTCAGGCTAGAACATGGAACTCTGTCAAACTCAGCAAGAAGATCAACAGGCTCCAATCATGAAAGAGGTTAGTTTAGTTAAGAAAGACTTAGAAAATATTAGAATATTTTGTCTAGGTGAGCGGAAAGGCATCAGAAGACCATCGCGAGCTATGAGAAGGAATAAGGTGCTGCTGTCCTTGATCATCGTTAGTGGTTTCCTAGTGATATTCTATGCGAATAGTGATTTCTTCTCACGAAAGTCACTATGGGCTATCTTTCAACCTGAGCTCGAAGAGATACGTCCCATCGTAAACTTTACAGCTGAAATCAAGCGAATCAAGTATTCACCACGACACAATGATACCGAATATAATATATTCGTGATCTATGCCAAACATAACTACGAACTGCTGAAAAAGTTTGAGCTCTTCGCCAAAAGCTTAATTAAATATACAACGATCAAGGGCCATTTGCAGCCAGTTAGTCCACCATCCATTCTGGCTTTGTGATCGGCTTTATCATTGCCAGGTGTTGCAGTTGCCTGTCGCGAAACACTTTCCCGAGTGGCCATATTGGCAGAACGATTTCGCGATACCTATTTGTTTTCCGAAGCTCGCATATCCTTTTTCAACGCGGCAACCTCTTCGCAGACCAAATGTCACTACTTGGCAGCCATGTATGTATAATATAAAATAAATAGATGGTGGATAGATATATAGGCAAATAAGTGTAGGAAAAGAATTGAAGAAAGTACACTTATAATGGAAAGTTAAACATATTCTCATGTATAGGATGTATGTATGTGTATCGACACTGACTATACCGCGCATTTTAATGGAGTTATTGATTTATTTTCTCCTCATGTCATTTTACGGATAACTTTTCCAAAGTTTAAGAATGAAAGAAAAAACAAAAAAAAAAAAAAAAACGATATAAACTATAAAGCGAGAAGTGAAATGTATGAATAGAAAGACTTTTGAGAACGAAAGAATAAATGATGATGTAATGATTAGATAGGTGAACTCAGGTCGCTATAGATATTAATTCAAAGTTATTCTGAGTATAAATTATAGAGAAGAAGCAATTCATGCTTTTCACATTCAGTTACCCACAAAATCGGACTAGTCACTTCGAACAATGTCGATTGCAAGTCACATTGTAATTTTCAATATCATAAATTGAACTATTGTACATAAAAACTTTAAAATTAACAGAACTTATACCAATGTAGAGCATTTCTGCTCAATAACCTATTTTTTTTATTTTGATTGTAAATGTTGCAAAAGTCACAACGTAAAAGAAATATGTATACGGTACATGTAAACCAATACAATGAATTATGCCATATTTTCGGAATTGAATCGGCAATATTAATTTTTTTTGAGAAATTGCATTTGACTCATTTTTATGGAGGAACGTGTCGATTTATTGATCATTCTTCTAAATTTAATATAAAAATCATATTCTTAATATTGAAAGATTTGACCTTGTTTTTACATCCTTGAAAAGTTAATTCCATTGGTACGAATCGAACCGTTTCGTGCCATAAAGCGTTGTTACATAATATTATTGCAAGGTAGCAGTTAAATGGCAACCTTTAACTTATAATTTCATTCTAATTCATACTGCGCAGCCTGAATTAAGACTTACCCGCATTTAAAATGTATTATTTTTTTTTATCATGCGACCCTCCTAAGAACTAAATCATGTTCTTTAAATATGGCTTTCACCGTAAGCTATTGGTATAATATCTAGTATGCAGTGTCGTAAGAAAACGAAAAAAATAATGGACTTATCAAAATCGGGAAATCCAACGCAAGGAGAATAGTATATGTTTAATAGGCGAAAGAAAATAAACATTTAATTGCTTTTTAAGAACAAAGAAATTCGAAATATTCGTGGCATCTAAATTTTCGACAGTAAAAAGTGTTAAGAATCTTAAACAAAAAAAAAAAAAAAAACAGACAAACGATTGATACCGCATTAGTGCGTATAAGACTTTTGCTAAGCGTTTTTTTTTATTGTGTTGAAACAATTTCGATAGAATGCTTAGAATTAAAGGGTAGTAGGGTTTTGTAGATTTCCTATGAAAATCCTAGAAAATAATGGACATCGAGAATAAATATTTTAAAAATATAAGTATAACATTATAGGATGGAACAATTTAAGCAAATTTATACATGTTATACAAAATACCCAACTTATTAGATCCCCAATAGTTAGTAAAAAGCAAAATAAACCTTCCACACGTAAATAACCGGAACTTTGTATGTAGCTACAAGTTCACTCGTAGATAATCTTAGAATGATTACGATTCAGTAGGTTTAAGTATGTACATTAAAACAGAAATAATATTTTATTCGCAGAGACGAATTTAAACAAGATAATAAAGTTGGAAACCTAATAACATCATTAACATTAACAGATTTATAAGAATTTAATGTTTGCAAAACCGTTCTCTAGAAATTTCTTCGAATTTCAGTTCCCTCGTCTATTTGTTATTAGCGTTGAATTATAATCCGACTATTATGAATATAATTATTCAGGCCTTTTCACGAAAACGAATTGTGGTAATATTGTGTGCTAGTTTGGTTAGTCATCATTTAACTTGCGTTATCAATAGTGATTGGCATATTTTACCTTTTAAATTTATTATATATTAAAAAAAAATATACAGTTATAGTATAGATAGATATAAACAAATTACATTTTATTGGAATAGAAAAGACAAGTGACCATTTAAATTCTTTTTCATCTCATTAAATTTCAATGATATTAATTTTAGAATGAACTGAATATGCTGTGAAACACTCCATGCCGCATCGTTTTTTTTATAGTCTATTTGTGAAGAAATCGGCTCGCAAATTAAAAAGATGCTAGTTCAAAAAAGTTTTTGATAGGTTGTTTTCTTAAACACACAGTAACCTTGATCATAAAAATTTCAATTGAAAAAACTTACTGGCTAAACAAAATTGAAACGTAAATTCCAAATGTATTTTATAATCTGTATATCAAAAAAATAAGTATTAAAAATGAATTGCTAAAAGATAACTAACGACTTTCCTTTTCAGTGGCTCGTTCTTTTTCAGCGTGAAAGGAAGTGCAGGGTAGGTATGCCGTCGCGAGGTTAGGGTTTCGACAAATCCGCTGAAGTCGGTTTCGCGTCGCGCGCGGTACGCGGTACCTTTGATTGTTTCGTCATTTCATTAGAGTAGTTTTCGTCGGTTTAAGTTCGAGTAGCATATTTTTCGGTACCGCGTCGGTGAATCGGTAACGCGCCTATGGGATTTTGTAGCGTTTTTGATTTGAGATCTGTGGATAGATCACATCCAGAATTAACGTAATGTAGGTTTCTCGTTCTGGATGAGTAATTGTTGACGCGTTTGGAAAACGGGCAAGTTCAGGTGACTGAAATATTGTAATTGAGCGTAATCCATTCGGAGACCCGCGACCGAAATCCTCTCCGAACTAGCTGGCCGACAAGCAGTCACCGCGTGAATGGGTTACGGTGCACGGATTGGTTGACCTGTTGGTACCATCCGTTGGCACTACTCAGACTTAACGTCTAGAACCGATGAGAGGTCGGTTCCGCGTTCGATCTGAAAAGTAGAAAATCATTACAGCTCTCAGTAAGGAGATATACCGAAAACAGTCGATACAGATACAGAAAAGAGGAGCACTGAGGATTGTTTCTTCATATCCGACAGTATTTGATTTAGTGGTGAGAGTTATTGCAGGCCTGATACCTCTTGCCCGCCGTGCTAGATAGTGCTACACTATTTAGTTGCGTCGAAGCGAGGATACGAGAAAAACGGTTGCCCGAGAGGAAAGACAGTGCTCGTGCAACAATAGGCAGCAGTCTTTGGTGAAGTGGATAAAGGGAAGGTCGACTGCACATCTTATCTCAGATGTGAGACCATGGCTTCATTGAAAGCATGGTGAGACTGACTTCCCTCTGGTTCAGCTTGTGAGAGGGCATGGATGATTTCAGTCTTACCTGCGCAAGAATGGTAAGCCGCAGAACCCCAGTTCTGGGGTTTAGCGATGCCTGCCACACATTTGTTACATTCAAAAAATCGAACAGGCTGTGACGAGACCTCTACATGGAGACAGGAAAGCTAGTATAGCCGCAGTGATGCTCGTATCAGTTGACAAATGGAACCATGTTGCGCATTATGCTCGTGCAGTCCTAAAAGATAAAAGGGACTCATAACAGCTGGGGACATCGGGGCTGGGGATCACTTGTCTGGCGATTTCATTTCCTCCCTCTCCTTTTGCTAGAGGAGAGATCCGGCAGATTGAAGGCTCCTTACGGTGTAAGAAAAGAGATCTGGAAGTAATGTGTCAAACGGTTCCAGGCTGGCTTTTTTGATTGACAAGAGAGGTCCTTAGTCCAGTCGTTTGTGAGCATAAGAGTCCGACGATCCGTGCTTTAATGACATTCACCTCCCAGCCACAAAAAAAAATATTCCCAAATTTGAAATTCTCACCAACGGTAATGAATAGACACTCTGGAGTCAGTACAGCTTAGATTTACTCACTCGCTGCTTATTAAATTATTGTAACTTACTGTTCCTATAATGAACTTTTTATCTTTTTACACGAGCTTTCTTTAAAGCCCCGTTTGATTTTCCTGGATGAATGCCCTCTCTATAACCGTTGCAATAATCTTTTATCATCGGTGTTTTCTGTTATATCTTTGTTTTTCATTCGAGTGCGCTAGTATATCTATGGTTGCCTTCAGTGCGCCTTTTGCTTGTACTGAAGCGAAACTATTTCTTGAAAGCATTTGTATGTGTTCTGAAAATTTCACAATAATGGAACAATAAACAGCTAAGTTATAGCCGATTGAATATTTAACAATTACAACAAAATTAATACGTGATACTAGGGAGATACATGTTTGCAACGGACCTAGCCACTATAAATATGTAGGAATTTTGATAAAAATTTTATAAATGGTTTGTTATATTGATGTGTTCGCATGACTAACTAAACGACGGGGTCAAAACACTTGAAACAAAATGGCGGCGAATATGAAAATATAATAATTCTTTGAGCTCAGTTTATGGAATCTGTATACGAGGTCTGTTCAAAAAGTACCCGGAACTTCCGTTTTTTCAAAAAAATATTTATTTATTCGTCTACATCAATGTGATCCCCTTCAAAGTAGTCCCCTCAGATATAATACACTTACGCCAGCGTTTTTTCCAATCTTCGAAGCACTTTTGATATTCAATTTTTGGTATGTCCTTGAGAACTCTCAGCGATTCGGCCTTTATTTCTTCAATCGAGGAAAAACGCCGACCTTTCATGGGTCTCTTCAACTTTGGGAACAGGATAAAGTCACACTGAGCCATATCTGGTGAATATGGAGGTTGGGGAATGACTACGGTAATGTTTTTGGCCAAAAAATTACGAACAAGCAACGACGAGTGAGCAGGTGCGTTATCTTGGTGCAAAAGCCATGAATTCTTTTTCCATAAATTGGGGCGTTTTTTTCGGATTACTTCACGCAAACGTCGCATAACTTCAAGGTAATACTCCTTATTAACCGTATGACCTTGTGGTAAGAACTCTTGATGCACTATGCCATTATAATCGAAGAAATCAGTAAGCAAAACCTTGGCATTTGATCGAACTTGACATGCTTTTTTCGCTCTTGGTGACGTTGAATGCTTCCAGGTGGACGATTGTGCTTTGGTTTTGATATCATAATCGTACACACATTTTTTCAACACCAGTTATGACCCTTTTAGCTCCTGAGCGATGTTCATGCGATTGTTTTTTTGGTCAAAATTTAGCAGTTTTAGCAAAAATCGCTGAGCTCATAAAAACACGTCGAAGCTTAGCGACTACCACAGACAAAGTAAACACTGAATATGGCTGAAAATTTTATTATACTTTAGGGGCATGTATACGAACACAATAAAAAAATTTTAACAATCGGACTCTCCAGACCCGGAAAATTTAAAAATTCCGGGTACTTTTTGAACAGACCTCGTATAAGTCATGTTTTGATATGCAGAATATATTGTTTGATTTACTAATTGTTTTACAATACCCTTCTTGCAAGAGCACTCTCCTGCTACTTCAACTTGTTTTTTGCTTGTTTAGCTTCAATAGTTATCACAACTAATTTGAATTCTTTCATCTTACGTCCAAATTTTTACTATATAATGTAATATTTCATAATGGATTTTACGATTTTAGAGTAATTTTTTTTCTTTGTTTCTTTTCATGGCTTTGTCTTTATTGTTATTGGATTATTACTGTATATGTATATCGATTTCCTAAATAAATAAATAAATAAATCCTTGGCAACCTCTTGGCTTCTTCTCCAAGAAACTCAATAATGCACAGAACAATTACAGCACGTACGACAGATAGTTACTAGCAATATAATCTGCTGCAAATATTTTTATATATTTCACGCTATTATATTTAGTTTGCGTAAACTACTAGTATTTGCTTTTAAACAAAACCCAGATCAAGTTTCACCGAGACAACTTCGACAGTTGTTTTTTATCAGCGAGTTCAACTTCGATATTGGGTACATTACATGTGGCCAAAATAAAACTCTTTCACGCTTAAACGAAATCATTTTACCAAGTAATATCGATTTTCAAGCTTTAATCGTAGATCAGATACAATTTCCAGATCGTACACTTTAAGACCTTATGAAAAACCATAAATTTTCTTTCATAACTTTTTCATTTCTGAATTGGTCTTTTAGATTTTTAGATAATAAAATCGGACCTTTTGCCCCAAAATCAATCATAAGAACCATATTTTTATTCATTCATAATCTTGCACATGCCAATATCCAATCGACAAAAAATATGGTTACTCATAAATATTTTGGCCTTCTATGGACAAGGATATTGTCATTTGGTCCCGTCAGTGCATTTCTTCCTAAAAATCAAAGATTTATGGTCATATTAAAATAACTATAGGTTAAAGTCAATTATTTTGATTATTTGTGAAAAAATACTTCTAGTTTATTTCCAGCCATCGACTCGACGTTTCGAAAATATACATAGCGATATTATTGGCCCGCTCCCTTATTCGCAAGGTTTCTCTTACTGTTTCACTATAATTTATAGATTTACTCATTGGCCTGAAGTAACACTGCTAACTGATATCACCATTCAATATTGTGCGGAAACATTAATCATTCTTTAATTGATGTTTCCGCACAATATTGCAAGGTTTGGTGTAAAAAAAGACGATTGTCACTGACCAAGGTGAATCGGAATCATTTAATGAGTTGTTCTGCATGCTTTTAGAGAAAATGTACCACTGCCTATCATCCACTAGCCAACGGTACTGTAGAAAGATTTCATAGAACACTCAAGGCAGTTATAATGGCACAGAATAGTGCTTCCTGGACTAAAGTCTTACCTTTTGTTCTTTAAGGCCTTACATCTATGTTCAAGGAGGATATTGGTACCTCACCGACAAAGTTCTTTTTCGGACAAAGCCCTCGATTACCTTCCGATTTTCTCAATTCTCGTATGTAACCTAAACTTTTTTTTAAAATGATTTTTCAAACAATTTAAAATCTTAGTTTGCCAGAATTAAACCTGTAGATACGTCCCACCATGCAACTAACAAAACTTGCGTTTTAAAGGACTTAGGCTGATGCTCGCATGTTTTTGTCAGAGCTGATGTAATTCATTCTTCTCTACATGTATCTTACGAATTACGAATTATTAGCAGGAACAAACTTTTTTTTACATTACAAATCAAAGATCGTGAGTTTAATGTTTCTCTCAATAGATTAAAACCATATTAGCTACTAACAACTGAAAAATCTATTGAAATACCTTCTCAAAAGTCTTCATCCATATCTGATACCGGTGCTACTTATGTAGCAAAAAAAAAATTTAGAAAACAAGTTGAGTAAGCAAGAGAGTGCTCCTACCAGAAGGTCTTTGTAAACATCCTACGTTTAGAAACAAGTTTTCTAATGGCGTGAATCGATAACTTGAACTGTCTATCCAATACTTGGACATGAAATCGTTCAAATTTATGCAAAAGATGCACAGTTTCTTACATAAGCCCACTGCAGCCGTCATTTAGATCTAGCTTAAATAATTTTTATGAATACTCGGCCGATTGAACATATTCAAGTTAAACACTATTCCTTTGATCTTCTCCTGAACCCCCTAATTCATAAAGCGACGTTTTCCCAGATTTTAAGGGCTAATACGGAACCCCCCTTAAAAGAATTTTTACTTTTTGGTAAGACCTTAACTTTTGAGAGACCATCATTTCTGACCGTTTCACAAAGTTTGAGCATTCTAGCTTCTATAGTTTCTGAGGAAACTAGCTGTGACGAACGGACAGATGGACAGACAAGTCGCGAAACTAGTAGGTCTTTGTAAAAAAATTTTTCACAAAGACCTCAAAAAGAAAACTGAGTTCAAAATGCCCTAAAAAGGATGAAATAAATTTTATGGAAGCGATGCGATTTCATTTTTTCCCCGATTCTTTTGTAATGGTGCAGTGGAAGTATTTGTGTTAAAATGAGAAAATTGATTCGGCACCGCTTTCATAAAATTTAGCTCATTCTTTTTAGGGCATTTCGAAGTCCGTTAACTTTTTTTTCTAAAAGTTTTTTTATTTCACCCTTTTTAGTGGCAATTTTTTTTCTATATTAAAATATAATTTTTCACTACAATGCAAAATCACTGCGACTAAAATCGGTAGCGTTCATAGGAACCGAATTGAATTCTGATATATTTGATACATGATCTCATCAACGTCTACCTTGACTTTAGGTTTCATAAAAATCCAATATGAATTGGAGCTTTGAGAAATTTTCGAATTTTGAACTTTGCGTAGCCGCCATTTTGATATTCTGACCTGAGCCTGAAGTACTTTTTTCCTGTTCAACTTTTTCGAGCTTTGAGCAGCCGCCATTTTGTTTTCAATTGGTTGTTTTTGGATTTTTTATTGTGAACTTTATCACACATCCAGTTTTGGTACAAACCGGCGCTATACTTTGGTCAAAACAGAAATCACGGAGTTTCATATAAAACATCCTCTACTTTGTTTTTGCTCAACCAATTTGAATGATTAAATTCGGTATCCAAAAAACAACCCCTGTTACCGTTGAAAATTTCAATATTTTTGAAAATGAACCAAAAACGTATCTTTCTGTTCTAAATCAGATTAAGATGGATCATCTTAAGAAGAACGTCAAAAACAAACTCCTGTAATAAAGAAATTTTCCAATATTTTTTATAACGAGGACTCTGACCTCTCATTTACGAATGCAATTAAATACGAAATTTGCACTGAAAATAATTTTCCTATAGCAGCCAAAACATATAGGTACCCGTACATTCATAAGGATGAGGTACGGAGACAAATTGAAGAGTTGCTTGAGAAGAAAATCATAAGACAAGTAATTCTCCTTATTTGGCACCGGTTTGGATCGTGCCAACGAAATGAGATGCTAGTGGAAAACAAAAATGGAGACTCGTCATCGATTATAGGAAACATAGAATAAATTTTGGAAAAACCCGGGCAAAGCCAATATTTTACAACGCTCGATTTAGCGAAAGGCTTCTATCAGATCGAAATTATAGATAAAGATATCCACAAAACTACGTTCAGCGTTGAAGGTGTACATTATGAATTCCTGCGTATGCCGTTTGGGTTTAAGACAACTCCTGCGACATTCCAACGCCTTATGAACAATATTCTTTCAGACTACATAAACAAAATATACTTAGTTTACCTTACAGGAGCTTCTTGACTCAAAAAACAGAGAAACTAATCTGAAAGTCCAATTGGTCAAATCAGATTCTTTTGAGCGTGAGACCGCCTTTCTAGGACACATCATCACTAGAGATGGAATTAAACCAAACCCAGAAAAGATTGAGTGTGTTCAAAAATTTCCTATTCACAAAACATCCAAACAAATCAAAGAATTTCTTGGTCTCGCCGGATACTACCGGAAATTTATAAAATACTCTCGTATAATAAAACCCATGACAAGATATCTGAAAGAAGATTGTCAACTAGATAAAGATAACCCCGGGTATATTGAAGCCTCCGAAACAATAAAAACTCTCCTAACCAACGAACCCATCCTTGCTTACCTTGACTTCAATAAAGCATTCACACTTACCACTGATGCTAGCAACTACGCCTTGGGCGCCGGACTTTCACAGAAAAGACGACCAATAAGTTATGGTAGCTGTATGTTGAACGAACACAAAATCAATTACAGCACCTGTAGCAACCACGGAAGTCACCGCAGTTGCAGACATTATGTTCTGGGAGAGCGGTGTGTAGCCCGGGGTGGCATACTGAGGCCGGCTAGCGCTCAGTCGTGTCGTGGGTTTTCCGGGACACCCCCTGCTCGTGCTGAGCCACCTTACATAAAATAACTAGCACAAAGGGAAAAGGATGGGAAAGGGGAGGTCACATTGAGAAATGAAAAATAATTGTTCTCTTAGAACATTGTGGCCGTTTTTATTTCAATTTATAATCTAAATCCAAGGTATACAAAAGAAAATCAGTTAAAACAAAACAACTAAAAACCCCTTTCGAAATTTGAAACAATATACAAAAATTAGAATCTGCCAACATAAAATAATTCAAGACTATAGAGAATATGATAATCAAACTATTGGATAATGTATTGAAAAAAGGAAAACAACTAAAATTGTACTCACTTCTTTCCCCGTAGAACTCCGAGCGCCCGGTGCAATACAGCAAAAGAAGCGTGGGGTCGCTGAAAATTAAATTGTAATTTAGAATCACTAAACCAGAAAAAAAAGAAAAACGTAACGGCCACTTTTATCCGCACTAGTTAATTCCTCCAATTTGTCTAATAGTAATGTTTTCTTAAATTCATTCGTTTCACTTCTGATTTTTGTTTATTTTTTTTTTCTTTCACTAAATTTCAACCCAAACATTTGACAACAATTTTCATCTTCCCGCAATCCAAATTAGCAAAATCTTTATGTTTCTTGCACAATTTTCGTTTTCCCGCACTTCAAATTAATAAAATTTTTCTTTTCTTCACACTACACAAAGTCAAATCCCCTCTCTTCCCAAAAATGGCATATTCCACTCACTTTTTCAATCTTTCCACTCTTCGTCACTAAAACTTCAAAAAAAGTCTATTCAATTCCCATTCTATCCCCAAAAACTCCCTTTTTTCCCAATTTTAAAAACCCCAAAAATCACTTATATCTCGCACAGAAAACTCCCTTATCTTTAATAGCCAAATATTCACTGCCCAAACCCTAACGACTGAATCCACATTTCACCTTCATCCAATCCGATCCCGCAATCCTTTTTATTTTCAAATTACCGCTGCCGCATCTGGGTAACGTAATCGAAGTTCATTACACTTCGATTCTGCTACCCACACATCTTTTGTTCCATATCGACAAACTCAATAGTATCCATTGTTTTAAATATGGTAATTTGTACAATCCAAGAAGTGTTTGGTTGAATTCAAAGCGTCACATATACACATTTCGGAAGCTATTGGTTTTGCCGATACCCCAAAAAGAGTGCTTCCGTGCGCCCGGAGGAACACGAACTCAGGGTTCCAGCAGTCTCCCGGTCAAGAACTCGCGACGTAACCAATAGAGCTATGCCTTATCGATCTCCCATTCATCAGATTAGCAACTTCAACGATGTATCTGGGCATGAGATTGAATTTCGTTAGTAGGGAAACGTGAATTAATTTTCGTTAGTCAGAAAAATAAAATTTGTTAATGGGAACTAGTGAATAGAATTTGTTAGTATGAAGGAAGGAATTACGTTTTGTTAGGAAGAATGAATAGAATGAAATTTTGTTAGTGGGAATTAATGTAGGGAGTGTTGTTAGTGGGAAGATTAAACTTCTTATTAGATTACTAGGGTGTTCTAATTGGAAATCAGGGAACGGGTAGGATTGTGATGATGTGGACATAAAAATTAAAGGGAAATAGAAAAAATGTTAATAAAAATAAATAAATACACAGAGGAAAAGGTAGGAGTGCCCAAAGGAAGGTGACAATGTTACGGCGGCAATTTGAAGTTGCGAATCGGAGGAAGTTGGTACGCCGGAATTCGCAACACACCATAGAAAAGGAATGCTACGCAATAGTATGGGCAATGAAATACTTTCGACCGTACATGTTTGGAAGGAAATTTATTGTGGAGACAGATCATAAACAATTGACATGGCTTTTCTCAATTAAAGAACCTAACTTGAAACTCGTTTGATGAAGACTCGGACCTTCTGAATTTGACTATACCATCAAGTATAAAAAAGGGGCAAAGAATATAAACGCTGATATCCTCTCTAGTATTCCTAGACCCGAAATAAACCTAAGCGGAAATTCGTAAACTATTCCTACTAGCAAATCCTGTATCAACGCATTCAAGAACCAAATTATCATAAAAAAACTAATTCAGGGTCCCAACGAATCAAGAAAGAAAAGATATTTGATGAAACCAGGACAATCATAAATGCCAAACAGTTAGATAGTCAAGACGTGATTGCTTTATTAAAGAATAATTTCGATCCACGCGGATTAAATGCTGTACTTATTCAAGATGAAGAATTTTTTCAAACAATCCATTCTGCTTTCAATAACAACTTCATAACTAACGACAAATTCAGGATAATTCGATGCAATATCATTTTAGAAGACATAACGGACAAAGAACAATTCGCAAAGATCATAGAAGGGGAATATGTGAGAAATAGCCATTGAGGAATAGAGGAAGTTTCAAAAGAAATAAAGTTAAAATACTGTTCTCCCAAATTAGTAGATAGATTTACAAGCTTTATCAATAACTATGACATCTGCAACTGTGAAAAAATACGTTAGAAACCCTCAAAAGCCAATGTTCAAGATAACCGAAACTCCAGAAAGACCAGGAGAAATAATTGATGTTGATGTCTTCTATACTCTCGTAAAACTATTATTTTTAATGATAATAGATAAATTTTCGAAACACGCCTGTACAATCAAGATTCTCGGAAGAACTTGGAACGAGTTCCAAAGAGCACTTGCCTGCGACTTTAGCCAGTTCGGCACTGTTAAGAAACTGATGGTTGACAACGAACTAGGATTCAAAGCAATCCCTTTGAAAGATTACCTTTCAAAAGAAAACGTGGAAGTCCACTACACTTCCAGTAGCAATCATACTTCTAATGCAGATGTAGAAAGGTTGCATAACACTATCAATGAACACATCCGCCCCCTTAAACATGACGAAATCAATAACCAATGTATCGTAGCGGAAAAAATCCTCAAAATAATCTCATTCTATAATAACACTATCCATTCCACCACAAATCATGAACCGATAGATTTTGTGAATGACAAAATTCATCAAGACGAATATAACCCTATCCATGAAATTATATCATAAAAGAAACTGAAAAAAATTAGCAAATTAAACCAAAATCGAAAAAACAACAAACCAGAGGAGGAAAAAACCATTCAAAATTCAGAAAGATTAATACAGAAAAATTCTTTCAGCAAAATGAGCCTGCTATTGAAGATAACCCTTTGGACCACAATAACAGCCCAGGAAATAGACATCCAGGACCTCAACCTAAACAACGGTTATGTTCCAATTAAAACTGGAGATGTAAAACTTATAAACTTCTATAGTAACGTCTTGCACACTATCAATACAACTGAATACGGACATACACTAGAACTGATTCGAGACAATATCAACACTCTATCAGGTTCCACATCCGATTTAAAAACAATCCTGGAAAAAATCATTAAAAACTTCAAATTTTTAGAATCCAAAATTAATAATCTCATTCCTCATTGACGCCAAAGACGTGGACTAATAAACATTCTAGGAAAAGCACTGAAATACGTGGCAGGAACAATGGACGACGATGGCAGAGCAGATATTGAAACTACATAAACAAAAATCTCTAACAACGAAAAGCAACTTAATGATAAAATAGATAAAACCTTAGTGACTAACAAAATCTTCTCATCTCAAATAAATAACATAACCAAACATATTAACTCACAGCAAATTACAATAAAAAATTACCTAAATAAGTTCAGGGATTTGAACCTTAATGGCATAGCCTCTCTTAGAGATGAAGTAAACTTTCTATAGCACATACACCAAATCGAGAACGATATTTTCCTATTGAGAAATCATGTAACAGATATAGAAGAAACAATTTTATCAAGTAAACTGGGATTCGTTAGTAAAAATATACTTACAAGCACAGAACTAGACCTCATATATGATTTCGATGAGTATTCAAATATAAAGACAGCCGTCTCTTCAAACGGTAATATAATATCAACAATTGTGGCCATACATAATTTTTTGGAAGATATTTTCACAAAAATCTATTTCAAACCAATCCCAACCATCCAAAATAAATCATTGTCTACAAGTTTTAATTCAATTCTAGTAAGCCCCAAGCATAAAGTTTATGACTCAAATGCAAAGAAAAGGTCAAGATATGATTTGGAAGAAATCAATGATGAATGTATAAAAAGTATCATAGAACCTAGAGAATTCCATTGTAATATGCAAGCTTTTGTCAAACAAAAAATTAAGCAAATTGTACCTGGCATTGTAACTCAGCCATCGACGGTCGCAAACCCGTTTGAGAAAGGAGGATGGAACCCCTTGTTTCCCCACCCGATAGCTCCCATGATTCCTCATCCCAACCCCAGCCCCCCCCCCCCCCCCCCAATTAAATGGTAGTAAACGCGCTCGGGGTGCACATTGGGCTTACTGGTTCCCCAATAATGTAACATTAAATGTCGAGAAATGCTAATAACTGTAAATACATCTGCAGCTCTGCTAAAAATACATCTGCAGCTCTGCTTAAATCCTACTTATACCTCCTTTGTGAGGATGTAAGAGGGTGAAGGCGAATCTTTCGCGCCTGATAACGGAATTGACGTAATAACCATGCCGCCAGAATGGAGGTTGGGTGACGGGCTTACTCCCCGTCCCTGGAAAACCTTTAATTGTTTCGAAACCTGCAGATGAGCTTCGGAATGGATTGGACTCACGGCAACGGCCTTGCAAACGAAAAAAAGTCTATGGCATTGGATCCTGAAATGTCAGATCACTCAATTACCCTGGCGTTGTTAAGGCACTTTTACAACAGGCCAGTCAATATCAATTAAAAATACTGGCAGTCCAGGAAACGAATTGGACGGGAAACGAAAAACAAGACATGAGATCGCACACAATATTCAAAAGTGGGAAGCCTGCTGGAAAACGAGAATTTAGAGTGGCTTTCATTGTGGATAGGGAGTTCAAATCGCACGTTATTGATTTGAAAGCAGTCAATGAACGATTGTTGCGATCCGTATAAAAGCAAATTTCTTCAAAATCTGGCTAACTAATGTTCACGCCCAGACCGAAGAAAAGGACGAAGAAACGAAGAAATCGTTTTACAATCACCTGGAAAGACTGGTCGACTCATTGCCCACAAACAACACAAAACTATTCTGGGTGATCCCAACGCTAAGGTTGACAATGAGCTATCTCATCGGGGAACGACTGGAGAATATAGCCTCCATGATGAAACAAATGACCACGGCCAGCACCTGATTGACTTTGCTTGTAGCCGAAATCTAGTCATACGTTTGACTTGCCTCCCACATTGACGCATTCATAAAATTATCTGGATATCACCGGATGGCAACACACAAAACCAGATCGATCATGTTCTGATCCAACAACGTTACGCTTCGAGCATACTTGACGTCCGTCCAGTTGTAACTCAGATCATTACTTGATCAAATTAACCTATCGATGTCGTATGTCAAAAGCATATTCAGCGAAGACCAGCCCGTTACAAAACTTTGACATCAAAGGGCTCCAAACGGCGTCTGTGGCCGAAAATTTTACGGAGACCTTCGACAACCAGCTGGCTCCCATCTTATCAGACGCATCGTTAAAGAAGAGCGACGAGCTCTGGATGGAAGTGAAAGCGGCTATTGAGACCGTGGCAGAAGAGACGACCGAACATCAAGAGGAATGATTGGTTCGATGATGCGGGCCAGAATGCGTTAGATAAAAAGAATCAGGCGTACAAAGAATACATATGTAGGGAAGCCAGGACAAAGAGAGAACACTATGAAAATCTCAGAAGAGTAGCGGATAAGATCATTAGGATTAAGAAAAGAAAATACTATGACGACCAATTGAGAAGTATAGATGTAAGTTTAGTGAGCAACAACACAAGACAAGCATACAAAGTAGTGAAAAGCCTTAAACGTGGTTATCAGCCCAAAACCACGTTCTGTCGTGATGACAGCGGCAATATAATCGCTCATGAAATCAAGGTTAAGGAAAGATGGGCATCTAATTTCATGAACCTCCTTAATCTTCCACACAGCTCCAGAACATTGGAGCCTATAGATGTCTGCGGAGAACTCACATTGGCCCACCAACTCCGGACGAAGTTTGTTCCATCACCAAAGCTTAAACGAATAATAAAGCGCCGGGCACTGATAGGATTCAAGTGGAGCTCATCAAAAATGGTGGCAGTAGTGTTCATCAAGCTATTTACAAAGTCATCCAGTACATTTGGCAACAAGAACATATGCCGAAAGAGTGGAGCCAATCAATTATATTCCCTATCCACAAAAAAGGCGACAAGCTACAGTGCGAAAATTATAGAGGCATATCACTAGTTTGTACGGCGTACAAAATATTTCCTTAAATCTTAGAAAATAAAATCGGATCATACGCCAACAGTATTATTGGGGAGTATCAAGGTGGTTTTAGGACAGGTAGATCAATAACAGACCAATTGTTCACAGTCAAGCAGGTACTTGAAAAATGCTGGGAGTTCAACATAGACGTACACCAAATTTTCGTTGACATCAAGCAAGCATACGACAGTATTGATCGTAACGTACTGTACCAAGTAATGTTTGGTTTTGGCATCCCAGCCAAATTAGTCCGTCTTACCAAAATGACAATGAGCGTTGACGACCTCCCAAGCCCGCATCAATAACCAACTCACCGATGCCTTTGACACAAATATCGGACTAAAGCAGGGAGATGGGCTGGCCCCATCGCTATTCACTTTGGCTCTGGAGTACTGTAGTAATCTAGGAGCTATGGCTCTAAAAGCAGCGCTGACACAGGCACACAGCACGAACGCAATTTAACAAGGATCCAGTCGATTCAGTCACCTTCCCCATCGCAACACTCGTTTTTTTTTTCTTTGCATGGCAAATAGGTCCAGAAAATGTCTTTTGTACTTAACTCCCGGGAAACAAAATTCTAAAACTGTTTAATATTTTAAGGTGTAGTGATTTTATTACAATATCTTTTGAATATAATTTAACGAATTGCGGTGTAACGCGGGAAACAAATGCTTAGAACGAAACGGTTAACCTTTTAAATTATATGAACGCTAAAATCATTGTATCATTTAAACCCCTTAAAAATTGTCTAATTCTTCCGATTTTTGCCACTTAATTACGCCTAATCATTATAAACGAAAATTGCTTTCAATTGATAACTTAAGCGAATCTACAAAAGACGACTTAGAATTTAAAAACAACCGAAACGAATGTGCATTATCACCACCGCGGGTTCACCCATAGATGGCACGATTAAACGAAACTTTGCGTGATTTTCCATTGCTGTTTCGTTGCTCGATGGCTCGGCCCCGCCATTTTAGTTTGCAAGTTGATGAAAGAGGAGGGAGAAAATGGTTCCTCATGCATAATCTTTCCTTAACTGGTGACGACGTGTGCGTGTTTTCATTTATTTTTTTTTTTTTGTGTTTTCTGTTTATTTGATCGGTCAGCTTGTATCCACAACTGGTGGTACATCGTTTGGAAACCCGAGATAAGGATACGTCAGGACGCTGAAAGACAGCACATGGTGAAGTTTCTCATCGTGTTGAAAAGGAGGTCGTACCCTCCATATTGATTCCCCAGCCAGCAGCCAAATTCATCAGTGCTGGTGCCGCTATCCGCTGGCATCGGAACAATATTCGGTTCCCTGATCATCGACTACGCAAAGAATCCATCCCTTAAGCAGCAATCGTTCTCATACGCTATCTTGGGTTTCGCCTTGTCTAAAGCTATTTCTTGCTGCTCTTCGCTTTCTAAAAAGTGGTCGTAGTCTTCTAATGTAACATCGGATTAATACTAATTACCATCCTTAGGTGCGAAAAACCAGGAACCCAACCACAGCAACAGCGCATATTATTACTACTGTTGTCCCAATCGGACGTCATTCAACCCGAGGACAGGCGGAAAACGGCGAAAAGTTCCAGCAGAAAATTCCAATCAGCGAACTCGAGAGACATCAAAAGTGGAAAACGACGAGCGAGGAGCGAATACCCAAGTGCAAAAGAAAAGAAAACCCGAAAGCGGTGCGCGGAGTGTGTGACAAGCGAGCGGGCCAGTCGTCCAGGCTAGAAATTTTGTAGAAATATTGTGAGATTCCCTCGCGAAAGCTGCGACTCGCGTGTCGCGGAAAATCAAATCGCGATTTTACTTGCAATTTTCGCCAATTGGTGGTACATTTACGGTCGTGTGTCCACCCGCCCGCCAGCGAAACGTAGGAAGAGGTGCGAGCCCAGGTTCGGTTCACACGGTGTCGTCAGTTCTTGGTGTTTAAATTTGCGCTGCTCGGAAGCGGGGCCAAATTAGAATTGTGAGAGTTTCAGCTACACATGAAATAACTCTGGAATACTTAAATGTTCTAAATTTCAATTCAGATTGAGTTAAAAATTTTCATATAACGTTCTCCGAATTTCTTGACTTTGTTATAAGTCAAATTGATTGGTTCTCAGTTCATCAATACTTTTATTGCATATTGTGCCATCGGGTAGTAATGACAGATCAATTACAGTGTAGCTTACAAATTTCTCAACACTCCTTACAAATCAATTGGAATCGTACTCTCGCATTCGCATATATCAATCTCAAGCTTGACTCTGTTCGCTTCGAACAATTCGTGGAATCAAATGAATCTCTTTTTCAAAGCACAAAGCATTACAATAACGCATAATTGAATAAGTTGATGTTTTTTTGTTTATGCTTTATAATTCTGTGGAATTGTGGGAGATAACCTCCTTAGTTGCCAAAATTGATGCTGAATTGTGAAAACGTGGTGCACATACACATGCATTGAGATGAAATATTTTGGACATTGTAGTATAAATCAAATCGCTTTTAATTAAAATCGTCTCTTAAACTTGAGTAAACTATATCAAGTCCCGGGATCCCAAAGCCATTTAAGATAACAAAACTAAAATTTACAGGACTTGCTCACCCCACTTCGTCAACGAGCGCTCGTCGTCGAGGGAAAGGTATTGTAAGTACCCTTTTAATTTAATTTTTTTATTGTACATATTAATTATTTAAATATTTACTTATTTATTGCAAACTAAATATCTATTAATTATTTATAAAAATTAGTTAATATTATTATAATATTATATATATTAATATTTATATTAAAACAATAATTTTTTTTTTAATTCAAATGGGAAAATTGCTTTAATTCGGCATATTCAGATTTTTGAATATCGCAACACGTCACGAATAATACATTCAAACACTATTGCATTGGTATATAGAGAAACAAAAGAAATTTACTCAATTACCTTTAAAGTTATCAGACTTTTCTTGAGTGTTTTATGTTACACAGATTCCTTTTGATTTTGAATCCATTGAATAGTTTTTTTTTTGTTGATTGATCTTTATTCTTTCCCAACTATGAAGCCATAAAAGCAAGTCTGTTTCTCGGCTTCAACCATCTCTGCATATTTCTTTTGATTCTGTCTCACTTTTGAATCTACAGTAATTGACATTCTTAATATAATTGTCAGAAACACTTCACAACCTATAAGCTATTAACACTTTCATCATGTGTATGCAAACTATCGTTTGTATGTATTCAGCTTAGAATTCAACGTATTAGCATAATTAAATCCAAATCAAATCGCGCATCATTCTGAAACATTGGATTTTGGTTGTATTTTTTTTTTTATACTGAACTCAGACTGGTTATGTTTGTTGAAATTATCAACAGAGCATTAAATCCAAGGAAATAAAAATTTCTTTAATAGAGCAGTTTGCCCACTTAATTCGGAAGAGTATTTTAAATTTGTGCGCTTGTAAAACAATCAATAGATACGATTATGAAATGTTCCGCATTTGGCATTTTATTTAAAATATGCTTCGAACAATTTTTCGAATTCCACAATATATCTGACATCAACATTCAATTTTGTTTTTGGTTTTCATTGAACAACCTTTAATTTATGGACGGTTCAACATTGAATTTTTTGAGTTTGATACAGAAATTATACTCGGTTAATTTGAACTAACATGCATAGTGGTAATTTATTATTCATAAAAATACAATTTACTCAACACATAACTATAAAAATCATTGAAATAAAACAATTATGCTAAAAGTTTTTCGACGTTTTGTTAATATAATATTATTTTCATATATTGATTCACATTAATATAAACAACAAAAGAGAAGGAAAAGAAACAGAAACATGCTGCTAAGGCTACTAGATTGTATTGATTAGTAAATATTATTAAGTCCAAAATTACTGATGAGAAATCAAATTAAAACTGAGTAAACCATTTCAAAACCGGGAAAATTCCATTTGCTTACTTTTGCCTGTAATTAATTGTCAATGGATATTGTCATGCTCTTTTCTTTTGAATCAAAATTTAATTCAAATAAAATGAATTGTTAAACGTAAAATCGGTCTTTCCCTTCCGGTTCTTTTCCAATCGGGTATAGGACCCGGTACGGTGGCAGGCTTCCACCCCAAAATATGAGCCAGCCGCCGGGTACAAATTAATTCCTTATTTTGTTTCAGGTGACTTTATGGGTTGAGTGGCCCAAGCAAAGTGCCTTTTTATGGCATAGAGTTATGCAATTCAATTGTATAATTCTATGACATAAATTGGTCACCGGGGTACTCCCCTTCTGATGGGAAAGTTCATATAATTCAAGTTGTATGAGTTTTCCACTCAAAAGAGGAATACCTGGCCACTTCAACAAGTTAACAATGGATTTATTCCGAGTGGGTGGGTATGAAGGGGCTCCACCACCACCCGGTTGCCCCTCTTTCATTTGTGGGCCCTGAATTTATTTGGGTAACGACGAGGTCACCCCAAGTTCGCCTTTCTTGTCAGGTTTCACTTGTTCTCGTAACAAGTCATAATTCCTTCGGTGAGGTTATCTACAACTTTGCGACTTCGGTCGTTTTCTTTTGATATCTGAAAGCAATTCGTGAATGCGAAATTGTTTTGTAGTGAGTCCTCGTGCTGGGGAAACGAACCCGCCCCACGACACCGCAATGCTAGCCTGCCAGCGCATTCACGCGTCTCCAGACGAGGGCATTCTCGGCAGGAACCAACACCTTCCTCTGCCGAGGCAGCAGAACATCGCTGCAGTCCTTCACGGACTTTTATGAAACTCCTGTTATTCACTACAGTACGTCATACGGAAGCTACCTGTCGATACGCGAGGTACATTGCTATACAAGTCGAGCCAAGTAGTGGCCTATGCGGACGACATCAACATTTTGTCGCGGTCATTAACAACTGCCAATGACTCATCCTGAAACTCGACAGCGAAGCAAAACCTGTAGGGCCACAAACCAATGGAAATAAAATAAAGCTTATGACGCAGTCGAGGAAAAATATTATAAATACACAGTATCGAAAATGTTAGCGAATTTGAGTATTTATGCGCCAAAATAACGAAAATGGGCAATGAACGAGACGAAATACGCTGAAGAATGCAGCTCGCAAATAAAATATTCTATTCAGTATTGACAATCTTGAAGACCAGCTGCATACACAGGATAATAAAGCTCCAAGTATACAAAAATGTGATAAGACCTGTATCATGCTATAGGTGTGAAACATGGACCCAAACCCAAGCATCCGCAAATATATATATATATATATATATATATATATATATATATATATATATATATATATATATATATATATATATATATATATATATATTTTTTTTTTTTTTTTTTTTTTTGTGGTAGGGAGGTGAAGGCGTTTACGCCCGCCGAGTCTGGCAGTGTGGGACTCCCATGGAGGATACCCTTGGACTACCCACTAAACACCTCCCCTGTCAATCTGAGAACCTAGCCTGGAACTGTTTGACACATTACTTCGGGCCAGGTCTCGTTTTGTTACGCCGTGGGGCGCCTTCAAGCTGGGGAGTCCCTTTCCTAGCGGGAGGGGAGAGGGGAAGAGGAAATGCCAGAAGAGCGATCCCGCAGCCCCAGCACCTCCGGCTGCTGCGAGTCCCTTTTATCTTATAGGACTGCCCGAGCATAATGTGCCACCTGGTTCCATTTGTCAACCGATTCGAGCATCACCGCAACTATATTATCCGGGGTGAGCTCTCCCGTCTCCCTGTAGAGTTCCCTTCGCAGCCGCAAATATATTGAATGCCTTTGAGCGACGGGTCCTGAGGCGATCAATCGGAGCGAAGCTAGACGGGGACCAATGGTGAATTCGATACAACTATGAGCTGTATGAATTTTTTGACGAACCCGAGGTCCCAAGGATTGTAAGACTGCGGAAGCTCCAATGAGCTGGACACATGAATCGTATGGATGAACAACGGATACCCAAGAAGGTATTCGTTGGGAGAACTGAAGGCCGGCGGCCAGTGGACCGAGGAAACGCTGGTCTGACTAGGCCGACGAAGACAGTTCATCGCTGCTTGGATTTCGGAATTGGAAGACGCGGTCAACGGACCGAGACAGTTGGAGGCGCTGTTTGCAGGAAGCGAAGGCCCGAAAGGGGTTGTAGTGCTAAGAAGAAGAAGAAGACTGATGCTCCTGAAACAAATCAATTTATTCAGAACACAATAAGGAAGGTAAAAGAGTATTCAACATTTAAAAAAAATGATATTCGGCTTCAACAAATAATATTTGAATTTATTACTAAATTTATGAAAGAAGATGTTAATTTTCTCTATTGCTTTCTTAATGTAAGTTGATAGTATTATATTTGTTTAACCTGAATCTTTTAAATGATATTTGAAATAATATTTAAATTTTTTTGTTCAATCACAGAAAGAATTGGAAGATGAAGATTTGTTCATCCAGACACCTGTAATGACTCCTGTACTACTTATTAGAGGACCTTTTTTAGACTTTTCGGTTAGTCTAATTTTAACTTGCTTATAATAATTAATTCTTTATAATAAATTAAATTTAATTTGCCAAAGTTTCATTCCAGGTAATAAATTGCACAATCTCAAAAATAAATATGACGTTGTGGTAGAAAAGAAAGTGATAATTTATGCAAATTCATTTCTCAATGGTCTTTTAACGGTTTTTTAAGTTTCAATGTTTTCGGAAATGTTTATTTAAAAGAAATTGAAACAACTTTGGAAACAATTCAAAGGTGAGTATCAGAAAATTAAATTCTATAATATAATTCAATTCTATTATTTTTTTTATAAGCTTCTATAATATAAAAATAAATAAATAAAACTACTCAAAAAGTCCCCCAGCGATTCAATAAATAATAACCCATTCATAAATCATCTGTTTTAGATCATTCCTAAAAATTTGTCCGTCAGGTGGAACTAAGAGATGTGGGCACAAACGTACGGCCAAAACGACTCATCCCAAAGTTCTGAAGTTCATTAACGAGATTCAGAATTACACTGATAAATAATAATTATCGTATTAATGATAATAATTACATTAATAATCTAGTTTTTATAAGTATACACTGAAACATTTATTGAAATATTTAATAGAAAAATTCAAATATTGAATACTTATAATTTAAAATTTTTCAAATAAATACCTTTTAAAATTATATTAAAACATTGAAAAAGTGGGAGGTTATAATGTACAGCCGTACGGTATACTTACAACATTAAAATTGCAAGATTACTCAACTTATGAAGGTTAAATGTGTAGTAATATTATAAACATTTATTGTGATAACTTAACTAACTTAACTACTTTTGCGAAAAGTTGTAGTTAGGGGTGAGTATCGGTCGGTTCGGTTACCGAACCGCACCAATTCAGCTAAACCGAAACCGAAACGACTCTCTCACAGAAAACCCGAACCGATCCGATAAATGGCAAAACCAAACTCAACCGAACCGATAAAAATCGGTTCGGTTTTTATCGGGTTTAACCGAAATAAACCGAAAAGGATAGGGGGTTGATTAAGAATATCCATTAAAAATAAAAAATAAACAAACCATGCCTTCAATTTGTTCATAAGAAACGAAATATAGTATCTCGAGTTATACCAATTTATCAATTTTATTTTGTTATCACAATGAAAAACTGAACCAAAATCTTCGAAACTTAAGTTTAAAATAAGGTTTGTATAAATTTTCATTTTTTTAAGTCTAGATAGATACTTTTTAAGTTTAGATATATATTATATTATTATATTGTACTGAAAACGAGTCAAATGAAATTTTGATTATACAACAAACAATAAATATATAATATTCAAGTTCTGCAATCTTGAACCAACCAACAGTAAATTCCACCAAAGTTAGTATAGGGGAGTCATCAAATTACTACAAATAAAATTTCATTATCATATATTGTAATATGAGGAAAAAGTTAAAATTTATATCTATAGACGAAAATCTTTATAAAAAATAATAATAAATTTGGATGAATATTTACACGCCTTACACGATCATTCATGCTGATTGATCAGTATGGGAAGAGCTTGCACTAACTCCAATATTCGGTAGGTCTAAAAAGCGAAACAAATAAGCAATGAGATTGATATTAGAATAATATTAATACCTTTTTCGAATTTCTCAATCTCCTCCAATTGCTCCTCAATGCATTTTTTTTTGCTTTTGTGTTCGTAGCCAATCTTGTACACATATTAATGATTCGACAATTTAAGGAGTTAAACAACTTCTGAATGGATCCAACACACGACCACCAGTGCTAAACGCGGATTCAGAAGCAACTGTTGAAATTGGAATTGATAAAATATCACGAGCCATTCGTCCAAGGATAGGGAACTTTTCACTATTCAATTGCCACCACCTCAACAAATCGAAATCCTTTTTATTATCTTCAACTAGGCTTTCCTCCAAGTATAAATCCAGTTCTGATTTTTTTTAATAACACCTTCCAATTCTATTTTCTGCTTCATGAACTTTGCTTTTATAAATGAATAAGGTTCATTAGTTGATTCACTAACGCTTGACTTTAAAGACGAAGTGATGGCCAATGCACCTTCGTTTTCAGAGAAATACATTTGCTTATACTCGGAAAATAACACCGCCATTTCATTTCTGATCTCATGAAAAAATATTTCACCTGTTTCTTTGTCAAACATCTCACTGAATCCATACAGCATATATTCACATTTCTCACGTGGATCCAGAATATTTGCGAAGAAGATCAGCTTATTCATTTTGCTTGATTCTCCCCAAAATTTGTCGAATTTCAATTTCATTGTATTTCCTAAATGTCTAGCTTCCAAATAATTACTGTTTTTCCATTCATTTAAAATGCAGCATACATTGCTAATCTCATTGAAAAATGAATTAGATGTTACATATAAGGAACCTGAAATCCTCAGTACAGTTTTTTAGAAATATTCAAGCATGGTAGCCATCCTTCTTGCACAAGCCCAATCTTCACTTGTAGGCACTCCATCAATCCCTAAATCAACTTTATAATTAAACCCCATCTCCTCAAATCTATCAAATGGTTTTCAAATTGTTCAGCAACGCTTAGCATTAAATAGGTTGAATTCCACCTTGTAGAAACATCCAAACATAAAGATTGCTTACTATCTATTTCTTCCCATATTGAATATTCCTTAAATTTAGCAAGTCTACCTGGAGAGTTCCAAATGTATCTTACCACATTCCTTATACGTTGCACACTAGGGTTGATATCCTTCAACCCATCACAAACAATCAAATTAATCACATGCGCAATGCATCTCATATGCAAATATTTACACTTTGATAAGGAACCACTCCAATTATTCATTTTCCTTTTCAAATAAGAAATCGCAGTATCATTTGAGCTTGCATTGTCAACTGTAATAGTGAAAACATTGTTCAATCCCCAGTCCATCAAACATTGTTCAATGGCTTTAGCAAGATATTCACCCCTATGGCTAGTCACAGGACAAAAATTGATAATTTTTTTGCGTAATTTCCAGGAATCATCTATGAAGTGTACAGTAATACACATGTAATAAATTCTTTGCAAAGATGTCCAGGTGCCAGTAGTGAAACAAACTCTGTGTGCATTGTTTTTCATGAACGTTTAATTTCAGTCTTTCATCGATGTATAATTGAAAACAATCTCTAGAAATTGTCCACCGAGAGGTAATCTTGAAACTAGGACAAGAATCTTCCATGAATTTCCTAAAACCATCACCCTCAATAAATTTAAAGGGAAGCTCGTCAACAATAATCATATGAGCAAGTGAAGATCGTATTACGTCTTGATCAAATTTCCAAGTACTGATTTTACATTGAATCCAAACGTTATCGTCATTTCCTTCCTTCACATTCTGTTGCAAGTTTAATAATATTTGTCGTGTATCCATTGAGTGTGGATTTTTTAAGCAACCATTCATGTGATTCTTAAGGGAAGATGTGCCATTTTTCTTTGGATGGCAGCAAAAAACTCTTCTGCAATAATTACACCTAGCTTTCACAAGTACACCTTGTTCATCTTTGATTTGTTCAAAGTGATCCCATACTTGGGACCTTAATCTTTTCGTCTTCTGGGATTCATTCGGTGTGCCATTTTTCTCAACTTGAGAACATACTATAGGCAATTCATTGCTTTCAGTGATATTTTTATCTTTTTCCATTGTTGATTGTTGAGGTTGTAAATCAGACATCTACAATGCAACCAAATAATGAAGATGCATCAGTTTTTGGGCCAAAATAGTTCAAATGTGGAATGTAAAACAATCTAGACACGTTCTACTCACATAATACTTAAAACCTTAGCACACGAGCGCACTGAACATGGATTTGGTCCGGCGGATCAAATCCGTATTCGGTACGCTTTGTGCAACATAAGATTGGACCATCCAGGTATTATCAACTTTTGTTGCGCGAAATGTCTTCGATTTCGTCACCGCTACAAACTAGGCAACAGTACAGTCATATAAGACCGATAAAACAACAAATATGAGACCAATCAAATATCGCATAGACCACCGAAAAAGGTTGATTACTACACTAAAATATCTTGCAACAAGCAGAAAATTCACAACTGATGGATTTGGTCCGATCAAACTGTACACACGCGCGGATTTGGTCCGTAGCGAAACCGGTCCGGAAGAAAAACCATCTAACTCGATCGGACTTAATTTTTGTCCGCAGACTGTTATCAACATGACTGGATTTGGTCCGGCCCGTTTGTGTTAGCACTATCAAAAACATAAACCATGTTACACACCACAATCAAATCTAAATAGAACCAATCCATTCCAGAGATGGCATAAAAATAATATAAACTGAACACTAGATTCCAAATGCCTTCCGCTAACAGAACCGAATATTAAGGAAACACTTAAGAAAGTAAAAAACTGAATACACGAAAATCGAATTGTATCCAATAGATGCAAAGTGCGGCTATTCATTTTTTTTAAATTAGACATTTATGTATGCAGCTTAAAAAATAATGCATTTTCTAATGATTGATTTTTTTTTGAGTTGAAAATTGACTACCAATGCTTAGGCTTTTAAAAGTCTTGCGTCAATTACATCAAAAGTTGAAAACTGAAATAGCCGCACTTTGCATCTAATGTACACAATTTAAATATCAATTCCATAACCGTAATATCACACTTACAATTGCAGGGCAACTATCCAATAGCTCGCGGAAACAACGATCACGCACAGCACAGGTATAGACATCAAGAAACTAAATCGATGTGAAGTGCCTCAGCAGAAATCAAGAATTTTTTGACCAACTATTGATTGTTTATATAAGGTAAAAATAGAATTTCTTTGTCCTTGCATACCACTCTGTCATATTGCAACTCTACTCTAATAGGGCCCATACCTACACGGTCAACTTTGTCATCAACTTGGGACATCAAACTTGTTGTCGGTTGATGCAAGAGGTGACAGGTGATGTTGACAACCAAGTTGAAAACATCATTCTCGAGGCTGTGACCATTAAGTAAAGAAGCCAGAGTATGAATTTTTCTTTATTTTGTATGCGTTGCGATACCAAAATACGTATAATACAAATGATTGTTTGTTTTATTTTATTCGCTTTTGAAACGCTTTACAAAATCGAAAGAATATACTAACGCATATTTACTTAAAATTGCATCGGCTGCAATTCATATACAAAATTTAGTATATTGAGCATTAATAAAACGCATAGAAATCCAAGCGAATGGATTTTGAGTGATAATTTCAACATAAAATATCGTTCTGTCAAACATTTATCCTGTAGCGTTCACAAAATATGAATGATGTTGACAATCTTGTCGTCAACTACACCATTCACGCATCAACTTCGTCACAAACATCAAGCTCCACCTATCAAATCGATTTGATCTACCTCAACATCGAATTTCAGTCATCAACATGCGATCAACTTTGTCATCAACGTGAGAAGTTTATGTCCATAGTTGATGACGAAGTTGATCGTGTATGGACCCTATAACTCGTATTTAGTTGGAGTTGTTTATATTATATTTTGTACCATTCTCTCCATTCGCTGAAATATTTATCAATTCCAAAAGAATTCCTGAAAATTGGTTTTGCTTGTGAAAACAATATAGCTCACACAGTCAATTTCTGAAGAATTAGTTGATTTGATAGTTTAGAAAGTGGTGTTAAAGGTAGAATTTAGAATATATGGTGCTTTGTATAATGCTCTGGTCAATATGTATAGGTCGTTTTGTGTTTTCGGTCGGCTCGGTTTTGGATCGGTTTAACTCTGAAAACCGACCCGAACCGAAATGTATTTCGGTTTCCCATTTATTAAACCGACCCGAAACCGATAAAACCGAACCGAAATGGCCAAATCGGTCGGTTTCGTCGGTTCTGTTTGGAGTCCAATAAGCTCTGCTCAGTTGTAGTAAAATTACGGTTGTGCGTTATAACTTCCTAACTTTTTTATAAAATTACCATGGATATTTTTAACAGTGTACTGTAATAAAAACTGTAATATGTAGAATGTAAAAAAATAGTATACCTTGTTACCAACCAAAATAAATAAATGAAAGCACCCTTGTATCCATGGAGCGAACCAGAAAAAAGCTGACAACCAATTCATATCGACTACGCCGGCCCGCTCCACGGTCATGTATTTCTGATCGTGATTGATGCCAAATCGAAGTGGGCAGAAATCGAATCATGTCGTTCAGCTCTAAAATAGATATCTTCAATCTCAATCTTAAAAGACAATTTTTCTCGGCATGGATTTCTCGCCGGTATGGTGTTCGATAATGCGACAAACTCCACCAGTGAACATTTCCAAACATTTTGCAAGGAATCCGGCATTTCGCTGAAATTCATAGCGTCTGAGCACCCGGTGACCAACGGCTTAACCGAAAGGAATGTTCAGACGCTGAAAAATCGAATCGTACCTATGATGAATGACCCGGCGCCAATGAATGACAAGCTCCGCGAGATCTTACTTCACTACCGAACAGCACCGTTGAAAAGTGGCCAATCACCGGCCGAAATGTATTTGCATCAACCCATCAGAATCCAACTGGATGCCCTGAAACCAATAATTTTCCAAAAAAACGTCAACTCTAGACAGGGCAGCTCGACAACTTTGCGTGGGAGAGTGTACTACCCCAATCAAGTGTTCCATGCTATTTTGAAAGAATATTTTCGATTCTATGTTGTTACTGTAATATCTCGATCAAGTGTTCCGCACTATTTTCAATGACAGCTAATAATATTTTCGAGTCTAAATTTTGATGCTTTCAAATCCACAATGCATTTATCAAGTTGAGTTCAATAAAATCAAGGCTTTTATTGACTTCCCTTCAAAAATAATAATTGAGATACTACAAAGCCCAAAATATTTGGTCTTTCAAATTTTAATTTTATTTAATATTCTCTTGAATTACTGGAAACTATCTGGAATATTTATACTGTAAATAAAATAATTTTTACTAATGTTTACTTGAAATATTTGTGATGTAAATAAAATACTCTTTATTAATATTTACTTACTACTTCATGACCCATACTCTACTTTGAATTCTAAACTTCAATATTTTTCAGTAATGCCCACAAGCCCCTGTACGAATGCCAACTCACCCCACAGCTGGGGCTAGTTAGCTGTATTGGGGATCTTCGGAAAATATTGTCTAAGAGGAAATAACACCAAAAGGTGAAGCAATCTGTAAACAACAAAAATTAAATTTGCTGTATGTATCACAGAAAAATCGATAACCAAAACCTATGACAACTAGTTCCTGTCTCCTCTGTTAATTCAAGATACAATATTATTTCCTCGGATCATGTTTCAATCACTTAACAAAGCCACTTGGACCGAAATCTTTGTTTAATTTTTGGATCTATGGTCCGTTTTCTGGGAGTGTTTATTAACTACCATTAAATTATGTTAACTATGTTATCATAATTTTTTTATTTTTGAAATTTGTATGTTCGTTAAAATCTTTAAATTATTCGAAAGATTCATCTCAAGAGCCACAATGTATAAACTTGCAATTAAATCTGACAAGATCGCGCCAAGTTTAAGAATTAGATTCCATTCCTATAAACCTTCATTATATTCGCTGTAACCTAAATTCCATAAGATATAATTTCATTTAAATTTTCTATTTCTCACAGACAATTCTTACGAATTCCGTCAGCATTTCTACCAAGAGCACTTTACTTGAAATTTGAATTTATTTTGCTTAGGTGTCATTACTTACCTTTCCGGTGCACTGTTGCAACAATTAGAATTGTGCAACAGATACCAAATTTATAGTATAAAAGGGGGAACAACATTTAATTCGCGTTGGTTTTTAACAGTTATTTGTAATTCGCGGAGCATGGCTAAGCCTCCTTACCTGCCCACCTAATGTGAGGCTGCATTAGGGTGCTCATTTTACGCCTTACGCGCATAGTAAGAAATTATTAAAAAGTATTCAATCTTTTATCCTTAATAAACTGGTGTAAAAATTTAACAAGTGTTTTTTTCACCTACCGGTAACCGGCAAGTCAATTCATTTTTTTAACTTATTACTACTTACCGATAACAGTTTCTTTCAAAAGGGTCTACAAAGGACAAAAAGCCCATAAATAACGGCTGCATCAAAAATACATACCCAACATATAAGCTGCACTTTTCTGGAACTAGATTGAGTGGAAAAATATTTTTTCATGTATTATCACACACAAAAGCTAATTTGCAAGCTACGCAGCCTGTTTCGAACCTGTCATTGCACTTGTAGAAAACTAATTTAAAACAATTAATTCTTTATAATGTAAATATGTTTTCAACTGCATACATATTCTTGTTTTGATTAAAATTTGAATAGATATGTGCAATACATTTTGTAATGAAAACATTCACCTCAAATCATGCTTTAGGAAATTATTTTGAAAACTTCCTTGGTAAGCTTCTTCAATCTTCCCTAAAGTTCAATCATATGCTGGAATTTATGAGACAAAATGAAGTCTATAATATGTTTAAAAATACACAATTTAGGGAAAGAATTCACTTCGCCAATCTCCTGATATTAGAAACGATAGGATATAAAGTGTTGCAAAGTTATAATCAAGACTGCAGCATTGTAACGATCGGAAGCGACCCCTTGAAATGGTCAAGGTTGAAATAGGGTAACCACAGATATTAAAATAGAAAACTCTGAGAACTTCACATTGATAATTGGGAGATATGCTTCGATAATATAATATGAGTTACGTCCGAAAACTAAAAAAAAACTTTCGCAGAAAACACACTTTGAAATTCATGAAAACTTCGATATCTGCCACAACATTGAAGATGAACCAATCACGTAAAATTACACTTTGACGATTTGAGTTTTTAACAAATGCAGTTTTCATAACTGAAATTATGTTATCCAAGTTAAGATATTAAGTTAACTGAATTGCCACTACTAAAATATAAGAAACACAAAGTAAGTTTTCATTGAAAGGCATCAAATACGTAAAGGATCAAATAAACAAAATAATTGACGAAATACATTAAGGCTGACAGGATTTCATTACTTATCTACTCTTTATGTAAGTAATTTCACCAGCAACTAAATTACTATACAACTTAGGAGAAAACATAAGCATGCAATCGTATACCAATTAGAAATGAAGATGACTGGACAAAAATTGATGAAAACAAATTTTTCGTAGAACTCAACAAGTGAACTTGACATTCTAAATGCCAACACCTTAATAGATACGCAATTTGTACGATGAATCAAAAACCTTCTGTTTATTTCACGACTTTTATTTTATTCGCTAAAATCGATTTAAACTCTATTCGTTACATTTAGATTTGTAAAAAACGCTTTTTATACTTTCTCTTTATAAAAATATTCCGAATAATACAAAAATTAAAATTGACGGCTTATTAAAATTTACATTTTACAAAATTGTACAATCAATAGATCAGTATTCCTACATGTGAAATATTCATTAATCATATGAAACCGAAATTAACATCGATACTATGAAATATAGTATATTTATATTGCCAATTTGTATATTTGGTAATACTTTCGTTATTCGTTGTTGGTTGGGGCAGTTGGTTATTAATAAATTATCAGAGTGAACAAATGTATCATAAATATTTTATAAGTTACAGATAAATCATTTTGAAGAGAATTAGAAAGTTACGGATACAACGGCAGTACAGCGAAAATAAAAAAACTACTACGTTAAAATTACCAGTTACATTTTAGTGAACACTTAAGCAAGATGAGTATTTACAAGCGGGATAAGTTGCTTAGCCACCGAACTGCTGAAGTTGAGTCGAAAAAATCACAAAACGCTTTGATGGAGCTGGCACTGCAAGCTGGGCTTTGCATCCAGACTTTCATGTCTCCGAATTAAACTCCTTTTAGTTTTTCATTAGGCTTGAACTCAAACGATATCCTCATGAAACCGCTACGTGCCGCCAAACTTTGAAGATAGTACTGCTTTAAGGCATCGCAAAATGCCCGCGCAATCAACTCCCAACTGAAGGAGTTTTCTAAGGCATTGTTGCTGATGGGAATGTTGACGCCACTTCTGATTGTCTTGCTGTTTTGCTGTCGCAACTTATCTTGGTCGGGAATGTAGAATGGAACTGCCATTTCGAAGGTTTTTTTTTAGTTTTTAACGTTAAAGACAAATTATTATTTATGGCGCGGATAGTTCTGCAGCTATTGTACTATATAAGTCTTCACTCCGTTTAAAGCACAATTTGCACCATCCACAAATTTTATTAACGTTTTTAAAATTTTAACCACTGAGTTCAAAATAGTTAAGTTGACTTAGAATCCATGGAATGAGTTCGTTTCCAGTGTACAAAGTCACTTCACAATTTACAAGTCCACGACTCAATCAAAATATCAACAAGTCTTTTCCGCGAAAGCCTCACAAAGAAACACTCTTAACACATTGACTTGACTCGGACACAAATTCGGGACAAATGTTACCGGCTTCCTTGTTCGTAACCAACTGAACCTGAAACATTCCGTAGTGGCAAATATAAACCGAGCGGAAAGCCGCTTTTCCAAGACAACATATCACAGGCGAAAAGTGTACAACATTGCTAAGGGTGAGAACGACCCTTCATTCGTTCCGCATTCATCTCTACCGTAATTGAGGTGTACATAAAACACTTCGAGGATGGCACAAAACAAAACATCAACAGGGAGTCCCTGTTGCACTGTTGCATTAACTTCCCCTGTTACTGGATGAAACATGCGCAGTCATGTATACCCCAGGTGATTCATTCAATGCTGGTAATTCTGACTCCTATTTAGCACACGGAGGTTTCTAGATCACAGAGAACAAGGATGTATTCTACTTCGCGAACAAACAATCCCGGCACCCTTGAAAAGTTTCCGGGATACCCTTCCCACCAAGTTGCGACGAATCTCTCGCATGGTTTGATTGTGTTTTATACACAACTATGATATGGTTACCCTGAGGCATATCCTTTTTGGGTATCTTCTCATTCTTTTCGATTTGCGATTTCACTGTTCGTATAGGCCTGTGATAAAATAAGGATGGGCTTCGTGCCAAAGGCGTGGCTTGAAAGCAATAGATTCCGAAAATTGTTCGGTTCATGCCCTCTATTTTCGACTCTATCCAATCGAGTGCGTTGACTCCTTGAAATTCTGTACAAAATGATTTGGGAAAGTTGTAATTTGGGTGTTTTCTTTTTTTCAAGGGTGCGTATCAAATCCAGTTTATTCGCTTATTGGTTAACGTTGATGACTCATCTTCATTTTTATATTTTGATTGATTGAATAATGATTCATAAAAAATGGTTAGTAAATTAATACTAGAGAAAATTTACATCTATTTTCTTAATCGGTCACTATGATTGAAGAACAGTTTATCACATATGAAGTTATTGTTATTGTAAGAATCTTGCTAATGTATTTTATTAGTCCAGTCAATAGAAAATATTAGCGAGAACTGATTCCATGAGAATTAGTACAATTAGATCATTGATTACATTTTTCGAAATTGTTAATACTCAAAACAAATATATATATATATACATATACATATATATATATATATATATATATATATATATATATATATATATATATATATATATATACATATATATATATATATATATATATATATATATATATATATATATATATATATATATATACATATATATATATATATATATATATATATATATATATATATATATATATATATATATATATATATATATATATATATATATATTATATATATATATATATTATATATATGTATATATATATATATATATATTATATATATATGTATATATATATATATATATATATATATATATATATATATATATATATATATATTTGTTTTGAGTATTAAAAATTTCGAAAAATGTAATCAATCAATATATAATTTGATGCTTAAAAGTAACATTGTTTCTTATACTGAATATTAAAACGCACATTAAAGTCGTAGTCAAAAGCGCTTTATTCAATACTAATCGTTAAAAATTTTTAAAGAATGTAAAGCACATTCCAAACAATAAAAATTCTAAAACTTAATGGCTCTCTAAATTTATACATTATCAATCCAAAAATACAATATTTAATTTGAGATTATAATAACTTCAAAATGGAGCTTCATAGTGGATTTAATTTTTAAAAGCATGAAGTTGAACCTTAATTTATGATGTCCTAACGTTTAATAAGTTCATTATGTGGAGGATGGGTTTCACTGAATGCAATTACTTTTCGCATAAAAATTTTAATGAAGTTTCAGTGAAAAATTGTATGAATAGGAGCAATGGCAACCAATTGAATATTTGTTAAATTAATTGAGCAACCATAATTCACAAAGAAATGCTGTCCTTTCCATCTTCGACTGTTGGGAATTTTTCTGTTTTAACTGCTGTGATTAAGATTTAAATCACTCGTGGGTTTGCCTTTGATAAAAAATATACTTGTATTTCTTGACAAAAACTTTATTAACGAAACTCGTAATGTGCATGAAAGACTTTTACATGTATGTAAGTCCCAATTCTAATTAAGGTACCCCAACGCAACCTCATGTTGGGCGAAACGGCTAAAGGAGGCTTGGCCGTACCTTCGCGAATGAATATCAGGAAAAACTATTCGCGCCGCGCAAGTACCTTCGGGGTTTTAAAGGTAAAATTTGTATGCGTTGCAACAATTCGTTCTCACGAAATTATTGCAATTACGCGATCTAGAAAAGGTGCATATGAGCTCTAGCATATGCATTGTATTACATTAAGAAAAAACGCGCGTGGAGGAAATGCGATTCCGATTTCGAAATAAGATCGAGAAAATATGCAGACGAATTTCAGTGGAATTTCGTTTGGAGAATTTTATGAAAATGTGGGAAAATTTAAGATAATTTTATAAAACATGGGTCTACTATAACAATTAAGCTCATTTCCTAATTTGAAGCCGTTTCTAAAATGAAGACCTTGTAAAACGGGTTGGCAAAATAATTGGCATTAGTGTTTGAAAATCTTTAAACATCTACATCGATTTAGGATTGCAGTGATGTAATATAAGTAGATACCATGTTACATATTCGCACAAAAGTTAAAAATTTGTGAAGGTATCAAAACAATGTTACATTATTGGATGAGAAAAAGCGCACTCCTAAGCTATTGCTCAATCAGCTTGCTGCCAAACATCAGCAGGGTGTTTGAAGTAATACTGAACTGAGTATTACCCGAGTAGAAATCAGTTTAGGGATGCCTAAACGGCCATTAGGGCCTACTTCGGAAACAATGGGGCTTACCTAAGTTAGGCATACCTAATGGAGCGTGCCTAAGTTAGGCAATTGTGGAAATTTTGCGTTTTATTGCAAAAATATTCAAATGAAAATTTTGCAATTGAAAGATTATGAATTTTTCACATTTTGTCAGTTTAGGCATGCCTAATCGGAGTCTAATTAGACATGACTAACTTAAGTAATTTTAAAAATTTCGTATTTTAGTACAACGCGGAGAAGGATAAAAATGATCAAATTAAAATTTTTGCAATTTCAAGTGAGATTAGCGATTTTTCATTTTTTGACAGTTTGAGCATGCCTAATGTGGACCTAAGGGGGCCTAATGAAGCATGCCTAATGCGTCCCTAGTGAGGACTTAATTAGGCCTGCCTAAAATTGTTCAGTTTAGGAAAACTCCATTAAGCCCTAATGCCAAATGTAACGCATTTTCCCATCAATTCCTAAACACAACATCCTTAGGCACTCATAGGGCTTTCCGCACTATGTGGGTTTTTCCAAACAATTCCTAAACAGAAAAATCCTTGTTATGGAAAATGTAAGCAACTGTAACATTTCTTAGTAAGAACTGTGCATTTTACGATCATTCGTCAAAAACGATAGTTTCACGAACATTCTTCAAAAACGATAGTTTTACGAACATTCGTCAAAAACAACAATTTTGTGATAGTTTGGCGTGTTACGATCATTTTAAGAAAGTTTTGCGATAGTATTAATTATATTACGACAGTTTCATGAGAGCGCTATGATAGTTTTATTATCTTTTTACGATTGGCTAAGAAAAACTCAGTTTCCTAAGCAACCATTTTCTTCACTTTACAAATAAAGTTTCAATTTAGGCGGTGATGGGCCTTGCCTAAACTTTTCTTAAACATAATAGTAAAATTTCGTGATACCTAATAAATTAATAGAGGGTTTTCCAATAAGAGGTGTTATTTTGAATAGCCCGCTATTTCGGTAGATGTCACTTTTGAAGCTGTCGTTTTTTGACATAGTAAAAACTACACCATTGATAAAAATGGAACGGTACACGCTTCAACAATGCATTGAAATTATCAAAATTCACTATGAAAATGGTGGAAATTTGGCAAAGACGGTTCGTAAAACTCGAACATTTTTGGGTCGTCGTGAAGCACCTTGTCGGACCGCAATACAGAATAATAATTATTATAATCATAATACAAAGCATTATGTTTATAATAATTACAATATCTGAACCCAAGCTTACAATGTTATTGATTTTTGTACTCAGTAATATTTCAGCTATATTGCTTTGGGAGTTTATTTGTTTTAAATATAATTCTTCTATTTTAATATCCGGAAATGTTAAATTTTCTTTTACAGATTTAATAAACTTGGGTAGGACTACTTTGTCGCAAACTTTTAGATAATAATTCAAAAAGGTTTTATTTAAGGTTTTAATTTTGCAATTTTTAATTTTAATCAAAACGTTTCCATGGATCGTTACATTATTATTGTCACAAAAATGTTCAATTTTGCCGTAACAGTTTTTGAAAATGATAATGCCTGGTGTTACTTGTTTTATTTCTTGTTTGTTAAGTATTTCCATCTTACATTTTGTTTCTCCTGGTTCTATGATGCTTTGAATACATTGATCTTTAATTTCTTTCAAATTATCTCTAAGCCCGTTATCTACTTGAACATTATAAATTTTATTATTTGGGCTGACTAAAATTGAATTGAATTTCAATGACAATGACTTATTTTGGATGGTTGGGATCGGTTAAATTGAAATTTGGGTTAAAGATTCTGAAGAATATTTGGGTATTGCCAAAATAATTGTTATCATTTTATCGCTCGATGAAACAGCCGTTTTTATATTTGAATACTGTTCGAAGTTTTCTATAAGGTCTAGCTCCGTTTTTGTTAACAAGTCCTAGCTTGCTTCTATGTCCGTTATATGGCTCCTTAGGAGTGAAATGTCGCTATCAATTCGATATACATTTTGAATAAAGTCTACTTCGTCTCTAAGGGTTGCTATTTTGTTTTGATTAAAGTCCTTGAATTTATTGAGATAATTTGTTACTGTAATTTGTTGGGTATTTATGTGTTTTGTTATGTTTTCAATTTTAGAAGACAGGATTTTATTAGTTATTACTGTTTTGTCAATTTTGTCAGCAAGATACTTTTCGTTTTCTGCGGTTCCTTTAATTGCGTCTTCGATGTCTGTTCTGTCGTCATCGCCCATTGTCCCTGCGACATATTTTAGTCCTTTTCCTAATATACTTATTAGTCCGCGTCTTTGTCTTTGGTGGGGTATAAGGTTATCTATATTCGATTCTAAAAGTTCAAATTTTTCATTTATAGTTGCTAGGATTATTTTTGATTCAGATGTGGAAGCTGAAAGGGTGTCGATATTTTTTCGACTGAGATGTAATGTATCTTCATATTCGGTTGTATTGATGATATGTAATATGTTCGTATAGCACTCGATTAGTCTGATGTCGCCTGTTTTGTTTGGAACATATCCGTTGTTTATGTTGAGGTCCTGAATGTCCAATGTCTGTGCGTTTGTCATGGTCCATAGAGTGATTATCATCAGCAATGGAGTCATGGTCCTGAAAGAATTTATAATATTCATTTTAAGTGTTAGCAGGAGGTTGATAAGTAGAAGGACGATTTTTTGTTTTCTTCTTGGACGTGGGGTTATTTAGATCTTGATGCTTTTTTTTTAACTTTTGATGGAAATATTTATTTTGATTGTCTAAGTCAAGTATATGGTCTTGGTATATTTTCTGGGTATTAATTTTCCTAAAATTAGAGTGGTTTTTACCTCCTCTAATTTCTTTTATAAAGTTTGGTCCAGGTTCGGTTTCTTCATCTGATCTATTTTGGTTGAGTTTAGCTATGGTCTTCTGTTTCTTTTGTAAGATAGTTTCATATATAGCATTATACTCATTTTGACTAATTTTGCCATTGACAAAGTCTATTGGTCTTTTGTTTGTAGTAGAATGTATGGTATTGTTATAAAAGGATATAATTTCCAGTATCTTCTCATCGACTGAGCTTTGGTCATTAATTTCGTCATGTTTAAGGAGTCGGATGTGTTCGTTTAATGTATTATGCAGACTTTCTATGTCTGCATTAAAGGTATGCTTGCTGTTAGAAGTATAGTGAATTTCTACGTTCTCGTTTGATAGAAAATCTCTCAAACCCAACTTCATTGTCAACAATTAATTTTTTCGCTGTGCCAAACTGGCTGAAATAATACGCTAGTCCTCTTCTGAACTCGTTCCAAGTCCTTCCAAGAATTTTTATTGCACAAGCATGTTTAGAGAATTTGTCTATTATTGTTAAGAATAATAACTTTTCAAGAGTGTAAAACACATCCACGTGAACTATCTCTCCAGGTTTTCGTGGGGTTTTGGTGATTTTGAATAATGGTTTCGGTGGATTTCTAACGTATTTCTCGTAGTAACAAACTTCACAATTATTAATGAAGCTTGTTACTCTGTCTACAAGTTTAGGACAATAGTATTTCAGTTTTAATTCTTTTGAAACTTCCTCCTGGTTATTTCTCAAATGTTCTTCCTCAATAATTTTAACTAAGTTTTCTTCGTGTGTTATATCTTCTGGAAGGATACTGCATCTGAGAATTTTGAACTTGCCATTAGTTACGAAATTGTTGATGAAAGCGGAATATATAATTTGAAAAAACTCTTCATTTTCTACTAGAATTGTATTTAATCCGTTTGGATTGAAGTGATTTTTTATCAGTGTAGTAACGTCCTGCTCATCTAGTTGTTTCGCATTTATCGTAGTTCGGTTTTTGTCGCAGATCTTTTCCTTTTTGATTCTTAAGGAGCCTGAATTTGATTTTTTGATTATTATTTGGTTTTTAAATATATTGATACAAGAGGTAGTTGTGGGAATATTTGAAGAATTTTCTGCCAGGTTTATTTCGGGTAAAGAAATTCTTGAGAGAGTTTCTGCATTTATCTTTTGGCACCTTCCTGAAAGTTTAAGTCTCCATCGGACCAATTTTGAGTTAGGCTCTTTTACAGAAAATAACCAAGTCAAAGGTCTGTGGTCTGTTTCGATAACGAATTTGCGTCCAAAAAGATAGGGTTGGAAATACTTCGTAGCCAAAACTATAGCAAGAAGTTCTTTTTCTATGACACTATAGTTTATCTCATGTTCGTTCAAGGTACAGCTAGCATAACTGATGCGTCGTCCTACTTGCGAAAGTACGGCACCAGTGGCAAGAACAAATGTTTTTTCAAAGTCTGGGTAGGCAAGAATTGGTTCGTTAGTTAGAAGGCTTTTTATGATTTCGAAGGAACGGATATATTCTGGGTCTGATATATTCAATTTTGCATCTTTTTTCCGTCTCTTGTAACTATATGTCCTAGGAAAGTGGTTTCATGTTTAAAAAATTAGGATTTATCCAACTGAACTTTCAGATTGCATTCTCTGAATCTATTGAAGATTTTAGTCAATGAGTCTATGTGTTCCTGTAAAGAGGTTGAGAAGATAATTACATCATCCAAATATACGTGGCAAATTTCGTTTATATAGTCGGATAAATATTGTTCATCAGACGTTGGAAGGTTGCAGGGGCTGTCTTTAATCCAAAAGGCATTTGCAGGAATTTGTAATGCCCACCTTCAACGCTAAAGGCCGTTTTGTGGATATCTTTATCCTCAATCTCTATTTGATAGAAACGTTTTGCTAAATCTAGCGTAGTGAAATACTGGCTTCTTCCCAGTTTTTCTAAGATATCTTCAATATTTGGAAAAGGGAACTTATCATCGATCGTAACTTCGTTAAGTTTACGATAGTCGATCACAAGCCTCCACTTTTGTTTCCCGCTTGCATCCATCTTTTTGGGTACGATCCAGACTGGTGCTGAGTAGGCAGATTTGCTAGGCCTTATAATTTTCTTTTTGAGCATTTCATCTATCTGTCTATGTACTTCTGCCTTATGGATATACGGGTATCGATAGGTTTTTGCAACTACTGGTATATTATTTTCGGTGCAAATTTCGTGCTTGATAAAATTGGTGAATGTTAGGTCTGAGTTTTGGTTATAGTAAATATCGGAAAATGTCTTTATTATTGAGACTAGTTTTTGCTTTTCTTCTTTGTTTGGTCCATTCTAATCTGATTTAGAATGGACGAAGACTGTTTTGGCTTATTTTCGATAATATTGAAGTTTTCAATAGTAATAGGTGTTGTTTCTTGAAGAGTAAATTTGACTTTCGTTGGGCCGTCGCTTAGTACCTTTACTAAAGCGGGCATCCTGAAGTCTTCTACATCATAAGGATCCTGGCATCTTTGGAGGACCTTCCGGGGAAGTGTACCAGACCATTTTCTTGATAGACGGGCACAGTTGCTCTGGAGAGTCCTGCTTTGCTGAAAAGGCAATATTGATTCTCTTCTTCGGTTTCGAAAAGAATCGGAATGTTTTTATCACCAGAGTATAGCATCTAGCTTTTGTAATCAATTGTTGCGTTAAGTTGTCACAACACGTTGTTACCTAGAATTCCGTCGTATATATCGTGGAATTTGCAGACAAATAGTTCAATTTCTTGGGTTTTATCACCCAATTCTTCAAAGAGTGGTATTTTGACTTATTCATCGATGTCTATAGTATGTTGCAAGGTTTTTAGGTTTATGCTGGATGTATTTATCTTCCATTTGGGTTGGCAAATACCAGGATTGATGAGCGAATGAGTGGCCCCTGTGCCAATAATAAATTTTAAGGGCCTTGATTTAGTCTTAAGAGTTATATAAGGTAGTTTTCGTCGTTTGTGTTGATATCCATGGGCTCGGAAGTTGGCTGTCTTTCTAGATATCGTGGATTGTTAAACTGATTATAGAGATCTTGTACGTTAATTTGTGGAGGTCTGTAATTTGGGTCATTTTGTCGTTTGCGTCGTGTGTTTTGTTGGTTGTTATTATAATTGTTGTTAAACCTATTGTTAAAATTCTGATTGTTGTTGGTAAGTCTATTATTGTTAAATCGGTTGTCGCGATTGGAGTTATTATTTCTAGGGTAATTATTATTGTTACTATTTTAATTATTATTGCTACTATTATTATTATTATTACTACTATTATTATAATTATTGTTACTATTTTGCGGTCTATTGCTTTTGGTTTTATTATTATTATTAGTGTTACGATTTTCGTTATTCTGTTGTTTGTGTTCTGTCCATTTGTTTGGTTGGTAGAATATCCATTGCGGCTTCCAGTGTATCAGGGATTCTGCAACATAAGATTGTTTTCATAGGTTCGGGAATTTTGTTTTTAAAAATATTACGGGCGCATTCATTTATTGCGTTGCCTGCGCCTAGACCTACTAAGGTTTTGTTATTCAGTCTCCTTACTTTGCTTTTGATTTCATTATAAAATTCTAGGGTATTCATTTTGAATGTAGCATCCCGAAGGATATCATAGAGTTCATCTTTATTCAGACGATCTCCGAAGTTATTCTGGAGGACTTCTTTAATGTCTTGCCAGAGAACAGCGTGACAATTGATTTCAATCGTCTCCTTTGCTTTACCCTTCAATTACTCTTAATAATATCCCCGAATAAGAGCTGAGATGCGTCGTTGAAAGTCGACAGAATAGGATGTATTCTATCAACAAGACTTAAAAAGATCTGTAAATTTTCGGGTTTACCATCGAATTCAGGAAGTCCGTTTAGGTATTTTAGGGGGTTTGAATTGTATAGAAGGGGCTGCCTCGGCGCGCGCCATTTTTAAATTATTTATTCATTTATCGAATCTCTCGGATCCGAACTACCCTTACAAGAAAAAAAAAATATTCAATTGATGGAAAAATATTGGAGTGATATATAAATATATATGTACCTATTTATATGTGACAATAAAAATATATGTATAAATATTATAGTTTGAAATATATATAAAATAAGAAGGATATATACAATAAATATATAAGAAAATTTCAAAAATGAAAGTGGTTATGTTTGATCAATAAAGAGAATATACCGTTCTTGAATTATTTGCGCTGTCTTGTGTCCTGGGCCGAAAGTTCCTGATGTGTTTCCCACTTGATCCTTGTAGGTGAATTCCACTGGTTTGTTGAAATTCGAAATTTTTTAGATAGCTTTGCAGTATCTTTTAATCGAACGGTTTTCACTTTCTCGATAAAAGGCACTAAATCTCGAGAGTAGTCTACTGTTAAAGGAAATTATTTAAATTGTTTTATTTAGTTACTGTTTAAATATTCGCTGATTTTAGTTTATCCTGGTTTTATTTTGTAACAATATTTAATTTTAGCTTACTACACGCATTTAATTCACTCTTTATAATTTTACTCTGCTATCATTTTCATTTGGGTCACTTTTCTCATAATCTTATCACTGTTTTCCGCGTGTTATTTTGTTTTTAATCCATCCTTGGATTTATCTAGATATTCACACTTGTTGCACTTCACTTCTAGCACTTTCGTTATCCGTGGTACTGTTTCTACTTAGAAACATGTGATTTATTCGCGTCTGCGATGAATTAGACACTTTCCTCCTCTTGGGAATTACTAATTATCCTACCGACTGCATGATTTAAATCACTCGCGGGTTTGCCTTTGATAATAAATATACTTGTATTTTTTGACAAAAACTTTATTAACAAAACTCGTAATGTACATGAAAGACTTTTCATGTACGTAATTTGCAATTCTAATTAAGGTACCCCAACACAGCCTCACGTTGGCTGAAACGGCTAAAGGAGGCTTGGCCGTACCTTCGCGTAAGAATATCTTAGGAAAAACTATTCGCGCCGCGCAAGTACCTTTGCGGTAAAATTTGTATGCGTTGCAATAATTCGTTCTCACGAAATTGTTGCAATTACGCGATCTAGAAAAGGTGCATATGAGCTCTAGCATATGCATTGTATTACATTAAGAAAAAACGCGCGTGGAGGAAATGCGATTCCGATTTCGAAATACGATCGGGAAAATATGCAGACGAAATTCAGTGGAATTTTGTCTGGAGAATTTTATGAAAATGTGGGAAAATTTAAGATAATTTTATAAAACATGGGTCTACTATAACAATTAAGCTCATTTCCTAATTTGAAGCCGTTTCTAATATGAAGACCTCGTAAAACGGGTTGGCAAAATAATTGACATTTGTGTTTGAAAACCTTAAAACATCTACATCGAATTATTCACGCAAAAGTTAAATTTTTTGAAGGTATCAAAACAATGTTACATCATTGGATGAGAAAAAGCGCACTCCTAAAAGCTATTGCCCAATCAGCTTGCTGCCAAACATCAGCAAGGTGTTTGAAGTAATACTGAACCGAGCATTACCCGAATAGAAATCGGTTTAGGCATGCCTAAACGGCCATTAGGGCCTAATGCGGAAACAATGGGACTTGCCTAAGGTAGGCATGCCTAATGAGGGCCTAATTAGGCATGCCTAACCTCAGAAATTTTTGGGAAATTTCGCTTTTTATTGGAATCTGGAGAGTGAAAAAATATTCAAATGAAAATTTTGCAGTTGAAAGTGTGATTACGAATTTTTCACATTTTGTCAGTTTGGACATTTATTCATTTAGTCCATCTAACAGACTGAATAATCCAATAACAAAATGGAACGTAGAGAATAATCACAGCAACATTTGTAAGTTAAACAAGTAGTAAGTCTCTTAGTTTTTTTCTGAAATGCTATGTAAGAAGAGGGAAAAGGACCAAGCTCGGAATTATTATGATTTTGTACAATTCTTAAAATTGGTGAATGGAAATATATATTAGTGCTAGCATATGGGATAGCGAAAAACGAGTTCATCCGAGAAGAACGAAATGTTTGTCGGAAACGCAGCTCAGAAAAAATATTTAACGGGACTTGATGGTAACAGAGTTTATACAAAAAATATTGGTCTAAATAAGTTCGTCGGGATATTCGAGATAGGAAGGATAAACGACTTTCATAGGGCTGATACGGCAAATTAAACTTGAGGAAAAGAAAACCCGTAAACTTTTTTGGACAGCTTCTAAAGAAAGCACGAGATAGGAATATCGGGGGGACCAGATATCAGAACAGTATTTAAGCAAAGGGCGAACAAAACAAACAAATAAGCGGATAGAAGAAGAGATGCTATTGAATTTATGTACATGCCTAAGGATGATCCCGGAAACTCTAGACGCCTTAGTAATAACATTTAAAATATGTGCATCAAATTTGAGTTTTGGAACAAATGTTACCCCAAGGTCTTTACGACTGAACATTCCAGAGAGCAAAGTATCATTTAGTATATAATAAAATTAATAGGAGAGTCCTTAAGAGAAAAAATCATTTTATGGCATTTAGTAACGTTAAGACATAAATAGTTTGAAGCATACCAATTATTTAGAGCATTCAGATAAGTTTGGAGGAGCTGACAGTCTAAATGGGATTTGACTGCTCGAAGTACTTTGAAGTTATCAGCATACAAGGGGCAAGAGGAATTAATTACAAAGGGGAGATCATTTATGAACAACAGAAAGAGAAGAGGCCCAAGAATTGAACCATGTGGAACACCAGGTGAAGGATAGAAAGGACTAGACGTAGTAACAGAGAGACTTACTCGACCGGGACAACACGATAGATAAGATGACATCCAAGACAGAAGAGCACACAAGATGCCAAGAGCTTCAAGCTTACGACAAAGGAGAAAATGATTCACAGTGTCAAAGGCCTTGGAGAAATCTGTGAAGATCACTTACAGCCCAAAGTTGATATTAGGAGCGAGAGCATTTATCAAAGATTCAACTTCAGATACATCTGTACAAATAAAGGAAATTGGGAAGGGAAGACGATTAGGCAAGACAACTGGATGCACAGCTGCAACGAGAGAAGAAAAAGTCAAAGAAAAAAATTGGGCAAATTAATCAGTAACTTCTTTATAAAGTTGTCCATTAGTTGCGCTGTTTGACGCTTTTTTAAGCATTCTGTTAGTGGTTTTATCAATTTTGCAAAATTCTTGATGAAATTTCGATAATGTTCTATCAACCCAAGAATGGATTTTAACTCTTTCTGAATCCTCGGGATTAGGAAATTTGACTCCGTCAGCTCTAACTATATGGCTTAAGCAAGCTACTTCTTTACGAAAGAACACTGACTTATCAAGTTGAACTTTGAAATCTGCCTTCCGGACTGCTTTGAATACCTTCCTCAGACTATCACCGTATTTTCGAAGTGCTGTTGAGGAGACTATATCATCCATGCATACCAGACAGATTGTCCCGCGGATATCTTGAAGTATATTATGCATACTCCATCCCTTTGAAATGTCGACGGGGCATTTTTCAGTCCAAAAAGCAGCCGGATATACTCTTAATAGCCCTTTTCAACCGTAAAAGCTGTTTTCTTGCTTGGGGTCCATCTCGATCTGGTAAAATTTACTAGCGAGACCTATCGTAGGGAAGTTAATGCTCTTACCTAATTTTAAATTTGACAATGGATAGCGATCGGTTATGGTTTCTTCATTAAGATTTTGATAGTCGATAACTAATCACTATTTTTGTTTCCTTGTTGCATCCAATCCCGACTTTCCAGACTGGGGCGCTCGATGAAAAGTAGCTACGTTAAATAATCTCTTGGTTAAGCATGCCTCTTAGCGCTTATTTACACTTAAAAATTGGCGTAAAAAAATTTTGCGTTAAATTTTGGATGATGAAATAGCAATATGGCAAAGTAATTACGACTTTGGAGCCAATTTTTTAGATGGAACAAAAACTAAAAATGCCAATTTCAATCTACTCGTCGACTTACCTTAAGTCAAAAAATTGCAGTACGAAATTCAAGAGAGTTAGGCATATTTTTTTTTCTGGTAAAGAGTCCATACCCCTCTAGATGCATACTGGGTTAGCTAGCTACAGCGTGAGTAGATGCCTTGAGGAGGATACCTTTGCTGGTGCTGAATTACCTTACATAAACATAAGCACAAGGGCAGAGAAAGGAAGTTTGATTGTTTGATACAAATGGCAAATAAAATACTTTATAGTTCATAAAGGTTATGGGCTAGGAGCCAAATCAGTTGTTTTCGGTTTTAGTTACGATTGATTAATAAGCTCAATCTTCTGCTAACCCCAGAGTAGTGCATATGATCTTAGAATTGTTCCCTAGTGTGTTATTTATTTTTGTTGCATAATGACTATTTACTACAGGTATATTCAACCAACATCCGAAGGAAAGAAGGTTACCAGTTTGCTGTGTATAGTTTTTTGTTGTTGCCTTTTTCATATAAGTTCACGCATAACTTTTGAACGGAAATAGATGCAAGAGTTACGTTCTTGACAGATGATGCGACTTACTTTCGATTAGATCTCCTTTAAATGACATGAAAATTAAAGAGTGATAAAAGACTTTTATCATTAAAACTTAAAAATTTTCCAACTTTCACCCCAATTTTTCAACATAACTGATCAACGCATAAAAGGATTTTGATTGTAGAAGCTTCAAACTAAGAAGAAAATATCACGACAAAATGTTTTTCATAAAATCGTATTCCTCTCAATGACTTTGTAGATACTAACGATTGAATTTGGTATATTGACGTCGAGAAATTAAATTTTAATGCACTTTTATATGAAATATGCCAATTATTTTGCGACTTGTAATTATTAAAACTCGCTTTTGCGGTGATTTCTCAAAAGAAATCGAATCGCACCCCTAAGGTTAATAGATTTGGACAATCAACAGTCTACTCCGTAATGACCGCTGATCAGCCAGCCAGTTTAGAGAGGAATTTAATCGTGGGTCGAACAGCGAGTAGAATTGCTTCTCAATTACAATTTTCAGTCACTGTCGAATTATCCGAATTAAAATGCGTCTTAAATCTTTATCACACTCTCTTGATTGTATATTTACAATCAAAACCAAGAAATATTCATGATAACACAAAAAACCGAAACCGCCACAATGCCTAAACCTAATCTACTTTCTCACAAACCGAAATAAACTACGTTTGTGAAACCCTGCAAATACAACCAAGAGCACCCCAAATCTGACCCAGGTGACGAAAAAACTTATTAGATAATCTCTTTAGGAGAATATTACCGCTCTGGTGCTATACTTATCCATCGCTTGAATTTTTCTGAAAATGCTTAAGTTACTGGAAGTAAAACCCGATGGTTAAGTTGGCAATTTCAGTTTTGTTTTGTTTTTCTTCCCGTCAAAGAAAGATTTTCTCATTTTTTAGGCAAATTTTGCAGATTTTTTTTACATTTTTCTACTTCAAACATGATTCAAGGGAGCTTTAAATTAAAAAACTCGCAGAAGATTTTAGGCTTTTGTAAAATAATTTTACAAAACCCTACTAAAATCGCGACCTATCTGTTCTTCCGTCCGTCCGTCCGTGTAGCACAGCACTTTTTCTCGCAAACTACTTAAGCGTGAAACATCAAATTTTGTATGTAGATGTAAAGAGGTGCTCTCTTCAAAGTTCAGCCAAAAAAATTGTAAGGTATTTAAGAGAGGTCTCGCCACATAGGGGAGTGGCCCCCAAAAAAAAAATTTCATCAAAGGTAGCCGATAAAGGTATCAAATGAAAGGTCTTGATGAAAACAGTTCAAAATAGGTCTTAATTTTACACTTTTGGCTTCGAGGGGCGCACAGGGAGGGGAAATACACGAAAAATTTGCGTCCCCGCCCCTCGCGATTAGATACCTGTGATCCAAAAAATCTGAAAAAAAATTCTGAAGGTAGGTGTTTATGAGCACAACAACAACAAATACGTTATAAGTCAAAATTCGGTCAACTTTGTTAATAGTTTCACATTTTCCCTAATAAAATCTTTGTGGTACCCTTAAACTGAACGAAATACGATATCAAGATAGTCCTACAAAATGTCCTTAAACTTTGTAAGTTTGATGAAAATCGAATGATATAAACGGAAGTTATAGCCATTTGAAATTTCTCCAACTACAACAACAATAACACATGATTTTGGTATTTTATGGACTTTTCATCGAATAAGTCACTGCAGTTTTGACTTGATCTTCTTGAAATTTTCCAATACGGTCAATAACATTAATTTTTTTTGAGAATTCATGATTTGAGTGATTTTTATCGGTTTGCAAAAAAATGGCGACCGTTGAAAGTAGAAAAACAATGGATTTTCCTTTGAACGTCCACATCTCTTTGACATATTTCTTGACGTTATTCATTGCTGGTGACTGCATTTCAGAGAAGTTGGGTACAAAACCCTTCTGACATGAGGTCTGTCTACCCAATTTGTTTAATATGTTAAACAATATGATATTAACCCATGCATCTGCAAGCATATTGAATGATTTCGAAAAATGGTTCCTGAGGTGAATAGTTAGAACGAAGCTGAATGGGACCAATGGCAAACTTAACATGACATTTTTGATCAACGGTTGTAAGACTGTGCAAAGGGCTGGCGACACAAATCGTATGGACAAGCAATGGATGTAAAAACAGATATTCCTTGGGAAAACTGCTGGGCAGAGACCATTCAGGAAACCCAGGAAATGCTGGCCTGACTCGGTCGACGAAGCTAGCTCATCACTGCTTGCATTTTAAAATTAAAGTACACTGTCAATGGACCAAGACAATTAGAGGCATTTATTGCAAAAAGCGAAGACGCGAGAGGGGCTGTAGTGATACATAGAAGATGAAGAAGAAACAATAATATATAATTTATGCAGATGAGATACTCGAGAAGCAAAAACATTCTAAAACAGATTGCTAGAAATAAATTGGGACTAGAAATTAAAAAGCTTATCACAACATTAAAACGTCAGCTCATTAACGGAATAATCCAGATTGCTTAAGGAAACATCACATAGCTAAACGGTCTAAGGCTAAAAGCTAAATATTCCAAAATGCAATTTTACGAGGTGCCTTCCAAAATAACCGAGACTGAGCTAAAATAGAAACGGCAGGAGTTTATTTATTCACAATAATCTCCTCTGGCCTCGATACATTGTTTTGCTTGATCCAAAAGCTTTTCGAAAGAGTGCTTCAAATCATTGACCGGAAAGTCCTTCAGGATGTCGGTACAAGCCTTTTGGATGCCCTCTACGGACGGTAAGTGTTTTCCTTTCGTGGGCAAATGCAATTTTCCGAACAGGTAGGAGTCACAGGGAGTCATATCAGGTGAATACGGTGAGTGATTGATGGTTAAAATGTGATTTCTAGTCAAAAAAAAAATCAGTCACAAGAGTGGATCGATGAGATGGTGCATTATCATGCAATAAGCGCTAGCTTCCTCCTTCGCGGTATTCAGGCCAAATTTGACGAATGCGATGCAACGAATGCTTCAAAACGCCAAGATAGAAAATTACATTGACGGCTTGACCTCTAGGCCTGAACTCCTTGCGGACAGAATCGTAAAAAAAAGAAATGGGCATCGACTTGATTTTCTACTTCTCCAAACGCGATTTTTCGGGGTGGTGGTTTGTCTGTAGCCTTTCGTTCGGCACTTTGATGCTTGGTTTCGGGTTAATGTTGGAGACACCACGTTTCATCACCAGCTACAATGTTGTGAGGAAGTTCTCGTCTTTTCTCGCCTCTTTAATGATGTCTTTCGAATGTTGAATTCTCAGCAATTTCCGGTCATCACTTAACTTGTGCGAAACAAAACATGCACAGACCTTAAGTAATTTTCGGTTAAAATGCGATAAATCGATGTTTTGGAGACACTCAACTCCAATTCCATGAATTTCAATGATGATTTTGGCTAAGTTTTGATAAATTCACGCACACTTTCGATAGAGTTTTCGGTTTTCACTGATTTTGGGCGGCGCGTATGTTCACCACCATTTATGTCCTCAAGACGATCTCTGAAACGTGTAAACCACTCATCAACTCTGGCACGATAAAGACAATCATCGCCATAAACTTTTTTCATCAATTCAAATGTTTCGGTAAATGTTTTATCAATTTTAAAACAAAATTTGATATTAGCTCTTTGTTTGAAACTCATTTTTGTACCGATAACACAAACATACTGTCACTTTAGACGCAACAACTTCGCTTCCATTCAACCGAATGTCACCAAACTTTCACTGGAAGTCAAGGAGGGACCAAAAAAATGCTAAGCCAAAAGTCTCGTTTGTTTTGGAACGCCCCTTGTATCGATACCTCTTAAATAAAACGTACTTTAAATACGCTTAATTTTATTAGTTGACCTTGTATATTTTTTCTCCTTAAGCAAATACCAGACTGGACAGGGGTTCCTGTCCAGTCCAATTCGTGTAATAAATCAAATAGAAACAATTAGTTTTAGATGATTATACATGTAATATGAAGAATTTAGAATTTAAAGATTATTTGTTTAGTATAGGCTAGGTAGAAAAGGTACTGCAGTACCAGAGTTAGTATTAAAATTGTAAAAATATTGGGTGATAAATATGCAATAGATTTTAAAAGGTGTAAGCAGCACTAAGACGTCGATTATTCAATGGAATACTTGAGAGTATCCAATAATATCATGAATTTACGTTCCTTTACTACTAAAGCAATCTCACAATCTGTTTTCATTGTAAAAAGTGTAATTTTCAAAATATGTAAATGCTCGCCTGAAATTCTATGATACATAAAAAGGTCTGTCTGGAATCCTAATCAGCTTTTTAACTCTATTGTTGGGATATCTTAGCGATTTGTTTTAAGAACTGGTGAAGGATGGGCCATATAGTAGTTTCTTTTCAATCACATTTTATTTTGACACTGATAGCTGTTTCTCGCTCAAAATTATGTTAGTGAGTCAGTATTAACCTTCCAAGGAATAAAATAAAATGATTTACGCTTGAACAACGTTGAGAAATATTGAAATCTTATTGGATGCCGATTTTCTCAAATATAATCTTTTCTTATGAGGCACATTTTCATCTCGGCGGCTATATAAACAAACAAAACTGCCGGATCCGGGGCCCGAAAAACACATGAAATTGTCGAGAAGCCAAGTACCCTCAGCAAGTGACAGTGTGATGTGGAGTGATAGCATAATTTGACCGTTTTTTGAAAATGACGCTGGAAATGCTGTTTCGGTCAATAGAGAGCCTTCAAAGACATGATAGCCTACTTTTTGTGGCTGGAGATTGAGGATTTTGACTTGACTGGCCTTAAGCTTTAATAGGATGTCGCTCCATGCCATACAGCTCATCAAACAATTGATCTTCTGCGCGCGAAATTCGGAAATCGTGTAATCAATTGCCTTGGCGATGTCAATTTGGTGCCTCAAAGCTGCGATTTGACACCGTTGGACTTCTTTTTATGGGGCGCTATGAAAGATTGATGTTATGCGGAAAATCCACAAACAATTCAGGCACTGAAATTGAATATTCAACAAACTATTGCTCGCATAGGGCTCGAAACCATCATTAATGTCTTGGGAAATCAGGCTGAGAGGAAGGTCTACGGTCATGGCAGTCATATGAATGGAATTGTATTTGAAAATAAACGGAAAGGCTTGTTCCTAGTAATCAAATCAAAATATAAGAAAAAAAGTTTGATTTTTGTTCATTTTATTGCATTTTTGAAAAGAAACTTGTATTTCGCCCACCGTTTATAATACTGCAATCTGCGAAATAATATGATCAAGTTTGACAAGCAAGGCATGAAATACTTCAGAGGCATACTTTTCACCAGCCCATGCTTGAATTATGTGTTTACTGGTTACGTCTTGAGTGTACTTACAATATGAATAGATCCTTCATTGTGTTTGCTAGTACGTACTTCTACTTCCCGAACCTATTTCTAAGTTAATGTGAGGCACTAAATTTTTGACGTATGGCAAATTATTCTTGAGTGCATGTGAAAATAAATCTTTAGCTGGTTCATAGACAAACTCATACTTTTCACGTTTTAAATGATCAGTGAATGGAATTCCGAAATGCAAACAGGCTCGATAATTGAACGGACAGCATTCTTTTGTCCAGAGATTAAAAGGACAGCATTCGTTTGTCGAGAAAAAAGCAGCACATGAAAATTTTTGCCAATGCATTTACAGGTTAATTAAATCACTGAAGCCTCCCTTTAATGACACTTGTCTTGCCTTGCACCCTCCAAGTCAAACATTTTCGCCTGCATTTTAACCCTTGTGTTGACACCATGGCCTAGCCAGGTCAAAACTGTTATTAAACTGAAATATAATTAAATTGGAGGAATGTTACTTTTGGAAAATAACCATGAAAGGATAGTGCTATTGCTTGAGATAGATTTCCAGAAAAAACGAAAACAAAATAATTTCCGAAACGAGGGCATATAAAACAGTATGAGGTATATTGTACACCATGGCCTGGCCAAGCGAAAGTAATTACATGGAAATTGTAGCAGTTTTTGTGTAGCTTTTCTGGTTTTAATTATACTCATACATTTCAGATTTTTTGTTTTAATTTGCAGTTTTTTGACGCGTATCATCGAGTGAACTTGATTTTTAGAAGTGGCTTATTTACATCATTTGAATTTTTTGTTTGAAAATGGATGAAAAAATTATGTGATGCGCTGAATACAGTTTAAAATACTCGTGGGCATGTTCAAAATCAAGGCTTTTTTTCGGAGACTTACTGTAGCCATTGCAAATGATTTGGAATACGAGAGAGCCGAAAATATTGAAGATTTTGTACAGCGATTTGAAGCAGATGAAGATACTGATGGTGATTATCTAGTATACCAGATGAAAATTAAACATTTGATATTGAACGAGAAAATGAGGCTGAAGTCGACCGCAAAGAGGGATTCTGAGCCTGAGGAAGATCAAGAAATTGGTCCTATAATTCAGCAAGTTACAGGTGGAGTTGATGCAGCTAGTAGCAGCAGCAGTTTACAAAAACGGAACCATATGGTGTAAAAGCGTACCACCTGTGACTCTATTTTGCATTCAAAACGTTGTGAGAGCAACAGGTGGCCCGATGATAACATCTTCCGCGCCCAATTATGTTTTTAAACGATTGTTTTACAAGAATCGGTTACTCTTATTTTAAGAGAAGCAAATAGAAAGGCATTACAAGTAACAAATGAATGCAATGTCGAGAATCCACAAGCTAAGAAAAAGAAATAGTGGAAAAACGTAACGAAAAATGAACTCTACGCGTATTTTGGTCTATTTGTAGCAGCTGGCACTACCAACAACCACTATCAACAAATAATTTTGCTACGGAGTCCAAAAAATCTGCCAATATTTAAAGCTACAATGTCAGTGCACCGTTTACGGTTGCTTTCAAGATTCATTAGAACGCCTTAGTTGCGATAAAGCTTCACGAATTTCTAACATTTGGTTGATGTCCAACTCTAATTTGAATTGCACATATCACCCTCACGAAAATTTAACCGTGGATGAGCAATTATTTCCGTTTTGAGGAAGAACTCGTTTTACTCAGTAAATTCCGAGTAAGCCAGTAAAATATGAACTAACAGTTTTTTGGGCTTGTGATTCGAAAACAAAACTTCCTCTCAAAGTTATTATATACACTGGCAACTAGGTAAAGAGCGCGAAAGAAACCAAGAAGAACGAGTACTCATCGATTTGAGCAGAGAATATACAAATACAGGATGTTGTGTAGTTGCTGATAGCTTTTTCTTTTCGTTGAATGGTTGCACACGTTTGATGGGTGCTGGTTTGAGCTACGTTGGTACATTTCGACAAAATAAAACTTACGTTCCAGCTGAAATGCAACCAAATCCTTCACGTCCAGTAGGATCACCCGAGTTCGGCTTTTATGAAAACAAAATAGCTATGTGTTTCTTTGTACCAAAAAAATAGGTCAGTGATTTTGCAATCAACAATGTATTACGACAAAGAATTGTCTGGTACACAAAATAAACCAGCTGCAATTTTATTTCATAATTAAAATAAATCATTGGTTGACGCAATGGATCCGAAAATAACTATATACACATGTAAACGTCGTACAGAAAGATGGCCATTGGCTTTTTTTACAATATTATCGATGTGTGTAGCTTAGCTATATGTATATATAATTTGCAAAAAAAAAGTCCAATGAAAGTTACAGATGTTCATCGCAATTTTCTTATCAAACTCAGCGAAATGCTGGTTACACCACACATTGAAAGTCACTGTAATAATTCTCAAGTTTTGAAACAGTTTGCCACACTATCTGGAATTGAAGCTTTCCTTAGGAAGTCATATGAGGTCAGTATATATTTCAAATGCAATTTTCATTAACTAAATAAAATTTTTCTTTGTTTAGCCAACCCAGGAACATCTGGTATGATACAATTACGATGAACATCAGCAACTACAAGTTCTGCTGCAGCTGGTGGAGTAACGGGACGACGAAGATTGTGTTTTATTTGCTTATTTCCTGGACCTGAAAAAAACACCGCCGTACTTTTTATTTTTGTCTGGACTAAAGCAAACCGATTTGCCTTCAACATGCTGTCAACCTAAGTCAGTATAGATGCAAAATACGCGCTAATTCATTAAAATGACAACAAATGGACAAATAGCAATGACTGAATCTCAAATTTGAATTTTGTTGGCGACATTTCTTTACAAATCGAATGTTCAATATTTACAAACCCTTCAAGGGTTTGACGGAGGATGCAAAATTTGTTGACCATGGATGATAAACATGATCAGTATTCTTGACTTTCTAAACAAACACTACATTTTAATAAATCATGTCTACCATAAATAACCAATAAGCTGATTCTAAATGCTACAATTCGAAATGATTTAGAGCAATATTATTGGGGGAAATTGCATAATTACTTTGCACTAATGACCTTTTTAAAAGATGCTGTTTACATCCTTAGATGAAGGTATTATACGTTGGAATTTGCAAAATTCTCCCAGGAAATAATCAGGAAACTATAGAGTTAATCGCCATTTGAAAATTGATTCGTTATGTTTTAAATAATATAATCAACTCGTATTATATGCCGAAAATTTAAAATTAGTAGTCTCAACACTAAAGATTAACGGGAATCGCGACGTAAAAAGGTGATATTTAAGTTTTCTCTAAATTATAGGGCATCATTAACTGACTTCCATAGGAGAGTAGGTTCTCAGTTATTTAGGTAAATATGTCCTGTTTTCAATAAACTATTTGGTTTGATTTCTGTTAGGTCCGATTAGAAGAACATGTAAATCAGATAACAACAGAGGACATTTGCGGCTAAAAAGAAAAAAAAATCGACTTTGACTCTGATTTATCGTTATAACTGATCGATGCATTTCTTACTTTCAATTCCGAGTATTAAGGTCGCATGTGATAGACAACACGTTGGAATGAAATAGTTCGGAACAAAATTGTAATCCATTAGCAGACTCTGGAGATATTAACGGTGACATTTGGTTCACCGTCCCACAGAAATAAAATTTCATTATACTTTCATATGTAATACACTCAAAAATATTTTAACCGTAGGAGTTTTATTTCGCAAGGTTGATTGATGGTTGCAACAAACAGTGTCTTCAATATTGACTAGAATTTCATTTTAATTAATCCTTTTTGTGGGAAAATCCAATGAATTAATGATTTGTAATATAAATACCAACTAAGATTGCATAATTCATGATAAGTACGAATAGGAGAAACAAGTTCAGGGCAAATTTCAGGAATATTTTTGAACCGACTTACATAGGAAAGTAGATAATCTGTTCGCACGCATTTTTTATGGTGCTTTTTTAAAGGACATTTTCTTGCAAAAAAAAAACAAACTCGACTTTTGCGCTGAATTTGCGACATAACTGAGCGATACATGTTTTGACTATCATCATTAGTATTGCTTATAATAGAAAACATATGGGACTAAATTGGGTCTGAACGCAATTGCAATCCATTAAAAAAATCAGGAGATATGAACAGTAACATTTCGTGTCTTAAAATAAAAAATTTAAATTCGAACTCACTTTTGTATGAAATTTAGTCAGTTTTTTAACTGGTTTCAATACCCAAGTTAGTTATTAGTTTCATTGAAACATTTTTTAATACACACGTATAAATTTTGAACAGAGATAGATGAAATAGTTCTAATTTCAATAAAGAACTGGGCTTACTTTCTATTAGGACAGATATGAATAAATAAAGGAAAAGGACATTTACTGATAAAACAAAACGCTTCCCGGCGGACAATATCTGGGACTAAAATCTTCCGGAAAGAACATTAGCATTTAGATATGGATTTTTGCAGTTGAGAAATTCAATTTCAATTTATGATTATATGAAATTTATACACTGAGCTTTTATAGGTACTGTTTGGATTTGACAGCAATTTGCATAGATGCTGAAAGAGATCATGGTACATTGTAGTCAAAAAGCTGAATTTGATTGAAAGAATTTGCCTCTAAAAAGTTGAAACAAATAAGGAAACAAACTTTAAATTGCCCTAGAAAGGGTGAAATTAATTTTATGGAAGTGGTGCCAAATCAATTTCCCCATTTCAACCTAATGAAGTTAAAAACACTATGGCTACCGAGAATAAAATGGCGAGAAACTGATATAGCACCACCTCCATCAAGTTTATTTCACCCTTCCTTTTAGGGTTTTGTAAATCCGTCCGTGTGATACAGCACTTTTTCTCGCAAACTACTTAAGCTAGAAACATCAAATTTTGAATGCACGTGTAAAGTGGTGCTCTCTTCAAATTTCAACTGCAAAAAAATTTATAAGGTATTTAAAGGGGGGGTCTCCCCATATAGGGGAATGGGCCCGAAAAAAATAATTTCATCAAACGTAGTCGATATGGGTATCAAATGGAAGGTCTTCATAAGAACTTTTAAAAACAGGTCTTAATTTGATACTTTTTGCTTCGAGGAACGCGCAGGGAGGGGAAATACACGAAAAATTTATGTCCCCCCCTTCGCGATTGGACACCTGTGATCCGAAATATCTGAAAAAAAATTATGGTGGCTGGTGTTTATGAGTACAACAACAACAAATACCTTAGAAGTCGAAATTCACTCAACTTTGTTAATAATAGTATGATATTCGAATTTCACATTTTCTCCAATAAAATCGCATCGGTATCCTTAAACTAAACGAAATTCGACATATACGTACCTACAAAAGATTCTTAAACTTTGTAAGTTTGATGAAAATCGAATGATATAAACGGAAGTTATAGCCGTTTGAATCATGCCATATCGGTACACCCAACAGGAATACGCCAACTTGTACCTTATTTATGGAGAATGCTTTTGTATCGCTGATACTGTAGCTAGAATACACCATGAGAAATAAATAAACGTTGAGTATCATCGCATTAATCGAGTATTTATTAACGTACATGGGTCATTCTCAGTAGATTGATCCTATGGTGAAATGGTTAGTAAGAGAAAGCCCGCCATGACCTACAAGAACGAAGTCTTCCCAGTAATTGAACAGGACCCAAGTCGCTCAGTACGTACACGTAGTCCTCCAAAGGATTCTTAAACTTTGTAAGTTTGATGAAAATCGAATGATATAAACGGAAGTTATAGCCGTTTGAAATTTCTCCAATTAGAACAACAATAACACATGATTTTGGTATTTTATGGACTTTCCATCGAATCAGTCACTACAGTTTTAACTTGATCTTCTTGAAGTTTTTCAATAAGGTCAATAACATTAATTTTTTTGAGAATTCAATATTTAAGTCATTTTTGTTGGTTTGCAATAAAACGGCGACCGTTGAAAGTAGAAAAACAATGGATTTTCCTTTGAACGTGCACATCTCTTTGACATATTTCTTGATGTTATTCATTGCTGGTGACTGCATTTCTGAGAAGTTGGGTACAAAACCCTGCTGACATGACCGTAGGTCTGTTTACCTAGCACGTTTCTTAATATTTTAGGTAAATTTCTCGAGAGAAATTTACCTATTGCGGAGAGCATCATATATATATATATATATATATATATATATATATATATATATATATATATATATATATATATATATATATATATATATATATATGGGATATAACGAGATTTGTGACCAAGCTAGAGGTTGCAATTTTACTTCGATTTTCACCAAATTTTCAGGAAAGGTGTATTGGGTAATTATCTCGGTTAAGTTCGTGAACCAGCTATATCGGCCGGGCAAAAACAAAATGGCGGCCATTTTAGGCGAAAAATCGTGATTTCTGTTCTGACCAAAGTATAGCTCCGATGTGGATGAAATTTGGTACAAAGGTTCATTGATGTATGTGATGAGTCTCACAATTAAAAATCCAAAGTCGGTACAGCAGAAACAAAATGGCGGCCGCTCAAAGGTCGAAAAACGTGCAAAATTTTGTTGTTGTAATAGTGGTCAAAGCTTTCAACAGATTTTCATGAAATTCGGTTGTTTGATAGAAATTATAAGTATCTAAAGAATGACGTAAAAAAACTGGAGGTCAGATTCCAAAAAACAAAATGGCGGCCAGTGGAAAGTCAAAATTTCAAAGGCTTTTAAAAGTCGCAATTTTGATCCGACATATACGAAACTTGGTTTCAAAATAGTCATTACTTAGACCTACAGTCTTTGATATTTTGGTGATCATGCATGTGCGAATTTCAAAATGGCGGCCGTTTAAATATACGTTTTTTCATGTCTTTGTGGCCCTCTAGCGGTCACATTTTCCAACGGATTTTGATGAAACTTGAGATTATGAATCTCTGTACTTTGTTCTTGTATTTCGCAGGAAATTATTAAAATTGAATGAAAAATAAAAAAGTCCAAAATTTAAAGCCTAATATTTTTAGCTGCTTCTTTAAAAATTGAATTATTTTGCCCTGTCTAGAGTGAAACTCCTGTTTGAACGAGATAGTACATTGATTGATGAGGTCCTAGCATACAAAGATTTAAAATAATCCAAAATCAAATGCATGCATTCAAAATGGCGGCCCCCAAAGGTCCGAAGGCAAGCGCAATTCGCTATTTTAGTGCCAACTGAAATAATGAATATTTTTCATGGAATCGTTTTAAATGACTTTACTTGAAAGAACTTATAAACCAGATCATTTTTAAGATATTGTAAAATATTTTTAACAATGGCCTAAAAAATTATAAAATCGCAACTTGTCTGTCTGTCCGTCCGTCCGCCCGTTTGTTCGTGCGTCATAACAAGTTTTCTCGCAAACCACATGAGCTAGAATGAGGAAATTTTCTACGTAGGTCAAAAGTGGTGCCTCTTGAAATTTGTAGTGCAAGAAAATATTTTAAGGTATTTAAGGGGGGTCTCCCCATACAGGCGGGTCTCCCCATACAGGGGTTGGCATACAATTTTTTTTATTTCTGTAGCCCTCTAGCAGCCAAGATTCTCAACAGATTCCGTTGAAACTTGAAATTATAAGTTATTAAGGCAAGTTAATTTTTTAATTTAATTATGCAAATCGAATGACAAATTAAAAAGTCGAAAATTTACAGCTTAATATTTTTAGCAGCCGATTCCAATAAAAATTGAAATGACGGCCCTCATAGTTCGGAAAAAAATTGAAAATGTATATATTAATGGCAATGCAAGTGCTGATTAAACTTTTATGGAAATCTTTTGAAATTAACTATTCGAGCTATTTAAGCCTTTGTTTGGTTACCACTGTGAACTGTGTAAACAGCAAATGCGAGAAGGGCGAAACCGGTATTTATATGTTCACAACAATTTATGATCCGCCGATTTTCAATATGTAATCCATACGCGTGCAACTCAATTTAATTAGCAGAATATTTGCACCCCGATAAAAGGTCTCTAAAAACGAACGGAGCCAGATTTTTTTTATGTGAATAAATACCCATGTGATACTACGAAAATTGCAGAAAGAAGTTTAGTAGTGGGCAAGCCAAATTCTTTTTCGAAACTTTACGCTACATACGAGAAATTTACCTTTCCGGCTGGTGCTGCCAACGGGGATTTTTTTTTGTGATTACTGATATAAATGCATCGAAATTCAAATTAAGTGCAGATAGATTAGCAAAAACGACTCCTGCCCGGAAACGGAAATTAAAGGGTGTAATTTTAATGTCGCCCATTTTTTCAACTTATTCTAACGTAAATCAGATAAAAGCCCAATAGTATGGGCAAGATACCAAAAATATCATCAAAGACTTCCCAGAGAACCCAGAGTGGATTCAATATCCTGAAAGCCAATTTCCACAATCTTCCAAATTGACTGGCTAATGCAACTACCCTGATGAATGCAAAAACATTAACCACTTTTACAGAAATGAACTCATAGAAGAAAGTCTGTAATACAAACCATTGTCCACACCATCTTATAGCATGGTGTTAAAACAGAACCCAATATCACTAACATACTTAATTTTAGGTAAATTTCTCGAGAGAAATTTACCTATTGCGGAGAGCATCATATATATATATATATATATATATATATATATATATATATATATATATATATATATATATATATATATATATATATATATATATATTATATATATATATATATATATATATATATATATATATATATATATATATACATATATATATATATATATATATATATATATATATATATATATATATATATATATATATATATATATATATATATATATATATGGGATATAACGAAATTCGTGACCACGCTAGAGTTCGCAATTTTGCTTCGATTTTCACCAAATTTCCAGCAAAGGTGTATTGGGTAAATATCTCGGTTAGGTTCCAGCTATATCGGCCGGACAAAAACAAAATGGCGGCCATTTTAGACGAAAAATCGTGATTTCTGTTCTGACCAAAGTATAGCTCCGATTTGGATGAAATATGGTACAAAGGTTTACTGATGTATGTGATGAATCTCACGATAAAAAATACAAAGTCGGTACGGCAGAAACAAAATGGCGGCCCCTCAAAGGTCGGGAAACGTGCAAAATTTTGTTGTTGTAATAGTGGTCAAAGCTTTCAACAGATTTTCATGAAGTTCGGCGTTTCGATAGAAATTATGATCATCTAAAGAATTGCATGAACAAACTGGATGTCAGGTCACAAAAAACAAAATGGCGGCCAGTTGAAACTCAAAATTTCAAAGGCTTCTAAAAGTCGCAATTTTGATCTCATATATATAAGACTTGGTTTCAAGATAGCCATTACTTAGGTCTACAGTCTTTGATATTTTGGTGATCATGCATGAGCAAATTTCAAAATGGCGGTGTTTTAAATATGCGTTTTTTTTCAGGTTTTCGTGGCCCTCTAGCGGTCACATTTTTCAGCGGATTTTGATAAAACTTGAGATTATGGATCTCTGTACAATGTTCTTGTATTATGCAGAAAATTATTAAAATTGAATGAAAAATAAAAAGGTCGAAAATTTAAAACCCAATATTTTTAAGCTGCCATTTTCACTAAAAATTGAATTATTTTGCCCTGTCTAGAGTGAAACTCCGATTTGAACGAGATTTAGCACATTGATTGATGAGGTCCTAGCCCACAAAGATTTAAAATTGTCCAAAATCAAATGCATGCATTCAAAATGGCGGCCACCAAAGGTCAGGAGCAAGTGCAATTCGCTATTTTAGTAGCAACTGAAATAATGAATTTTTTTCACGTAAACGTTTTAAATGACTTATCTTGAACGTATTTATTAATCAGAATATTTTTTAAATTTTGTAAAATATTGTCAACCATACCCTAAAAAATTATAAAAACGCGACTTGTCTGTCTGTCCGCCCGTTTGTTCGTGTTTCACAAGTTTTCTCGCAAACCACATGAGCTAGAATGAGGAAATTTTCTACGTAGGTCAAAAGTGGTGCCTCTTGAAATTTGCAGTGTAAGAACATATTTTAAAGATTTTACGGGGGTCTCCCCATACAGGGGGGGTGACATAAACATTTTTTTTTATTTCTGTAGCCCTCTAACAGCCAAGTTTCTCAACAGATTCCGATAAAACTTGAAATGATAAGTTATTAAGGCAAGTTAATTTAATTTAATTATGGAAATCAGATGACAAATAAAAAATTCGAAAATTTACAGCTTAATATTTTTAGCAGCCGTTTTCAAAAAAAATTCAAAATGACGGCCCCTTGTGGTTCAGAAAAGAATCGAATTGTATATATTAATTGCAATGCAAGTGCTGATTAAACTTTTATGGAAACGTTTTGAAATTACCTATTCGAGCTGTTTAAGCCAAAAAGTTATCACTTTTGTGTGGTAGCCACTGTGAAATGTATAAACAGCAAATGTGAGAAGGGCGAACCCATTCTAAATATGTTTATAACAATTTATTACCCGCCGATTTTCAATATGTGATCCATACGTGTGCAACTCAATTTAATTAGCAAAATATTTGTGGGTCTCCAAATACAAACGGCGACATATTCTTTTTGTTAATAAATACCCATGTAGTGCTACAGAAATTACAGTAAGAAGTGCAGTAGTAGGCAAGCCAAATTCTTTTTTGAAACCTTACGCTACATACGAGAAATTTACCTTTCCGGCTGGTGCTGCCAACGGGATTTTTTTAAATGTGAGAGCTTTTCTCCCCTGAAATTGTTTTGCAATCATCCCAAATCAAATAGAATCAATTCAGTTTAGTTGTTAATTTTTCTATTAAACTTTTACATGATTAGAGATGTTAAAATACTATTTTTTAATGCGCAAAGTAAAGCTTGCTATTGGCATTGGAACTGTTTGCGTTCCAATCAAATGGGCCATATTCTGTTTGATCTTTTAAATGAACTAAACATTTTACTCCTCGAACAATATTTTAAGTTTTTCAAAACAATGTTGGAGTACTTTGTGTTAGAGTAACTATAGGTATTAAGATTAAAAGATTGTACAATACAAATTTAGAAGAATTTATTCATAAAGTAGTCATTATCAATTTCATTTTAATGCTGTTTTGCATTGTACCAAATTAATTGCAAGTCCAATAAACTCACTGTAATAAGCATTTGAACTTTATTTAGCTTATTCATACAATATTGTATTGTTCCAAATTGCAAGTCCAATAAACTCACTGTAATAAGCAACATTATTTAGCTTGTTCATGCAAATGCTCCAATTAATAGCAATAAACCTATTGTAAAATTATTGCTACCTCAAGCAAATTCCTCAAAGTTCAATCGAAGAACATTGACTTGCTTGAGATGGCACTAATTACTTCACACGCGTGATAAAAAGAAATTGTGCATCAATGCAAAACATATGTATAAATTGTTTGTAGGAATGAGGAATAAATCATTGTTGTTTTAACAGTCATTAATTGATTTTCATTGTTTCTTTATACAGGAGACACTTTGCTTAATAGTATTGATTAGAACTGCCCCAAATTTGTGAAATTTAAGCAGATTATTCAAGAGAAAATATAATTTCTTACAATATCCCCTAAAAAATGAAAATGGAGAAAAAGTTTTCTCGGACAGAGTGAAACCCGAAAAATTCTACAAGTTTCGTGGCATACCTAGCAGAGTGTGCAACGATATAGCAGGAATCTTGGCAGTTAATTTTCTGAAAACTACTTCTAGTGTATTAAGCTTCCACAGTAATGTAATAATCAAACCATGGGAGATAAAAAGCCTCCTTAAGAAAGTAAAGCACCTAATATTGATGGTTCTGTTCGAGAAACTCATCGCGCACTCCGTCGATTTTATGGCCGACATTACCGTCCAGCAGAACAAGCAATGATTAATCATGGATCATTCTCACACCGAATTTACCCTCACTGACATTATGCATCAATCCAGACGTCGTACAGTGCGTAATGAAGAAACCATAGCAGCTGTAGACCGTAGTATCGATGAGGACCCAAGTGAGTCAATTCAACATCGTGCTCAACAATCAACCCTGAACCTATCCATATTATGGAAGATTTTACGGAAGGATCTGGGTTTGCAAGCTCACAAAATCCAACTCGTGCAGGCATTGAATTCAAACAACAACCAGGTATGGCGCAGATACGGTGTCTGGGCCCAAGAACAAGTTGCTGCAGACCCAAAATTTCATAAGAAAATTTTGTTTAGCGGTTTGGCTTATTTCTGGTAGAATCGCTACATCAATAAACAAAAATACTACATTTGGACCGATAAACAACCACAGGCGGTTGTCCAAACACCGTTACATCCGGGGAAAGTCACTGTTTTGGGTGCTTTATGGGCTGGGGGAATCATTGGTTCATATGTCTTCCAAAGTGCTGCAGGGAATAACATTACAGTAAATTATTACCGCTATAGAGCCATGACTAGTGACTTTCTTCTTCCAGAATTGACTCGCTGTAATGCAAGGAACCTCTGGTTTCAACAAAGTGGAACGACACACCATACAGCTCTTGCAACTATAGACATATTGAAAGAAGCATTTGATGAGTACATAATTTCGCGTTTTGGACCAGTAAACTAGCCTGCCAGATCTTGCGATTTAGCACCGCCTGACCATTTCTTGAATAGATACGTCAAATCACCCATCCACGCCAGCAAGCCCGAGATACTTGACCGTTTGGAAGATAACATTCGTCGCGTTATTGGCGAGATACGGCCCGAATTATTGGTTAGAGTAGTCGAAAATTGGGCCTCTTGTTTGGGCTTTCCCCGCATCACTCATGGCACTCACTCAAATAGAAAAGAATTCTCTTATCAATAAAACCAATTTATTGGCAATCATTGTCCGTATTATATTTCATTTCAAAGTTCTATGCCTCTAAAAAGCCTCTATATATATATATATATATATATATATATATATATATATATATATATATATATATATATATATATATATATATATATATACCCATGGTTAATCGAATTTCCATCGAGAAATTTACCTTCAAAATCTGAGTCACGTACTTTTCAAATTATAAGTATCATAAATTAAATCACAATATTTACACTCTGTAGTGATCTTTCAAAATCGGTAACTGGAAATTTTAACTTGTTATTGAAATTTTTCTGTAATGTAATCATGAATAACCCTCCTTTAAATTACATAATTGTTTCAATTTTAAATAAAATGTTAGATCTTCGCCCAACAATGAATTCAAATTGTTTATAATTAAGGAATCAAATTTTCGTTATGTAAACGGATTTAAGGATGAGCCAGGTAGATAGTGATGCAACTTTTATCCAAAAGTGAGACGGATTGTCACATCATTTTAACTAGTGTGAGGGAAACAGATAGAAACGCCACCACGTTACGCATCTTTCTGCAGGTATCCGTAGTTATTTCGTACTTTCAACTGTGGCTTTGTTTATTGGATTTGATTTGCATCTATCTGCCTCACGAATCGTGATCCCGTACCTGTGTAGTAGACTGTTATCATGCCATATCGGTACACCCAACAGGAATACGCCAACTTGTTCCTTATTTATGGAGAATGCTTTTGTAATGCTGATACTGTAGCTAGAATACATCATGAGAAATAAATAAACGTTGAGTATTATCGCATTAATCGAGTATTTATTAACGTGCATCGGTCATTCTCAGTAGGTTGATTCTATGGTGAAATGGTTGGTAAGAGAAAGCCCGTCATGACCTACAAGAACGAAGTCTTCCTAGTAATTGAACAGGACCCAAGTCGCTCAGTACGTGGAATTGAAGAGAGCACTGAAATACCCAAAAATACTGCGTACCATATATTTAAAAAATCACGTTAAACCATATCATATACAACGTGTACAAAGTATGCTACTCCAAGACTACCCAGAGGGAAAATGCAACGCTGTTGAACGATGCTGCAGAGAAACAGAGAGTCTGATGAATCAACACTTGATAGTACTGCGCTCATGTTTTTTACTTCACCTCCACTATGTAAATATGTAGAATGATTTAATTCAAGAAAAACTTTAATGACATGTACAAAAAAAATATTCTTGATTTAAAAGGACTCTATTTTAACCGACCAACATTTTGATCTTACATTGCTAAAATCATTGTCTGAGCGAAATCTGAAATATATTTTTGTTATTCATGTTATCTGAAAATTTGGAGGAGATCTGATCAAAAGTGTGGTGTCTGGTTTGATGGAAAACCCATGTAGTATATAGAAATACCGTATATGATTGTTGTAATTGGAGGAAATTTGAGCGGCTTTACAAAACCTACTACTTCCGTGTCCTCTTTGTCAGTCCGTCCATCCGTGTGCCATCTCTTCATCTGTATGTACGTGCGTCATCTGTTTGTCTGTCCATGCGTCACAGCAAGTTTCTTCGGAATCTATAGAAGCTAGAAAGCCAGTTTGAAAAGGGCAGAAGTGGGGATCCCTCAAAAGTTTATTTTATTTAAATTTTTTTTAAGGGGGTCGACCCTTGTAACAAAGTGGCCCCTGGTCTTGATTAGCACTCTCACAACCATAAAAAAGGTAATTTTATGCACCAGAGGGTTCAGGGGGAGGCCAAACGCACGAAAAATATGTGTCCTCTCCCCTCGCGATAGAACACCGTTAAGACCAAAAATCTGAAAAAAAAATCAAAAAGGTAGGACTTTGTAAGTACATTGGCAACAAATTCCTCAGAAATTAAAACTTACTCAACGTTGTTAATAATAGTATGATCTGCAAGTTATCCATTTTTCCCCAAAAATTTTGTACATTTTCGCTTCCTCTGAAGACCTGCTTCGAAAAAATCTCATCGACACCTTTCACATGACACTCTAATTGACAGCCGACGGTGAAAAAAATTGTTATAAGTCACCCCTTCGGACATTTTTAAGCCAAAAATCTGAAAAAATCAAGAAAGTAGGACTTTATGAGTACAAGGGTAACCAATACCTATAAAATCCAGTTTCACTCAACTTTATTAATAATAGTATAATCTGTATGTTTTATACTTTTCCCCGAAAATTTCGTACATTTCTCGTTCCGCTGTTCCCCACTTCGTACCGATAAAGTAAATTAAAAACCTGTTTTGAAAATAATCGATACCCTTCACATGACACCTTACTCGAGTACCAACGGTGAAAACAATTGTTCAAGGGCCACCCTCCTATACGGAAGGTTTCTCCTCAAAACTTTCAAGAAGTTGGCCACCGAGATTTTAACATAAATTCCAAAGTGATAGTTTCAACAAAAGCAAGCTGAAAAACTTAGAAATGAAACAGGTATAGAAGGTATAGAAGAATTACACAATCGCATTCCAATTGAAGACGAGTACACTGATAAATACAATCATTAATTAATTATAACTGGTAACAGAGAAAAATATTGTCGTTTGTTATGGTTTGCGGTCGATAATTTTAATGTTCCGGAAAAGTGAAAATGCACTGTCTTTTAAATTAAGTTTATTTATCAATAATTAGCTTCACTATTTTAAAAATCACACTTTAGTTTGCATTTCACTTGTCCTTTTTTCAATGTCTTCAAATATATCATGAAAAGCCTTTACTTCACTGTCAATCAATATAGCCTTCGCGCTCTACACTTACCATATCGCAGTTTTTACTATCGCGGTTTTACTTATTACTCTACCCCCCATGCATTCAGCTCGGCTTTATATAGGGTCACTAGTCATTCAATCCATTTCTCGTATATTGGCGAATGTTCTGACGAGAACTATCTGGAATATTTGTGCAATTCTGAATACCCGCAGTAACGTCACTTTCAAATATTGATCATATATCTACTTTACTTTTTTACTTTTCTTGGTTGCTTCTCTTCAATCAATATAGATCATGATGTTATTAATAGTTGCGACAACACTTGTGACAGTAGCTCATAGAATTGTTTGGACATGGAACAATATAAACTACCCGTATACGTTAAACATCTTCAAAGAATCACACTGGACATAGCAGGAATGAATACAGTATGTAATTTAAAAGGCAAGCTCAAAGCAATGATCAAACCTGGTATGCTGGCAATTTATTCTTAACTACCAGACAAACTTTACAATAAAGCCCAACAGGAAAGATTAAAATAATTCGATCAAACAAAAGGCGAACTTATTAAGTGCAAATGTATTCTAAAAGACGTGTTCAGGGCCGAATATACTTGTATAACTAAAATCATCATGCTGGAAATAATGAACACTTATCAGCCCTTAAAAAGATATCTACTTTGAAAATATGAAAAAAAATGATACGAAAATACATCGCTTTATGCGACACATGTGATAGAATAAAGATCGGCCATAACCTGTTAAAACCGAAATTTCAAATCACAGAGACTCTGAAAGATGTCAATAACATAGTTTACGTAGATTTGTATTTCACTGATGAATTAACCATTCTTTCAACCATTGGCAAATTTTTCAAATTTGCTACTAGCACCATCATCAATAATAAGGATATGATAACCCTCCGAGAACCTCTATCAAAACACTTTCCAACTTATGGTTTCCCAAATAAATTGGTTGCAAACAAGGATTTTGACAATTTCGCTTGCTGGGAATTATAACAAAAAGGAAATTATTGACATCCATATTATTACACCTAACAGTTATACTGGGAATTCAGATATAGAAAGCTTACATGCAACTATATATAATAGATACATTGAAATGTAACAAAGAGCTTAAAACATGAAAAAGTCTACTATGCTATCTTAAAATATATTGTAATAGATGCATTCATTCTACAATAGAAGAACGTCCAATTAATATAAAAGTTAACAAATACAAAAAGTACACATATACCTGTATAATAAATTACTAGAAAATAAACAGGAACGTATTGAAAATCTCAACAAACAAGGGAAGAGTACGTAAAAAATCAAAAAAACTTGTCTACTGATTCAAAACATGTTAATAGACATGACTACCCTAGATTCATCAATGAACCGTAACATAAGCAACATCCAGTTAATTTCAAGTATACTCAAAGTATCAACATTTTTTAAGTCAAAAGCCGGTCGATAGTTCGACGGCAAATATTGGTGGGGGCAAGCAAGAATTTTTGGCGACGGAATTTCCGGTAACTCAAACCTAAGAACTTAAATTTTGCTACATTTATTAAATTCTTAAGACGAACAACAAGAATCGGATGTTTAAAAAAGAGGACTTGCACATCCCACATCGTTCCAGTAGTTTACCGTCACAATTCAAATAGGTATTGATTCCAGGGCGCATACATCATATCTTGTGTAGAGGTAATTTATTTATGAAAGGGTCATACGGTCACCGGCAAATGCTCACGAATGATGTGCACATTGCTCGTGGTGATTTCGATGAGAATCTCAACTACCATGGTCAAAAGGTGGTAACAGCTGGAAAGCTTCGGGTCAGCTAATCATATGGCCGTCAGGTTGTCCCGTGGGGTGATCCAGAATTGTTAGCCCGAAATCAAAGCCAACTTGATATTGACATTCTCATTTCTGGCCACAGACACATATTTAAAGCCTATGTGCATGAGAGTTAATTCTGCGTTAACTCTGGTTCAGCCAGGGATGGCACCGCTAGGTTGAGGTACAATTACACCATTACGGTAAGGTTTGGAAAGCTACTTAAGAGCAAATTATTTTCTTCAATCAGCAGTTTTGCTATATCTCCGACAACCTTTTTTGCGGCAATCTCATCTAATAACAATGACCTAAGCGACAATATTTCTCCCATTAGCTGGTCATTGATATCATCAGCATACTTATTAATGAGGACAATTGCTTTTCTGTAATATCTTTCTAAGGAAGTTTGGTCAAGTTTTCTGGCCACGAAAAAGAAAAGTTTCCGACTACCATCAGTAAAATAGAGAACCTGTTTACGTGTTATTTTTAAACTCTCTTTCTGTAGTTTTCTTTTTTAATAACCACTCAAGTGTTTATATGAGTGCTGTGCCATGTACTTTCTGTTAAGTAATATAAAATACAAAAACACGACATTGTTCAAGCACTTTCCTACATTTGCTACGCAGAACGCACGCAATAAATTGACTACAACTAACGAATCACCATTATGAAAGTTTATTTGTTTACCTGATGCTATTTTTAATCGAACAGACCTGATGTTTATCCTATCGCTGGCCGGCGAGCCACCGCAATGCACGACGTAGAGATAGCTGCATTACTTATCTGCTAACGCTAAACAAGACACATACTTTGTACCATGACATTAAGTAATAAATACTGCTCTCTAAAAAATAATGGTTATTGTGGTTTTGTCTGCAGACATTTAGCTTATTTTAGTAATTTTTCGACAATACTTACATAAATATTGTTATGATAGGGGAAGGGCGTGCAGCGGCGCAGCACCCGGTTCCCAGTAAAATTTCTCAATAAACCGGGTCAAGGCTCGTGGGCCTCTCAGCTCGTGGTCCCCTCCCCCTTCCGCACATAGGGCCCAGCGTTGGCTATGAGGTAAGTGGCACCATCCTGTTGGAATCACATATCGTCCAGGTCCATAACTTCACTTTCTTGCCACAAGAAGCCCGTTGTAACTTCGCAATAGCGAACACAATTCACAGTAACTACTTGGCCTTCCTCATTTTCGAAGAAGTACGGCCCGGGGACACCGCCAGCCCATAAATCGCACCAAACAGTCACTCTTTGTGGATGCATTGGGTTTTCACCCACCACTCGTGAATTTTCATTTGCCCAAATGCGGCAATTCCGCTTTTTAACGAATCGAATGAGCTAGAAGTGTGCCTCATCACTGAAGATGTTTTCTTTGCAAAGTCACCATTCCCTTCTGTCTGTTCAACTAACCATTCGGCGTATTACCGACGCTTGAAGTGGTCAATAGGCTTTAGCTCTTGAGTCAATTGAACCTTGTAAGCGTATAAATTCAAATCGTATATTGATGTTTGTGAGATGTTCAATTGTTGGGCACAATGAGGAGTCGAGGTTGACGACTCTTCTGCCACACTAACGCGAAGAACAGCAATGTTTTCCGTAGAACGAACTGGGCAAACATATACAGGTGATTTCACATTTCCTACAGACCCGGTTTGCTGAAATTTGCACACAAATCTCCCGATTGTGGAAACATTTGGTGGATTATGCTGACCAAAAATATCATGAAGTGCACGAAATGCATTTTGATTTGAACGCTCATTTTCGATAAATGCTTCAACAACCTTAACGCGCTGCTCAATTGTGTAACTCTCAATGGTTGAATTTGTTGAACATTGAAATAAAAAATTTTGTGAAATTAGGTTGGGCGAAAATCTTGACGTTAAGGTGTGATTCGCCATTAACATCGTGCATTATGGTGGGACCACCCTTTATATTATGTAGATATATAAGAAGGTTTTTCAATCTTGTTGGAATAAGCCTTTAAATATCTAGTTGGCACTCTTGATTCCGACGGCAAAGAGGGAATTGAAGCCTACTTTAAAAAATTCGAGAAAATAAAATTTTCGAAGGTTTCATAAATAAAAAAAAGAAATCAATACTAAACTTAACAAATCCTTAAATTTGCTACAAGAATTCATCGAACAAGATTGAACTCAGATAACATAATAGACTTAAAGCATCAGATGGATTCCAAATTCAAATCAATGTCCAAACACTTTTATACTTGAATATTATCGCCCAAATCAATGTACTTAAAAATAGTATCAGCCAAATTCAAACCAGTAGAGCAAACGCTCATTTGGGAATTACGAGAAATGAACTTAAAAGTAGATGAAATTAAAAAATATGTTTTTGACTTTTACAAGCGTTCGCAAGTAAAACTAAAAATAACTACCCAGCATGTGGGCAATATTGTTTTTATCATCTAAATACCTAAAGATACTCCTTATACAGACATTATGCTTTTAACACCAATGCCTAACATTAATCATGCGCAAGTAGTCGCCCAAAATAAGTTTAATTAATTTTGATGATAAATCATATTACTATGAAGAAAATATAGAGTTAAGTCGTCTAGGTAGATATTACCACTGTAAAAATCAGTGTAAATATATTAAAAATACTGAGTACCAAAACGAACAATTAGATAAAGGACTGGTTATTCGCAAATTTTAACAATTGTCAGATAGAATCTACTTTTCTTCTTCTTTGTAGCACTACAGCCCCTCTCGGGCCTTCGCTTAGAGATAGTTAGAGTATCTCATTTTCATGGCCGTATTGATTTTTCCAGAAGTTGGTTTTTGGTCAGTACCATGCTCCCGTGTGCCCGCTTAGCTAAGATATGATCTGATTAAATCAGTACATATCACGACTGAGTGAACACTCGTAGTCTGGGCAAAAAATCCCCTGAACTAAATCACGTTGCTTCCAACGAGATTTGAACCTGGGACCTTCGACTTATGCGTTCATGCTCTAATCACTAGACCACACAGACTACCTAGAATCTACTTTTACCGAAAGAATTTTAAATATTGGTGGAAATTACATGTATAATTTTAATAATTGTATAGTAAGCATCGGTAACAGAGAAATATCGAGTTTAACAAAAAAATTCTCACAAAAAACTATCATACCATCATTTGATTACAGAGCTTGATAAATAAATACATTACACTTTGATGATTACAAATCGGAACATATTCAAAACATAGAAAAAATAGAAAATTAGTCACATTGCCAAAACTCTCTTAGTTAGCGTAGCAACACTCATTTTAATAGCTGGCCTGTATCTCTTCATAAAATGCAAAAAGCCAAGGAATACTTAAATAAATATAAATTTGCATAAGTCGAAAGAGAACGACTTAAAATGTAGAACACTTATCCAATTCTTTTTTAACATTTCATCAGATGTATCGTTCTACATACTCTAATATTACAAACTCATATAGTCAGTATCTTTACCATAAACTAAATCCTCAATTTTGAGTCTAATCATGGTCACAACATTTTAATGATATAGCATTTGAATATTGTAACGATAATAGATTTCTCTTAAATAAATCAAAAGATGCTAAATATTGGTAGAGGTTTATAAAAATAAGATTTGTATTGTGTAGTCTGATCACGAGTAGTCTTGAATAAAGAGACACTTAAATTGAAATTTGGCTTTTAGATCGTAAAATTCATAATTACAGATATCTTGGGGTTGCAATAGGATCAAAAATAGTGCCCATCAAAGCCTTCATGTTGGTACAAATATCATTTGAATCTCTGATCAAGTAAGAAAACACAACATTCATAATCGAAAGTGACCTTATATTTTGCCATATGTCAAAAGTTAGGAGAGCTAACGATGAACAGTTAAGCCTCGTGTAGTAGTACCAACTGACAGAGGATTATGCATGTACCTTTTTCAAAGGAAATCTATGTTATAATGCCGGCTTTCCGACTATGTGATTTTTTTAGCCTGTTCCTCACTTCTTTGATTTCTGGTAGCTTAAAGCTAAGCATATCCAATAATTTTAAATTTTTTAGCTCTTCGAAAATATTAAAATTCATAAAATTATTAATAACACAAAGTTCATTCGTTGGGATTTAAAATTCTTATTTATTACCAATCGCTTCAAAACATAGATATGTACGGCGCCTTTCATTATGGTAGATAGTGCATTTGAATAGAGTATAACTCGCCTTTTACTTAATTAATACAAGTATTTACATAATATTATAAACTAATAGTCCGTTATCAGCTATTACTTTCAGATTCTATTGAAATTTATCAGTTGACAAAATCCAAGAATATAATCATCAAGAAGTCAGTCGGGAAACAACTCAATTCACATTTTCACTCGTATTCCGCACTCAGTTAGGGGTAGCTTGAATATTCTTCCCTCAAGCATATATTTTAGAACATACAAGGAGAAAATTGTCATATATTCCCTCTATTCTACACCGGGGAAATAGTGGAATGCTTCCAAGCAAAGGAAAAAGCAACCCCTTAAGCAGTGGTGAGAGAACTCACGAACGACCCCAGTAATATCGCTACGGGATTCAATATGTACGAGTATACTCGTAGAAAATTTCCTAACCAAAGCGCCGGACCAACAATTCCTTCATTAAGAGGAAAACTGTTACTGTTCATATTGGAGAACTATTATTTAAGTTGCTGTCTTAACTGTGTCTGCTTTGTTAGGTAAATTTTCTTTGTGTTCCTTCGAAGAAACTATCATGAGCGATTCTAATTGCACAACTCATGCATGAGTATGTTTTTGTAGAATCCTTTTCAATTAGCGTGGAATGTGCTTCGTAATGGACTTTACGGTTACTATTAAAGAGTTCTTTGTATTTGTAGTTTCCATTTATAATATTTGGGGAAATTACTAGTTAGCAGGCAAATTACTTTTACAATGTTGGTTATCCATTGTATTTGCTATAGACAATATATATATATATTTTTTAAGGTCACATTATTCTAATGTCATTAGTAAAATACTGTTGAAAAAACACTGACGAAATATAAGAAAATTAGTCAATTTTCTCATTAATTTTTCTTAATAGCCATCTGACGCAGTAGAATTCCGTAAGGAAACATGCGATCATCTAAGTGGATTGACGTCCATTTGATGACTCAATGATATTTATTTCAATTTATGTATGCATATATATATATATATATATATATATATATATATATATATATATATATATATATATATATATATATATATCAGAACCAGCTACGGATTGCTCTGGAGTGTTCTCATGGTTGCGTTTGTTGTCCAGAGTGAGCAAACGTGGCACCCGCAGTTTTTCAAGTCCAACATGTTAAGCAGAATATATCCCACATAGTCTTTTGGGATGCCCGATGACTGAGCAATCTTGCGCAACTTCAATCAGTGGTTTACCAGAACGAGCAAGTGGATTTTTGTCACGTTATCATCTATGATAGCCATTTTTGATGCACTTGGTCGTAACTGAGCAAAACCCAACGTGCAACCACGTTGAAACTCGCTAAACCAGTTTCGACGGACACCATCGCATAGGCAGGGGCACCGTATGAAGCATCCAAGTGCTCTTTGATTTCGGTGCGCGGTTTTCCTTCCAAAAACAAGAATCGAATCATCGACCGATATTGCTCTTTCTCCATCTTTCTTAAATCCGTCGACACGCCCGCTATTAAACGCCAGCAAAACAAAACTACAGGTCCGATTCTGCTGAAACTTTGACAGTAGCCGTCTAAGAGAATGGACTAAACTCTAATCAATCTCTCTTATGATGTGGTGCTATCGGACGGTGAGGCTAAGTACTTATTGAGGGGCCGCCCTTGTGTATATTTATATATATATATATATATATATATATATATATATATATATATATATATATTTATGTATATACATACATCCACACACACACACACAAACACACATATATATATATATATATATATATATATATATATATATATATATATATATATATATATATATATATATATATATCATCATCATCTGCAGCTTGTTCAACCATATACTCGTATACTTATATGCATTATGGTGTAGCCTCCCTTACGTAACGATTCCTCATTTCTTTCCAGTCGTTCCTGTCCTGAGCTATCCTTGTCCAGGTGACACCCGCCAGTTTCCTGATGTCATGATCCCACCGTATTTTTGGCCGTCCTCGTGGTCTTTTCATCCCTCTTGGGTACCATTGTGTTATCTTTGCAGTCCATCTGTTGTCCGTTAGCCTTGCTATGTGCCCGGTCCATTGTCATTTAAGAGATCTAATTCTATGGACTACATCTGTCACATTGGTTCTTCCTCTTATCCAAGCCAATGTTTTACGGTCTCTTTTAGTGGTGCCTAGCATGCACCTTTCCATTGCTCTTTGTGCCACTTGTAACTTCCGTGTGACTCCTGTTGTTAACGTCCATGTCTCGCAGCCGTATGTCATGACAGGTAGGATACATTGATCAAATGCTTTCTTTTTCAAATGGAGTTTCATTCTGGATTTGAATATGACGCAGTTCCTCCCGAATGCGCTCCATGCTAACTTGATTCGCCTATTAATTTCAGGTGTTACATCTCCAGATTTGTGTACTAGCTGTTCTAGATAGATGTATTCCTCTAATGTTTCTAGCCTGGTGTTGTTCAGTGCTATTTCGACCTGACCTGTGAGATGTTCATTGGGCATAACCTTCATTTTACTTAAGTTCATTCTTAGGCCGACTTTTTCACTGGCTTCACTAAGCTCATTTAGTAGAAGTTGTAGTTCCTCTTGGCTCTGAAAACTATATCGTCGGCAAATCTCAAGTGATTGATTCGTTCTCCGTCGATTTGTAGACCCTTATTTTCCCAATCTAACTCCCGAAATATGCTTTCCAGGCTGGCGTTGAATAGCCTTGGAGAGATTGTGTCCCCTTGCCTAACACCTTTTTGTGTGGGGAATTCTGGCGTGTCATCGAATACTCTGACCTTTGCTTTGGCATTCTTGTAGATGTTTGAGAGCGTTTCTACGTATGTTTTATCTATACCTTGATTGTATAGTGCTCTTATAATTGCCTCAGGGTATATCGAGTCAAAGGCTTTTTCGAAGTCTATGAACGCCAGTACTAGGGGTAGCTCGTATTCTTTAGCCCTGCTCATGATTTCTCTCAGGGAGTGAATATGGTCTATTGTACTGAATCCACTTCTAAGTCCAGCTTGTTCCCGTGGCTGTTCAGCGTCAAGGGCTGCTTGTATTCGATTGTTAATTATTTTGGTGAATACCTTATAGAAGACAGGTAGCAGACTTATTGGCCTGTAATTCTTGATATCTTCTTTATCGCCCTTTTTGTGGATTAGTATAATGTATCTTCAAACATCCAAAGAATCGAATATACTGAAGTTTGTAAAACGATTAGGAAGAAGATAACGGAAGACATCACCAGATATAACGAAATATTAGTAGAAAATGCCATTCAGAACAATAACAGCATAAAGAAGGCAAAGCAAGCACTTATAATTGGCAAAAACAGTTGTTAGCACTTAGATAAGGAAACATCAGGGTGACAGATAGGATAGGAATGGTAGAAATCGTAATGAACTTCTACAGCGATCTATACAAGTCCCCAGAAGTGGCTTCCAACTACATAATGACAACATCTGAGATTATAGAAGAACCTATTCCTGAAGTCAACACGGATGAAGTGGAATATGCGATCAATTCGATGAAAACAGGCAAAGCAGCAGGCAATGTTGGCATAACCGTGGAATTGATTAAAATACGCTGGCAGAGGAATCTGGGAAACTCTAGCCAAAACATATACCAATTGCCTCAGAGCCAGACACATACCTGAAGATATATATATATATATATATATATATATATATATGTATATATATATATATATATATATAGTATATATATATATATATATATATATATACATATATATATATATATATATATATATACATACATACATACATATAAATATATATATATATATATATATATATATATATATATATACATGCATATACTATTTATATATATTTATATATAGAAATATATATATATATATATATATATATATATATATATATATATATATATGCATAGATATATATATATATATATATATATATATATATATATATATATATATATATATATATATATATATATATATATATATATATAAGTTAACATGAAACCTGAAAAGCTGCGAATTCCACAAAATATATATATATATATATATATATATATATATATATATATATAAATATATATATATATATATATATATATATATATATATATATATGTATATATATATATATATATATATACATACATACATACATATAAATATATATATATATATATATATATATATATATATATATATATATATATATATATATATACATGCATATACTATTTATATATAGAAATATATATATATATATATATATATATATATATATATATATATATATATATATATATATCTATATATATATATATGCATAGATATATATATATATATATATATATATATATATATATATATATATATATATATATATATATATATATATAGATATATATATATATATATATATATATATATATATATATATATATATATATATATATATATATATATATATAAGTTAACATGAAATCTGAAAAGCTGCGAATTCCACAAATCCATTCCCACGTACGAATTCAACATTGTTCTCATATGCCACCTGACACCTGCTACCATCGACAACTTCTTCCCATGGTTCAACGCGATACTCGAAACCAACATCCAGGAATTCGTCTAGACGCTGACAATAGATCACGCAGCAGAGCCACGTGAGGAAAGGTGTCATGCTTATAATTAAATCTATTGTAAGTTAGTCTTAAGATAGACATTGTGCCGAATTGATTAAAAATATATTTATTTTTAAACTAAAATTGCACCGCGTTACTTAACTTATATATATATATATATTTATATATATATATATATATATATATATATATATATATATATATATATATGCATAGATATACATATATGTATATATATATATATATATATATATATGTATATATATATATATATATATATATATATATATATATATATATATATATATATATATATATATATACATATATACAGGGTGGTCAAAAAGTCGTGGATCAAACGCAACTAGGGGTTAGATGAGGTCATCAGCTGCAAAAAATTGTTCAACGCGAGGTCTTTAAAGTCAAACCCTGCAGAGTTATAATTTATTTTGTGTTTTTATGAGAAAATTAACTTTTTTTACTAATTCTTATAAAAATTCGAAAAAATCTACAACCTGTATTGTTTTTATGATTTTCACTAGATTGATACTAATGAGTCCTTGCGTTAGACATGCTATTTATGGTTGTTTATTGGGTGTGTTGAAGATAATATTGAGTTTTACAATTTTTTTTTCTCAAATCATAACTTCTTATTTACTTCGGACCCCCCTGTGAAAAAAAAATACTCTACCGAAAAGTGACCCTGTATTATAAGTTTTGGCGCATTTAATAGGGATTCTGAAAAGGTATAACACATGGCTATGCGTAGCTTTGATATCTTTCGAGGACGATCATTCGTAGGAAGACCAAAATTAACCCAACCATAAAACTCGGCCTAACCGATTTAAAAATAAACTAGAACTAATACAATTAATGACAAAGACTTTCTGCCTCCCTTTTACACTAACCGTTTCATCCTTTGTCAATAAAAGGCCAGTTCGCCCATCACTTCAGGTAGCGATATTTTGTCTAGGAAACGAAGGCCGGGCCGGGTGGGGTGGTGGCCGGGGGATGCGCGTGAGTATCTTTCTTTTGAATGTTTAGACTGTTCTTTAGTGACTCGTTTCCTGCCTGTGACTAAGCACGTGTTCTTTTTCTCGGTTTCACGACGACTTGTGATCAGTTTCTTTCCCTTGATCATTTGACCTACGCTTTGTTTTTCGGACTTGTGATAGATTGCCTACCTGTGACCAGTGCTGTGTGAATCGGACTAGATTCGGAATCGGACGGATTGGCTAAATAAATGGACAGATGGCTGCTGCGGAAGAGAATACACCCAACGGGAGTATGCAGAAATGCATTACCTGTATGGCTTTTGCGACGGCAATGCCCGGGCTGCTGCCAGGGAATATCGTCAACGCTACCCTAACCGTGATCGTTTTCCGGACTACAGGGTCTTTATGCGCGTACATAATTCCTACATGGAGGGAGTCTTACCCGGTCAGCATGCTCCAAGAGCAGGCAGACCAGTGGTGCGACTTGAAAAGATTATGTATTATGGTCAGAGGTAGAAATTTTGAGCATTTATTGTAAAATGTTTTATTTTATTAAAACAATTATTTCACAATCTTTGTTTTGTTTTTTCTTCCTAGAAAGATATTAGAGTCACTCATGGCCATGTGTTATACCTTTTCAGAATCCCTATTTAATGCGCCAAAACTTATAATACAGGGTCACTTTTCGGTAGAGTATTTTTTTCACAGGGGGGTCCGAAGTAAATAAGAAGTTATGATTTGAGAAAAAAAAAATCGTAAAACTCAATATTATCTTCAACACACCCAATAAACAACCATAAATAGCATGTCTAACGCAAGGACTCATCAGTACCAATCTAGTGAAAATCATATAAACAATGCAGGTTGTAGATTTTTTCGAATTTTTATAAGAATTAGTAAAAATAGTTAATTTTCTCATAAAAACACAAAATAAATTATAACTCTGCAGGGTTTGACTTTAAAGACCTCGCGTTGAACAATTTTTCGCAGCTGATGACCCCATCTAACCCCTAGTTGCGTTTGATCCACGACTTTTTGACCACCCTGTATATAGATATATAGATATGTAGATATATATAGATATATATATATGTATATATATATATATATACATACGAGGTGTGTTCAAAAAATATCGCGAATTTTGTTTTTTTTTCAAAAATTATTTATTTATTCATGAATATCTATTTTGTCCCCTTCAAAGTAATCCCCATGAGATATTATACACTTGTGCCAACGGTTTTTCCAATCTTCGAAGCACTTCAAAAAATCATTTTTTTTAATCTTGTTCAGCTCCTCCTTCGATGCCGTCTTTATCTCGTCAAGCGTAGCGTAACGTCGTCCTTTCATGGGCCTCTTCAGTTTAAGAAACAAGAAAAAGTCACAGGGGGCCAGATCTGGGGAATACGGTGGCTGCGGCATCATTAGTGTGTTGTTTTTGGCCCAAAAGTCGCGCACAAGCAATGATGTGTGAGCAGGGGCGTTATCGTGGTGCAAAAGCCAATTTTTGTTCTCCCACAAATGCGGGCGTTTCTGGCGGATTGCTTCGCGCAAATTGCGCATAACTTGCAGGTAATATTCCTTATTGACCGTTCTTCCCTGTGGCAAGAACTCATGATGCACCACGCCCCTGCAATCGAAGAAAACTGTCAGCAAAACTTTCACATTCGACCGAACTTGGCGCGCTTTTTTCGGTCTTAGTTCATGCGGCAGCTTCCATTGAGATGATTGAGCTTTGGTTTCCACGTCATAACCATAAACCCACGATTCGTCACCAGTTATGACCCTCTGGAGCAAATTTGGTTCGTCGCGGACAGAGTTTAACATCTCATTAGCAATGTTCATGCGTTGCTGTTTTTGGTCGCAATTGAGCAATTTTGGTACGAATTTCGCGGCGACCCGTCTCATGCCCAAATCGTTGATAAAAATCGAATGGCACGAGCCAATCGATATGTTTAGGTCCTCAGCAACTTCTCTAATGGTGATTTGACGATTGGCCAATACCATTTTCTCCACTTCATTAATTTTTTCGTCTGTTGTTGAAGTGCTCGGGCGTCCGGCACGCTCTTCGTCGTTCACATCTTCTCGGCCTTCTAAAAACATTTTGTACCACCGATAAACGTTGCTTCGGTCCAAGGTAGCTTCTCCGTATGCCACAGTCAACATTCGGAATGCATCCGCGCACTTAATTTCGTTTTTCACACAAAATTTGATACACGTTCTTTGATCCATTTTTTTGAATAAGTAAAAATCGAAGACGATTGAAAACACGTGCAAGTAAAGCAGCTATCACCAATCAAGTGAAAATTCAAAATGGCCGAGCTTGTCGGCATAAGTGACAGACATGAGTACCAACATAACGCCACAAAAAAATCGAAATTCGAATATACGTAAGCCGCGAAAATTCAAAATTCGCGATACTTTTTGAACACACCTCGTATATATATATATATATATATATATATATATATATATATATGTATATATATATGTATATATATATATATATATATATATATATATATATATATATATATATATGCATATATATATATATATCGATATATAGATATGTAAATATACATAGATATATATATGTATATATATACATATATATAGGTATATAGATATGTAGATATATATAGATATATATATATATATATATATATATATATATATATATATATATATATATATAAATATATATATATATATATATATATATATATATATATATATAATATATATATATATATATATATATATATATATATATATATATATATATATATATATATATATATATAGGGTTTTCCAATAAGAGGTGTTATTTTGAATAGATCTTGTGATTTAACACCTTGCGACTTCTTCCTTTGGGGCCACGTGAAAGAGAAGGTCTACGCCAACAGCCCAGCATCGATTCAAGACCTCAATTCGTGAGGCTATCGAGGACATACGGCAGCCACTTTGCGATTTGGTTATGGAAAATTTCATGAAAAGGATATGTCCTGTAATCGTGGCCGTAGAGGTCATATTTTCCTGATGTTATTTTTCACTATCAACGGCATACCTTCCTCTTTATAATGAAATATACATCCGATCATTTATATTAAAAATGGCACTTTTCTTTGATATTGAAACAATAAGAGAAGAACCAATGTGACAGATGTAGTCCATAGAATTACATCTCTTAAATGGCAATGGGCCGGGCACATAGCAAGGCTAACGGACAACAGATGGACTGCAAAGATAACACAATGGTACCCAAGAGGGATGAAAAGCCCACGAGGACGGCCAAAAATACGGTGGGATCATGACATCAGGAAACTGGCGGGTGTCACCTGGACAAGGATAGCTCAGGACAGGAACGACTGGAAAGAAATGAGGAATCGTTACGTAAGGGAGACTACACCATAATTCATATAGGTATACGAGTATATGGTTGAACAAGCTGCAGATGATGATGATGATATATATATATATATATATATATATATATATATATATATATATATATATATATATATATATAAATATACACAAGGGCGGCCCCTCAATAAGTACTTAGCCTCACCGTCCGATAGCACCACATCATAAGAGAGATTGATTAGAGTTTAGTCCATTCTCTTAGACGGCTACTGTCAAAGTTTCAGCAGAATCGGACTTGTAGTTTTGTTTTGCTGGCGTTTAATAGCGGGCGTGTCGACGGATTTTAGAAAGATGGAGAAAGAGCAATAGCGGTCGATGGTTCGATTCTTGTTTTTGGAAGGAAAACCGCGCGCCGAAATCAAAGAGCACTTGGATGCTTCATACGGTGCCCCTGCCTATGCGATGGTGTCCGTCGAAATTGGTTTAGCGAGTTTCAACGTGGTTGCACGTCGGGTTTTGCTCAGTCACGACCAAGTGCATCAAAAATGGCTATCACAGAGGAGAACGTGACAAAAATCCACTTGCTCGCTCTGGTAAACCACTGATTGAAGTTGCGCAAGATTGCTCAGACATAGGGCATCTCAAAAGACTATGTGGGATATATTCTGCTTAACATGTTGGACTTGTAAAACTGCGAGTGCCACGTTTGCTCACTCTGGACAACAAACGCAACCATGAGAACACTCCAGAGCAATCCGTAGCAGGTTCTGAGTTGCTTTGTGGCTGTTGACGAAACATCGCTACACTGGTACTCATCAGAGAGCAAGGATCATTTGAAACAGTGGACTTCATTTGAAACGTGCTTCGAAGAAGGCGAAGACTACGTCTTTGCCAGAAAGACGATGGCCACCGCCTTCTGGGACTTACAAGGTGGCAGAGGTGATGAGTGCAGTCCAAAAGTTAGAGACATATCATCCTGTTGGTTACACTCGACGTCAGGAATGCCTTCAACTCCGCTAGTAGGTGGATATTCTAGATACGCTGGAAAAGTTCCAGAATATCTAATGCGGCTTTTGCAGGACTACCTAAAAGACCGAAGCTTGCTCTACGATACGACACAGGGCCAACGAAGGACGGAAATTACATTGGGTGGTGCCCAAGGATCTATCCTCGGTCCGGACCTGTGGAAGTGGTCATCTTGACAAAAAAGAGAACCCCTAGAGTAAGGATGATTAGTATTGGAGATACACGAATCGAATCGAAGCCATCGGTGAAGTACCTGGGGCTACTGATCGACTCGAAGATGAGTTTCTCTGAGCAAATCCGGGCAACGGCTGTGAAGGCTGCTTCAGAAGTATCGGCTCTGAGTCGACTTATGGCCAAAGTAGGGGGACCCAGCCCATCAAGAAGAGGCCTCTTGATGAGTGCTGTAGTGTCAGTGCTACTGTATGGAGCAGAGGTATGGGGCTATGCTCTCAGCAACGAGGTATACCGAAAACGCTTAGCACAGGTACAGAGAAGAGGAGCACTGAGGATTGAATCTTCGTAGCCGACAGTCTCTGACTCGGCGGTGAGAGTTATTGCAGGCTGGATACCTCTCGCCCTCCTTGCTAGAGAGCGCCGCGCTATTTACCCATGCCGAAACGAGGATGCGGGGGAGACGCTTGTCCACGAGGAGAAACAGCGCTCGCTCAATGAATGGTAGCAGTCTTGGGTGAACTAGCACGAAGGGAAGGTGGACTGCGCACCTCATCTCGGATGTCACACCGTGGCTAAATCGAAGGCATGGTGAGACTGGCTTCTATCTGACCCAGCTTTTGAGCGGGCATGGGTGTTTACAGTCTTACCTGCACAAGGTTGGTAAGTCATGGTCTCCCGATTGTCGGTTTTGCCCAGGAGAGGAAGACAATGCCTGCCACACGGATAATATAGTCACAGTGATGCTCGAATCGGTTGACAAATGGAACCAGGTGGCACATTATGCTCGGGCAGTCCTAAAAGATAAAAAGGACTCACAGCAGCTGGAGGCGTTGGGACTGGGGGATCGCTTGTCTGGCACTTCCTCTTCCCCTCTTGCCTCCTGCTAGGAAAGGGAGTGCCGAGCTTGAGGGTGCCTCACGGCGTAACAAAACGAGACCTGGCCCGAAGTAATGTGCCAAACGGTTCCAGGCTGGGTTCTCAGGTTGACAGGGGAGGTGTTTAGTGGGTAGTCCAGTCGTTTCCTTGCGAGCATGGGAGTCCTACACTCTGTGCATAAATATCATTCACCTCCCTACTACAAAAAAAATACATCCAGAAGACATCCAAAAAATGCTATTTGCACGCTCTGGGGTCTTTTTCAATATGTGGTTATGCTTTTTGGATGTGTATGTAACCAAAAGTTCCAGGAAGCACACAACAATAGTTCTTGAGCGCTTGAGGCCCCACCAACTCAGCATCAGTCTGAGCAAGTGCATTTTCGGCCAGCCCAGAGTTGAGTTTCTTGGATACGAGAGTTTTTTGGAGCAAGAGAAACAAAATTAAGAATCTGTGGACAGCGGAAAATACCTTTGATGATTACAAGCGAAAACTGGCTGACATCACAGACCGTCCTCAATCGTAAAAGTCTCCATTGGCAGCACCAGCCGGAAAGGTAAATTTCTCGAATGTAGCGTAAGATTTCGAAAAAGGATTTGGCTTGCCTACAACTAGACTTCTTACTGCAATTTTTGTACCACCACCTGGGTATTTATTGACATAAAAAGAATTTGCCGACGTTTGTATTTAGAGACCCATTGTAGAGGCTCAAATATTTTGCTAATTAAATTGAGTTGCACACTTATGTATCACATATTGAAAATCGGCGGATAGTAAATTGTTATAAACTCCATAGAGGTACATATTGGAGACGGCGAGCTTTCAATTCCTATGGAAAGCGTTGAAGTCGCTTAGTACAATCAAACCTTCCGTGTACGTACACATTCATTTTGGAAAGCTTTCGCAATTTTCAGCAGATGCTATTTTAAGGGATGCGTAAAATTTTTCAATTGTCGAAATCAATATCAGAATGCAAATGCAAGTCATTTATTAGCACGGTCAAATGTCATCGTAAGTTATCACTTCTTATTTCATGTACAATGTATCGTTATTTATTCGCAAACCTCCACCCTTTTCAACAGATGTTAACAAAATCATGCTTCACGCCATATTTTCAAAAGTATTTGATCCATGAAAATTGCGTGGACACCCTTGTTTTCAAAGCGGAAGTATCAGCTGGCGTGGAGCTGTCAGTTGCCTCATCCTTCCTAAAATACGAATTTCGCATTGGAAAAATGAAAAATTTTTAATGAAAACCTTACTATACAAAAGTAAACACGAGTGAATTACAAAGTGAAGTGTGTAGTTTTTCATTATTTGCCTAAAAAAGAACTGACGTGCAGTATTTTTCTTTCCTCAGTTGAGTAAAGTGTAACCAAACATAAAATTATGCGAAGCAAATTTAAGTGGATATTTTACATTAGTTCCGAACCAAGCGGTATTTTATTACAGGAAAGTGCAACTTGCCTGTATTTTGGACTTGTGCCGTGTAAAAAAAGTGGTGTCGCCTATACGTTTAATGATTTACGCGAGTGAAATACGTTTCATGTCCGTTCCTTGAACATTGACATATGTGGAATAAATGGTTGAAAATATTTTGATTAAGGACTTAATTCGTGAATGTTTCAATCAAATTAACTACAAACCAATTCGTTTTATGGTTTCGTGTTAGTGTTTTGTCCAGAGTGGATTTTTTTTTGTGAACATTTTGATTTGAAGCATTTGCAGCGCGAGTCATTACGGAAATTTTTGAATATTACGGGTCGAGCCCCACGAAAACGTTAAAAAACGTTCATGAATATTGAATATCGGGTTTTTTGAAGTCATGGAAAGAATCAGATTTGGTGGCACGATAAAATTTCATTTAAAAAACTGGAAAATACTGCAGTACGAAGTGCTTTTATCACAACAAAGTGCAACGTGATCTGGGGGCCTCTAAAACTTAATTTCGAAACATGGCGGTTTAGTTTGAAAATATTTGTTTATTAAGCGGTAAACAAAAATGCGGTGACTTCAAAGTGCCCTACAAAGAATGAAATGAATTTTATGGAAGTGGTACTTATTCATCATGTAATATTACCAATGTAACACCGCCTTCATAAAATTTAATTGATCCTTTTTACTTTGGAGTCAGTTTTTTTAAGATAAGGTGAAGTTCTCAAGAGAAATTTACCTATTACGTAGAGCACTTTTTATATATATTTACATACATATATGTATACTACTGTGACCAAAAAATAAGGTGACATTTGAATTTAAACTGCGCGCGTCGAAGGATTTTGAAAACTATTTTATTTTTATGTTGGTAGTACTGTCAGTAACATCTATGTCAAATTTACATGTCAAAATATTCACTAGCGTATCTCAACACTAATGAATATTTTGACATGTAAACTAAACATAGATGTCATTGGCAGTACAAACAACCTAAAAAAAAATAATTCTCCAAATCCTTCGGCGCTCGCAGTTTAAATTCAAATGTCACCTTATTTTTGGACACTGTAGTAAACACACACACACATATATATATATATATATATATATATATATATATATATATATATATATATACATATATATATATATATATATATATATATATATATATATATATATACATATATATACATATATATATATATATATATATATATATATATATATATACGTATCGGATATACAAGTATATATATAATACATAGGATGTAACGAAAATCGTGACTATGCTAGAGGTGACAATTTCGTTCCAATTTTCACAAAATTTTTAGGAAAAGCGTATTGGGTGAATATCTCAGTTAAGTTGTTTAACAAGCTAAATCAGTCAAGGGAAAACAAAATGGCGGCCATTTTTGACAAAAATTCGTAATTTCTCTTCTGACGAAACCATAGCTCCTATTTAGATGAAATTTGGTACAGAGGTTTATTGAAGTGTAAGATGAATTTTGCAATGAAAAATTCGAAGTTTGAAACAAAATAGCGGCAGGTCAAACTTCGAAAAACTTGTAAACATTGGTTGTTGTAGCTGTGACTAAATTTTTCAACCGATGCTAATAAAATTCGGTATTTTAAAGAACTATTTTAAAAAAACTAGAGATCTGATCTCAAAAAACAAAATGGCGGCTAGTTGGAGCTTGGAATTTCAAAGGCAGCCCAAAGACCCAATATTGATTCGATTTAAATGAAATTTATTTTCTACATAGAAAACAATTAGATCTAAATGCTTTGCTATTTCGGTATGCATAGATGCGCAAGATTCAAAATGGTGGAGAGTCAAATATGCGATTTTTTCAGATTTTTGTGGCCTTCTAGTGGCACCATTTTCCAATGGATTTTGATGAAACTTGAGATAATGGATAATCATAGTAAGTTCTTGTACCTTATTTTTAATTTTTTTAACTATCAAAATCGGATGAAAAATAAAGAAGTCGAAAATTTAAAGCCTAATATTTTTAGTTGCCTTTTCACTAAAAATTTTATACTTTTGCCCTGTCTAGAAGGAAACTACGATTTGAATGAGATTTGAAAGATTGATTGATGAGACTCTGAGATAGAAATATATGAAAAAAATCCAAAAAATGGATGCGTTCAAAATGGCGGCCCCCAAAAATCAGAAGGTAAGCGCAATTCGCTATTTATGTAGCAACTGAAATAATGAATATTTTTCATGGAAACGTTTTTAATAGCTTAACATGTAAGTATTTATACAACAGACCATTTTAGGGAATTGTAAAATATTTTTACAATACCCTATTAAAGTCGCAATCTGTCTTTTTGTCTTTCTGTCCACCCGTCCTTGTATCACAGCAAGTTTTCTTGCGAACCACACAAGCTAGAGTGATGAAATTTTCAACGTAAGTCAAGAGTTGTGCCCTCTCATACGTTTGCAAGAAAATTCCGCCAGAATAATAATATCAGCACATATGACAATTTTTTGGTTAACTTTCTGTAGTAAACAATTAATTTGCAAACGCTGCATTCTCATAAAGTTTATCGCCAAGAATATGATAAACCTCATCACATGATGAACAAAATTTTAATCCCAATTTCGAAATTAACTTCGACCCTATGCGAGTTATCACAATAGCAAAGGCAAAAGCTCGTGGCTTCATGAATTTGATCTTTCGCTGTCTCCTGTATCCTCTATGAATAGCTCAAATAGTTAAATTCAAAAGATTTCCATTAAAAATTTAATCAGCACTTGCATTGCCATTAATATATACATTTTCAATTCTAAAAATATTAAGCTGTTAATTTTCGACTTATTTATTTGTCATCCGATTTGTATAATTTTTTGTAGGTTACATTAACTTGCCTAATAACTTATAATTTTCATCGGAATCGGTTCAGAAGCTTGGCTGCTAGAGGGCTACAGAAATAAAACAAAATTTTAAATCACCACCACTTTTGACCTACGTAGAAAATTTCCTCATTCTAGCTCATGCGGTTTGTGAAAAAACTGGCTGTGGCGCACGGACGGACGGACTGACAGACCAGTCGCGATTTTATAGTTTTTTAGGGTATTGTTAAAACATTTTACAATATTCTGAAAATGGTCTACTTGATAACTACTTCCAAGTTAAGTCATTTAAAACGTTTCCATGAAAAATATTCATTATTTCAGTTGCTACTAAAATATTGAATTGCGCTTATCTTCTGACCTTTGGGGGCCACAATTTTGAAAGCATGCATTTTATTCTGGATTGTTTTAAATTTTTGTGTGCTGGGGCTTTATCGATTGATGTGCCAAATCTCGTTTGAATTGGAGTTTCACTCCAGGGCGAAAGTATTCAATTTTGAGTGAAAATGGCAGCTAGGGTTTAAATTTTCGGCTTTATTATTTTTCATTCGATTTTAATATTTTTCGCATACTACAACTTAGTACAAAAATCTGTAATCTCATGTTTCATCAAAATCCGTTGACAAATGTTGCTGCTAGAGGGCCACAAAAAACAAAAAAATCGCATATTTAAACCGCCACTATTTTGAAATTTGCACATGCATGATCACCAAAATGTCAATGTGTCTAGATCTAAGTAATTTCTTTCTTAACCTCCCAGTGGTGCCGTGAAATTATCTTACATAATTGGTGACGCCGGTCCTGTACACCGGGATTTTCGGCCGAATAGTTATACAGAAGCTTTTGTTCATTTTCGGATTATTTATAAGTATAAATATACTTTGAATATAATGCAAACGTATTTTTTTAACTTTTGTCCATTTATTTAATGATTCATAGTTATTCAAGCATTTCAACTGAGAATACTAGAAACTTACATATTTTACATAATATTTTTTTTAAGCTTAAAAAAAAAGAAGAATACCAGTACATAATTCTAACAAAATCAGTCTTCGCTTGTCTTTGGTAAAAGGAACTAAATAAAACCTATATCCATGTAGCAAAAAAACAAAATAAAATAGCTTTCAAAATCACTGCTTTTCAGTTGAACAATTTTGACAAAAAGGCACTACGTGCTCAAGGCATAAAAACTTTTTGCATTTGTGGCACGCGTATTTTGTTTTCCTATTTTTCTTCCAACCGCAATCATGGCAGCGTCCATTTCTTGAAGGACCTGCCGTCGCAGCCATATCCTCAATCTTCAAAATTTCTGACAGTCTTTGTCTTATTGATCGTGGCAAGTTTAATTCCATTTGGCGTTCTCTTATACGAGGCTCTATAAGTTTCATGGCCAAATGTTCGATGAAATTACGGCGTTGGAGCTTTGAATTCTGATTGTTAGCTGTGTGTACCACCTGACAGTTTATTGTACTTACATTGAGCATGGCATAGAAGACTACCATAGGCCAGCGTCTTGTTGCTCGGGCGCAGTTGTAATTTGCACATAAGCGGTCTACGACGTCAACACCACCCTTAGTATCATTGTAACTCAAAATTATCTCAGGTTTCTGAGTTTTAGCATCGACTTTCGCATCGTTGTGCATTGTACTTATTAGCAAAACATTTTTTTTCAACTTTGGAACGTAGGAAACCAAAACCATGTTATCGCGGAAAGCAAACATGTTTGACTTGACATTTCGACCGCGCAAAACATTGAAATCAGCAGGAATTTCCTTTTTATTCTTTTTAACTGTTCCTACAGTGGTTAAACCTTTCTGGAGCAATGCTTCAGCTAATGGTACGCTAGTGTACCAATTATCCGTTGTCACATTCCGCCCAGTATTGAAAATTGGTTCACATAATCTTTGTACAACAGCCAAGCCGGAATTGTCGAGATTGTATGGGCCCTCTTTTGACTGTTTTCCGGGATAAATCTCCATGTTAAATGTATAAAACATTTTTGCGTCACAAAGGGCTTGAATCTTGATGCCGTAAGGATTGGGCTTACTTGGGATATATTGCCTGAATGAACACTTCCCTCGAAAAGCTTCCAACTTTTCATCGACAGTCACAAAAGCTGATAACGTATAATTAGCTTGGCAATTTTTCACAAATTTTTCAAATAGTTGTCTTATATGGCAAATCTTATCAAGCGCTTGTCTTTGCTGCGTCGTAGTTCCATCATCGAATCTCAGAGCCTGCAACAGAAACTGAAATCTTTGGGAAGACATAGAAAGCCGAAATATTTCCACCGAGCTACCGTCTGTTCGAAACAGCTCTTCCACATTCAGATGATTCGATTTTTGAACTCCTGCCAAAAACAGCAAGCCAATCAAGCAAAGTAGTTCATTATAATCTGTATGTCTGGCGTACGTTTCCCGGGTGTAATTATTTTTGATTTTGTCAATGTATTGGTTGGTATATAGGACAACTATCTCCAGCATAGAGTCGTCAAAGAAGTGCTTCCAAATTCTAAGAATATCAGTTTCACCTGATACAACTCGCTTTGGTCCTGGTAACTGCCTTATAATATTAAATGATCTTGCCCGAGTAGATTGGCGATGAGGTTGTTTGCTCCATTTCGTGCAATTATCTTTTCCTGTATAAAAAGACGAATTGTTGCTTTCACAGGACTCTCGATCACTCAAGTCTTCTTCGGAGTTTCTTGCGGTGCAGAGTTGGCAGATTCGTTTTCGCTTCCTGCTTCACTCTCTGATGACGATAGTGATCTGTTCTCATCAGATTCGAAAAATTCGTGCAGAAGCGCTTCAAGACGGCGCTGCTGACTTTCGTGCAGAAGCGCTTCAAGACGGCGCTGCTGACTTTCGTAAGACATGCTGAAATACGACATTTCTTAGAAAATTCATTAAAACTATGCAAAATGCTGACCTTCACTCGAAATCACAAGAAATCGTTTAAATATTAGTGAAAGTAAGACGCAAATTAATTTTAAGTTTTAAAATCGACTGTAAAACAAACCGCTCTATTAACTCACGTAATCGGTGTCCCCGGTCCTCTGCACCGGGTTAGCACATAAACTCTAAAGTGTGCGACCGTGTGGCTACTAGAAGTTTGAACTATGATGCAATACATAAAATGCGGCAGGTAACAGAGATCCCAGTTCAAATCGAGGACGACTAACAAAATCATTTGATTTTTTCGCCGAACCCGGTCTCTCAGACATATGCGTCACCGGTGGCGGGTTAAAACCAAGCTTCATATATTTTGCGACTTTTAAAAGCCTTTGAAGCTTTGAGCTGCGATTGGCTGCCATTTTGTTTGTTGCCACCTGACCCCATATTTTTTAAACAGTTCCTTAGATATTTATAGTTTTTATCAAACTCCCGAACTTCATCAACATCAGTTGAAAGCTTTGGTCACAACTAAAACAACAAAATGTTGTATTTTGTACGAACTTTAAGTGACCGCTATTTTGTTTTAGACGAGCCAACTTTGGATTTTTATTATGAGGTTCATCACATACATCAGTGAACCTTTGTACCAAATTTCATCCAAATCGGAGCTATACTTTGGTCAGAACAGAAACCACGATTTTTCGCCTAAAATGGCCGCCATTTCGTTTTCGATTGGCCGATATAGCTGCTTCACAAACTCAATCGAGATATTCACTCAATGCACCATTTCTAAAAAATTGGTGAAAATCAGAGCAAAATTGCAAACTCTAGCGTGGTCAAAAATTTCGTTATATCCCATATATACTATATATATATATATATATATATATATATATATATATATATATATATATATATATATATACACTGTCGCGGGTTCTTGGTTCGCGGCCAATAATTTTAATGTTCCGGGAAAGTGAAAACGCAATGTCTTTTAATTTAAGTTAAAAGAGTTTATATAGTTACAAAAATGCACAATAAACAATTTAACACTTTCACTAATTTTAATTTTCACTATTAAAAATCTAACACTTGTCCACAAATTTCTTATCGCAATTATCTTCTAAATCACTTCACTATGACGAAAATCACTATTCTATTACTCGAACAATATCGCTTCCCACACACTTTCGCAGTTCTTATCGCGGTTGAATGAATGATTCCCCCCATTCATTCAGCTCGCCTTTACGAGTATATAGGGTCTCTAATCATTCAACTCAGTTCTTGTAATTTGGTGAATTAGCGGGAACATTCCAGCAGTGAATGAATGGAGCAGTGACTCACTTTCAGATGTTGTTCATGCTTGTTGGGTTCTCGTGGTTTCGAGTAAATTCGTTTTGTTGATGTTCTTCATTGTTGTGAAAACAATTGCGACAGTAGCTCGCAGAATTATTTGTACATGTAACACTGCCCCCACCTCAGTTCTTTTCACCCCGAAAAGATGTGTCGCCAGTTGTAGTCAATTCTCCCTGGATGTAATATGGGGCAAGACGGTCCAGATGCACGATTTTCATTTTGGCTCTTGATTTACGGTGTTCCTGTATGCGGTATATGACGTCGTTGATTCGCTTTGTAACTCGGTATGGTCTCTCCCAATTATGCTGCAACTTTGGAGACCTATCCTTCCTTCGCTGTAGGTTATATAGCCAAACGAAGTCATCTTGCTGGAAGCCAGTAGAATTTGCCTTTAGATCATAACTGGTCTTCATGCGGTCAGTAGCCGATTCGAGGTGTTTTCGCACTGTCCGATGTATCTGGTTCAACCGTTGTCTTAGCTCACTTGCGTACTCCGAGATCGTTTGGGGTTTCTCAGGGGGTGTCCCGAACTTTATATCAGCTGGCAGATGAATAATCTTTCCAAAAATGACTTTGGCTGGGGCTTGGCCCGTCGATGCACGTTCAGCAGCCAGTCCCTTTGGTTCTCGTCAACCATCTTGGCCAGGTGTTTATTGAGCGTGCCGTTGAAACGTTCGACCATTCCATCGGATTGGGGATGCAGCGGTGTTGTCCTCGTTTTCCGTATTCCGAGCAGCCCGCACAGTTCGCCAAAAACTAGTGACTCAAAGCTTCGGCCTTGATCCGAATGTAGTTCGCAAGGCACGCCGTACCTACTGACCCAATTTAACACTAGCTGTTCGGCTACAGTAGTTGCTTCCTGGTTGAGAATGGGGTGGGCCTCGGGCCACTTGCTGAAATAATCGGCTACAACCAGCGTGTATCGATTTCCCCATTCAGATTCAGGAAAGGGTCCAGTGATGCCAACAACAATCCTTTCAAACGGTACCCCCACGTTATAGGTTTGCATTTGTCCTCTCAGTCGTCGTTTTGGACCTTTGACGGAAGCGCAAATTGTGCATCTGCGACATGAGTCCTCTACGTCTTCTCGAGCGTGGAGCCCGTAAAACCTTTCCCGCAATTTAGCTAAGGTTTTGTTAACACCAAGGTGGCCTCCCGAGGATCCTTCATGCATTTCCTTAACCACATTGTGGATTCGGCTTTTGGGTAGTATGGTTTGCATCCTATAGGAGCTGCCATCCGTCGTTTCCCATTTCCGCTTGAGTACGTCACCCTCCACCTGAAGGGAGTCCCATTGTGCCCAATAGCTTTTCAGGGTTGTGCCATGCGTTGAAACGTCCTTCCACTCAGGCCGCCCAGTCGTCTCCTTCCATACGAGCAATGGTCCGATGTCTTCATCGGCCAACTGGGCATTTCGAATCTCCTCCGATGGCCAACCTTCATCGAATTTGGCCGTAATCAATCACAGATCAACGGGCGGTTCCTTATCCTCAATCCGTCAGCAATGCTTGCTGGACATGGACGACGAGATAGGGCGTCAGCATTTCCATGAACTCCGCCCTTCCGATGAACAATTTCGTAGTCGTATGACTGCAATCTTTCGATCCATCTCGCAACTTGTCCCTCAGGATTTTTGAAGTTAAGTAGCTATCTCAGCGATGCGTGGTCTGTTCGAAAAAACAAATTTCTGGCCATATAGGTACTTGTGGCACTGCTTGGTGGCCTCTATTATAGCCAATAGCTCCTTTCTGGTCACGCAGTAGTTCCTCTCACTTTTTGAGAGAACTCGACTGTAATAAGAGAGGACTCTTTCTTCGCCATTGATCTGCTGGGAGAGTACAGCCCCAATCCCGCCGTTGCTTGCATGGGTGTCAACTACAAACATTTTTCCGGGTTTCGGATACGCCAGCACGGGTGATTCACACAGCTTCTCCTTCAGGGTCTCGGAGGCTGTCTGACATTGTTCATTCCAGACATACGGATGATTTTTCTCGGTTAGCTGATGGAGACACTTAGCTATTTTGTTCGATAGTAGGTTGCCAGACCCAGAAAACTTCGTAGTTGGCGTTTATTGCTTTGTGTTATCCAGCTTTTCACGGCTTCAATTTTCTCAGGGTCTGTTTTGACCCCTTCTGCTGATATGACATGTCCCAGGTATTTTACTTCAGTTGCAAAAAGGGTACACTTGTCGGGACTAAGTTTCAAATTTGCCAGTCGCAATCGGGAGAAAACCTCTTTTAAGTTCCGCACATGCTCTTCGAACGTTCTCCCGATGACGATGATGTCATCTAGGTACACCAAGCAGGTTTTCCAGGTTAGACCACGTAGCACGTATTCCATCAAGCGTTCGAAAGTGGCTGGAGCATTGCAAAGCCCAAACGGCATCAACACAAATTGCCACAATCCAGTCCCCACTGAAAATGCGGTCTTCTCTCGGTCCTTCTTGTCAATTTCTACCTGCCAGTAGCCAATCTTGAGATCGAGTCTAGAAAACCATTTTGCGTCGGCTAAAGTGTCCATGATGTCATCGATGCGTGGGAGCGGGTAACTATCTTTCTTAGTGACGTCGTTAAGCTGCCTATAGTCGACACAAAAGCGAGTGCTACCATCCTTTTTCTTTACTAGAACTACAGGCACGGCCCATGGACTGACAGAAGGTTCAATAACGCCTTGTTTTTCCATGTCCGAGATCAGCGCGCTCACTTCTCCTTGCTTGGCTATAGGGAGACGTCTTGGTGCTTGTCGAATCGGCAGGGCTCCCTGTGTATCTATGACGTGAGTTACCAAACTCGTTCGGCCTTGGTCATCCGGGCTTGTTGAGAAGATGTCACTGTACTTGGTGACCAGATGAGAGGCTCGTTTGAATAGCTGCACTGGCAATTTGCCTTGCTTCAATATTGCAGACGTGGATTCCCGGGCTTTGTCTGTGTCTTGCCTCCTTTTCCAATGATGGTCGTGAGTAGCTTCCAAAGAGGTGATAGTGGAAACAGGCTGGCAGCTGCCGATGACTTCTCCCGCTTTGATGCTCGTGGTTGAGTCTGCGGTGCTAAGGGCTCTAACCGGCACATATCCGTTCCTTAAAGATCTTCCAAGGCTTCATCCTACAATCAAACTGCGCAATGCGGACGTTTTTGTTGGCCCTTTTCAGATAAGATCGGTGGTCTCCAGAATCACCATCAAGCTTGGCCCATACAATGCTTTCGGAAAAATTCGGTACATCAGTGTCAGTACATACCACTTCGTACTTCGACATTCTGCCATTTCAATACACGTTTGCCCATATCCAACGTGATTCCATGTGGTCGCAGAAAATCCATTCCGAGAACGCAGTCATCCATAATGTTTGCGACCAAAAAATTATGTCGAAACACAAGGTCTCCCAACTATATATGGAGGTTGACCTCTCCATGGACAGGTGCAGTTTCTCCCGTAGCTGTTTGTAGTGAGAAAATTCTACCCTTGTGAAGTTGTTGCTGTCTAACTAGGTCTGGTCAGATAAGCGATCGGGTTGCACCAGTGTCGATTGTTATGGCGCAGTGTTCTCCGTCAACTTGACCCGGAAGGCATAAGTCCGCTTCTCCACGATGTAGTCTTGACACGATGATGGTGGTGCTGGGGACGTCGATCCTCCTAGCCAACTTCTGCCCCACGAAGTTGGCTCTTACATGTTTCCCGACCCCTCTGTTTGAAGGGCTTCCATTCTGGGCTCCTGACTCGGTCTGGATCTCCTCCTAGCTGCACACCCTGGACAATAGCTCGGTTTTCTTCGCTTCGCAGGTGCCCCTTCTCTCTGCAATTCCAGCATCTAGGCGCACCATTTACATGCAGTTCTCGCTCAATTTCCACGCGCTCACACCTGCACTCGTCTGCCACTACCTCACGGACCCGGGCAGTGGTACGAGTCGCATTTTTCGCTGCCTCAAAGTTCAGACTGTAAGCCAATGTGTCCTTAACGGTTTGCTTTTGGGATAAACGCACGGCTTGTTGCAATTCCCGGTCCTTTAGTGTGCTGATGAATGCTTCTGTCGCTGCATAATCTCGATGTTCTGGGTCGTAGGCTGGGTAAGCCAAAAGTGCTAGTCGCTCAATGTCTTGAGCTGTAGGGTTTCATCAGACTTCTGCACCCGATGCCTTAGCTGTGACCGATAAATCTGCTTTAGATGATCGTCTCCATAATGCATGTCGAGCGCATTCATTATAGCATTCGGGTTTGAGTGCAATTCAACGGGGATCGTCTGCAACAGCTTGGCAGCTGGGCTTCTTAGAGCAAGAATCAATGCAGTTGCTCATTCTAGTGATTTATGCGAGCGGCTGCTTCAAACTGGGTTTTGTAAATAGTCCAGACCGTTTGCCCGTTGAATATTGGTGCTTACACATTTCTAGATCAGCTTTGCGCTGCGGTTATAAGTGGGGCTGGTGAGGCGGTTACTACTGCCTTTGCTGCTTCCAAGTCCTTTTTCACTTTTCCCATCTCATGGTTGATTCTCTCCTCGACCTGGCTGATCTCAAGGTTGATTCTCTCCTCGACCTGGTATACATTTTCCTCGACGCATTTTATTTGGCTGTTGAGACTACTGAGCTCCGCTTGTATTTTGGTTGACTGTTTTTGCAAATCCGCCTTGATTTCGATCGCTTGTTGGTCCATCTTTGCTGATTGTTCATTTAACTTCGCTGATTGTTCATCTAGCTTCGTAGTTAAATTGAACGACTGTTCATTGAGCTTCGCAGTTAAATTGGAAGACTTTTGTCGCTGCTCTTGCTGCATCAGCATCAACATTTGCATCAGCGCATTTTTTGGTTCCTTTGGTTTTGGTGTTTCGTCTTCACCACCTTCTGCACCTTTTTCTGCATCTGTAGGCTCATCCCAATCCAGATACGCACCTTCCGATTCAATTGCGTCACGCAAGCGTGCAATCATTATGACCTTTGTACCTTGCGTGGCCAGATTTCGCTGTTCCAACTCCTCTTTGAGCTCCGATATGCTCAATTGATTGATTTTTAGATGTAAGTTTCCTAGCGTTTTTATTGTTTTGGCAATATTTCCACCAGTTTCCAAGCTAATTCTCACTATTGTGCACTTCAAAAATGTTTAATCGTTTTCACTTCCAAAATTTTCTTTCTTACTTCTTGACACCACTGTCACGTGTTCTTATCGCTGTTGAATTAACGATTCCCCCCATTCATTCAGCTCGCCTTTATATAGGGTCTCTAATCATTCAACTCAGTTCTCGTACATTGGTGAATTAGCGGGAACATTCCAGCAGTGAATAAATGGAGCAGTGACTCACTTTCAGATGTTGTTCATGCTTGTTGGGTTCTCGTGGTTTCGAGTAAATTCGTTTTGTTGATGTTCTTCATTGTTGTGAAAACACTTACGACAGTAGCTCGCAGAATTATTTGTACATGTAACAATATATATATATATATATATATATATATATATATATATATATATATATATATATATATATATATATATATATATATATATATATATATATATATATATATCTATATATATATTTACAGGGTTATCCATTTCGTGGTTGGGAAAGTATAACCCTGCCATTCGACATTTGTCAAAATTAAATGTCACCCAAAGCGTGTTTTTTTAAGTTGCAGGTTTGCCATTTAGAAATATGGATCGTTTAACAGTCGAAGAACACGTTGAAATTATTAAATTTTATTATAAAAATGGTGATTCTGCTGTTTCAATATTTAGGGATTTACGAGGCTATGACGGTCGATATAATCGACCTACACAGCAAACAATTTCGAACACAGTGAGAAAATTTGAAGAAACAGGATCGGTTATTGATATTGCAAGGCCTGTGCATCATCGCAACATTCGTTCGTGTGTGAACGGCTCCAATTCAACTATCATACCGTCTCCGTCCCGGTAAAACCTTGGCAGGCCTCGGAGTACGTTCGAAGTTCACACCATTGGGTTGGTGGTGTAGGTTCGGTTGAGACGGACTCCCGATTAGCGCTGGTCTGGCTCTGAGCACTTGTCCCCATAAGGGCTTGTGCCAATCCTCTCATGGCCTCCCTGCTCTGCAAAGATAACCATGGGACCAAAAAGGCGACTACACACACGTACGGAGATAGCGGCTCCAAGGGGGGGGGGGGGGCCCAACAAAACTGGAGCAAACAAAATCAAAAGACCACAAATACCCAGAAAAAGAAACGAAGAATAATAACGATGACGCAACCGGCGGTTGCAGCCACGATGTCAACAGTACATCGCAAATGGTACTAACAACGGCAAAAACGAAGGTCAATACAACGAAAGTGAAGACGGACGAAAAACGGAGAATACAGACTGAGATTCTTGCGGCGTTCGGGCGCAGCAAAAAATGATGCGAACGCCCGAGCGTCCTATTAAGGAGAAACGGGAGACTCTGCAGGATACTTCAGGTGTTCGAACGGTGGGAGATAACATAAAGAGCACCGAAAATTCGATTGTCACTGCTGCGATCGTTACCGAAGCGACCGATGCTAGGGTCGCAAATCCCGACATTGCAACGAAAAATCCAGAAGCCAACGAGGAGATTACGGCACTAAAAGCAAAGAGTGACCAGACACCGCGTGAATGAACTGCCAAAGTTGAAAATGTGGCGGAAGTACTGCACTCAGAAACGGAACGCGATAACCTCTCCCCAGGATGGTTGCAAGGTACAATTGCGGCCCAGCGATATGAAGAATAAAGACTACTCCCAAAAGCAGGAGATGTTCTGAAAAGAATACAAGCTGCAGGCGACTCCCCAAAAATCAGCAAAGCAGCAAAGGAAGGGCTCTTTGAACTAGAGGAGCTCCTAGATCGCATAGGGCACTATCGGAGAAGCTGGTTAAGGGCCGAAGACGAAGAGAAGGCTAAAGAGACGCTTGAGGCGAAATCTAAAGGCGACACACAGATAGCTTCACCATTAAACGTCAATAAAAGAATGGCGTCTAGCCCAATCGAAGGAGATCGGGATAAAAGAAGGAAGTGGCACTTGAAGGACGTGGTGCACTGGATCAGGAGTTCCAGACAGTGCTTACAAAAGGGGCGAAGAAAGCTGCAAAGAAACTCCTTCAAAAAAAGCCAGAAAGTAAAGTTCGTACTGCCGCACAATTACAAAAATGACCTGATGCAAAACAGCAGGAGAGGCAGAAGCCCCGACGAAGACCCCGGCAGCAGACACTGTTTGTAAAACCCCAAGATGGCCGATCCTACGTGGAAGTACTGCGGGACATCAGGGGAAACGTAAGGCCCGAAGACACCAATACTACCATTAAAGTAGTACGACCAACGCGGTCGGGCCACATACTGGTCGAATTCGGAGCAGAGGTCGGCAATAAGGAAGCCTTCTGTGATGCAGTAAAGAAAGTCCTTGGCAAAAGCGCAACTATAGCCCCGCTCGAGCCAATGGCAACGATCGAAATACTAGAGAAAGACTGCGTGACGGATCTGGCCGAGGTAGAAGAGGCCATCAAAAAGGAATTCCCTAGCGTGGGAAGGATCAAAGCGAGACTGACACAAGAAAACAACAGGGGACAACGCATGGCCATAGTTGACTTGACCAAAAAGGACGCCGAACAATTCCTGAATAAGGGCAAAGTACGAATAGGGTGGGTTGTCTGTAGGATACGGCGAAGAGCAACGCCTCTTCAATGTTTCAAATGCCTTGGTTATGGTCACACCACACAAGTATGCAAAGGACCCGATAGGAGTTCCCTATGTTCCAAATGCGGTGAAATAGGACATAAAAAAAATGCTGATTCAAAACCTGATTTTGGACACGTCTTGGGATCAGCAAAATGCCGGGTGTTCCAGGAAGCCCCAGCCAAGGCAAAATCAGAGCTTCGATGACCCGCATCTTGCAACTAAACCAAAAACTGATGACGATATGGATTTTGGTATGAAAGGAATGAGCACTGACACCCACCATGAACTTTCCGAGGTTATTTATTAGTAGATGTTGTAGACAGGTCGTACCATGTTTTTGTGCGATGGTGACAAATAAAAATAAAGCAGACAGATATTATCATCGAAGTTATTACAACAGGAAAACTGACGCTCATTCGGTGTTGTCGAAGAGTTGACCAAGAGGTTGATGGTAGTCTTCAACAAACATTTGTTCTTCATCAACGTACGTTCCGAATGACTCCTCCTGCTGAAAGGTTGTGGATATGTTTTTGTTTTTGTTTTTTTTTGTGGTAGGGAGGTGAATGCTCTCAATGCTCGCAAAAAGGCAGCTGGACTACCCACTAAACACCTCCCCTGAGAACCCAGTCTGGAACCATTTGACACATTACTTCGGGCCAGGTCTCATTTTGTTACGCCGTAAGGCGCCTTCAAGCTAGGGGATCCCTTTCCTAGCGGGAGGGGAGAGGGGAAGAGGAAATGCCAGAAGAGCGATCCCCCAGCCCCAGCGCCCCGGCTGCTGTGAGTCCCTTTTATATTTTAGGACTGCCCGATCATAATGTGCCACCTGGTTCCCTTTGTCAACCAATTCGAGCATCATCGCGACTATATTATCCGGGGTGAGATCTACCGTCTCCCTGTAGAAATTAATTTATAGACTGACCCGTTTTGCACACGCAAAAATGTGTGGCAGGCATTGTCCTCCTCTCTTGGGCAAAAGCGACTATCGGGGAACCGTGACTTACCGATCTTATGCAGGTAAGTCTGAAAACACCCGTGCCCACTCAAAAGCTGGGTCAGTTAGAAGCCAGTCTCACCATGCCTTCAATTTAACCCTGGTCTCACATCCGGGATGAGGCATGCAGTCCACTTTCACTTCGTACAATTCACCCAAGACTACTACCAATCGTTGAGCGAGCGCTGTCTCTCCTCGCTGACAACCATCTCCATCGCATCCTCGTTTCGGCGCAGGTAAATAGCGCAGTGCTCTCTAGCAAGGAGGGCGACAGGTATCACGCCTGCAATAACTCTCACCGCTGAATCAGAGACAACCAGATACGAAGAAGCAATTCTCAGTGCTCCTCTTCTCTGTACCTGTGCCAAACGTTTTCGGTATACCTCCTTGCTGAGAGCGTCACCCCATACTTCTGCTCCGTATAGTAGCACTGACCCTACAGCACTCATCAAGAGGCGTCTTCTTGACGGACTGAATCCTTCTACGTTGGCCATAAGTCCGCTCATAGCCGATATTCCAGAAGCAGCATTTTCAGCCGTCGCCCTGATTTGCCCAGAGAAACTCATCTTCGAGTCGATCAGTAGCCCCAGATACTTCACCGATGGCTTTGATTCGATTTTCATGCCTCCAATACTGATTATCCTTACTCTAGGGATTCCCTTTTTTGTCAAAATGAACACTGCGGTTTTCTCCAGTACTAAACTGAGCCCGCGAGGAGTCATCCAGTCTCTCACTCGGCGCATTAGCATACCTAACATAAGTTGCGCCTGCTCAACGGTGTGTCTAGTGACCACAGCCGCAACGTCATCCGCATAGCTGACCAAGCGCGACTCATCTGGCATCTCAAGTCTTCAGTAGCCCATCGTAAGACACGTTCTTCAGGTCCGGATCAAGGACAGATCCCTGGGCAACACACAATGTAATTTCCATCCTTCGTTGGCCCTATGTTGTATCGTAGAAGGGCTTCGGTCCTTTAGGTAGTCCCTCAAAAGCCACATTAGATATTCTGGAACTTGAAAAAAGTTTTCCAGCGTATCCAGAATATCCACCCATCTAGCGGAGTCGAAGGCATTCGTGATGTCAAGTGTCACCAACAGGACGATCCATCGCTTGGTATGACTATATGCCTCTGCCTTTTGGACCGCATTCACTACCTCTGCAATCGCATCAACGATAGAAGGTCCCACTCTAAAGCCATACTGCCTAGGTGATAGGTCCCCAGCAGCACGAATCGCGTCAGTGAGTCTTCCCTTGATGAGTTTCTCTAGCACTTTCCCAGCCGTGTCTAGCATGCATAACGGGTGGTATGCAAATGGCGATTAGGGGTTTCCCATCCCCTCGCTGATCAACATGAACCTCGCCACCTTCCATCGTACCGGGAAAACCCTGTCTTGTAGGCAAGCATTGAATGTGCTGAGCAGCAAGTCAGGACAATGGTGATAGACGAGCCACAATACCTTAGCCGGAACACCATCTGGATCTGGAGTCTTCCTCGCTTTCAATGAGAGGACTACCTCCTTCAGTTCCGGCTATGTGAAGGGTGCACACTCGACTGCTGTTTCACCATGGATAGGGTCAACACGAACGGGATGGGGGAGGAAGAGTCCCCGCAATATTGCGTCCATCTTTTCCGCGTCATGTATAGAAGGTTTCCATAGGGCACCAAGCTTCCGCATAACTAGCTTGTAGCCAAAGCCCCACGGATCCTTGTTCACATTGTCCACTAGGTCTTGCCAGCAGCAAGCCTTGCTTCTGTTGATCAATTTGCGAAGGCATTTCCTGGCCGACTTATATGCTGCCACCCAGTCGCATGCCTCGTCACGGTTCCGCGCCCGTTGAGCCTCACGTCAAAGCTTGTGACACTCCCTTCGCTTTTCAGCGATTTCAGTTGACCACCAGTACACTGGGGGCTTGCCGTGCCGGGTTGTTTAACGGGGTATAGAAGCGCAGCAAGCAGTCATGATGGTACTCATAGTAGAGTTCACCACGTCTTGAGCTGCTAGTTCAAACAAACCAACCTCTCGACGTTCATCCATCCGATGTTCCATCTAGCTGTGGAAAGGCGAGAGCACGGACGTCAGGAGACAACATCACTGATCTCAAGCAGAATGTACTGATGATCACTGGCTGAGTGGTCCTCTAATACTTTCCAATTGTGTATACTCCGTACTAAGGACTCCGAGGGGAATGTCATGTACGGTATGGTTCCCTCTCAGCCAATATGGCGGAAAGTTAGCGTATTTCCGGAGTTTAGTGCGGATTCGTTTGAGGCATGCCCCATTCGATTGCTTTAGCGTAGAAGTCGCCCCCAACGAGCATATTTTCCCTCTGCGTTGGAGACAGCGCTCTCCAGAGTCTGAAGCTTGGCTTGGAAAGATCATATCGATTCGTGAGGCGTTAGGTATACACTAAAGACTGTGGTCCCTGAGCACCGAACCCACACGAAACTATCCCCCCGTCCACAACTCTCCGCTTGAAAGTCATTGTTTCGAACCCAGATAGCGGCAGTACCAGTTTCGTCTGAATACTATAATGCAGGACTTTTATCACTGTGCTGCTCACTCAGCAGTAAGAAGTCGCTTTCATGTCCCTCGCAAACTGCTCCAGCAGATTTTGGGTGGTTGGACTGTGGTGTAGGTTTAGCTGCAGGATGCGGGTCATCGAAGCTCTGAGTTTGCCTTGGCTAGGGCTTGCTGGAATACGCGTCATTTTCTTGATCCCAAGACGGGTCCAAAATCAGGTTTTGGATCGGCGTCCTTGCAGAGATAGGTATTAGACTCATAGTTTGATTGAAGATTGGTGAGTGTGGAAGGATAAAGACAGAGAGATTACTTGTGGGAGCTTTCCATGTAGCAGTAGAAAGTGATTTTTTAACTCTGAGGCTGCAATCTTTTACCCTTGAGAATAATATTCGCACGATCACCTTAACATATCGCTTGTCCACGGGCTGTGCATAATATTTTGAACCTCCAGGAATCGGCATTATAAAGTTTTTCCTACACTATATAGCGTGATTTGAAGGTATGCATTGCGCATGTATTCTTACCGAATAATTCGTTTATTTCATTGATTATGCAATTGGGTTTTGAGTTGGCGTCGTAAAGTATGCAGATGTTTTCGTCCCCTTGAGTATTAGCTTGATTTAGCTGTCCATAGTACGAATTATTTTCTTTTGATTGTCAGATATACTTTGATGTCTGTGAAAATTTCATCATTCAAACCAAAAACTGCTGTGCGAAGAGTTCCCAGTGCGCTTCGCTGCTTTCTATTATGCAGCAACCGTAGCATGGTCATTTTATGAATGACTTCATACTTGAGTTTTTTGAAGTATTGCACAAATCCCGAGCACCTTATTTCAGTCGAAGCAGTTAAACTAGCTTTACAAAGTCTTCGACATTTGGTCTATGTTAGCTAAATCGTAATTTGGGTGATACCATGGTATTAGAAGTTGCATTTTAAGTGCTCCTCTGTGGGCTTGCGCTGTATCAATGTGTTCAATGCAGAGCTCCATTAAAAGTTGGGTTATGGGAACTTTATTTTTGCAATTGGTGGTAAATATCATTGACGCATAGAGTGCGCGAATCCCATGCTCACAAGCGACTGGACTACCCACTAAAAACCTCCCCTATCAACCCCAGAACCATGCCTGAAACCGTTTCACACGTTACTTCGGGCCAGATCTCGTTTTGTTACACCATGAGGCACCTTCAATCAAGGGGTCTCATTTCTACTGGGAAGGGAAGGGGGAAAAGGAAATGCCAGACCCACTGCTTATGGCTGCTGTGAGCCGCTTTTATCTTTTAGGATTGCCCGAATATAATGTGCCACCTGGTTCTATTTGTCAACGCCATTTGAGTATCACCACAACTATTCTATCCGCGCGGAGCTCTCCCATCTCCCTGTAGAGGTTCCTGTGCAGTCTGGCCCATTTTATGAACGCAAAAAAAATGTGTAGCAGATATTGTATTCCTCTCCTTGGCAAAACCGGCAGTCGGTTGACCGCGACTTACAAGTCTTGTGCAGATAAGGCTGAAAATGCCCATGCCGGCTCAAAAGCTGGTTCAGATAGAAGTCAGTTTTGCCATGCTTTTGGTTCAGTCAGGGTCTCACATCCAGGATGAGATGCGTAGCCTACCTCTCCTCCGTGTGATTCGCCCAAGACTGCTGCTAATCATTGAGCGAGCGCTGTCTCTCCTCGTTGGCAACCATTTCCCTTGCATCCTCGTTTCGATACAAGTTAATAGCATGGCACTCTCTAGTAAGGAGAGCAACAGGTATCACGCCTGCAGTAACTGTCACCGCCGAATCAGAGACTGTCGGACACAAAGATGCAATTCTCAGTGCTCCTCTTCTCTTTACCTGTGCCAAGCGTTTTGATATACTTACTGAGAGCAACGCCCCATATTACTGCTCCATACAGTAGCGCTGAGCCTACAACATTCATCAAGGGGCGTCTTCTTAATGGGTTGGGTCCCTCTTCATTGGCTGTATGTCGACTCAGAGCCGATACTCCCAAAGCAGCCATCTCAGCCATTGCCCTAGCTTGCTCCGTAGCCCCAGGTACTTCACCGCTGGTTTTGATTCAATTTGTATGTCTCCAATACAGATCATCCTTACTCAAGGAATTCTCTTTTTTGCCGTTCGGTTTTCTTCAGTGCTAAACCAGACCCGCAAGCAGTCATCCAGTCTCTCACTCGGCGCATTACCATACGTAGCCTAAGTTGCGCTTGTTCAACAGTGTGTCCACTGACTGGAGCTGCAACATCATACGCACAGCCGATCAATCGTGACTTTTCTGGCATCTCCAGTCTTAATAGTCCATCGTCAGGTACGTTCCATAGGTCTGGATCAAGAATAGATCCCTGGGCAACACCCTATGTTACTTTCATCCTTCGCTGGCCCTCTTTCGTGTGGTTTGTTCCTTCAGGTAGACTTTCAAAACCTGCGTTAGATATTCTGGAACCTGAAAAGGGGTTTCCAGCATGTCCAGAATATCCACCCATCTAGCGGAATGGCAGTGGTTCCTAAAGTCAAGTGTTACTAAAAAGAGGATCCATCGTTTGGTGCTGCTATACGCCTCTGGCTTTTGGACTGCGCTGACTACCTCTGCAATCCCATCAATGGTGGAGCGTCCTCTCTACGGCCATACTGTCGGGAAGATAGGTCCCCCGCAGCACGAATCGCGTCAGTGAGGTGATGAGTTTCTTCAGCACTTTCCCAGCAATGTCTAGCATGCATAATGGGTGGTATGCAGACGGGGATCTGGGATTTGTCTTCCCCTTGTTGATTAGCAGAAGCCTTATCACCTTCTGTTGTACCAAGGAAACCCCGTTCCGTAGGCAAGCGTTGAATGTGTAGAGCAGGAAATCAGGACAATGGTGACAAACAAGTTGCAACAACTCAGCTGGAATGCCATCTGGACATTGAGCCTTCCGCACTTTCAGTGAAAGAGTTGCCTCCTCTAGTTCTGGCTGTGTGAAGAGTAGATACCCGCCTGCTATTTCACCACGAAGAGCATCAACATGGACGAAATGGGCGGGGAAGAGTGTCCGAACCATCTCGTCCATTTTTCAGCATCATGTATGCAAGATTTTGCGTAAGCCACCAAGCTTCCGCATATCTAGCTTGTAGTAAAGGCCCCACGGATCCTTGTTCACATTGTCCACTGGATCTTGCCAGCAGTCAGCCTTGCTGTTGTTAATCGATTTGCGGTTGCATGTCTCGTCTCGGTTCTGTGCCCGTTGACTCTCACGCCGGAGCTTTCGACACTACCTATGCTTTTCACTGATCTCAGTTGGCCACCAGTACACTAAGAGCTTGCCTTGCCGGGGTTTTCACGAGGCATAGAAGTGTTGCAATAGTTGTGACGATGTTCATAGTTAAGTACCCCACGTCTTGAGCTGCCAGTTCTTCCGCCCCCTCCGAAGCTCCCTGAAGCGGCTCACCTGCTGTCAGTACCTCAAAAAACCTCTCGACAACCATCCTTCCGATGTTCCACTCAATTCTAGAAAGCCAAGAGCATGAACGTGGGGTAACAACATCACTGATCTCAAACAGAATCCACTCATGATCACTGGTTGAGTAGTCCTCTTTTATTTCCATTTGTGTATACTGCGTGCTAAGGACTCCAAGGCGAATGTCACGTCCGGTATGGTCCCTTACGGCCAACATGGTAGGAAGTCGGCGTATTTTCGGTGTTTAGGAAGACGAGCGCCATCCGCGCCGTCATTCCTAGGATTCATTTTCCCCCGGATCTGCCATGCCTCTATTGATTGTTTTAGCATTGAGGTTTCCCCCAACGAGCGTATTTGCGTCTGCGTTAGAGACGCTGCCCTCCAAAGTATTAAACTTGGCTTAGAACGATGATATCAAATCGTTCGGCGTTAGGTACACACTAGAGAAGGGGATTTCTGAGCAATAACCCCACACAAAACCATCTCCTCGTCCACAGCTATCCATTAGGAAATCACTGTTCCGAACCCAGATGGCGGTGGAACCAATTTCATCAGAATACCATAATGCAGTACTTTTATCATGGTGCTACTCACCCAGCAGCACAAAGTCAGCTTTTATGTCTCTCCCAAAATGCGCAAGCAGATTTTGAGTGGTTGAATTGTGGTGTAGGCTTTGCTGCAGGATGGGGGTCATCGAAGCTCTGATTTTGGAATTTCTGGAAAATCCGACATTGCCCTGACCTCAAAACGTACTCAAGACCCGGTCTGGGACTAGCATCCTTACAAATAATACAATGTGCCTCCTTCGTAAACTCTTTTTTAGGGTTTTGTACTAAAATACAAAACCCTATTGCAATCATGACCTGTGTCCGTCTGTCCGGCCGTCCGTCCGTTTGTATGTCACAGCACTTTTTCTCCGAAACTATAGAGGCTACAGCCATCAAACTTTGTGGAAAGGTCAGAAGTGGTAACTTGTTGAAAGTTCAAGGGCGGAAAAATTTTTCAAAGGGGTTTAAGGAGAGTTTCCCCATATAGGGAGGTGACCCCTCAAAAAAAATTCACCATTGGTAGTCGAATAGGGTGTCATTGGAAAGGTCTCGATGAGATCTTTTCAAAACAAGTCTTAAAATTGCCTTATGAGTACCGGGGAAACGTACGAGATTTCCGCGTACCCCCCCCCCCCCCCTCGCGGTTCGACACCTGCCATCCGAAAAATCTGAAAAAAATCAGGAATGTAGGCCTTAACGAGTACAACAACAACAAATACATGAGAAGTCGAAATTCACTCAACTTTGGTAGTAATAGTATGATTTATCGATCTTATGTTTTCTTGAATAAAATCTAAACGGTACCCTTAAATTCAATAAAATTTAGCAAACAGATGACCATATGCTCCAGTTTCATTGAGTCGCCCCTTGGAGCCACTATCTCCGTTCGTGTGTGTAGTCGCCTTTTTGGTCCCATGGTTATCTTTGCAGGGCAGGCAGGCCATGCGAGGGTTGGTACAAGTCTTATAGGGACAAGTACCCAGAGCCAGACCAGCGCTAAATGGGAGTCCGTCTCAACCGAACCTACACCACCAACCCAATGGTGCGAACTTCGAACGTACTCCGAGGCCTGAAAAAGTTTTATCGGGACGGAGACGGTATGAGAGTTGAATTGGAGCCGTTCCCACACGAGTGCTACCTGGGCACTACCGTGCAAAGCAGTTAAGTCCAAACCATCATATCCGCCAGCCCAAAGCATCAATTCCAGTTCGTTGTCCAAAGCGTAGTCCAGGTCCAGTCAGCGTCATTACCTGTCATCCCAGGAGGGAGCTTCACGGCACCCCCTATATCCTCGGGCCCGTGGGGGTGGTACTCCCCAAAGAATGCTAGCCTCCAAGAGTACTCTTGTCGACCGGCATTCCCCCTGCGGGAATTTCGTCGGGTACGTGGGGGCGGAACTCCCCAAAGAATGCTAGCTTCCAAGAGTATTCCTGTCAGCCAGCATTTCCCCTGCATATCTTACATCTTATATTAGTTGTAGATGCATTATATCTTCTTATAATTAAAACATAATGTGGACATTTGTCTACTCATCAAAGAAAGCATCAAATTAATTCAAAGTATTATGATTTAAAGCAAAACAATGCTGGTACATTAAAATCAAATCTACATAATGAGAATCTAAACATTTCGAGATACACATACTAGAAACAAAAACATTGTATACATCATGTGATAGTGAAGATTTTGTGGCTTTGAGGATATGTAACCTTCACAGAAGACTCTGAATGAGATACATGGCTTCCGTATTACACCTTCGCTTGTACATCACTTAATATAGATACTGATTATACACCATATGCCCGTACATTAACTTTCGGCAAATTAGCATACTAACTAAATGATGAGAAATTATCTGCAAAATCATACAACCTTGACAACTTTACTAATGAATTAAAACTAAGAATCTAAACAACTGTAAATAAAACAAAAGAAATAATAGAGAAAGTTAAGAAGAAAATATTAGAAAAACAAGCAAATTTTAATCTTTTAGATATTGAAATAGGCGATAAGGCACTAATTAAGAATAATTATCCTAAGAAAAACCAAAACCATAAATAAGTCCATTTGTTGTTAAAGAAAGATAAGGTGTAAACTCCATAGTTGATGTTAACGGAGTATTAAAGGCATTATATAACAATCAATTAAGACTGTACAAATATTTGAAATATGTCTCTGTAATCCCAGTGTTTCACTTAATACAGTATTACCGTTTTAAAAGGGGTGCTTCGGTCAGACACTTGGAGCCCGATTGGAACCGCCGAATGAGGTTAAGGGTCTCCGGAGAACAATGAGTGGACCTCTACCGAACTGAAATTCTACTCTACCAAATTGAAATTCATTACAACACCACTTGAAAAAAACCTTAAGTGTATCTTGACCACGATGGGTACTTGGCAGTCCCGTGACTTCAAGTCGACACCAGTAAAGTTCCTTCTTGGGAAAAAATATCTCCCGCCCACGAGCAGATGGTTCACAGCATCTAGAACTGAAACAAAAGAAGGAAAGGAAACAACCGAAAAATTCGATTTGACTTTACCTCCAAATATTCATGCAAAATTCACAATGAAATATACAATCGAATATTTAAAAAAAGAAAGCCAGCACTTACAACGATGCATCTGCTGCCGCTGGTGTGGAGATCCCCAAATAATTTGATTTGGCTTACTTTGCTGCCAATTTATTGAAACCGAGAATCTTACTCCTACTAAACTAGTTTGGGGAAATGTCAGTGAGACAATTTACTGACAGTTTAGATTTGTTTTGTTTTGGATATAATGATGGTTTTGTTCTTTATAAAAACAATTTTTGTTTTTGGGTTACATCTTCAATTTGTGTACTAATTCTAGGTCTTGGCAAGTCACCAAAAACTGTATCACCATGTACGCAAGACAACGCTTGAATACTTGCTGCAATGTCTACATTCTGCGAATCACATTTGAAATGTATATTGGCAAGCTTTTTGCCATTATTCCTCCACTGAAGCAAATAGTTATTCTTTGTGGTATGTGTACACCCTCCAATTCGCCGTGAGCATCTTCAGTATACTCAAGTACTCCATTGATTTTGCTAACTAGTATTTGATATTTTTGTTCAGCGTTTTCCCGATTGCTTTCCAATGTGGCCGCTTGCTGTTCAATAAAACGACTAATCCGTTCATTGGTCTCATTGTAATTGCGCTGCAATTGCTCCTCTAAATGTAGTGTCAATTTCTTTATGTAGGCCTGTTGCCGGCTTGAATGTTGTATGTTCCGTAGTTGCATGTTGTATGTTACGTAGATCCATTGTAGCGGTTGGTGTGGTTGGAGTTGATGTTGACATACTATTAGATACTGGGAGGCACTTATTGTACCATCCATTTTATTGTTTGATGTTTGATGTCATCAAGTACTTGTTGTCTGTGAGCGCGTTAATATGTTCGGGCGATGTAAGAAGTTTTGAATTGATATAATATTCAGATGATTATGTGTTTTCCACGTTGCAACTAATGCAATACTTAATGTGCAAATGCCTGATAGGCACTTCGTATGCGAGGTCGATTTGACTCACTGTCTCGGTTAGATCTTGAATTGGGCCAATCGCCGTTTTAGCGAATTCACGATATAAGTAATAGGACGCCGCAAGTCTGTCGTGTGTTCAATGTTCTGCAACATTGCTACTGCACTGTCCATAAAAGTGCTGGTTGGAAGTTTGGCCAGTAGTATCGCTAGAAGCACTACTGCCTTTGTCTGCTTTCGTTGTTTTATTCAAGGGCTGAAATGATGAAATTTGTTCCTGTTGTGATGGCAAATAAGCAACCAGAATTGAATTTAAGCCATTTTCAATCAATTCCTCTGCTTCATTTGCGTGGCTAAACATCGATTTTTTGAAGCTTTGCCATGAGTTCATCAAGTTGATACATGAGTGACATATTCGGAACGATAAATGATCCAATTGATTTACCTTCACGTTGAAGCATGCTTGAATTTTCAACGAAAGAGGTTCGTTATCAGCAGCCAAGCTTGCTAAAATTGGAACACATTCACTATCCGGGGCCAAGCACAGACAACAGCAATTTTGCCGTGCCTGGACGAATGTTTCTTCTGTCATTTCTCTTACACTTATAATTCTTCACATTGAATCAACGCTGACTTCGAACGGAAATGGATAAGCTCCTAAACGATGAGCCTTCAAAACTTTTCGAAAAATTGATTCCTCACTCCGAGTACACTTCAACTTGTTCACTTTACAAGCTCTCGGGAGAAATCAACATACTGGTGCTGCACGTACCAAAGATCTTACCGGCCGATTCCCAATGATCATCAACATTATTACCGATATGCAGATCGATCGAAGTTTGGCTGGTTGTGTAATTGGAAAGGATGACGTTTGATGGTGAGTTGGTTAATTCATTGTTTTCTCTGGCGTATGTTGAATTCACATAATACAAATTTTTAATACATAATGCATTTTGTACGTTACATTACGCTTTTCTGCTCGTGAGGTTTGTGTTTATTCGCGGCTGATTGCGTAAAGTCGTTCTAAGATCCCTTCGTGATCTTTGCAAGTTTAACATACTTGGCGTTACCTCGTAACAATAGGTGTACGCTCAACAACAAAAACGCGGAGGGTGTAATGATCACCAACATCTGAAATTACAAAACAATAAATAACATTAAACATTAATCGTAAATCATGCCCAGTAATTCACTTACCAAAGTATTTGTAATATTCCTCAATAAATACGTAACTGTAATTCAATGCTTACCTCATTAACCAACACTCAATTCTTCACTTTCATTTTCTGCCGCATTCGGAAAAATAAACAAAAATTATTTCCATGTGCATATGTGCATTCTTATAGTCAATGCACTTGCACCTGAAACAATACGAATTTATGACCTGGAGAAAAGGTTACATAATGGACATATGCATATTTGTGCGTTGTATCGATGGATTGAATAACAAGTGCATATGAACGGAAACAAATGTGTTAATCGATTCGCAGATCACGAGACTACACAAATTGAGTGATGACTAATGAGAGCATGAGAAATAAATTATGTGATGTACATTTTAGATTAGGATATATAGGTTTGGAAAATGTCAATTCGGGATCAGAAGGTTCTGATCCGTCACTAAATAAAGATACGGCCTTTGGTAAAACTTGGGCTGGACATGATATATATGTTCAAATTTAAAGTTAAATTTCTTTTTACCTGTGACCCCTGATATAATCTGTTTGTTGAATTAGTTAATATAATATAAGTATTATTTGTTACAAATATCTTTCACTTTCGTGACCATTCTTGAAATTCTTTTGTGCATTTTTGACCTAAATATACTTTCAACTTATGGACGTAATTAACTTTCCAGTGAGTGTATACATTTCGATTATCGAACCAAATTGTGAGTTCTGCAATTTTTCATTAGCTGTACGATTATTTTCTTTTGCTTGTACTGCGTAGCTAATGTGAATGTGAATATTTGTTCGTGCGTATAAATAAATTACTGACTTTCCCCATTAAATATTGAAGTGAGATACACAAACGAACCATCGATATGAGTATTAAGCGCAACCTATTAAATTGCATCGCGTCCGACAATACCTTCAAATATGTGCACTGCAAGAGCTTTTGCAACCGCAAACTGCACGGCGACTGCATGGATTCACCAAGGGATTGGTATCATCCTGATCTAGAGGAACATATCATTTGCTCTGATTGTCAGAATTTTGAGCATGAAATGAAATACATGCATGACTGAATTATTGATCACACCGATCATCTAATGGAAGAGAAGGATCAATTAATCGCGTGGCAGTAATTGAAATCTCGAGCGAATGATGAGAGCTTTGCTGAAATGGCTAGTAGCTTCAACGAACTAACCACTAACCTATCAAAGAGCATTAAAAAAGTATTTAAAGCTCTTGAGATGTTCGATAATCGGTTGATCTCTATGAAGGAGCGAATTGCAACCATCCAACCATCGTGCAAGGAAGACAGCGGTAAAGAAGATTGCCGTAAAGAAGATTACCAAAGAGAAATGTTGAGTGATATGTTAACAAACATCACCAAAAAACTATCCAAGTAGAAAAATTCATTGCAACAACTGGAAATGTTAACAAAACTGGCAAATATTGAGAAAAAGTGTGATTCACTAGAAAATAAATTACAGGAGCAGCGTAAAGTACACCATACATTTCCAGTGGAGAGTGATGCAACCGGTCTAAATTCAAGATGTCCAGAACCGAAAGCATCAATTCAAGCTCCACAAGCTGTAAAACGCATCTTCAAGCTAGGCACGTTTTGGTCAGTAAATGAATGGAATGTAAGGCTCCAAAAGTTAGAAGCAGGTAACGTCAAAATAGCTACTGAAGCAAATTATGAATCATTCTTCCTACAAAAAGCACCAAAAATTATTAACGCCACTGGAGTTCGAACGTTTTTGGAGAATAGTCTCATGCTCAAAGGTTGCAGAGTTGAGGACGTATCAACGGGGAATAAGCGTAAGCATTCGATCAAGGCTTCCATCCCACATAAGTTTGCCTGGCTTTTCTCCAACCATCAATCTGAAAACGGGACTGTTAACTGGAATGGAATGATGTTCAAAAAGTGGAAACCTCATGAGCCTGATTACAACAAGGATCAACTAAGTAAATCTATGAATAGTATAGTAATAGGTCGCACTAATAATAAAAATACCAATACTAACATGACTTGCATAATTCACTCAAAGATTACTAATAAAACTGTAAATCCTTCAGATCCTTCAGATGGTAGTCTAGTGGCAAACAGTACTGTCTGTCATAGTAACCAACCGAGAGATAGTGTTGGTTCTTTACATGAGCATTCTATTTCCACTCCTGAACTGAAAGCTATGAAACCGCACCCCAAATATCTCAATTTCTTAAGTGATGGTCTTCAAATTTCATCCACACAAGGATCAATTCAGTTACCTAGCACATAAAATAACTCGTTAGCCGAAAAAGAGTTCTTTTCAGACCCTCTCTTATCTCCAGCCTTAAAAGCAACAATTAACTCTAGTAACGATCTTGAAAGTAGGTATCTCTTATAAAGACTGCGAGAGCATTAAATATGTGAGTTTGTTCGACTCTACCTGGCCTACATGCATAAAGCGCCAGATACAATATGCATTGTTGGTAGAACGAAGACCAAACTTAAAGTATTGATACAAAGAGAAGGTCCTCCTTTAGGATTAGATGCTCTTCGCAAATTATACTTTAAATATCACGAGCAACTAGGTATCAATCCAGGACAAGCACAAAAAGATCTTGAGAGCTACGCTTCACATGTAAGCTCAAATCATATATCTTAGCTTCACGACATGAGAGATGTATCACAAATTTTTTCGAAATGTTCTACCATAACTGTGGTGGTATGAGAAGTAAACTCAGCAAACTTTTTCTTGACGCTAAATCATGTCCTGTTACTGTCTTTGCTCTGATGGAAACTTGGTTGAATAAGTCCTTTCGAAATGAAGAGATTCTCGATAGTAGTTGGACTATATCGGAATGATCGAGACTATCCAAGTACCAGGTTGTCAGGAGGTGGTGGCGTCCTAATTGCTGGATATAACTCGATATTGAGTTACCTCGTCGCTACGACCACAAATAAACATTTCGAGCATACAATAGTTCGAATCAAACTTAAAAAATTTGACTTGTACATTGGTGCATTTTATATTCCTCCAAAGTCTAATGCGGTCATTTACAATGATGCATGTGGAGTTATTTTTTCACTTGCTGGCCTTTCTAATGAAGAAGATCAAATTATTATACTTGGAGACTTTAATAGGCCAAATTTAATATATAATCGACAAACTTGATAATCCTCTCCTTCCAGTCAATCTTCTGAACGATAGTTATTACAACCTTGTTTCGACATTTTATGGCAATGATCTACAGCAAGTAGCTCCGATACCCAAATGCAATGGTAATTGGCTAGATCTTATCCTATTCCTATCTCGTGACTTCTTTAGAAACTGTCCAAAGAAAGTTCACGCGTTTTCTTTTCCTTAAGTTTAATTTGCGTATCAGCCTTAGGAAAGTCGTTTATCTTTCCTATCTCTTCCATCCTTAATATCCCGATGAACTTATTTAGACCAATGTTTTTTGTAAAAACTCTGCTACCATCAAGTCCCGTTAAATATTTTTTTCTGAGCTGCGTTTCCGACAAACATCTCGTTCATCTCGGATGAATTCTTATTTTGTTATTCCATGTGCTAGAACTGTTTTATATTTCTATTCACCAATCTTAAGAATCGTACGAAATCATGATAATCTCGAGCTTGGGTTCTCGTTTACTTAACTGCTCGCTTATTTATTTGTGTATGTGTATCTTTGGCTAATTTTCATTGGCGAAGTGCGAGTACATAGGTGTTATTTGCTCGCTACTACTGCAGTTATGAAGCGGAAATATATCCGAGCATGTTGTATGTGTTCGCTTGCAACAAATGGACACCAGGTCGACGCAATTTATACTGACTTTAGTAAGGCATTGACCGTGTCAATCATACGATTTTGACTCATAAATTGAATAAATTTGGAATCACTGGCTCCCTACTTTATTAGCTGGACTCGTACCTCAAAAATCGGCCTAAAACCGATAAATTTCAGGGATTTGTGTCAAATGGAATTCATGTCTATTCCGGTGTTCCTCAAGGCAGTCACCTTGGACTTCTTCTCTTCAACATTTTTATAGCGGACTTTTCTAAAGTGTTATCCGATATACTACACTTATTTTATGCGGATGATCTCAAATTTTATCATGCGATAGCATCCCAAAGTGATTCTTTCTTCCTGCAGGACAAAATAAATACTCTATTAGAGTGGTCTTACATAAATCTTCTATATTTGAATTTTGAGAAATGCCAGGTAATAAGTTTTTCTCGGAAAAGTACAATTTTACTATCTGATTATTATGAAAGTGTAACAGATCTTGGTGTTCACTTGGATAAGAAACTCTGCTTTAATTCGCACTACGATGAGGTTCTCTGCAAAGGGAATAAGCTTTTAGGTTTCATCAAACGACGCGCGAAAGAATTTAAGAAGTTGTGGGTAACGAAAACGTTATACACATCATTAGTACGCCGAATTCTCGAATACGCTTGTGGCGTCTGGAACCCGGTTTTTGATGTTCACTTAGAGAGGTTTGAGTCCGTTCAGAAACAATTCCTACTGTTTGCTCTGAGATCCGTCTATGATCCAAAACATTTCCATAACTGGCCATCATACGATAATCGGCTATCTCTTCTCTATATGACACCACTTGCCTCCCGTAGAGCCACATTATGGTTTTGCTTCGCATTTGATGTCCTTAGAGGAACCGTTAAAGTCTAATATCTAATCGAAAAAATAACCTTAAGCGAGCCAGTAAGATTTAGGAGACATTCACCTTTGCTCCTAGAAAGTAAACACTATCTATGGTGGTAATAAGCCGATAAATAGGTGTGTCAAAATTTTCAACAAGATGAGCCATCTTTATTCCCCAACCATATCCAGATCCCAATTTTAATCCAATTTATCGAATTTCCTCGGTTCCTAATCCTTCACTGCAAATGTAAATTTATATTGTAAAAAAAATAAAAGAAACTGTTATATGTATTTTAATAGAATGTAAAAATGTATACCTTATCTGGTCAAATAAATAAAATAAGGACTTTTCTGTTCAACACTTAATCTGGCTGCATTATCCCGCCGAACATAGTTGGCTGTGCTGCATAGGAGTTTTTACTTCGATGCTCGTCACAATTCGGCCAGAGTTGAGCTCAGGCTAAGTGACAAAAAGATATTTCTTTTGACTATAATTAAAATACAAATAAAGGACCAACTCCAAGATGATGCTGTAAACGCCTGACATGAAGTTCATAAACAAACTATAGAAACTTTGATGTTCATCGCAGAAGATACAGAATAGGGACGAGAACTTAGAGACGAAGACTTTAGTCCGTCCAGAGAAACGGGCAAATTAGAATTTATTAAATCAACGCAAATTTGGAGCTCTCTATTGAAAAGAATAGAAAAAACAAGTGAATTTCTTCCGAAAGAAACAATAGCAGTAGGCGCTGCAACTAATTTATTCACTTCACTTGATGGTTTTATCATAAATCTTAGGGATGAATTTGATGACTTCGAGCCATCGGCCAAAGAAAAAGACCCGGAATCTGATTAAAAGGACCTATCTCAAAGAAGAACAAGTTGGGTAAACAGACCTACGCTCATGTCAGAAGGGTTTTGTATTCAATTTACAATATGCAATCACCAGATCGAATCAAATTAAGAAACCTGTCAAAGACGATTTTATTGGAGAAAATATGAAATTCGAACATCATACTATTATTAACAAAGTTGAACGAATTTCGACTTCTGAGGTTTTTAATATTGTTATACTCATAAATATCTCCCTTGATAATTATTTCAGATGTCCATCCGCGACGGAGGAAACACATTTTCCATTTATTTCCTCCGTGTGCCCCCTGAAGCAAAAACTGACATTTTAACAACTGTTTTGAAAAGCTCCCATGAAAACTTTCATTTCATACTCATATCGGCTATGTTTGATGAATTTTTTTTCCAGGGGCCACTCTCCTGTACTGTTATCATCGACTAATGGCCAATTTTTCGAATCCTAGAATGGTTACAAAACCCTTTTGCTTGGAGCTCTCTCCCGCCTTCTTGACTTGTTTCACTTATGAGCATTAATTGTGGGTACTGATCTTCAGTCATTCATTAAATTGAATAAGTGTCCAAAGCATGCACCTTAAACGTTGAAGTTGGGAAAAAATAACTCAAAATTATTCAATCTTCGTATTAAAAACAGTCACTATTTTGTTTTACGATTACTAATACCACTAGCTGAACCAATTATCAAAGATATACATGACACCTATTATTCCTGGAATTTTCATGCAAATCCTAGCAAAACTGTAGTGTCTGAGTCGGTAAAAAGCGCATGTTGTTCCGTAGCCATATGTTGTCATAGTAATAAATGCAGCGCATATTGTTCCATAGTAATACAGGAAAATTCAAACCGCTATAACTTCACTAAATATGATTCAATCTTTATGATAGATCAACTTTATAAATAGACGTACTGAATTTCATTGAATTTAAGGGTACCATTAAGATTTTATTTAAGAAAACATAAAATCGATAAATCATACTATTGCTAACAAATTTGAGTGAATTGCGACTTATCACGTATTTGTTGTTGTTGTACTCACCAAGGCCTACATTCATGATTTTTTTCAGATTTTTCGGATCACAGGTGTCCAATCGCGAAGGGGGGGACACAAATTTTTCGTGTATTTCCCCTCCCTGTGCGCAAATTTTGCCAAACTAAGACCTGTTTTGAAAAGTTCTCATCAAGACCTTTCATTTGATATCCATATCGGCCACCTTCACTGAAATTTTTTTTCGGGGGGTCACTCTCCTATATGGGGAGACCCCCCTTAAATACCTTATAAAATTTTTTTGTAATTGAAATTTGAAGAGATCACCACTTTACACCTACAAACAAAATTTGATGTTTCTAGCTTAAGTAGCTTCCGAGAAAAACTGCTGTGACACACGGACGGACGGACGGACAGACGGACAGACGGACAGAAGACTGGAGGGAGGAAACACATTTTTCATGTATTTCCCCCACCCCTGTGCCCCCATTCAAGCAAAAACGTTCAGTTTAAGGACTTTTTTGAAATGCTCTCATAAATAACTTTCATTCGGTACTCATATCGGCTACGTTTGATGAAATTTTTTTCAGACGCCGCTCCCATGTACTGTAATCGACGATTCATGGCCAATTTTTTCGAATCCTTATATGGTTTCGAGGCCCTTTTGCTAGGATCTCTCTCCTGCCTCTTCGACTTGTTGCACATATGAGTATTAATTGTAGGTACTCATCTTCAGTCATTAATTAAACTGAATCAAGTGTTGAAAGCGTGCACCTTAAACGTTGAAGTTGGGAAAAAATAACTCAAAATTATTCAATCTTCGCATTTAAAACAGCCACTTTTTCGTTTTACGATTACTGATACCACTAACTGAACCGAGTCTCAAAGATATTCATGAAACCTATCATTCCTGAAATTTTCATGCAAATCCTAGCAAAGCTGTAGTGTCTAAGTCTGTAAAAAGCGCATATTTTTCCATAGCCATATGTTTCCATAGTAATACAGCGCATATTGTTCCATAGTGATACAGAAAATTCAAATCGCTATAACATCGTTAAATACAATTCGATCTTTATGAAAATTTCAGGACAGATCAATCCTATAAATTTTATTGCATTTAAGGGTACCGTTAAGATTTTATCCAAGAAAACGTAAAATCAGTAAATCATACTACTACTAACAAAGTTGAGTGAATTTCGACTTCTCACGTATTTGTTGTTGTTGTACTCATAAGGACCTACATTCATGATTTTTTTCAGATTTTTCGGATGGAAGGTGTCCAATCGCGAGGGGGGGGGGGGGGGGGTGCGCGAAAAGTTCGTACATTTCCCCTTCCCCTGCCCCTCTCGGTACCGATAAGGCAATTTTAAGACTTGTTTTGAAAAGGTCTTATTAAGACCTTTCCAATGACACCTGTAGCAACCACGGAAGTCACCGCAGTTGCAGACATTAAATATTGGCAGAGGGGTGTGTAGCCCGGGGTGGCATACTGAGGCCGGCTAGCGCTCAGTCGTGTCGTGGGTCTTCCGGGACACCCTCTGCTCGTGCTGAGCCACCTTACATAAAAACTAGCACAAAGGGAAAAGGATGGGAAAGGGAGAGGTCATTTTGAGAAATGAAAATAAGGTTTTTTTAATATGACATGGCCGTTTATTTAATTCAAACAAGAACAAAAGAAAAAAATTCTAAAAAAGTGAAACTTACAAATTTTAACTCCCCGTTTTAAAATTTATGCAAGCATAATACAATTTATATACAATTTATTAACAAGAAAAAATAAGAAAATTATTTATTTGAGACAAAAACTAACAGTATTTTTATACAAACAAAATTCAAATAGTTACTTACACTTTCCTTGTTGAGCTCCGAGCGCTCGGCGAAGAACAAAAGAAAGAAATTCGGGGCACCTGAAACTCAAACTTCAATTTACGAATTAATGTGAACAAAGTCCAGAAATTAAAGCACTGAACGGCCACTTTTCGCAAGACGCTGATTCCACTTTCTTCACCAATTCACTACCCTTCATCCAATAGGATACTTTTGAATCCAACAAATTGTATGTTTTTTCCAAAGTGCTTCACGGAAACTTTACTCTTTGTTTTTTTTCGTTTTTCTTCTCGTTTTTTCATTAAATCAAAGTAGGACACTTTTATACTTTACTTTTAAATGTCCAAACACTCTATTATTTTTTTTTTTTGATATTATTTTCAACAGAATTTCGGATTTGAGTCGTTTTGGACCATTTTATTCCCGATTCACTCCACAACTTAAGTTATTATTTCCTCTGAAATTCACACTTAGCTCCACTCGCATACGCCACAAGCAAAATTTATTAGTTTTTATCTTGAATGTCTCACGTTTATAATTGAATTTAAATTCAAAATCACACGTCACCAAACACAAATCCTTTTATCTACTCGTCAGAGACTAACTCTTTTTTTCCACACTCCTAACACCTCCAAAAATCAACTTCACCGCGCACCGGAAACACCTTTCTTTCTCTCCAAATCAAAAACCTGACTCTCCAATTCCAACCACTTAATTTTCACCTTCCACCTTCATGCCATTCGATCCCGCAATCCCTTTCATTTTAAATTACCGCTGCCGCCTCTGGGTAACGTAATCGAAGTTCATTACACTTCGATTCCGCTACCCACACATTTTTGTTCCCATATCGACAATCACAATAGTTTCCATTGACTTGCATATATGGCAATTTACATCCCCAAGAATCGCTTGATTGAATGTAAAGTGTCACACATACGAGTACATTACGAAAACTATTGATTTTGCCGATACCCCACAAAAGAGTGCTTCCGTGCGCCCGCGGGAACTTGAACTCAGGGTTCCAGCAGTCCCACGGTCGAGAACTCGCGACGTAACCAATGAAGCTATGCCTTATCGATCTTCCATTCATCAGATTAGCAACTTCAACGATGTATCTGGGCATGAGATTGAATTTTGTTAGTAGGGAAACGTGAATTAATTTTCGTTAGTAAGAAAAATAAAATTTGTTAATGGGAACTAGTGAATAGAATTTGTTAGGATGAAGGAAGGAATTAGGTTTTGTTAGGAAGAAGGAATAGAATGAAATTTAGTTAGTGGGAATTAAGGTAGGGAGTGTTGTTAGTGGGAAAATTAAACTTCTTATTTTATTATTAGGGTGTTCTAATTGGAAATCAGGGAAAGGAAAGGATTGTGATGATGTGGACATAAAAATTAAAGGGAAATAGGAAAAATGTTAATAAAAATAAATACATACACCGAGGAAAAGGTAGGAGTGCCCAAAGGAAAGGGACAATGTTACGGCGGCAATTTGAAGTTGCGAATGGGAGGAAGTTGGTACGCCGGAATTCGCAACACACCCTATTCGACTAACAATGGTGAAATTTGTTTTTGAAGGGTCACCTCCCTATATGGAGAGACCCCCCTTAAACCCCTTTGAAAAATTTTTCCACTCTTGAACTTTCAAGAAGTCACCACTTCTGATCTGCCCACAAAGTTGCTGTGACATACAGACGGACGGACGGACGGATGGACAGACGGACACAGGTCGTGATTGCAATAGGGTTTTGTATTTTAGTACAAACCCCTAAAAATGAATTCAGAAATACAATATTACTAGAGAGATTAGCCAGTTTGTTGCTGATGTCCATAGAATTTGATATGCTTTGAAGAAGTCATTAACGATTTTGCTCATCTCAAATTTAGGAGGGTATATTTTTAAGCACTGGCTTATAAATGCAAAAAGAGTTACTTTTGTGTAGAACCTCACTGACCCGCCTTTTTTGTCTACTCTAACAATATAATGCTCTGTCAAGGTCATCATCCTAATGTGCCGAGGGCCCCCAATATGTTAAAGACACCCCTGCCCCTAAGTAGTACTAGCCCAGGGCCCCACAAATTCACATTCCATCCCTGGAGTAGCTGCTGTAGATTTAATATGCAAGTACAGTGTAATGAATCATTCGACGCCACTGGCGACCACTACGAATACACCTTGCTGCCATATGGCTTTCCATCTCATGTTCGTTGTGACGGCTTCCCATCTCACGTCAGTTTTGTCGTGGGATGTCAAAGAAGTGACAGCCACATGGTGGAGGTGTAGGAGTAGGAGTGGTAGATGGCACGGACCGAAAGGCGAACCAGTCGTTCAGCTTGGAGTTCCTTTCCCTTGAATCGTTTAGGATTATACGGCCGTGAATTAAAGTAGATTTGTTGAAGGTAATCTCAGAAATTAAGTGTTGGTGCTGCAAGTCCTCAACGAGACGTCCAGAGAGGATCAGGCCAGTGGAACCTAGGATCGACAGACTGTGGTGAAAGGGGAGTTCTTGAAATGTGACCTGTCAACAAGTTCAAGACATCAATAAGTACAGGAGAATACAGTTTTAAAACGGACACCGGTTGGCCATGTGAATTGATTTTTACGTATACCGAGAAGCATCCTGGTGAAGCGCCTAAGGTAGGAATTGAAGGAGCAATTAACTTCAAAGATGAGTATAGAGACACGTTATTGAAGCATGAAGGACGCAGTAAGTGTAATCAATTTGTTGCTCATACGGCGCGGTGCACATTTCTCATGACATACAAATTGCGAATTACACGTAACTTAGAAAGATAAAAAATAATTCCGGTATAATTTTGTGTATCGGTTGTTTCGGCGCATAATAAACTTAATTCAATTTAACACGATAGACATTAATATAGAATATAAAAAGTAATATTCAAAAAAAAAAACGGTTGGACAGTGTTTTGCAAAAAAAAAGACAGAAAGAAAAGGCATTTAAAATGGTTGGTTTATCACTCTGGCTTCAGTGCAGATGATTTGTTTAGTGGAACATTTTGCGTTTGTGATAAGTAGAAACAATTAATTGAGAAAATGCCGAATAAACAGAGATCTTGGTAGTGTTCGCGCTGGTTTCACTGAAGAGTGCGAGGTTGCATCCATTCAATTATATCCATTAAATAAAGCACTGGACCATTTTTGGTAAATGGTTTGTAATGAATCATGCGACGCCACTGGCGACCACTACTAACACACTTTGCTGCTAGGTGGCTTGTCCTTCCACGTTGGTTGTGACGAGCGCACATCCCACGTCAATTTTTTCGTGGGATGTCAAGAGGATTTGACAGCCACATGGGAGTAAAGTGTGGACGTAGTGGCCGTCACGCATGAAGAAGTCCCGGAGTATACCGACGTCATACAGTATAATACACTTCCCATTTATTGCCCGAACGCAGTGTACAACTTGAATGTGGGTGAGAATATTCGTGGGCAGGCTAATCCAGACAGATCACCGAGCGCCGCTTCTAATACGGTATATGCAGCCAAAACGGTGCCCACAAGCGTCAAAAACGTTTAAAATTAACAGGAAGAAGAATTTTCCTAAAAATTGGAATTGGTAAGTCGGCGAATGCAAAGTTTGTTTTTCCGCTTCTAATCAAAATAAGGTTAAACTAACCGCGGATATCTTCAATCAATCCACGCAGAGAACGTGAAACGGATACGGCTGCGTGTTTTATTTGCGACGAAACTCCGGATGGATGGGAAGCGAATGACGATCAGTGGATGGAACATCAGAAACACGCTACACAATGCGCGTTTGTTAAATTGGGGCGCCCTGGAAAGGAGATCACTTGGAAGAATTCCTCTGACTCGTGAGTACATTAGTGGAACACATTCACATGAAGTGACAGCCACATGGCGGGAGTGTGGGATTTGTGAGTGCCGTCGAGAAGGACCGCCGCGAGACGTTGCGATCGTCAGGTGTCGTGATCGTTGCCACCCGAGTTGCGTGCTGTCTATGTTGTTGCTAGTAGTGAAGTGGACATAACCCCGACCTTGCAGAGGGTGAAAAATAGCAGCAGGGAAGAGTCAACGAAGAATCACTCTTTGGATTCAACTCTTATCATCCAATTTTCACTGGTGAACTCATTTTTATCATTCGTCTTTCATCATCGTCAGCTGGGAGGAATAAAACCTTATGGGAAAGCCAACACGGCGTTCGCCAATCATGAGCGCATGTTAAGGAGATATTGCTATGCAGTAGTATTTGGAAACCGGCTTCACACATCAAACTCCACTAGAGAATCCCGCAAATTAAAGTGTGGATGTAAACTTGGCATTGACTGTAATCAGCATGATTTTTGCGTGTGATTAATCAGACCACAACAGGCCAGGATTGAGGACCGACGAACGATCAACTTGCCATCACTAATAACCCGCTGATGAAAGAAGAGTAAGTAAACATTACCGATAACTTGGTCAGCAGCATTTCTAGGCAAATTAGGTCCATTTAAATGAGAATTGAATAAAGTTATCATGCATATTTCAAACTATGCCACAGTTGACAATGTTGAAATGATTGTGTATGTTTGAAGGAACCTCTTGACCTTATCAAATGTAAGATAGGACGTGAAAAGTAAAAGCAGACTTTGAATGGCAACGATAGAGAAAATGTTGGGTCGTAGCTAATATTTTCTAAACTGGCGAGGATGAGTTATAAGTTGATTAACGTTAAAATAGCGTTTTTTATTAAAATTTTACGAGACTAGTACATTTAAGTAGATTTTGGAATGAATAACTCTCATGTCCACAACTATCAATTGGCTATCGAATTGTGGATTAGTCCTGTCGGTAAAATATTAAAACATACGATTATATCAATTCCCACTTCAGAGATGATTTTAAACCCCTATCTATATCGATATATTAGTGGAAGAATCGATGATGAAATATTGTACATTGGATTAGTTCATTTTATTCATTGATTTGACCAAATAAGATTTCAATTTTAGTTTTTGCATAACGTATCACATTTACCATTTCTTTAAATTTTTAGTGTATTACATGACCATCATATAAGATGGATACGATAAGACTAAGAATATAGTAGCTTGAATAAATTGGCCTTAGATAGAGAGATAGAATGAAACAAAATTATAAGAAATTATTACATAAAATTCGAATAACAATAGGTTAAAATATTTTTCCCATATTCGAGAAATATTATTGCGTCTTAACTGTTTTAATATATACGTGAGGGTACATATATCTTGGAATACATTGTAGACAGTACATATTTGTTTAGAAATGCTGAAATTGATTGGGTGCACTCTAATCACTTTTGACTAAAGCATGTTTTAGTATTCCTTTATGTTTTAGTTTCTGCATGTAACCACCCTCTGGTAAATTAATTGAACAACAAAAGGAAATAAATACGATAAAAATAATGAATAATGATTCCTCGAATATAGCGAATCCAAACTAAAGAAACCCATAGTAATGAAAACGGGATACTGGGCTTGTTGTATCTAACAACTTCAAATGAATTATTAGCATGCAACTATCTACTCGTATTTTGAATAAGATATCATTTTCTCATATAGTATTGTTTTGAGGAGATAGTAAGTTTAAATTTCGCTGTTAATAAGAAGAAAAAAATATGAACCTTAGACCAACCAGCGAATTGAAGCGACATTTACAAAGCAACAAAATTAATAAAAATTGTAAAATTTATGTACTACCAATTAATACAAGCAAAGGATAGGAGCAACGTGTATTTTAAATAAATAACTAGTTGAGACTTCATTAGGTGGTAGGTTCTGCATCTAAATCTAGAGATAATTTATAGAAGTATATCACACCCTCTTTTCAAGTAAGAATTTAAAGCCAATTGGAACTGGAGGCAGTTGATATAAACATTTAATTGGTAGCCAAGATATTTTTAGCAAAATTGTCCTCAAACCAGAATCTTTTGTTTATTTATAATTCGAACGCAACAGATTATAAAATTTCATCGCAGGAAAAACAAATTAGAAATTTTAAACAAGAAAATTGATAAATTAAAGAATAAGCAAAATTTGTGAGCAAATAAGAATAAGGCCTTTCTGATGAAGCAAAAATTTAACGAGAATACATTTAAATTTCCCATTTGCGCTGCATATATTGAACCAACTGTCGGTCTAAGATTTGAATGAAATGGAATCAATAAATAACAAAATGAATTGCTAATTAAAAACACGACTTTCCTTTCCAGTGGTTCTTTCTTTCAGCGGGAAATGAAGTGCAGGGTAGGTATGCCGTCGCGAGGGTAGGGTTCGAGAAAATCCGCTGAGGTCGGTTTCGCGTCGCGCGCGGTACGCGGTACCTTTGTTGTTTTGCTTTTTTTATTAGCGTAGCGTTCGTCGGGTTGAGTTAGCGTAGCATATTTTTCGGTACCGCGTCGGAAATTCGGGAACGCGAAGTAAAAATTAGATTTTTGTCCTTGACTGAGTAAATGAAGAAATACGGAGTAACGTAAAATAGGTTTCCTCTCCGTATGGTTTTGTTTTGTGACGCGTTTGAAAACGGGCATGTATTGGTGGCTGAAGATTGTAGATGAGCATAATCCATTCGGAGACCGGCGACCGAAATCCTCTCCAATCTAGCTGGCCGACAAGCAGCCACCGCGTGAATGGATCACGGTGCACGGATTGGTTGACCGGATGGTACCATCCGTTGGCATTACTCAGACTTAACGTCTAGAACCGATGAGAGGTCGGTTCCGCGTACGGACGTAGACTTAAAATCATTACAGGTTTGTTCAGCGGGCAAGTGTTTAACCTTTAACGTGAATACTATTGAACGTTTACGAGCCCAAACCGATGTGATTTATATTCCGGCACTTGGAAGTATTTAGCCCGCTCCGACCAACAATTTTTACACCGATTTACAATTTTAAATGTGTACTATGATTTTGGGTGAGAATCAATTATCAAGGAATAGAAAACCAATAAATTAGCCTTTAAAATATATTTTACGCCAGACCAGGGTAAAATTCAAGTTAAGCACAAAGTTTGCTTGATACCTTTCCTACGATTTTCTATTGCCTACGATAGGATCTGGCGTTGGAGGAAGGTGCTCGAATTCTCATCTTAAAGAAGGATTGAATAGTGCCATCGAGTGAACAAAACACGCCTTAATTAGAAGATGAGAAGACGCAAAAGATCGGGATGCACAATATACTAGGCGGATATGGTAGCAACAATGATATGATTCCTTTGCATGCTGGCAGTAACGTGTATGTTTCGAAATCAGACTTAGTACGAATATTTACGCCAAATCCAATTTGATACATTTCAAGACTAGCAGATTTAGTTTTCGAATGAAGTTAAACGACATAAGTTTAAAACAAGTCAAAGATCGACTTGGTTTACTGGACCAAGCACGTCTGACTGAAGGTGTCCATCCCTACGATTATTCAATTTTGAAATGGCATCTTCCATAGTCATCTCCTCTTCAACAATCAAAAAAATTCAATGATCGTCCTTCCTTTTTTTGCAAAACTAGTTTTTTCGGCGTAGCACAATGTATTTATTCGTCTTTCAATTCCGATTTCCCCAGATGACTCAGAAACATTTAAAACAGAAGATTTGCTATCAAAACCAATTTTTCCGCACCCCTAATTCTTTTTCAATAAAAGCAGTCCATAATCATCCTGCTCAAGATATTCCTAATCTAAAAGCAATCGAAATTCCATCCCGCTCAGATTTTTGTGAGTCTCTAATGATCCTTTGAAATTCAACAAAAAAAACAGCATTTATTTTTAAAGATTTTACAATTTTAATTTACTACTTCAAACAAAAATTATGTTCCAAAATTGATCAATTTTTATGCATATATTTTTCATTAGACATTAGCTCGTACATATTTTTAACGATTATTAAACTCGATATATTTGGTGCTGATACGTTTTCATTTATGCTAGCTTTAAAACGAAAAATTAAGTTACATGTTACGAAATATTCCTAACGACGATGACACAATAGCGAAAAATTCAAGCAATTATTGTTAACTGTCGTTATTGTTATTAAATGTCGTTTATATTCTTTAGGGTTCAATTAGCAGTTTATTTATTAATAGGTTCTACTAAGTTTTTACTTTTTTGTATTAAACTTGAATTGCCTTAATGTCAAGGTTTTACTTCTCAAATAGAATTTTTTCTACAATGAGCAAGGAAGCAGAAACTAGGAAACAACCTTGAATTGGGGAAATATGATCTACTACTTACAGGTAGAGTTTACATGCATACACCAATAGTGCATGAAAATATTCTTATAAATGTTAGTACTTGATTAAATTTAAAATAAGACTTTCAAAATTAAGAGCAGAATAATATGCACATGGCTTTCATAAAAAAAAGAAGAATATATAATCATAAAGTTATTAATATTTTTATTGAAGTAAAGTAATTGATTCAAAGTGAAGGAAATGTGCTGAATTCAATTATTAATTTGCTTATATCTATAAGTAAACAAAGTGACTAATTATTTTTGCTGCTTTGTCAAAAGTCACTTACCATAACTTTTCTTGTCAACATTCGAGAAATTTCAAGAAATTAATTATGTACGTATATTTTTGTATAATATTTATCTAACTCATAAGATAATGATTAATATTTAAAAGTTTCTATAAAAGCAATTTAATTCTTAATTGGACCGTTTTGATTATATCCATACACTTAGTGAAAATTATTCATACAAAGTTTCCCCCAGTTACTTAATTTTTCGATTTAGGTAATATTGAATCTCGTCAAAATTGTATTCGACCATTAATAATATGCCAATATCATTTGCAAACGAATAAAAATCATGAATTGCTAGGGTACCTCAGACTTTCCTTTCCAGTGGTCCCTCTTTTCCAGTGGCAGTGGGAGTGCAGGGTAAGTATGCCGGGGAGGGGGTAGGGTTTGAAAAAATCCGCTGAGGTCGGTTTCGAGTCGCGAGCGGTACTCGGTACCTTTGTTGGCTTTGTTTTTTACTAGCGTAGCTTTCGTCGGGTTCAGGTTAACGTAGTGTATTTTTCGGTATCACGTCGGTAAAATTCGGGAACGCGAAATGGAAATTAGATTTTTGTACTTGACTGGATTAATAAAGAAATACGGAGTAATGTAGAGTAGGTTTCTTCTCCATATGATTGTGTTTTCGACGCGTTTGGAACGGGCGTTTAATGGTGGCTGAGTTACGTAATTGAGCGTAATCCATTTTAAAACCCGCGACCGAAATCCTCTCCGATCTAGCTGGCCGACAAGCAGCCACCGCGAAAATGGATTACGGGGCACGGACTGGTTGACCGGTTGGTACCATTCGTTGGCACGACTAAGAATTCACGTCTAGAATCGAAGAGAGATCGGTTCCGACTTCTTTCGTGAGTTTAGACGGAAAAATCATTACAACAGCTACTGAGAACTGGCTACATGCAAAAAATCAGTTCGGTTTGCATACCCATGTAATGTGACGCCTACGCCCGGGAATCGAAGTGATTCCGATCCCGAACCCTGGCACCCGGCCAGATATGTATGACTTCGAAGTGCAAGCAGACTTTATCTTTCGTGCAGATATCATTGCGCCGAAAATATTTTTCTTCAAATATTTATATTTGGGGAGAAATATTTTCTGTCAATGTGATCCGCTGTAATTAAACACTGATACATTTCGAAGCATATCTATCTGGCAATGCCTCCCACATTTGCCATCCAAACGTCAAAAAGGTAGAAAAGTGGAAACTGGTTTAAAGTGTCAAAAAGCACATGGGTTTTTCTATGAGCATCAGCTATAAATTTTAAGTGATAATTTGACTTCACAACCTGCAAGCCGCCTTTATTTGAAGTTTTAGAACATACAAAAGTGTGAAAAGGAATGCAACATAGAGCAGAAAACCGTTATTTAATGTGTGAGTAAAATAAAATCATTGCTCCAAGTATTGAAATAAGCATTTAGATCTTAGGAAGAAATTCATTGGTCGAGTTTATTCAAGTATTGTGATTTTTCAAATGAATTAGAGCGTGGACCCCTGATCAGCATGGTTGTCGTTTTTTTTGATCGCTTCCTCCTGCTCGGGCAATGTTGATGAACTTTGCATAAAGTATCTGATGGAATAACATGCGAAAATCCATAGCGAAGTTCGATTATGTGATTTGAGTGTTGCTGTTCAAACAATAAAAGGACACACGCATGCCAAGCAAAACGTCGTTTGTCGGATATTAAGTGAATGTGAATGAGTTTTCGATAAGCTGAGTTCGCAATCCTATCGCATTCCTATGCTCGACGGTGAAGTTATAAGGCGAGTTCAAACAAAACGACGTCGAAAACTTCATTTTCCATTCGGAAAGAAATCCAACAAAAGTAAGCTCGCATAGTTCGCACAGCGCTGGCTGCATCGAGCTTAGCAAGAACTCGAATCTGAACGTGCAATATTTACCAATTTTATTACTTTCTCTGTTTTAAATTAGGAGCATGTCCACATTTGGAAACAAAAAAATCCTTTTTCCTTTAATAATTTTAATATGTAACTATTATTCTTGTAAATATTCCTTATTAGTTACTTTGGTAAATTTAGTGTTAGTTGAATTCATGCGATGAAAATCATATGGTTAATCCCTTTAACACATGCGCATTTAACCATTTATTTTATAGATCAGGGAAACTAAAAGTGTATGGGTTTTATTATCAACTGAAATAGCAGCTCAATACAGAGCTTCTTTGTTTAGTATTCTTATAGAGTTTAAAATGACAAAATTCGGCAAATATAGACTAATATTACCTGAGAGGAATCTACCACTTGGTACAATCATTCGGTAAATTTGTTAACAAGCCCGAAAATACTTTGACGTTGTTTTTCTTCTATGATTGTGTTGAGTCTTACTTTCTTATACCCTTCCAATTATCTGAAGGAACTATGAGAGCAATTGCTTTTGGTTGACGTACTTTCAAATTTGGTATTTAATAAGTATGCTGTAGATTAACAAGGGTTATGTGACTTTGACCTGATTATATAAAATTTATTTGGTCATGTGCCAGCCTTTTTTCAAATTAATTACAGCAGGTTTTCCAATTCGTCAGATATTCAATATTATAAACCAAACATATTAAAAGGAATTCAGCTGGAATATTTTGCACAGCATAAACTCAGATTTATCTTAAAGTAATAAACATCAACATAAATTAAATTCGGAGTATTTTTTATTCTACTTAAATATTAACAGTCGATCATATAGAATTAAATGTCAGCTCAGCATTTCGATTGGTATTTGAAAGAAGAGACACTATACTATTATTTTTATGAAGAAAAAAAAAATCAATATGTTATAATGGCAGCCCATCTTCACCTCTTCGGTTATATTCAAGAGTGTTAACAAGCAAGAAAAAAGGTTAGGCTAATTTATTTCATAACTTAATGCAGAGAATGACCACTATACTAATTAATTTGTTAACAATACAACTAAATCGTAAACCATAACTGAATTTTATCGGTTTCATTTCAATGAAAAAAAATATTTCTCTAAAAAAATAATGTTCCAAAATGCAAAACAAAAAAATAAAATGAAAACTCTAGGCATAAATATCCTTTAAACATTAACGATAAAAAAAATAAGGGCACATTTACTAAATCTTAAAAACAAACTTTTTAAATAAACTAAAAAAAATTAGGAATATTCAATTCAATGTTAAAAACAACATAAACTTTATGTATGTACATTCTATTACAATGAAAGGAAAAGAAATTAACATTTGCATGGTTTCAATGTATAAGTAACTAAAATTATACAAGAAAATTTCAACCCATCATCAAACAAAAGAAATGGTTTAAAAGAATTTAGTATATTATGCCTGTTATTAAAACAATTCAGAAAAAAATCAAAAAATTCAAGATATACTCAAAAACAGTAAATATTCATTATATACTATATATCGATATATATATATTTAGAATTAGACATCAAGAAATACATTTAGAATACAATGAGCTCAGTGATTCACCATTGAAGTACAAAAAAGGTTTAATAATATTTTTTTAAACAAAAAAAAAAAGAACAAGAAATAATGTAAAATCGAATTCGACTAACATGAAAAATACAATACAAATGCAGCTAGGCAAACAGCAAGAAGTAAATAGAATTATCAGAGAATTAAATTCATATGAACTAGAACATTTGACAAATCCATTAATTGCCAAAAATAATTGATGAAGAAAATATTTTTCATGATATAAATAAATATAAATATTTTTCTGAAAGAAATCAAACAAGGCATAACAATAAATGTACATCGTATTTTATGTGCACATATCCAGGCGCTCAGGTATAAAAAGCAACAAGCAACTGAAATTGTTCTTGCAACAAATGCATATGAAATAAACAATTAGGACAGCGTAGATTAGACCTACATATTTTATCAAATAATATACATTTATATTTTTGTAAAATTACACTATACGAAACAATAATATGAATTGCTAACAAAAAACGGATTTTCCTTTCCAGTAGTTCTGCTTTTCAGCGGGCAATGGGGTGCAGGGTAAGTATGCCGTCGCGAGGGTAGGGTTTGGAAAAAAATCCGCTGAGGTCGGTTTCGCGTCGTGCGCGGTACGCGGTATCTTAGTTGTTTTTGATTTTTCCTTAACGTAGCATTCGTCGGGTTGAGTTAACGTAGTATACTTTTCGGTACCGCGTCGGGAATTCGGGAACGCGAAATAAAAATTAGATTTTGTTCTTTTTGACTGGTTATGAGAAGAAATACGGAGTAACGTAGAATAGGTTTCCTCTCCGTATGGTTTTGTTTGTAACGCGTTTGAAAACGGGCGTGTATAGGTGGCTGAATTATGTAAATGAGCGTAACCCATTCGGAGACCCGCGACCGAAATCCTCTCCGATCTAGCTGGCCGACAAGCAGCCACCGCGTGAATGGGTTACGGTGCACGGATTGGTTGACCGGTTGGTACCATCCGTTGGCACTACTCAGACTTAACGTCTAGAACCGATGAGAGGTCGGTTCCGCGTTCGGACGTAAATTGTTAAATCATTACACCCAGCTAATCTTGCCGTCTGCTTATTTTTAAAATCGAGGCATATTTCTCCACGATTTACAAATAGTCAATCTACAGCATATCAACCCAATCTACATGTATTCATACGTAAAACACATTAGATGAAGTAAGCGACTTCACTCTTGCACATATTTGTCACATTGAACACAGTGTTTTCTAATAATATATTAATACTACTTTTAAGAAGGGCAAAATATTTTTGATGTGAAAATATTAAATTTGCTTTTCGAGAGTCTTATAATCAATGACAATTTAGTATAAAAAATTTGCTGATGAAAAAAATCTTTAATTTCTTCCTATTGATAGAATATAAGCCAGAGCTTGCAGTGCGCTATCGGTGATGTAAGGGTATTTACTATGAATCGCTATATTTGCATATGTGCATTAAGTGCAAAAATTCTATTTGAAAGTGAAGCATCTGTTGCTCATAAATAAAGCCGGTTTATGTCATCAAACCGCAGTTGCGATGAGCGGCTAATTGCTTCTCAAGGAGCTATAAATAAATCTGCGAAATCTTCAGCTGTGAAAATTTGAAAGGGGAGTCGCGTGTGGCTCTCACTTTTTGTGATTGTGCCATTCATACGAATACGATTCCATTAGCGACAAGTTAACGCAGGACTAATACATTTTTGCGGCTTAGATTTTTCTATGGTGATATCCCGACCCTAGTGTTGCCAATTCAGAATTCAAAGCTACATATATGGTTTTTGAAACTAGCATAATAATGTGGTTTCCACGAATATATGCAAGTTGTGAGCATAAGGCAAGATGTTTCAATCTGTAATACTTTCCAAAAACTCAAAGTTAATAACTCTTATCATACATTACATGGAAATCCAATAAATTTATGACGTCAAAAATACATAAATTTCGGAAAATTTATAGGTTTATAGTCGTCACGTTATTTGCATGCATGCATACTCTAATTCAACTTTCTAACCACTGCCGCCACGCCAGCACATGTGATTTATTAGTTTCAGTGCAAAAAGCGATCAGGGTTTGTTCCTTCAATTCGTAAGGACACAAACATATTGTGCGATTTTCTCGTTCCTGAAATAGAACTTCCTCCATGTCGTCTCGAGTCGTATTCAGATTATACGCCTTAATAAAACGTCAACATTCGAAACGTATCGTAAATTTGCAAGTAGATAATCAAGTAATTTGGCGAAAGGCTGGGGCTGAGCACGAAGCATTGCAATGGTGCAAAGGGCATCAGCGGATGTAACCATGTGAAGAAAGGATATGGCCGAGCGTTCACTTTTATATCTTCCTGAATGATAAATACTCGTTTACGAATAGCATTTGGTTGGCAAGGGTGCGCAAAGTACCCATATACACGTTCGTAGGCGCACAAAAGACGCTCAATGACGCCAGAATTGATTGACACATAAAAATCAACAGCCGTCACAATAAACTCATATCCTGCCAATTTTTGATATTCGGTTGCCAGTCGGAGTTATAAGCTGTGTTGCTGATGACTTACAATAAAAATCTTTTTACTGCATTTGACGGCCGCCTTCATTGACTCCAATGCCATCTTGATAAAGTGCGTACCAAAGAAGATTCCTTCCGATTCCGTGATTTGGAAGAGGGAGTTTTATGTAAAGATGGAAGAAATGGAGACATATTTGCAACAGATATGCAAAATATTAGAGTTCAACACATAAAGTAAATGAATTGAAATTGATGTGAATCTGTTCCCGTATCCAATTTCGAAAGTTCTCCTTCCCCATAACTTCCAGATTTATTAAAGCGCGTAAAGGCAATAGCAGTTGATAAGAGAAAATTCATGTGTTAGATAGAATGGTTATTTATCTAAAATGCTTTTTACTTACAATAAGGAATAAATTTACATAAATTGAACAAGAAGCGTGTTTTAAGGTAAAAATTTCTTCTCCATTTGATTCTAGATCTAGCGTTCAAAAGTATTTTTTTAGTTCACTCCTGTCATTAATTGTATAAATCAAATAATTAATGTTTAAACGTCATTCGTGAACTAATAATTTTTATTGAAATTTTTTTTTTACATTACTGAAGTCAATTATTTCTACCCTAAATATCATTATTGGATTTCTTTGGTGGCATGCTTGTGCTTTAGCACTACAGCCCCTTCTGGACATTCACTCAGAGATAGTTACAGTATCTCATTATCTTGGTTGATTGTACCGGCACTCGAGAAGGTAGTATTGTCAGTACCAGGCTTTGGCCTTATTTGCGTCTACGTGGCTGCAATACGTTGCGATTTTAAACCAGCACGTATGATGACAGAGCGGGTTTATAGTCAAGCCGAAGATTCAAATCTCGTTGTCACCAACAGAACTCATACCAGGGATCTTCGGCCTACTCAGCGAGTACTCTAACTATTACGCTACGTGGATTATACTATGGTTACGCCTTTGCATAAAATCGAGAAAAGGAGCTAGATGGCTTCAACCATCGAACGAATGGGATGAAATCACAATGAAAACCGGACAAAATTTTGAAACGACACGTTCAGAAGTATTCGAGTCTGTAGTCAGCCCAAAAAAGAGATCATTAACAACTAGTAAACAAGAGCAAATCAAAAAAAAAAAAACAACAAAAAACTGGAGCACGAAATTTCTTACCTTAATGCAATGAAAAATAAAAGAAATTATAAACGCAAAATATAGGAAACTTAGCAATAAACCAAAAAAGTTCGGTAGATAGAACCATGCTTAAGTCAGAAGGGGTTTGTATTCAAAATACGAGATGCAGATATGAATAATGAGTAAATTCAAGAAAGACTTGTACGACATCCACCACAAATACATACTCGCTTTAAAAGACAACGAATTTTTTCTTGATTTTATCCTGCCTGCATATTGTCACAATATTACATACAACCATTGACTAAAAGAAATTTTTTTCAAATTTCTGTTTTTAATTTTTCAGAAAATTTAAAAAGAATATCCCAGTAACCCTCACCTCTGTAGGGCAACATCTTACAATTTTAAAATAAGTAGTGAAAATCATTCGTCTAAATAGATGAAAATACACATGATTTTCGAAATTCTGTTTACTTTATAAATTTCGATAAAATACAATTTTATTGAGTGTTACAGAAATGTTACACTGTATCGACACAGTAACTTAACTCATATGAAATTGTATAAAGCAATTATTTTGTTTATTATAGCATAGAGCAACTCCACATTTCTCGCACATTATTTGCGAGACCCCAGAGCAGTTTGGGAATTTGCATCGAATTCTCTTTTCTATCCAAACAGGCCAGTGTCCTCTCTGGTCTTGCCTGACTGCCTCTGGAGGAACATGTTGTGCGGGACCCTTGTATCGTTTTGCTTGGATTTAATTTTATAAGATCGACGGGTATTCGATTTTGATGGCACTCCAAGCTTACATAAAGTTGTAGGAACTTTAAGTCGAAAATCTGCTGAGTTCAATAATTTGTCCTCCAAGCCCTTTGCTTTTTGAATTTTTTCGTAAAGAAACCACGCGTTTGCGATACTCAAACCTAATACATGGTAAAACATGCGAACCTGCCATCTTTTGCTGCGAAGTTCTATTTGTAGAGCCCCATGTTGCTATCAATTAGATCTACGCCATCCACGTGGTGATTGTATTCTCCAACAATATGTGGACGATCAATAGATATGTACTGCTTGTTCTTCTTATCATATCTCCTTGCCTGGGCTTTTGGCATTCCTCTCACAAAACTTGAAGCTAAATTTATTACTTTATTATCTTTCCAGGATACAGCTGAAATATCCACTCCACTTACATCAGCAACATACTCAATAAAGTACCCTCTGTCTTTTTTAAACATTTCTTTGTAAGTAGGTAATTTGCAATCAGGAATCCTGTTTCAACGTACAGTACCAAGCCTTAGTATACCATTTTTGACAAAAAATACAGTCTATAATTTTTATTGCGAGGTATTTCTCGTGATAGACGTATGACAACATTTGAAGAGGCACCCAGATCAGGCTTATGGGGCAGTACCACATTTTTGGAGCCAATTTCAGGCTCAGTTTTGTAAGCAAACCTAGAGACTCCACAAAGAACGTAAATCTTGCAGCCCCATTTGTGAAGCTTTTTCGGGTTATATCTTTTCATGTTATTTCTGGCTTTTGTTGAACATATCTGTTCATCGACACAAAGGTACTGCTCCATGGAAACTTTGGTAAAGTTTCATTCAATTTTTGAACACTTGGTCGTATTTTGAATAATTTTTCGAATCTGGGATGCTCGTGAGGCAAGATTTGTAAATTGTCATTGAAATTAATACATCTTAAAATCTTTTCAAATAATTTTACCGGCATAACTTCTTGAAGAATAGGAGTTCCAATAATGGAATTCTAATGACTGGTGACGCGAGGAAGGTGAATCAAAGAGATGAGATACACTATGCCCATAAATTGCTGAAAGTTTATTGTGGAAACGCGAAAAGTATTATTGGGATCCTTCTGCATAATATATAAATTAGTTTGTGTTGCAATGAATTCAATCAAATCCGTGGGAAATAAATACAAAAACATCTGGACTGGCTTGTCAAGTTCTAATATATCTGCTGGTAAGTTTTTGTTTCCTAAAAAATGTAACTGCTCATCATTTAAAAGCAGATTTTTTTTCTTCCATTTCACGTTTAGCTTTCAAGATTTATTAGCACATCCTTCTGGTTAAGCTGAGCGCGATATAGCTGACACTTCTGCAGTAGTAGCTGTAGATGGTCGATTATCATCTAAATTATGAATTATCTCAACAAAATTTAGTGTATCATCTTCATTTTTGTCGCTGAAAAACACCTCTGGCTCCATCAAATTCTCACCATCAAAATCTGGATCTGCAACGCTGTCATCATCATCTTCAAAGCTATCTTCACTGTCTTCGTATGTTTTTACCAACTCGGCTATTTTTCCATCCCCAAGACGGCGAAGAGCCATTCTAAAAACATTAGTACCCTCATAACAAAGAATAATTTACCCAAGTTTCTGTTTTTCTCTTACTTTAGAATGTGTTATTATCAAAATTTCTCTCCCTCATAATACAGAGTTCTTAATTTTGTCTATTTATATTCCCTGCAATACACCGTTAACTGTTTATGAGACGGTTTTTGATGATCTATCCTCTTTTCTAGTTTTGCGACACCCTTACGCCAAAATATTAGTTTGCGGGAATTTTAACCATACTCGTACATAGAGTGAAAGGATTATCCTTCTACGTTTATCTCGTAAGTTGGCTCTTTTTCTATAATCCTATCATCTTCCCTATCTCATTGCTCCTTTTCCCAATTTAATCATATCCGCAATCCTAATGGTTGTCTCCTTGACATTGTTTTATCAAATGTTCCAGTTAGCTACTTATCTGTATCTCAAGCTTTACATCCGTATGCTCCTCCTGATCGGCACCATCCTCCTTTATCTATAGATCTTATAGTCGACGAAATTAAATTTAACAAACTTTATCCTACTCCAAAACTTAACTTTTTTAAAGCTAACTATGAAGCTATTAATACAGAATTACTTTCAATCAACTGGCTAAATTTCTTTAGAGGCCTAAATTGTGAGGCTGCTGTAGATAAATTTTACATATATATTTATAATCTATTCCCTGTTTTACACCTCTTCAGACATCCCGTAAAGCAAATCAAAAACCTTGATTGACAAAGCGAGCGCTTAGTGCCCTACGAGCAAAAGATAAGGCACATCGTGTCTTTAAAACACTCGGCACTATTGAAGCAAGATCTAATTTTAGCAAGCTGCGTGCTATTGCCAAAAAAGAGATCAGATATGCTCTGAATGCTTATTTCAGTGGTCTGGATTGCTCTGTTGTGGCTTATAATACAAAACCTTCTTGGTCTTATATAAGTTCGCTGAAATCCTCCAGTGGTAGTAAGGTCCGTAGGAATGGTGCAGAAGTTTCTTCTCCTCAAGAAGTTAATGACTCATTTACCCAATTTTTCTCTTCGACTTTTTCTTCTCCCGCTGCAGCTGTGCATCCTGGTGTCTTACCTTATCATCTTACCTTCCAAAATTCTTTTATTTATACAGGTGCATCTGAAGTCGAATCTTCGTTCAATGCTCTTGATCCTAATATCAGCTCTGGGTCAGATGGTTTGCCAAATATACATATTTGTAAAGTCGTCAGCCTCATCGCTTGGTTTTCCTTTATCTCTCTTCTTCTATCTTAGTTTCAGTACTGGAACTTTCCTTGATCCTTGGAAAGCAGCTAATCTTGTGCCTATTTTTAAAAGTGGTGCTTTCCAAAGTTACTTGAACAGTTGGTTCATTATCGACTCTCAAACTCATTAGCTCCTATTATTCCTTCTCAAAGGATACTCCACTACCGCTAATTTAATGGAGTTCACAAACAGTATTGCAAGAGCTTTGGATAACCAACTGCAGGTTGATGTAATCTACACAGGTTTCTCCAAGGCCTTTGTTACTGTGAATCATTTACTCCTTTGTCGTAAGCTTAAGCCCTTGGCATTTCGGTTGCTCTTCTATCTAGGATGTCATCTTATCTATCGCATTGTCCGTGTGGAGTAAGTCTCTCGAGTCCTAAGACTAGTCCTTTTTAGGGTTTTGTACTAAAATACAAAACCCTATTGCAATTACAACCTGTGTCCGTCTGTCCGTCCGTCCGTCCGTCCGTCCGTCCGTCCGCCTGTATGTCACAGCACTTTTTCTCCGAAACTATAGAGGCAACAGCCATGAAACTTTGTGGAAAGGTCAGAAATGGTGACTTCTTGAAAGTTCAGGGGGTGGAAAAATTTTTCAAAGGGGTTTAAGGGGGGTCTCCCCATATAGGGAGGTGACCCCTCAAAAAAAATTTTTCACCATTGGTAGTCGAGTAGGGTGTCATTGGAAAGGTCTCAATGAAGTCTTAAAATTGCCAAAACAAGTCTTAAAATTGCCTTATAAGTACCAAAGGGGGCAGGGGAAGGGGAAATGTACGAACTTTTCGCGTACCCCCCCTCGCGATTGGACACCTGCCATCCGACAAATCTGAAAAAAATCATGAATGTAGGCCTTTATGAGTACAACAACAACAAATACATGAGAAGTCGAGATTCCCTCAACTTTGTTAGTAATAGTATCGATTTTATGTTTTCTTGAATAAGATTTAAACGGTACCCTTAAATTCCATGAAATTTAGCAAACAGCTGACCATTAATAAGATTGATCTCTCCTAAAAGTTTCATAAAGATTGAATGGTATTTGACGAAGTCATAGCGATTTGAATTTTCCTGTATTACTATGGAACAATATGCCCTGTATTACTATGGAAACATATGGCTATGGAACCATATCTTTTTACCGACTTAGACACTACAGCTTTGCTAGGATTTGCATGAAAATTGCAGGAATGATATAGATTATGAAGATGAGTACATATAATTGAAACAAGTCAAAGAGGCAGGAGAGAGCTCCTAGCAAAAAAGCTTTGTAACCATTCTAGGATTTAAAGAAATAGGCCATGAATCGATGATTACAGTACAGAGGAGTGACCTCCTGAAAAAAATTTCATGAAAGGTAGCCGATATGAGTATCAACTGAAAGTACTCTTTGAGAGCTTTCCAAAACAGTTCTTAAACTGACCGTTTTTGCTTCAGTGGGGGCACAGTGGGGGGGACTACATGAAAAATGTGTTTCCTCCCTCGCGAATGGACACCCGTGATCTAAAAAACCTGCAAAAACTATCAAGGGAGATATTTATGGGTATAACTATAACAAATACCTCCGAAGTCGAAATTCTTTCAACTTTGTTAATAATAGTATGATCCTCGAATTTCACATTTTCTCCAATCAAATCGTCTTTGACATGTTTCTTGATTTTATTTGTTGCTGGTTACTGCATTTTGTAAGTTGAGTACAAAACCCTTCTGACATGAGCATAGGTCTGTCTACCCAACTTGTTATCCTTCATCTGGCGCTCGACAAGGTTCAATTGTTGGGCCTCTTCTCTTTCTGTTGTTCTTAAATGATCTTCCCTTTGTAATTAATTCCTCTTGCTTCTTGTATGCTAATGACTTCAAAGTATTTCGAGCAGTCAAATCCCATTTAGATTGTCAGCTCCTCCAAACTGATCTGAATGCTCTAAATAAATGGTGTGCTTCAAACTACTTATGTGTCAGTACTACTAAATGTCATAAAATAGCTTTTTCTCTCAAGGACCATCCTATTAATTTTAATTATACATTCAATGATACTTTGCTCTCTGAAGTATTCAGTCATAAAGACCTTGGGGTAACTTTTTATCCAAAACTCAAATTTGATGCACATATTTTAAATGCGATTACTAAGGCGTCTAGAGTTTCCGGGTTCATCCTTAGTTATGTACATAAATTCAATAGCATCTCTTCTTCTGTCCGCCTATTTGTTTGTCTTGTTCGCCTTTTGCTTGAATACTCCTCTGTTATCTGAACCCCCCGATATTCCTATCTCGTGTCTTCTTTAGAAACTGTCCAAAGAAAGTTTACCGGTTTTTTCCCTTAGGTTTAATTTGCCGTATCAGCCCTATGAAAGCCGTTTGTTCTCTCTATCTCTTCCATCTCTAATATTCTGACGAACTTATTTAGACCAATGTTTTTTGTATAAACTCTGCTACCATCAAGTCCCGTTAAATATTTTCTCTGAGCTGCGTTTCCAACAAACATCTCGTTCATCTTGGATGAATTCTTATTTCGTTATCCCATATGCTAGAACTGATTAATATTTCCATTTACCAGTTTTAAGAATCGTACGAAATCATAATAATCTCGAGCTTGGTCTTTTCCCCTCTTCTTACATAGGATTTAAGAAAAAACTAAGAGACTTACTACTAGTTTGACTTACAATTATCGACATTTTATTATTTTTTTCATTTAAATACTGCTGTATTTATTCTTTCCGTTCCATGTTGTTATTGGATTATTCAGTATGTAAGATGGAATAAATAAATAAATTTCTGGTACAAATAGGTCAGAAAGTCAAACTTATCGAAATATTTCAATTACACAAAAACCTTATCTACACCACAAAGTACATGTACTTACCTTATATATTTTACAAAAACACAATTTTTATCACGTTTTTTATTTTTGAATTATTTTCCAAAAGCATGTAGGTGGTTTGATCTGATCGGCTGGCGAACACTGGCTTGCACGCGACACTAACGCCTTCTACATTTTTTGTGTTATACTAAGTCGATACAACGGTTTGTTACACGAATGTTACATAGACTCAAAAGGGACTAGAAAAATTATATATATTGTGGTAGGCAAAGAACTATTTTGTGACAGAAATGTCACACCGCGCCACAGAGGGTTAAAAATGTAGTGTCTGGTTCGATGTTAAGCTCGAATAGTAGAAAAACCGGACATTGTTTTTGTTGTAAAACGAGAAATTTTAAAAAGCTGTAACTTCTGTAAAAATGCTTCGATGTTATCGAAGCTTATAAAGTACAAAGACCTTAGATCAAACCATGGAAATACAATTTCGGTAAATTTAAGGGTCACCACCATAGAGGAATCCGTTTGTTTCCCTAAGCCACAGCTTCCATGATTCCTCAGCCTAAATTTATTTATTTATTTATTTATTCATGAACCAAACAAGGTACAAAATATTTACATTGCATTATAGTTCCATTTTATTTTCTTAACAATTACAATTGGGGGAAATGGGTTAAGGAATTCCAGGACAGAGGATATTTAATGATTCAAAGTTTTAAGTAAGTTTGTTTTAAAAGTGGCCTTAGAAATGTCTAGTGTATAGCAATTCTTCACGTTGTTAAAGATTCTGCAGCATTTATTAATAGGCTCACTATCTGCATAGACAGTTCTATGATGGGTTACTTTGAGAAAAGGAGTATGCCTAGTTTGTCTCGTTGCATTATTAAAATTAAACTTCGTGGAGAGTGATTCAATCTGAATACCTTTTTCGATATTTAAAAAGGCGAAGCAGCAAGATGAGATTTGTCTTCTTAATGACAGAGAAGTCATGTTTAGCTGTTTAAGCCTTTGCGAATATTCTGGTAAGGTTGAGAATTGACTGGGATCGTAAAGATCCCTTAAGGCAAATAGTACAAACTGCTTCTGGATGGACTCAAGTCTATTTGAGTGTATTTCAAAGATAGGGTCCCAGACAATGCTCGCATATTCTAAGATTGGGCAAACAAGGGCCGTGTACAAAGATTTTGTTACCCATATATTCTTGAACTCCTTCGCACGTCTTTTAATGAAGCCTAGCTGCTTATTAGCCTTCGCTAAAATTTTATCATAATGTAAATTAAAACGCAGCTTGTGATCCAAGATGACACCAAGATCATTAACATGCTCAACTCTTGCCAGTTCGACATTATTAAGGAAGTAGGTATTGCTAACGAAGTTTTTTTTGCGAGAAAAACTTATGACCTGACATTTACTTGCGTTGAGTTTAAGTTTATTAATCTCACACCATTGTTGAAGGTAAAAAAGTTTAGTTTGAAGAAAGCTCGCTTCAGTTTGTGAGCCAATAGCGTGGTAAATTTTTAGGTCATGAGCATACAATAGGTGTGGTATACCCGCCAGTTGTTTTGATGGATCAGATATCAACATGTTAAACAGGAGAGGTCCGAGGTGACTACCTTGTGGCACACCCGATGATGCTACAATTTTCTTTGAATAGGAACCGTGAAATTTTACAGTTTGAGTGCGATGAGAAAGGTAGGATATAAGCCAATTCAGAAGAGACCCAGAGATCCAAAAGTTTTGCAATTTTGTTATTAAAATGGAGTGATTCACTTGATCAAAAGCCTTACTAAAATTAGTGAATACTGCATCAACCTACTGGACTTTTTCCATGGCATTAAGAGCATCGGAAACCATGACTAGCAATTTAGTGGCAGTTGAGCGACCTTTACGGAAACCATGTTGCTGGTCGTTAAGGAGTGGATCAACAAAGGTGGCGAGCCTATCATGTATCATTTTTTCAAATAGTTATGGTTTAGTGGATAGTAGTGCGATGCCTCTGTAATTCTCCACTGATTTTTTGTCTCCACTTTTGTGGATGGGTGTAAGGTTGGATAATTTCCACACAGTCGGAAAGACACCTGATGAGGGAGATTTATTAAAAATTATGTGCAGCGGTTTGGATAACTCTGTTAGACACTGAAATAAAAAAGATGGAGGAATATGGTCTGGACCAGGGCCTTTATTCAGGTCCACATCGTTAATGGCTTTATGGATTTCTTCTAAAGTAGGAGTTATTTCTGCAATACCACCATTATGAGGTATTTGCGTCTGATGATGTACCGGTGAGCTAGCAGGCAGAAAAACTTCCTGGAAGTATTCAGCAAACATATCACAAATTGTTTTACAATCAGAGGAAGTAGTTTCTTCCTTAGTCATTGTTGCTGGATACCCAGACGATTTTCTTTTAGTATTTACAAAATCATAGAATTTCTTACGGTCACGCATTATATTTTCTCCTGTTATATTAACGTAGAGATCGTATGCCTCTTGAGACTTTTGAGAAAATTCGTTGGCCAAGTTTTCATAACTTACCCTGATTTGTTCGTTTGGGTTTGGACTATTTTTTAAGATCTTGTAGAGTTTATTTCTATGATTTCGTAATTGTTTAAGCTCTCTATCTAGCCATGGTTAAGATTTCTTATTTCTTTTCTTTATTTTAGGGACGAAATTTTCAACGGCGTCAAAAAATATCTGATAGAATGATGATACTGCATCATCTACGTCTAACATTGAAAGAGTTTCTATCCATTCTAAAGTTTCTAAATAGGCTCTAATACCTACATAGTCTGCATTTTTAAAGTCATATACAATTTCATCATTGTATAAATTCGATGTTTTCAGATCAGATGTAGAAAGTTCAACAGAAAAAGCTCTATGATGTTTAGTATTAGAAAACAGGTTTTCTTCGTTAGTCATTGGACATACTACTACTTCGTCAACAAAGTTCATGAAAATTAAATCTAACCAGTTGCCATTTGGGTTTAGGGTTGGAGCAGTTTGCTGCAAATTATTGCTATAAAATGTATCGACTAATTTATTGTCGACGGAGTCTTTAATGTTCAAAGGAAGGAGATATTTTTCATTTTCGTCAACAACAAAGGATAAGTGTGAACGATTGAAGTTACCTAAAATGATGATTCTATCATTTTCAGTAAGGGATGACATGACTGAAGAAGCTACCTCAAAGAAGTCGTTGTAAATAGTTTCGTCAGAATTGGGAGGTATATACACTACACCGATGTATAAAAAAACATGACCAAGGATAACTCGCACAAATATATGTTCGAAGTCTTTAGAGGATGGAGTTGGAACCACTTCACATGATAGGAAATTTTTTAATAGCAATTAGAACTCCACCTCCTCTAGATTGACCTGTGCGCTGATAGTCTCGATCACAGCGTTGGATATTCCAACTATCGTCAAGAATTTCCGTATTTGTATACGAGCTATTCAACCAAGTCTCGATGATAGTAATAACACTAAAGTGGCAGGATTTGGCGTCAATAAATAAATAATTTAATTTTCCTGTTATACCACCGCAATTGTGGTAGAAGAGTTTAATGCGCCTTGAAGTCAGACTTTGGTTAGGAATGATATTTCTTAAAGTCATCTGGAGATTTTTGAAGAGCAGCGATGTGTTTTGATCTCACATACGATCTATACGTTTCTAAATCCTTTTTTACCTGGTTGGACCTCCTACTAAATTGCTCATGGAAACGTGTAAAGACAAGTGTCAAGGTTTTAAGGTCAGTAGGAAGCCCTTCCTGTTGTATTTTAACCTTTAAGTTGGTTTTTGTCTTCCCTTCGACACATGTAGTTTCAGGAGAATCGTGCAGATAGGAAAGAAAAAGACGAACATCATTATAAATGTTGAGGTCTCGCAAGCGTGATATAAGGCATTTACTCTCTAGATCACATTGAGAGTTGATCGTGGCCTTAACTCTAGGAGGTACTAGCGGATCAAATACTGTTTGCGTCATTGCTGATTCAACAGGTGGAGCTTCTGGTATATTAATATATCCAGAAGAAGATGGCTTTTGGTCATCATCGCGTACAAGTTTTATTAGTGGGAAGCTATGGGTGGTTTTAGGGTTTGATTTATTAGTTGTGATGACTTTTTGTTGAATTCCGGAATTTTTATCTAATTTGTTACTTTGAGCCACAGGCGATTTGTTGATGGATTTGTTGGATAAAGGAATATTGCTCAAAGGTGAAGGTTTACATTTTATATCAGAATTAAGCTTATTTTTAATACTTTGCTTACTACTTTTCTTCACATTATTCTGGTAACGCCACTTGAAGAACTTGATGCCATTACATGATAAATATGTAATTTCTCCCTGATGATTGCTGAACAACTAAGCATACTGCGTTGGAATCTGAAGTTTGAACGTTGGTCGATGGGTTTTTTTCTTTCAAGGGAGAGATTCGACATAGCATTCACTCATGCAAAACTCGTCCCGAACAAAACGAAGAACCCAAGCCTCATCAGCAGCTGATGGTGCACCTTGAACGAAAAACTTCTCGTAATTGCTCTTTTCGTTGTGTAGTTGACAAGTTGTACTCGTCGACTTTGCGTTTGCCTCATAAATTCTGGCTACCCGTTTGCGCCATTCATCCTCGGACCAGAGAGTACCAAATTTTGATATCATGTTAGATGTATCTTCAGCAATTCCATTTAGTGACAAGTCACATACAGATGTTACCTCATCAACGTTTGTTACATGCTGGTTTTCGTTTACTAACACAGTATTATCGGCCTCTAGCATTTCCTCATTTAATGACTTGGCACCATAAGAGGATGTATGCTTTGAGTGTTCATGTTGGTAATCAGATTGATGGTGTTTCTCTAAAAAATTTAGAATCTTGCTACCAGCAGATGCGAGCCAAATAGATTGCTGTTCCTCCAATTGTAAGCTTTGAGTCCGGAAAAGTTTCGTCAAATGATTTTCAAGATCCGTGTTGTTTTGAACAGATAAACTGTGGGAGGGAAGTGTAGGCGCCATAGATTTATTCATCAAAGATAATGAATCCTCGATTGCGTTGAGCTTTCTCTCGAATTTATCAAAAATTCTCTCAACTGCTAGGCTATTGTTGTTTGTTGAGATCTTGCTTGCCAGACCGTTGAAGCAGTTAGCCATTTCTGTGAAGCTGTCGTCATTAGCTCGCGTTTGGGCTTGATGCTTCACGATCAAATGGTAGTAAATGATTTTGGGGTTGCAAAATGGGCTTAATGGTTCCCCAATGATGGGACATTTAATACCAAGAAATGCCAATAACTGCAAATACACCTCCGAATATGTAACAGGGTGTAGGCGAGTCTTCTGCACCTCATAACGAAATCAAAAGTAATAACTATGCCACGGGGAATGAAGATTCGTCAACGGGCTCCCTGGGAAACCTTACACTGTTTCCAAAACTGCAAAAGAGCGTCGGATTGGATTGGATTTAAGGCAACGACCTCGCAACCGAAAAAAGAACTGTGGTATTGGATCCTGGAATGTTAGATCACTGACCAGTCCTAGCGCTGCTAAGGACCTTTTATAACAGGCCAGTCAGTATGCAATACACATACTGGAAATTCAGGAAACGAACTGAATTGGGAGTGATCTATAAGATATGAGCTCACGCACTGTATTCAATATTGGGAAGCCTGCTGGAAAGCGAGAATTTGGAGTGGCCTTCATTGTGGGAGGCAGCCAATCAACGGTTGTGTAAGGTCGTATAAAAGCGAAATTTTTCAAAATTGGGCTGATAACCGTACAGGTCCCGACCGAAAAAGTAGGCTGAAAAAAAAGAAAAATTGTACAATTACCTGGAAAGACTAGTCAACTGATTGACCACAAATGACACAAAAATACTTCAGAGTGATTGCCACACTAAGATTGGCAATAAGCTATCTCATCGGAGAACGACTGGAGGATATAGCCTCCACGATGAAACAAATGACAACGGCCAGCGCCTGATCGACTTTGTATGTTGCAGAAATCTAGTCATGCATTCGACTTGCGTTCCACATTGACACATAGATAATATGACATCGATTTCACCGGCTCCTAATACACAAAACTAGATTGACCATGTTCTGATCCATCAACGTTGAACCACGAGCACACTTGACGTCCGTACATACCGAGGAGCCAATTATAACTCAGATCATTACTTGATCAAATTAACCTATTGATCTCGTATGTCAAAGGTGTCTTTTCATTTTTAGTTAACTAATTAATTCGTTTCTTTTCCTCTTTTTATGACTTTAATTTACTTGAATAATCGTTAAAGTACTATGTAATTGTTTGTTTTATTCAGTTACACAATGTCTCAGCGTAAAATTCGAAGTAATTTCTTATATAATTTTCATAAGAAAAAACGTGCTGAGACTAATGGAATTCATTTTGCATTCGAACTCTGGTCGCGGCTATATGTTTTAAATGTAGGTATTGGCTCAATAGAGGGTGATACTTGTAAGGCAATCTTGTATGTGCAAATGGGCAAGGAAAGGCTTCCCAACCACAAAAAAAAGGGCTCTGCTTAAATAGAGATACTAGCTCTCCTTTTCCAAAATGTTGATGTGTCGCGATAGGTTGGGACGTTGATCTGTCGTCTTTAAGTGGGGTCTACGGTTCAGTCCCTGGCAACGGCATGATCATGATTTTAGTGCAGCTGATTTTTCTTGCAGATTACTGGTGCAAAGGTGAATGTATCCTGGGAGATGACTTTGAATTTTAACATCGAATCCTTTATAAGATAATCAGCTGGACTGAAATAGTGATTGCGGCGTGCATCTCCACATGCCTAGCATTGGCAGGTAAATCGCAGCGAACGAGAATCAGCTGGGTAGGATGGACAAAGCCTTGCAGAGTGGGAATCAGATGATTGTGTCAGTCAAATTTGGGAGTTGGTGGAGTTAATTTGGCATTTGACTGCAAAAAAGCAGTTAAATTTGGTAGGAGGCTACTTTTCGTAACACAGTGGAGTGTAACGTTTGTCGGAAAGAATAAATACTAGGGAATTAATGATGAAAAATGGATCAAGATACGTTTGAACAGAATGATTTTGGTATGGTATTATTTATAAAAAAAAGTGTTAAATATCTTGTCCGAGAGGTGCAAAAAAAAAACGAATAAATGTTGAAAAAGTGAACACAATTAGATTGTGCAAGATTACCAGCATTGATTTTGTTTATGACATTCTGATCAAATAATTTGTGACTTCTCGTTTATGAGCTAAAATCAAGGTTTAAACATTGAAAGTTTATTACAATAAAAGTTATAAGTGACTACAATAAAATTTAACCTGCGTAACCATGAAGCATATCATAGAACAATATGTATAATATTTCCCGATAATATTTGTGCGTCAGGCAAATCTTCTTGATAGTTTGCTAAGCTATTTTTGTTGATCACTGGTCGAACCTACAAAATTGAAGCATAAATTATGCCTAAAAACTACTACGTGAAATATAGTTCACTTCACGAGATGAAACAATTAGATAAAACATTTTTTAAAATCAATCTACGACCTTTTATCTGACCATGAGTGGAAATAATGAACTTAATCAACTGTACTAAGAGCGAAGTTAGTGAAACGCAAGAGTAGATTGACTAATAGGATAAAGTTGCCGTTTATTTCTTGAGTGTCTTTTATAAAATTAAATTAACTTTCTATGATTACACACACTTTTTTTGTCTGTTGCATGCACGAAAAAGCATGGCTCATTGTCACGTTCCGCCTGAGCCAAGCGTGTAAGTGAAAGTGCGGGTTACATCACTGCTACCAGCTCCTCCACTTCTACTATGCATTGATGTTAATTGGTCATCATGTCAATATTTCCCAATAGTTTGTTAGCATTCTGTAAATTGGTCAGCATATGCAATTTCCCAATAGTTCATTTACTTCATCCTTTAAAACTGCTAATTTGCTTATTTCGTGAACATTGCATTATTGTTCTACTTTTCAATCAAAAATATGTAACATAACTTCCCAATAGTTCATTTACTCCATCGAAATTTAATCCGCAGTCACTACCAGCAAGGTGCAAGGTCACAAACTAAAAAAAAGACCATCACTTTTTTTATGGGCTGATATAACTTATTGATAAACGGTCCCCCATTAGTCCTTACTTAACATATGTCCATCAAATTCCGACAAACATTTTTTTCTAGTTTATAGTTGAATGCTATTTACGCACTGAGTGTAAGGCTCCCAATTCCACAATGCATTTAAACTACCCACTAAACACCTTTCTGCACTAAAACTCGCTTTCTGGTGTCTATAGGCAGATTTGAGTTGTAGAAATTTCCTCTCTAGTTAGAAGGAGGGGAAGGAAAAGAATTGCTAGAAAAAGGATTATTAGAAACAGACCCTTCCAATCAAGATGTCTCCCAACGATCCAGTATGCCTTTTTCAACCGTCAGCACTTTTTGAGTTAATGCGCCAAAAGTAACATTTCTCAACTGATGTAAGCATCTTTCTGACTACAGTTTCCAAAAAAAGCACCCCAATTTCGCTGCAGAGATCGTCGTATAGCATTTTCATCTTTGACAGTTTAAAAACATATGGCACTCATAATCTACCTCTCCTTTGCAAAACACGCAGCTTAGAGACCGTGACTTATTGATCATGTGCAGCGACTGGAAATACCTACACCCGCTCAGGAGCTGGTTTAGGTAAAAATCAGTCTCACCATGCACTCGATTGAACTATGTCCTTAGATCACCTCTGGCATCGTTCTCCCAGGACTGTTGCCAATTGCTGGGGAAGTGTTGTCTCTCCTCCCTAGCAACCGTTCTCTGTTTCCCTCACTTCCCACCACAATGGGCATCACGGTTACAATCACCTACACTACCGTGTCGAGAAATGTGTGATGTGCATATGCAATTCGCAGTTCTCCTTGTTTCTGCATCTGTTTCAACCGCGTTCGGTTTGACTCCTTGCCTAGAGCTCAGCCCATAGTTCTAATCCATAGAGTAGGACCGATTGTACAGTCCACATTAGGAGTTCTGTCTTCGATATAACAGTCGAGGAAGTGCGGCTATACGTACTGCCACCTTTCTGGCCATTGCTCCGATTTCTGCAGAGAAACTCATCTTTAAATATATCAGTACTCTGAGGCATTCGACTCAACCAGTGTTTCTGCGATACTTACAGTTCTAACCCTGGGGATTCTTTTCTTAGTGAGTGCAACTACTTTGGTTTTCTGAAGTACTAGACTGAAGCAGTGAGCAATCGTCTAGTGTCTCACTCACCGCATCAGCGTACATAGTCTAGCCACTACATAGTCTGTGAAGCTGACCCAGTATAATTTGTCTGGCATCTCAAGCCTCAGTAGCCCGTTATACGATATGTCACACAAATCAAGACCACAGATGGAGCCATACGCAAACTCCCTTCTCATGTATTGTAGAGCAAACTGCGGTTCCTCAAGTAGTCCCACAAGATTATGTAAAATCGATATTCTGCACCGTTTTCAAAAATTATCATATTACAAATATTATGTCAGAGCTTTTTCTAAGTTTCACTGATCTTAAAGGCCGCTCAAACGGCCAAAAACAGCAGTCATAGTTTATTTATATTTAGAATAAGTGCATCCATTGGATCAGGAGTTGCCACTTGTATATAAATAACTATCGGTAAAGTTATTCTGCATGAAGTGTTTTAGGTATGCATGTCTATTAAGTGCCCCAATAATATAACTCGCAGAAATAGTGGTAAATGAAATTAATTTTCCAATTGACACAAGGCTCGAAGTTTTCATGTTTTTTCAGTTATCAAAGTGAGATTAGAATATTCATTACAAATTGTTTCCCCTATGTGGTAATATAAGTTTTCCAATATAAAAAAATTCACTTTTAATTAATTTATTTAATTTTTTTCTTTTGTCTCTATCATTCTTGCTTCGTATTTCATGACGGGTATATATGATGAGTGTTTTGATTCTTTGCCTTGAATTAACCAGTCATGCAAATATGAGGCAAAGTGCAGGTTTTTCTAGCTTCTCGACTCTTCAAGTCCGATGGGGGTCGCTTTAAGGGATATCCATCTGCATTGCATGCCTACCAAAGGAACACTGGCTTGTTAAGATAAACACTATTGTAGAGAGGAGCTCTCTAGTTATCTTAGAAAAAAGGCATACGTGCGGGATTTTGTTATGTCATTTAAGTGTATTATCTTAACAGCCAGCACACCTGAAGCTATTGAAATACTTCAGAAAAAACCACAAGACACCCTCCAATCATTTCATCTGCCTTTTTTTTCGTCGTTGGGAGTTCAATACCATTAACGCATTCAATTTACGGAACAACCCACTAAAGAATTCCCCTGTCAACCCGAGAACCCAGCCTGGAGCCGCTTGACACATTCCTTCGGGCCAGGTCCCGCTTTGTTACGCCGTGAGGCACCTTCAATCTGGGGACTCATGCCTCTAGCGGTTGGGTAGAGGAGGAGATAAATTGTTAGACAAGAAATCCCCCAGCTCTGATATCTCCGGCTGCTGTGAACCCCTTTTATAATGTGCTACATGGATCCACTTGTCAACCGATCCAATCATATCCGCGTCTATACTATCCGAGGCGTGCTCTGCCCTCTCCCTGTAGAGGTCTTGTAGCAGGTTGTTCCATGTTTTGCACGCTAAAATGTGTGACAGCCATTGCCTTCGTCTCCTGTGCAAAACTGCTACAAATCATCGAGTGACCGCTGTCTCTTCTTCTTCTTCTTGAACTATTCTCAAAGCTATTTTCTACGCTATTCCAGCCACAATCGCCATAGTTCAACGAGGATAAGCTCTTCCCGATCGAAGCTTTACTGAGCTTTTTATATCACTGTGCTTGAGTATCACTGCCTATGTGGCTCCCGGGCCAAAGCTGGTGGGCTCGCCTCGGGTGCATAAGGTTGGTCTTCCCTAAAGGCTACTAGTTTCTGGGAATATCTTTAAAGTCTTAGAAAATTTCGCAGCGCCTTAACCATTGTGTTTCATATTTATATTACATATACGTTTTGGGTCGAGAAAAGTAGTCGCGGAGTATAATTGTCAACCTCTTTTTAGGGGATTGTAAAATAATTTTACAATATCCTACTAAAATTGCGACCTGTCTGTCCATCTGTACATCCGTCCATCTGTCCATGTGTCACAACAAGTTTTCTCACAAACTAAACAAGCTAGAGTAATGAAATTTTGTACGTAGGTCTCAAAAGTTGTAGTACAAAAAAACATTTTAAGGTATTTAAGGGGGTCTCCCCATATAGGGGTGACTCTTGAAAAAAAATGTTCACCAAAGGTAGCCAATATGAGTATCAAATGGAAAGTCTTGGTAAGAGCTTTTCAAAACAGATCCTAATCTAGTAGCATATGCATGGAGGGGTGCAGGGTGAGGGGAAACGTACAAAAAATATGTATCCCCCCTCCTTGCGATTGGACATCTTTGAACCGAAAAATCTGAGCAAATCATGAATTTAGGTCTTTATGAGTACAAGGGTAGCAAATACATCAGTGGTGATAAATCCGTTAAATTTGTAAATAGTACATTTTTCGAGTTGCACGTTTTTATCTATAAAATTGAAAGGTAAACATTAAATTTTTCAAACATTTGTATTTAAATTGTGTGGTGTGAGATGCATGTTTTCTGAAATTTTCTTAGAAATTGAACTAAAAACAGCCAAGTTATAGGTAATTGAAAATTCATCAATTACAACTATAATTACATGTGGTACTGTTTAAATGCACGTTCTTAATGGACTTAAATATTACAGATGTATAAGCATGAAAATCTTAGAACTCTTTTGTAACCTGGATAAGCTACCATGACTACTGAAACATTGAGGTTAGCACATTGAAAATAAAATGGCGGCAAATCAAAATATATAATAACCATATATTAGTTTTCCGAGCTCAATTCATTGAATATAAGTAAGAGTCAAGTTTTGATATTCAGAAGATGTTGGTTGATTTTCCAATTATTATTCCTTTTGGCAGGAGTACTCTCGAGCTACTTTTACTTGATTATATATCATCAATGTTGTACGACCCTTTATGCAACACAAGCCAACAACTGCCAAGATCCAGTTTTTCTCCATCACGCTTCCACGTCCCTCGTTTCTAAAGGATTTATTCCGATAAATATTGTACTGCAGTGGAATGTCTATTTAGCTAATCTACTGAATAGAATAAAACACGTCAGTATCCGATGAATGCTTGTGCGAAAGAGAGTGAATCTCATGCTTTATTTGACATTGTATATTTTCGTTTGACATTTATACAATAGTCTACTCATTTTATCCAATACTCTCCCTGAATTGAAAATTGGTTTCTTTTTATATTATTTACAATAATTATAATGTTCAAAATTATATCTACAATATTCAATTCACTCGAATAAATTTCTACCAAGCAAAGTTTAAATAAAAAAATAATACTACTCTAAGTTATTTACGCAATGGAATTTATGGAGTGATTCAAAATAAAACTCGTTTAATTTAATCCAAATGTCTTTGAAAATAAATTTAACTTAATGCTTGACACTGGCTTTGTTAGTACATCAGCTTGCATTTCATTTGTTGCTAAAGGGATTAAATCGACGACCTTCTCTTGAACCTTTTGGTGCACAAACTTTTGTTTAATATCAATATGTTTGGTTCTTGCTGAATACGTGTTATTTATGGCAAAATAAATAGCACCTAAATTATCGCAATACAATTTAGTGATATATGAACAATTTACAAAAATTTCTTTTTCAATATTCTTGAAACAAATACACTCTTGTATTACTGCGGTCATTGACATCAATTCAGATTCTGTCGTGGATATTGCTACGGTTTGTTGTCGTCGTGAACACTATAAAATTGCACCGTTCTGCATAGTAAATAACCAGTGGTGGATTTGCGTTCATCCTCATCACTGGCCCAATCAGCATCGCAATACCCTTGAACTTCAGTTGATTGCTTTGTGTAGGTTATTTTCCTGTCAATTGTGTCTTTTAAGTAGCGTAAGACACGTTTTGCTTGCGCCCAATGTGCTTTGCCTAGATTACTGTTATAACGACTCAATACGTTAACGGCAAAACAAATATTGGGCCTAGATACTTGTACACAAAATTGCAATGAACCAACAAATTGACGATATGGCACATTCTACATCTATTTTGCTTCTTCTTCGTTGCTCTGCACATGTGCTTTGTTAACTTTTGATTCACGTCCATTGGTGCGGCCAACGCATTGCAGTTACCCATGTCAAAACGAGACAAAAGATATTTTATATATTGAGTCTGATCAATAGAACCTGATTTTCCGTCACGTGTTACACAAATGCCGAGCACAGATGAAATCTCTCCTATGTCTTTCATTTTAAACTCTTTGAACAGCACCTTGGTGAGATTTCTTTCCATTTCGTTTTTGTAGAACATAGATCGATTTTTCAAGCTTGCACACACGATTCGATCCATCGCTGAATCCCTCTGGCCGCGTCATGTAAATTTTATCATCAACTGTACCATGAAGAAAAGCCGTCACAACATCTAGCTGTCAAATGTTCAAATCGTATTTAGCTGCAACTGCCAATAAATACCGAATAGCTGTAAAACAAACGACTGGTGAAAATGTTTCGTGATGCAACTAATCTCGCTTTATGACGTATGACTTTTCCATGAGTGTCCCGCTTTGTTTTAAACACCCATTTACACTTGATTGGCAATTTATTCGGCGGCAAATCGACCAATTTCCATTTTGATTCGCTTGCAATGAATCAAACTCTTCTTTTATCGCACCCTTCCACAAATCGACGCTATCACTTGCTACTGCTTGCTTAAATGTGGATGGATCGCATGACATCAATGCATATGCAAAAGCTGCATAATTTGGGGGCGGTTTATTTGCATTTCTTTATGATTTTTGTCGAACAACTGGCGTCGAAATATTCTCGTTCATCACTCGCTTTTCTATTGGATCACTAAGCCGCCAATCACTTTCGTCGCTTTTATGTGATGATTCATTTGACGATTGACTCGCTGGTAAAATTGAATCATCATCATCGCTACAATCGTCGTCTCCTTCATCATCACTTGCGATTGGCGTTGAAGTTGAAACTGGAGCAATTGAACCATTTAAATTTGGCGATAAACTACTCGATGCTATAGTTTGTGAATCATTTGTTGTCAAATTGGCCTGATTTTGTGCAAATGCTTTACAACCAAATACTTTCATCATAGACAAATCCGGTTTGTATTTTGCCCACACTTCTTCAGGCGATTTTAAATCATACGTTTGCACGGTGTACGATTGAGAATGTATGCCGCTGTCATTACTGCTTCTGCCCAAAACTGTTTTGCGACACCTGAATCAATTAACATACAGCGCATTTTCTCCAAAATCGTCCTGTTCATGCGGTCAGCCACTCCGTTTTGCGGTGGAGTGTATACTGTTGTTCATTGCTGCAAAATACCACTACTTTCGCAGTACCGTTTGAACGCATTACTAAAATATTCGATGCCGTTGTCGCTTCTCAAAATTTTTATTTTATGCTCGCTCTGTTTTTTAACCATTTTCCGAAATTTGATGAATTATTTGTACACATCGCTTTTTCTTTGATTATGTACACGAATAGTTTATGTAAAAAGTTGTCGACAAAAGTCAAAACTAAACGATTTCACCAGCAAAGGTCCACATAAATCGCTATGAACAAGTTCAAGTGGTTGTGTTGTCCGTGTTTCTTTGTTGTTAAATGGCTTTTGGCTGTGTTTACCCTTTATACACGTTTCACACACACTATTTCGCGCGATTGTCATATTGTCAAAAAACTCATATGATCAAAACTCGCGTCTCCCAATCTTCGATACCATAAAATAAAATTTTCCGTCGGCTTCGTTGTTACCACCGAATCATTTTTATCGTTCACAACGAATGATTTATCATTATTCACGATGTCCAACTTGAACAAATCATTCACTAAACTTGCTGTAGCAATTAAATCCCAGTCTGCATCAAAAATTTTACAGCCGTCGATTGTAAACAAAACTTTGCTATCCTGACTAACGGATAACAAATTAGAACAGATATTTGGCACATGATGAACATTTGATATCGTTATCGTCTTTTGTTCACCTTCAACTACAATGTTTTGTGTCAAACTACCGACACAATCTATCATCTTATCATTGTTCGCAACTGTCACTTCTTTACGTTCAAGTTTTGTTTGATTTTCGATCTATGAAATGTCATTCGACATCGTTCCCGTTGCACCGCTATCGACAAACCAATCACATGAACGTGGTTGCTCACACTTATCAACAACAAATGACGTGTATAATGCTGTATTTTTTTTCGATTTATTGGAATTCTGTTTCTTCTGTGAATTCGCTTTTGAACAATTCTAAATAAAATGTCCAGCGACACCACAACCATAGCAAAACTTTTCAACATTTGACTTCGGTTTGTTTTTGTATTTTACTGCTAATGCTGTTTCTTGCAACAGCATATTCTTCACTTTGTCATCTGTGATTTTCCCAGGCTGTTCTGCTGCTAGTATCATTGGTTTGTACTGTGACGGCAATCCTACCAACAGCAATGACCCGGCTAACTCATCGTCGATGTTAAATCCGGCTGATTTAACCTTTGACCACAATGTACTCATTTTATTAACAAATTCTTCCATTGAGCTACACTGATCTTGTTTCAATGATACCATTTGTTGCAACAGAGCAACTTTTCGACCGATTCCTGTATCATCAAATGCTGCCAAGCTGTCCCACGCTTCTTTTGCCGTTTTCGCTTCAGCAACATACGTACGTACGGCTCAAGCAAAAATGTCAACTCACCAAGCGACTTCAAATCTTTGTCCTTTTTTGGCTGTAGTTGCTTCTGTAGCCAACGCTGTTACACAATAGCACCATAAACCTTTCGTAATTAAATAGGCTTTAGCACCAACTTTCCATTCGGAAAAATTTTCACGGCCTTTCAAACGACTGAACTGTATTGAATTATTCGTGCTTGCCATCGTGTCGATATTGGGTTCGCTGAGTGAATATTCTTTTAAATCGTCGTTTTCAATGTCAAATCCACTTGAACTCAAAAATTCTTCCGATGTTACGTTGATTTTGGCTAAATTGTCGTTCTTTTTCATATACCAAGCACGCGGTTAACCAAAACTCAATTTTTCTTTATTAAAAACAACACAACTTTTTTGTTTAATTAAAAAAAATATTGATACCTTTCTTCTGTTTAAACTATTTTACTTGAGAATTAACTAAAATAGACTGCGGATGGCCCATAACCTAAAGGATGTGAAATGTCTATTTAGCTAATCTACTGGATAGAATAAAACACGTCTGTATCCGATGAACGCTTGTGCGAAAGAGAGTAAATCTCATGCTTTATTTGACATTGTATATTTTTGTTTGACATTTATACAATAGTCTGCTCATCTTATCCAATAGTTTGCCCTCTCTATTAAGCTTGCACCGTTTGTCCAGTTCCACTCCTCTCTTTTGTTTTTCATGCCTGCAGGTATGTCGTATCCCCTTTCAGCTAGGCTTAAGTCATTCGTTCAGTTTGACTTCATCCTTCAGCCAACATGCACCACCAACCAACATGACTCCAGGTTCATAGCTTGCCCTTGTGTCTTAGCTTTTGCCGCTTATCCAGTCCCACTTCTCCCATCAGCTTTTACGTCTGCAGGTCACCGCATCCCCTCGCTACTAGGTTAACTTTTCCTTTCGCTCAGTTGCACATCTTCCTTCTTGTGCTCATGTCTTCAGGTCTTTCACTTCTACTTGGCTTACTTCATTTGTCTAGCTCGACTCCACCCCTCAACCCCCATTCACCGCCACCCAACATGCCTCCAGGAGAGGAGGACAATGCCTGTCACACATATTTTGCGTGCACAAAATGGGTCAGGCTGCGAAGGGAACTCTACAGGGAGACGGAGGAGCTCACCCCGGATAATATAGTTGCGGTGATGCTCGAATCGGTTGATAAATGGAACCAGGTGGCACATTATGCTCGGGCAGTCCTAAAATATAAAAAAGAGCCCACAGCAGCCGGAGGCGCTGGGGCTGGGGGATCGCTCTTCTGGCATTTCCTATTCCCCTCTCCCCTTCCGCTAGGAAAGGGACTCCCCAGCTTGAAAGCGCCCCACGGCGTAGCAAAACGAGACCTGGCCCGAAGTAATGTGTCAAACCGTTCCAGACTGGGTTCTCAGGTTGACAGGGGAGGTGTTTAGTGGGTAGTCCAGTCGCGCATGGCAGTCCCACACTCTGTGCATAAATAGCATTCACCTCCCTACCACAAAAAAAACATGCCTCCATGTTCATCGTTTCCCCTCTCTACTAGGCCCACGCCATTTATCGATTCCGCTTCTCCCATTAGCCTCCACGCCTTCGGGTCGCTGCTTCTCCTTGCTACTAAGTTCACTACACCTTTTGGTCGATTCCACTTCCCCCTTCCGGCCATCAATACGTCAATACAACCGGTTCCTCGATACTCCAGTTCTTCAGGTACGTTAATTCTGCTATTTCTCAAATTCACCTACTGCTCCGGCTTCTGCTTCGCTTTCCTTTCAGATTCGCACCTTTGATAACACAGGCATGATTCACTCAGATTTTCACTTCACTTTCACTCTTTCCTCTTCTTTTACACTGGCTTGGGACAGTCATTACAGATATACCAGAGGCAAATCCACTTAGCTGGTTCGACAATACTAAGAGCTTCGTTGTAATCAATCAATAAATCTGTCAAGTATAATTCTACGCATGTTTGGACTCTCAAGCCGCCGCTATTTTGAAATAAATCGTTAAATTTCCGTAAAAAGAATAAACGATGAACAGCAGTTCACTGAAAACATTTGTAATGAGATGAGAAAGCTTGTCGTATTTCCTTAATTGTAGTCCCGGAACTCATTTTGAATCGCCACAAGAGTATGGCAAGGAATCCGTAAATATTTTTGACAGGAGACCACATGCAATACCGAGATGATTATAGCCTTAAAATTTTTTTTATCGAAAATATAAGCGTTGCATTATATGTATAACATATAAATATTCAACTGATGACTTTACTGTGTTAAAAATGTACACAATTTTGTTGAAATGTGAAACACGATTTGATTATAATTCAATTTCGTTCTCAGCGTTTTAAACATTCTAACATAGATCGAGATACAATAGTTCGTCTTTAACTGCTAAATTACTAGTGTCTTACACTTTATTCAGCACGTGGTGAAACTTTGAAAATATCCTTGGCATTAACTAGCACGTGGCGAATATTCTACATATTCAGTGGCATTGGAAAACTTTCCATTGAATAGTTAAGCTAAACTTACCCAAGGACGCTCTTCAACATAAAATATGAGATTTCCCACGACCTTTCAGCACTCCCCCACACCCACGAAAAGATGTATCTCATTCCTAGGAGAAAATGTTTAATGCAGAAAAACTGGGAGAACAAAAAATATCATGCCATCACGTTAATAGAAATACGGTTGAGAGCATCCAGGAGCAAAGTTAAGTTATGAGGCAAGATAAGTCTGTCGCTATAAGGAAGCGAAGTGAACAAAAGGTTTACAAGGAAAAAAATAAGAAATCGCTTTTCAGCGAAATTTATTTGACTTTGTCGTAACAAAAGAGACTGAGTCAATCCCCAAACTTCTAACGCCACGAATCCTGTTGTTCAAACAATACTCTCGACAGCGAGTCGAGTCCTGCTCAGCAGTAACCGCTAAAACAAGTGGAACCAAAAACACGAGTTCCACCGGATAATAATGTCCTTGGCGATTGTAGAATACTCGTATATATACATCCAAAACGAATGGAAATCCATTTCTGAAGAAAATTTTATCGTCTTGCAATATGTCATGTATAAATCACACCTTTATCTTCGCTGTTTGTTCAGCGAGCAGCACTCATACATTCGCACACAAAGGACTTTTATTCTTCGGGACACGTCTTTTGTTGGTGGCCAGGCGGGATTAACAACCCTAGAAGAGCTGAAAACAAGTGAATTGCATCGTGATGGTAGTTCAGAAATGTATCGTTTGGCGAGTTGCTCCTTACTCACTGGCTACGTGACACAGAGTTAAGGGAAGTCTTCTACGTTTGAATACTGTCCGCAATGATGAAGATTCTCATTTCGGTGCCGTTTACAGAAAAATGATGCAGACACAAATCCAAATTCCCGAGCCACATCATGTTTGACTACCCTTAATCCAAGCACGGGTAACATTCACAGTCACATACTATTCACTAGCTGACAAATCGAGAGGGGAGGTTTACTTCTGTTGCTTCTCAGATTTCATGTCTTCGGGCCGTTGGGATAATTTACGATATTTTTCCGTACAGTAATCGAAAGTATTTGAAATAGCATACAGATCCACTGAAAAGACTTGGCATCGTTGTAATAATTCCCTGTAGAATGGTTGTAGTAGCATTGGCGACAAACTGGAAGGGGAGCAATGCTATGTGCTATGATTCAACGGATTCAACAAGGACCATCATCGTGGTGGCATGTAATTGTACTGTAGTAGCGGGAGGTGAATTTGTTCATAATGTATCCATTTCTTGAGCTATGAAATATTGTAACTTCCGACAATTATCCGTTCAAAGGACATTCGTTATGTTGCTTGTCGAAGTGGATTTGGATATTCTTTTTTTATTGAAACCGATAATGATTTGAAGTGGCTTTTTTCCATTATTGAGCATGTAATAAATTTTAGTATACGTAAAAAATGGCATTTTGCTCGAATTTAAGTGGCGTTGGTCTCGTGCCATAGGCACATCATGTGTAACGAGACTCCTCGGGATTTTCGTCGTAGATATAATCCACAAACGGTCTATTTCTGGAAACTGAAAAAAAGCTTAGCACATGTCGAGTTTCCGACTGAGTTTACTTGTTATATCTTCTTATAAGCTTTCGGGGAAAATAATTTTTGGTTGATTTTTTTGTATGAACTTATTTGAAAGTAAGATCGCTGCTTAGTAACTAAAATTTGCAATTACAAAAGAAGTAAATTTTTTATAAATTAATGAAAATGAGACTATATAACCAAAATCGATTAGCTGGTATTTTTCAAATAAAAATAAATATAATACGTGTAGTATATTATATTTGCGTCAATTGTTGAAATACCATCCACATAAATATGCAGTGAGCGTCAAAAGAAAGTAAACACCTTGGATACTTGTATTAAGAATTTTATTAAAACAAGGTAATTAACACAAAATAAAAAATGTGTATAAGGAATCAAAGCCTTATTTAATAAGAACTGAACACAGCATAAACATTAAATAAAAGTATTACACAACAAAGATAAATTCACCAACCAAAAAAATACCAAATTTCACGCGAATTACGTATGCTTAATTGCTCCAAGTAAAAAAACACAGAATTACTGAGCATAAATCTACCTTTATTAATTAATGATAACGAACTGATTACAATACATTCATACTCGTATTTATAACATGAAAAATATGCTTATTTAGGAACTTGCAAAATGTTGAGCTAATTTCTACATTTACAATGAAAATTATTAATGATGATTGTGCAGCACGTTTTATAGGTGATTGCCTTTGGTCGCATGAAATTACTGATGGTATGATATTGACGATTGTGCAGCACGTTTATAGGTGATTGCCTTTGGGCGCAAATGCTGATATTGACGACGTAACTCCTCTCCCCTAAGAGAGCGACAGCTAGATGAACTTGAGTTCAGCTGGAGCAGGACCCGGGTCTCGATGCTGGTCATGATTTTTCCTTTTGTAGTATAAGTATGCGCTGATGATTATGATGGCACTTAGCAGGATCCCGGAAACTGGGAAAATGCAGTTCCAAACGTAGCTTTGAATTTCTAATAGTTGGAAGTAGCCTTCGTCCGGGAATTTGTATCTATTTAGTGGATGGAGTTGGATATCTTTTAGAGTGTCGGTGGTATTAATCCCAATTGATGTTATAGGGAAGATGTATATGTTGTCCCAGAAGATACTGTTGTATGTGATTTCATTAATTGAAATTTCGCATTTTTCGAAGTGTATTAGTGCAGTTCCAGTGATTGTTCTGTTTGAGATTCCGCAAGTTGTTTCCAGTTTGGTTTCGGGAATGTTGACTGCAAGGATATAATTTCGTTCGGGTTGTGATATTTCTGGTACTCCTGAAGCAATCTCGTATTGGCAGGATGCTGGCATGCCGTTCATGATGTTTGCTATGCACCTGGAATTTCTCGACTCTTGCTGATTAGTTTCTTTCTTGCAGTAATATATTCCCTCGATTTTTGGGCATGTTATGTCAACAAATTGAACACTTTGGATTTCTAGGATGACATAGAGTTTTGTAATAATCTGTGCCTTCTGCCGAGGAAGAGGTATGATGTGGAAAAATGGGTAGGTGACGTTAGATAGGATTGGAATTTGTATGTTAAATATTATATTCGAATTATTGTAGTAAGCTTGAAGATTAAGAAGTTCATAAATATTTTCATCTGATTCGATTTCTACTGATTGGCTTTGGAGGATTCTGGATATTTCCGTTATTTCTGTCGGGCTTAAAATTTGTTTTGAAATTATGTTCAGTCGGGCAAGTATTATAGCTTCAGCTATGTCAGAGAGATGATTGTTCAATAGGTCGATATTGTAATTAATTTGGTTTAGATATTGGATATGGATCATAGAATCGTGTTCCCTCCTAATTTTATTTTGTGACTGCACTAGATATTTGTTAATAATATCTGTTTGGTTATTGATGTGATTCGTAATATTATCAAATCGCTCCATCATGAGTTTGTTCAATTAAGTTTGTCTAACGATCATGGCTCCCAAGTTCGATTGATTCAACATTAGCTTTTCGATATCCTTGTTTATCTGTACCGCGTCGTCGGCGTCCATGTTACCAGTAATACGCTTTATTATCGAGCCAAGTCCGTTAATTAGTCCTCTTTTCGGTCGAAGTCTGGGCATCAGTGTTTGTAGTTTGTGCGCTAGCTCCTTTGTTTTTAATTTCGTAACCGTTAGTGTGTCTGTTGCTTCAGGTGTTTTTGTCGAACTTATTGATTGAGTGTATAATGTTGCCAATAGCTTCCTCGTAGTTCTTAAGTTTTACGATATGAATTAGGTTTTGGTATGTGATAATACTTCTACTCATCCCTAGTCGCAGCGGTAGAAGTCCCTGGTTGTTGTCCAGCGTTTGTATTTGTATTGTCTATCCTTGAGTCGTCAATATTACCCTGAAATTTACGTCTTAGTTTACTCTTAGATTTATGTAATTTTTGATTTCTAGTTGTAATTAATGTAACTTTCATGTCCTTCTTTACTTTATGCTTACTAAACCTAGGAGTGGTTTTATTCCGTCTACATTGTTTCCGAAGTACAGTTTCGTTCTCTTTGAGAATTGGTGGAACTGTCCTAGTTTCATTTAGTTTGCGTAAATTATTTTTTACAAGTTCTCAACCTTATTTTTAATTTCTGGATAAATTTGCGATCTGATTTCGTTTAACTTTTTGAGGTAGGCGTGTTGGGTATTGAAGGTAAATTTTCTATTGAATATATGTGTTCTGCCTGAGAATACTTTGTAAGGGGTAAATTTTGTAGTGGAATAAATAGCGTTATTGTAGGTAATAATGGCCTCGTTTAGTATGTCCTCGTGGTCTAAGTTTAGATTTTGTTTCTTTCGTTTCTCTAAAATAATCCCGTACGTCTCGGTAAGAGTGGAGTGCTATCTTTCCACATAAGCATTGCTGCTGGATTGTTGGTATGACGTGTAGTGGACCTTGATATTGTATTGTTTGCAGAAGTCCTTAAATATGCTGGCCATCATCTCAGTGCCTTGATCTGCAACTAATATTTTGGGGATGCCGTCCAGGCTAATGAAGTGTCGAAGTGACTTTATAATGTTAATACTATTCTTTGTATCTAGTTTATATGCGGCGGCGAATTCCGAGAAACGATCTATGATGGTCAAGATAGATTTACCGTTGATGGTGTAGATGTCCGTGTACAAGCTATCCAGGTGTTTTTGCGGGCTTTCAGAAACTTGAAATTTATTTTGGGAGGATACCTGTCATACTTTTGAATCTGACAGGTTTCGCAATTGTATATTATTTTTGTCACTTCATCTTTAAGACGAGGAAAGTAATAATCCCTCTTTAGGCGTTGGGCTGTTTCGTTTATACCCCTATGATTGCTTTTTATGTGGTAATCATTTATTAGTTTATCTTGCTCGTCTACATCAATTATTTCTTTAAGCATTTCCATGCATCGGATTCACTCAAAAATCCGTGATTCAGAGACAAATTTTGAGTAAACGGATTGGATTATGCCGAAAATTTCGTCGGTGGTGTATATTACGTTTATTTTGTTTGAGCCGAGAAATATTTTGAAAACTTCTGTAATATTACTTTCGTTAAAATCATCCATGCGTATAGTACGTCTCTGTCAATTTTTGAATGGCATTTCCAAGGAGGTTCGTGGTATCCTGGTGGCCTTTTCGAAAATAATTTGAAGAATGAATTCGTTTAACGGTCGCTCGGAAATGGGAATCCCATCATTTAAATTTTCCTGTGCGGAATGTAAGGTTGAACCGTTTTCGCTCTGCACTGATGTGTTGGTAATTTTTCCAAGGATTTCGGTGACATTAAGCTCAAATTGTTCGTTGGGAGTTGTACCTGGAAGTTTAATCCTACTTAAGGCATGTGCCTTTAAGTTTTGATTACCCTTTTTATAAACCACTTGATAATCGAACTCTTCGAATCTTAGACGCCATCTTACCAATTTAGAGTTAAGCTCTTTTAGACACATAAGGTAAGTTAGTGGTTTGTGGTCGGTCACTATTTGGAATTTCTGTCCGAATAGGTAGGGTCTAAAATACTTCACAGCCCAAACGATTGCCAACAAGTCCTTTTCTATTGTGGAGTAGTTGATCTCAGTGTCGATCAAAGTTCGACTGGCATAGCAAATAGGTTTACCGTTACCTATCGTACCCTGGGATAGCACTGCACCAATCGCATAATTACTGGCGTCCGTGGTTAGAATGAAGGGTTTGTTAAAATCCGGATACTGTAATATCGGATCATTCATAAGAAGGTCTTTGCATAATTCGAAAGCCTTAATATATTTGTCGGTCAGCTGGACAGTACGACCCCTTTTCAGGCACTCGGTGAGCGGTTTAGTCAATATGCCAAAGTCCTTAATGAACTTCCGGTAGTATCCCACTAAACGAAGGAATGATTTAATCTCCTTCTGGTTTCGGGGGATTGGGAAATCTCTTATTGCCTGTACTTTGTCAGGATTTGGTTTTACTCCCTCTGCTGTGACTATGTGGCCTAGAAAAGCAATTTCCTTATGAAGAAGCTCCGATTTATCGAGTTGTACCTTAAAATTCGCTCCACGTAATTTTTGGAATTTTCACCGTGTTCTTGAAGAGAAGTCGAGAATATAATAATGCCATTGGATGTCTTGGATTATATTATCCATGACCCTTTGGAATGTTGATGGGGCGTTCTTTAACCCAAAAGGCATCCTGACATATTCATAATGGCCCCCATCCACGGTAAAGGCTGTTTTCTGGATGTCTTCGGGTCCATTTCAATTTGATGAAATCCACTGGCAAGGTTTATAGTAGAAAAGTATAGACTTTTGCCCAATTTGTCAAGTATGTCATTTATATTTGATAGTGGATAGCGATCAGTCATCGTTTTCTCGTTCAGTTTCCGATGATCGATGACTAATCTCCATTTCTGTTTCCCACTTGCATCCCTTTTTTTGGGGACTACCCAAACTGGGGCGCTCCACGGGGAATAGCTGCGTTGGATGATTCCTTGGTTGAGCATGTCAGTGATTTGTCTCTTCACTTCATATCTATGAACGTATGGATACCGATAGGACTTAGTATAAATAGGTATATCATCCGTGGTTGAAATATTATGCTTTATTTTGTTTGTGAAACTAAGTTTCTGTCCTCGGAAGAAAATATCGTCATATTCTCGACATATTTTTAAGATAAGGTCCTTTTCCTCTTAGTTTAAATGGTCAACACGAATTAATTGGGAAACATCTTGGGGTGTCATAATGCAATCCACTTCAGGAGTGCAATCGATATTAAAATTAAAAATTTCATCAAATTTTGCAGGGGAAAATTCAAAGACTTTTAATGGTTGTTCCAGAAAGAGTAGTTTGTCATCTTCGGTCTGATTAGTTACAGTTAAAAGGCTAAACCAGTCTTTGGCCTTGTATATTCCCTCCAAAATTAGAAGGCCGGGTGCAATTTCAGTGTTTGGTATGTATACGTCGCCTTCCCGAATGTCAAAAGGAAGCTTCGCTATGTATTTTGATTTGGAAGGGATTTTGTACTTATTAGAAATTATATTTGGTTTGAATTTTAGAGGTATTATAGCCTGGTCGATATTTAAAGTTTTATTTGCCAGATCAACTTTAGCCTTCAGTTTCGTTAATGTGTCTAAACCTAGTAAACCATCAAAGTATTGGTGAAATTTTAAAACTAGGAATTTTATTTCACCTGGTTGCCGAAATTCAGAGAAGTTTGGAAGAGTAACCTGCTTATTTAGCATGTGTTTGTTTAAGACTGTGTTAATGATGACTGGTTTTGTTATTTTGATGTCCTTTGGATGAACAAATTCGGGGTTAATGAATGATGTGGAGGCTCCTGTGTCGATTAGGAATCTCAGATCCCGCCCAAATGGAGAGGATATTTTTACTGAGGTTACTGAGGCTTTTAGCAGAAAATTTTCGTCATCGATTTCATGGCAATTAGTCTCGGATTGTATTTTATTCGCATCGTAGGTGTTCGTATCATAAGGAGAGGTTGATTGGGACTGGTATGCTATGTCCTGTTCGTAACTAGCTTCAGCTTCCTGAACATTATCAATTACGTCAGCTTGTCCATAATAATAGTATTCGTCCGAGTCCTGTCTGTAACTTTCGTTAGGGACCGGTTGAAAATATGTGGTATTTCTATTATCCGCGGGTTGTGGTTCTGTATAATTAACGTTATGCAACTCCTTGAAAGTAAACCTCGGAAGACCTGTAGAATAGAAAAAGTTGTTGCTCTGAGGTGGCTGATACTGTGGCTGCCTGTTACGCAAGTGTGTATTACCGGAACTAGTATCCATTGGCTCTGGTCGCGGAAGAGTTGTTCGTTGCGAAGGGAAACCGTAATTATTTGGGTTGAAATTAAAGCTTAGGGTTTGATTTGGAGGGTTCCTTTGTTGAGATATATTTTGAGGTTGAAAAGGTTGGCATGGTCGAGGTACTTGCTGGAATAGCCTTTGAAGTTGAAAAGGTTGTGTTAGGCGAGCCATTGTTCGAGTGTGTTGGAAAAATGATTGATTATGAGGATACATGGGTTGATGTGGATGAAAAATTGGTAATGTATTGTTGCTCAATCGATTTGTTGGGGTTTTCAATGTCGTTTGAACTAAGGACTTCCCCACAGAATCGATTGGTGTTTTCCTGAAAACGTTCGAATTTTCGTGTTTCGCGTAAACGAAATTCTGTTCCTGTATGCAATATGCAAAGGCACTGGCTAGAGAGTCCAGTTTCATGGCTCTTATAGTAGCACCAAAGGGTTCAGAAAGCCCAGTCAAAAACGTGTTCAGGCACATTTCCGAATATAGATCCCTTTTGGCTTTTATAACGTTCTCATCTGACTCATGAATTAAGACATGATTTATCATTGTAGATAGGATTTCACTGTAATATTTTTCTACGGTTTTCTCATTTTGTTTCGTGTTATGTAAGTCCCTTATCAGTGAGGTCTCATTCCTTTTGTCACTGTAATGAAGGGTCAAGTTCGTTTTGATTTCGTCCCAGTCTAATGAAGTTCCGTACATATTCAGAACTTCATTTGCAGGGCCTTCAATCTCATTCCGTATAGCGCGTAGCAATACTTTGCTATAAGCAGGTGAAGTGGAGCCGATAAGTGATAAGATTTCTTCCACATTATCGATAAAATCTCTCAATAGCCTGGGGTTGCCATTGAATTTCGGCAAGTCCTTAACTGCATCAGGGACTCTGAGAGCATTGAAAACCTCGGTGACGGTAGCCATTGCTGAATCAATGTCTTGGGAACAACCGAAACTATTAAGATCAACGGGCCGATTTGATAAATTAATCACTTCACTTTCACCGATATCACTTGATTCCTCCACTATCACACTTACATTTTCTAAGGTTTTGGTTAAGGGTGTGATTCTTCAATTTTCCCTATTTCTAATTCTTGGGTATGGTCTTAGTCTAAATTTTTTGTTCAGATATGGCATATTTAAAAAATGTTAATATGAAAGGAAAGGAAATGTGTTCAATATTTATTTGACTTACATGCGAAAAATGGTTATCGAGTTCATTAAATGTAGATTCCAGGGTTTTCCTCCCAATATTCCACTCGATGAGCCTTCGATGATGACAATCGCTTCCTGAATGCCAGTACTAAAATTCTGTCCAATTTAACTGTAGATTCTCCTTTGTTGCACTAAACGGATTAACTTTCGGAACACAACAAGAATTTCGCACTACGGTTCGTACTTTCCGATCTAAATTATGGTTATTTTCATCTCATAAATTCCATTTATATTATCTTATGCGACATCCTACACCAAGTACTCTCCATCTCTGCCACTTTTCCCGTAACATGCTTAACTAATCTTCGTAAAAGAGTAACGGTTCCATTACACCTAAGAATCTCAGATTGTAAGCAAAGAACTTTCACCTCTGATCATCAACCAGCCACGAAACATCTACCATCGCCACTTCAATTGATTGCATATTACTAAAATTTGTATGAGGATCAACAACAGCTACTATTGGACCATCATACATTTGCTTATGATCACCACACATCCTCAAACTCTCATCCGCCATCGCCACTTCCATCCATTGTACATCGGCAGCTAGGTGCTAGCACAAAGGACCCAGAACCACGATGAATTCGCCCATGATCACCAACGATAAACCAACCATCATTCGTCGTTACCACTTCCATAGATTGTACATAGGCTGCATAGTACTAGAAGCAAGCACAGCGACCGCAAACTACCATGCATCCACCCATAACCCTCAAGTCGTCATGCGTCATCACCGTTTCAATACATTACACGCATATATCGGCACTGGAACCAAAGGTGGCTACCACCGAACCATCATGCGTTCACTCATGTTTATCACCAACCCACCAACTTCAATGCATTCGACAGCGGTGGCATCAGTGCTAACGCAAAGAACGGCTACGGCCGAACCATCAAGCATTCGCCCATGATTTCCAATGACTCGCAAACCATTCGTCGTCACTACTTCAATACATTGCGTATTGGCGGCTTCAGTGCTAGGACCAAGGAGGACTACCGTCAAACCATTATGTATTCACCCATGATCTCTAACAATCCACAACTATCATCCGTCATCGCCATTTCAATATATTGCACATCAGCCGCATCGTTGCTAGGAGGAAGCTTAACTACCATCTGTCGTCGCGATTTCAAAATACTAAGTACGGATGCCGCCGAACCATCATCCATTCGCCCATGGTCTCCAAATATCTTCACACGACCATTCGTCGTCACCACTTAAATATATTGCCCAAAGGTGGCATCGATCCTAGAAACGAGCACGGCTGCTGCTAATCCACCTTGCATTCGCCCATGGTCCCCTAATACCCACCAATGACCATCCGTCATCATCATGGCAATACGAGTACATTGCACATTGGCACATCGGTGGCAGGACCAATCATGGCTAGTGCCGCACCATCATGCATTGGCCCATGGTCCCCAAATATCCACCAACGGTCATCTCTCGTCACCACATCAATAAACTGCACATCGCTGCTAGGACCAAGAACTAATGTGCATTCCCCAACAATGACTCACTTTCGCCAAAACTATTCATTGCGAATCGATGGAATTAGTTGTAGCCTCCCCGACCCTCATTCATTCTCTTCTCATCGCAATCCATCGCATGTCCACCATCTACCGCCACCAAACATGCATGGGCAATCAACAACCATCCTAACAAACTACTTTATTATTCTCAATAAGGGTTCGGGCGGAACGTAATAATTAAGTCCAAAATTTATATGGCAGCATAAGTAAACTTCTACCGAAAACAGACTGTCACGCAAATGTCGTTTTGCTGTCCGCCCGATGTGTAAGCGGTTCTACTTTTTCATTACATCTGAACCAGTAAAGAAGTTTCACTTCAAAAGTCGATTTTTTTTAAATTTTTCAATATTTCGTTTGTGTTCCTTTGGACTTAAGCACCTCATTTAGTCTTCTAGGCATCGAAGCGACAAGTTGTTTTGTAACATCGGGAGAGATTTGGCTCCATTTTTCCTTTATAACCTTCTTTAAGTCGGCTTTGCTTGAAATGACCCTTTGTCTCACTTTTCTGTCAAGGTGTTCCCACAGATGCTCGACCGGGCTAAAATCTGGGGACTGCGGCGGATGAGAAAGTGTCTTAGGAGTCCGGTACAGTAGTCACTCTTTCACAATTTTGGACATATGCTTTGGATCGTTGTCCTGTTGAAAGATCCAATTTCCAGACAAGCCTAATTTTTCGACGCTAGGGGCAACATTGTCCCTCAAAATGGCTAAATAATCCATTTCGTCCATTGTGGAGTCAATAAAAACAAGATTACCAACTCCAGTAGCCGCCACACACCCCATACCATAACTGAACCGCCAACGTGCTTAACAGTGTTGGTAACACACTTTTCTTTGAAGGCTTCATTCTTAGCACGCCATATTTTTGGGGGCCTTTTCGCGCCGAAAATTTCGAATTTGCTCTCATCTGTATATAATACGTTTTCCCGAAAAGATGGAGCCTTGGTTTTTTATTTTTTAGCGAAGTCCATACGCTTGATCTGATTCGCCTTGGGTATGAATGGCTATTTCCGTTGTATTCTTCCATGTAGACCATTTTTATGAAGCGCTCTCCTGACTGTACTCGCACTTACTGGTTTGCCTGATGCCTGCGTTATGTCTTCTGATAATTTAACTGCATTTGAGGCTGGATATGCCCTTACTTCTTTTACTACAGCTCTAACTTCAGTACCACTAAGCCGCTTTGGGCATCCAGATCTCGGTAAATCTTCAACGAGATTATGTTTGGCATACTTATCAATATTTTTTTTTTACTGTGCAGTGGTTTCTCCCCATGATTTCACCAATTTCACGCAAGGATTTACCTTTTTCTTTTAAGTCTATTATAATTTTCCGAGTATCAGGCGATGTTTGCTTTCCCATAGTGAAACTATTTTCTTTTACGTCCCTATTTTTAATATTAATTAGAACAAATGTACTTAAAACAACATTTGGTGAAGTAAAGCACGCGAACAGCACAAATTTGTCACCAAAAGTTAAGGTTCTTCCCCGAAATATAAAAGAAGCGAAGTAAGTGTTACCACTGTTTACTTTTTTTTGACGCGTAAAATCTGATGCATTTCCACTTTGGTGAGATTTGTGCAATGTTGTCACTTGTTTTGATTTCATGTTTGATAGTAATCAATCTCTAAATGGTTTAGTAGTAAGCTCCTTAATATTACTTTTTATCGCAAGTCAATAATAGCTTTTTAATGTAACAATTTAAAGACGAAAAGTTGGTGTTTACTTTCTTTTGACGCTCACAGTATATCTAAAAATTTAATTGCAGTCAGTAAGTCAGATTGCTCCCTTTTTTGCCGAAGTAAAAATTGCAAAATACGCTGCAGGTCACAATTTTGCTTCGATTTGCATCAAATTTTCAGAAAAGGTATATCAGACTGAAATCCCGGCTAAGCTAATTATACAGCTAAATCGACCAAGTGAAATAAAAAAAAATACTTTGCTTGATTTCAACTTTGACTAAATTTGAACTCCGATCTCGAGGAAATTTCACACAAAAGTTGATAGAATTGTAAAGTGCAGCTCACAATATAAGATTCAAATAAATAAATGAAACGATATTAGTGATTGTTTGATAAACAATGGTTTATTGATTGGCTACTTTTCCTTTTATAATGATAATTACATACATACATTTTCCGTAACAATATTTTTCTGGTGTGTATTTGCAACTACAGCAACTTTTAATTCTTAAGAATATTTTTTATTGATTTTTTATGCAAGAATGAATTGAACTTAAATTAGTACATTGAACTCAACGCAATTTTGAATTTTAATTGAAGTTAAAGGTTAATGATTCTTATTTGATTAGCTTTACATTAATTGATTGTATTTTGATTATGATTCTACTTTAGATTAAACAATTATGGCTGTACTTTAAATAATTATGGCAAATCAAATATTTTCTTAACATAACCGCCCACCAAGAACCGCTAGGTTCTTAAAGCCAATGTTCATCGTACCACGTAGTGAATGAAGGTGGTGGAGGGTGCAGTTGATCCTTCTGGTGCATCACGTACAATAGTAGATTGTGGTTATGATAATACCTACACAGAGGAGCCCGGATAAGGAAATGGAAATAGTTGATATAGCAGCGTGAGGCTGTATAGCTTTCCAATGGATTCCATCAATTTTGTTGACTAGATCTTCTTGTTGGTCTAATAAGGTCATGAACGATTCGGATGGTAGAATAACCTTTGAGGTGTTCAACAATCTTATCTCGGTGTGATGAATTGTGAGGTTGATCTCTGGAACCTTTGGCGATAAAAAACTGGAAATGGAGGTCCTGTGATCGTTTTTTCGCCTACAATTATAAACTCCTCAGCTTGACAGTCTTGTGTAAGCCTGACTGTTCCCGTTCCGGTGATTAGGGAGTCGTTGTGTACTCCTTGGCACACTGACTGAGCGTGGATAGGCCGAAGGTCAGTCTTGTGTAAGCCTGACGGTTCCCGTTCCGGTGATTAGGGAGTCGTTGTGTACTCCTTGGCACACTGACTGAGCGTGGATAGGCCGAAGGGTAATGAAGAGCCATGTGTTAGGAGACATCATTAGCTGCCAGATTGGTGACGATATGCGAAAGGTTGATTCAGGATACGCCGGTTGATCGTGGAGATTATAGAGTTCCTTGATGATACAATGCGGTTTCGTCCTCATATGAGTTAATGTATGAGTCTTCAGCAGAAATGTACCGGATGTTAACTCTGGTGCATCAGCAAGATCTATTCTAGTAGTCTCGAAGTAAGTTTGGTCGGGGTAATTGATGCCGATGATTGAGTTGGTGACACTGAATCATGAAAATACATCAAGTTTCTGTTGACGAGGAATTGCTGTAGCTTTGATAAGATCGAATCGACGATAATCGATGATTGGTAAGAAACCATGATCCGTACATACCGAGGAGCCAATTGTAACTCAGATCACTACTTGATCAAATTAACCTATCGATGTCGTATGTCAAAGGCATATTCAGCAAAGACCAGCCCGCTAAAAAAATTTGACATCGGAAGGCTCCAAACGGCGTCTGTGGTCGAAAATTTCACGGAGGCCCTCGACAACCAGCTGGCTCCCATCTTATCAGACGCATCGTTAAAGACGAGTGACGAGCTCTGCATGGAAGTGAAAGCGGCTATCAGAACCGTGGCAGAACCTTTGAGGAACGGAACAAATGGAGAGGCTATGCTCATATAAGCTCCATAGAAAATGATGCGACCACCTTCTGAGCATGATTGTCATTTCATTTCCAATAATTTCTACAATTTCTCCTCTCGAGAGCCAGATTGTCAATTTGACGACTAAACATGGACGCGAAATTTACCTGGCGCGTGAGATACGATTCGGAATTTAGTCGTTTTTTCGGTTCGAGAACGTGTTCGGAAGTATATTGACTGTAGTGAAAGTAATATTACACCTGGCTTAGGGATAACAACATTTTAAGGAGTGACATTGTAAATCGGAGCGAGGAACTCAATTAAAAGTGTAATGTGCGTTATTGATAGAAAACGATGGGTTATCGATACGACAGTGTTTTCTATCCTAAGTGGCCATAATGCTTTATTTGTATTCAATGCTATTTTCTTGTTCTGTGAAGTGTTATTTGCAATAAAACCATATTTACGAGTGCATAAGCGTTTGTTTACTTTCTTGTGACAACCCATTGGGTTCCCCTTAACTAGCTTTTGAATCACGGTCGCAGGGGTAGGTGAAAAAGACACGTAGTTAGGCAGGCGGTCGCAGGGGTAGTTGCGACAACGTGTACACATGGATGTCCACTCCGGTTTTATCTTGTTCCTCAAAGGGCAGAACAGACGATCGGACCTCAAGCCCGGCGCAAGAGAAATGATTGGTTCGATGATGAGTGCCAGAATGCGTTAGATAAAAAGAATCAGGCGTACAAAGAATACGTAGGTAGGAAAACCAGGACGAAGGCAGAACACTATGAAAATCTCAGAAGAGTAGCGAATAAGATAACTAGGATTAAGAAAAGAAAATACTATGACGACCAATTGAGAAGAATAGATGTAAGTTTAGTGAGCAATAACACAAGACAAGCACACAAAGTAGTGAAAAGCCTGAAACGTGGTTATCAGCCCGAAACCACGCTCTGTCGTGATGACAGCGGCAATATAATCGCCGATGAAATCAAGATTATGGAAAGATAGACATCATATTTCAAGAACCTCCTTAATTTTCCGCAGAGCTCCAGAACATTGGAGCCTATGGATGTCAGCGGAGTGCTTCCATTGGCTTCACCAACACTGGATGAAATTTGTTCCATCATCAAAGCCCAAAAGAATAATAAAGCGCCGGGCATTGATGAGATTCCAGTGGAGCTCATCAAATATGGTGGCAGTAGTTTCATCAAGCTATTTACAAAGTCATCCAGTACATTTGGCAACAAGAACATATGCCGAAAGAGTAGAGCCAATCAATTATATTCCCTATCCACAAAAAAGGCAAGCTACAGTGCGATAATTATAGAGGTATATCACTACTTTGTACGGCGTATAGAATATTTTCAAAAATCTTAGAAAATAAAACCGGATCATACGCCAACAGTATTATTGGGGAGTATCAAGGTGGTTTTAGGGCAGGTAGATCAACAAAAGACCAATTGTTCACAGTCAAGCAGGTACTTGAAAAATGCTGGGAGCTCAACATAGACGTACACCAAATTTTCGTTGACTTCAAGCAAGCATACGACAGTATTGATCGTAGCGTACTGTGCCAAATAATGCTTGGTTTTGGCATCCCAGCCAGTCGACAACCTCCCAAGTCCGCATCAATAACCAACTCACCGATGCCTTTGACACAAATATCGGACTAAAGCAGGGAGATGGGCTAGCCCCATAGCTATACGCGAGGTACATTACTATACAAGTCGAGCCAGGTATGCGGACGACATCAACATTCTGTCACGGTCACTGACAACTGCCAAAGAACTCTTCCTGAAACTCGCCAGCGAAGCAAAACTACTAGGGCTACAAATCAACGAAAATAAAACAAAGCTCATGACGCAGTCAAGGAAAAATACCCCAAATACACAAAACATCACACTTGGCCAATACAGTATCGAAAATGTGGGCAAATTTGTGTATTTAGGTGCCAAAATAACGAAAACGGGCAATGAAAGAGATGAAATACGCCGAAGAATACAGCTCGCGAATAAAATATTCCAGTATTGATGATCTTGAAGACCAGCTGCATACACAGGAAAACAAAGCTTCAAGTATACAAATTTGTGATAAGACCTGTGTTATGCTATGGGTGTGAAACATGAAGCCTAACCCAAGCATCCGCAAATATATTGAACGCCTTTGAGCGACGGGCTCTGAGGCGAATAATCGGAGTGAAGCTAGACGGGGACCAATGGCGAATTCGATACAACCATGAGCTGTATGAAATTTTTGACGAACCGGAGGTCTCAAGGATTGTAAGGCTGCGGAAGCTGCAATGGACTGGACACATGAATCGTATGGACAAACAACGGATACCCAAGAAGGTATTCGTTGGGCGAACTGAAGGCCGGGGGCCAGTGGGAAAACCGAGGAAACACTGGTCTGACTTGGTCGACGAAGACAGTTCATCGTTGCTCGGATTTCGGGATTGGATGAAGTGGTCAATGGACCGAGACAGTTGGAGGCGCTGTTTGCAGAAAGCGAAGGCCCGAAAGGGGCTGTAGTGCTAAGAAGAAGAAGAAGAAACCAGGAATATTGATGGTGTCCTTCCGAGAATCTATGGTTAATTTAGACGTGGTGGTGTGTAAAATTGAGAAATATACTGGCAGTAACTCTTGGATGGTCTTTATGGTTTGTTAAAGATCTGCTAGCTTGATACATTCAAGTGTTCTCTGTTTTGTGTTGATAGCATTCAAAATGTTGTTGTATTTTGCATTGACTTTGGATGTTGACTTGATTGGTGTCTGTCACAGCGTACCAGCTCTTTGCTTCATGTATTTATTGGAGTCCCTTGCCGAGTTGTACAGAAAATCGCTCCAGCTGCTGGGTGATCCTACTCGATGTTGTGTTTAATCGTTTGGTGGCTTAAATTGCTATTTCGCCTTGGTGACTAAGGAAAGTTTTCAGTTGGTCTTGGGTTTGAAAAAAAATTGTACGTCAGTGACGATCTCATCGTTGACTCCAAAAAGTGCTGTAAGTACCTGGCCAAAAGTACCACGTTTATTTCGAGTATGCATAAATCGTAGCAGGTTGATTTTGTGTGAAGCTTCCTCGCTGATTTCTGAGATGTGGTTAGCAATATCCCTGCAGTAGACACTCTTAGATATTCACTTGCTTGCGGTATACATTGACGCCTTACATGTGTTGAGTCGCCCAATGTTTGCATCATCCTTTGTCAGGTCTGATGAAGGAATTTCGATGCTGATCTGTAATGTTCCTCAAATCAGGTTGGCTATTCCTACTTGTTCCATTTATAGTCCACCCGTCACTGATCTCACATTAGCTGTTGATACTGTAAGCGATGAAAAACGGCCAAGGACCATGAGCGTGGTTAGCAGAATGGCTGGGATAGCTGGTAAGTTTGGAAAAAACCGTCTTTCTTTTGAGATGCGGAGCTTTGCTCGGAATGTAGCTTGGTAACTTTAACAATTTTGGGTTTGCTTTCGATTGTTGACTGTTCAATTTTTGTTTCTGCTGAGGGCTACTATGTTTCATTAAACGGCAGCCTGCATAATGCGTTTCATTTTGGGGAACTTTGCATTGGGGGCAAAACGTTGACACCATGCGACTATTCTCTTAAGTCTGTGGGAGGATGAGTATCTTTCCAGTAATTCAGGTGGTTCTACTCAATTGGCTATTAACGATGTTACCTTCCTTTCTTCCCGGAAGTTGGAGGAGTCCATCACTTTATCCGTAGCTTTTCCAGTTCAGGTAATTGGTTACGCAACTTCATCCATTCCTTGATAATGGACAGCTCGATGTCATCATCCCAACCTTTCTTTGCTTGCCAAAGTTCCCGTAGCGTTACCTTGGCGATGATAATGCATGGCTGTAACCAGCCTATAGGATCGAAAAGTCTTGAAACTTTAGTTAATACGTTTCTCTTCGAGAAAATGGTTTGATTATTTGGTTTATCGATAGAGAATGAAAACTCATCCGTTGCTGGATGCCATTGAATACCCAACGTTTTTATATTTTCGGTGACCGCTATGTGCAATGGTAGCTGTGTATCCCGTTCTGATTTCAGAACTCATTCTAATACCTGTGGGTGACTGGAGAACCATTTCCTCAGATGAAACCCTTGTTCAGAAGTCTTCGTAAGTCCATCTGTAGCTGAAGCAGACTTTCAACGTTGTCCAATCTAGTTAGAATATCATCCACGTAGAAGTCTCTCCTTAAGGTTAGAGCGGCCTCCGCAGGTGAGAAATACTCATCTGCAGCAAGCTGCTGTAGAGTCCTGATCGCCAGGTATGGTGCACATGCCGTTCCGTATGTCACCGTGTTTAGCTGAAAATGCTGGATTGGCTCGCTTGGATTGAAGCGCCATAAAATTCTTTCAATCTCGTTCATGGACAGAAATTTGCCAAAATATCTTCTCGATATCAGCTGCAAAGACTTTTATATTGCCTCCATCGCACCAATAAATGCAACAAATTTCCTTGAATCGTGTGTCCAGTATAAAGGAGGTCGTTCAATGATTTTCCCTTTGAACCTTTTTGGGATGCATTGTATACTACTCTCAGTTTGGTTGTACTGCTGGTTTCTCTTATGACGGCATGATGGGGTAGATAGCATGCAGAAGTCATCTTGACTCATTCAGTTGGTACCCTTGACATATGACCTTAGTCGATATATTCTTGCATAAACTTGATAATATTGCTCGTAGAGTGTTGGATTCGTAAAAGTCGATGTTCTAATTGCCTGAATCCTATGTATGCAATTCCCCTTGAGTCACTGATCTCGTTAAATTGATTCGTATCGTTTTTAAAAGGCAGACCAACGGAATATGTTCCAGTTGGTTATCGTATCAGCGTGTTTGTATAATGATCCTCATTTTCCTTTTCCTCCTTTGCCATATGTCTAGCTATCGGAAGTTCTTCCGTCTCCCAAAATTACCGTAAAATTTCCTCCAACCTTTCATAAGTGATAAGTGTACATGTTGTATTTGTGGCCTTGCATGGAACTAACCCAAACACCCAACCGAGTTTTGTTCTCTGGGCAACTTGATAAAAGTTTCAGAATTTGCAACTTGCATCTTGTACTGGTTTTCCTGCAACGCTGACTTCGGGTATTCCCCGAACAAAATTATGGGTTCCTGAGGGTCGCCAATAGGCTCTTATAATACGAGCTCATGATGATCTCCAGGGCTTTCATTGTGGAATTTGTAGGACAACCGAAATCTTATAAAGATATTACTATTGGCCTCATTTGCGCCAAGATATTATTCAGTACATCCAGAGCTGTTCAACACGCAAACAGGTCAATCCTTCAAATTCCACTTTGAGACCCCCTATGGGCACATCACGAGACTCGGCGAGACGGCGGGACCTATGCCGTGCCTGTTTGTGGAATTCATGGGGCCATACCCTCATTTAAAATCAGGGAATACTCAATTGTTTGTGGTCCTCGACCATTATAGCAAATTAATATGGCTCAAGCCCATGGGTAAAGCCACTGCGGAATCAGTCGTGCGATACTTGGAGCGCGAAATCTTTTTGACCTTCGGAGTTCCCGAATGACTTCACTCAAACAACGGTGTGCAATTTGTCTCTAAGGTTTTCGCTAAGCTTATGAGTGACTATTGGGTGCAGCACTGCTTCACTCCATACCATTCACCGCAAACGAATGCCTCGGAGAGGTTAAACCAGTCGATATTGAACGCCATCAGAGCCTACATAGTGTTGAAGCACAGCAGTTGGGACGAGAATCTTTCGGAATCATGTTTTGCCTTCCGCAAGGTGATTCATGAGTCCACAGGATTTTTGCCATGTTTCCTCATGTTCGTGTACCACCTTAGCCAGCATGGTTCTGAGCACGCCCTTCTTAAAAGCTTGAATGCTTTTAAAGATGGAGAAGTACTGTTAGGTGTGAACAGTGATCATATCCGAGCCGTACAAGACCACATCCGAGCTAAGCTGGAAGAAGCCTATCACAAGGGAGCTCATCGTTACAACTTTCAGGATCGCTCCCGTGAGCTACTCCAGGGCCAGAAAGTTTTCGTGCATAATTTTGCCATGAGCAATGCAGTCAATCGATTTGCGGCTAAATTTGCTCCACGGTTTATTCCTGCAGTGGTTCGTTGCCATACTGGGAAAGTTTCTTATGGATTTGAGGATGAATCCGGTAAGTTCCTAGGTACCTTTTACGCTAAGGACATCCGATCCCATCCATAACTACCCCTGTCAAAATTCCTTATTTGCTCGGCTGAACTCAGGTTTTAGGTCGTCCCCACAATTGTTGCAAATTCCGGCTTACCGGCATTCTCCCATTCTCAGCTTCTAATTACCACCGTAGCATCTCCACCTTCTTTTGGGCTTTTCTACCCCTTTCTTTGTCTATTTCATTTTTAGGATGGAAGGACAGACGGACAGACAGGTCTCGAAACTAGTAGGGCTTTGTAAAATGGTTTTACAAAACCCTTGAAAGGATATTGAGACTGCTACGATTGCTACCAAAGCTACCGAAACAAGGGTCTTAGATGCATCCTGAAGTTCACAAAGTGGTCATGGCAGCAAAATAATGGAGTGACCATTTCACAGCCAGTATCAGAAGAGTAGCTGAAATACTATACTTAGAGATGAAAACCGATAACCTCTCCCAAGAAAGAAGGTCACAAAGTAAAATTGCCGTCCAGCGACATCAAGAAGAAAGGCTATACTAAAAAACGGGAGACGTTCTAAAAAGAATCAAATCAGCATGTGACTCATCGAAAATCAGCAAGGGTGTAAAATATGTTATAAGACAAAAATTACGCTAGACGAGCTCCTAGACTACATAGGTCATTATCGGAATGCTGGATCAGGGGTTTCACCAGCAAATTAACTCCTTTAAAAAGTGCCAAAATAAAGTCCACAGAGACGCCCAGCAAGAAAAAAGACATGATGTGAAACAAGAGAGAAAAAAGCCACAATGAAAACCCAGCAGCAGTTACTGCTCATAGAATCCCAAGAAGGGTGATTCTATGCAGAATTGCTGCAGGGTAACAGGGGAAATATAAAGCCCAAAATTTAAACACTGCTATTGAAGTAATACGACCAACACAGCTGAGCCACATACTGGTCGGATCCAGAGCAGAGGCCGACAATAAGGTAGCATTATGTGATGCAGTAAAGAAAGCACTCGGCAAAAGTGTAACTGTAGCCTTGCTTGAGACGATGGCAATCATCGAAATGAAAGACATTGATTCCACCACGGGCCATCAAACAGGAGCTCCCTAGCGGAGACATTTCAAAGTGAGGCTTACACTAGAAAACCATGGGGGACAAGGCATGATCATCATTGACTTGACCGAAAAGGACGCCAAAAAATTCTGAATAAGGGCAAAGCAAGAATAGGGTGGGCTGTCAGTAGGATACGACGAAGAGCAGCACCTCTTCAGTGCTTCAAATCCATTGGCTATGGGCACGCTGCACAAGTATGCAGAGAATCCGATAGGAGTTCTCTCTGGTACAAATGCAGTGAGATGGAAAATAAAAGAATAGAGTGTACAAAAAAGGCAAACTGCACCCTGTGCAAGGTTGCTGAACCTAGACCAGATCTTGGGCACGTTTTTGGATGAAGGAAATGTTGCGCGGTTCTGTCGCAGGAAGATAGGCCAATAGCATTTTTATCCAGAACTCTAAGAAAGGAAAAAGAAAATTACGCAGCAAATGAAAAAGAAACGCTGGTGATTATATGGGCCCTTAAATCATTGCGTAATTATCTTTATGGCTCTAGGAAAATCCATATTTTTACTGACCACCAGCCTTTAACTTATGCACTAAGCAAAAAAAATACTAACGCGAAAATAAAGAGATGGAAACCCATCCTCGAAGAGTATCAACACGGGTTGAAATACAACTCTGGAAAAGCAGATGTAGTAGCTGATGCACTGTCCAGACCTCCACAAGAAAGTAATATAACCTCACTTTCATAGCGATTCATAGCGATGACACCTCAGGCCAAAATCTTATATTATCAGTTGAGACCTCCATTAATGCATTCCGAACGCAGCTTATTTTAAAAATTGGTGAAACTACGAGCTATGCATGTGAACCAACGTTCCCAAATTATTGGACACATGTATTTTTTGAGCCAATGTATACACGTGAGACCTTCATTGGTATGCTTAAAAGGCATCTGAATCCAAGCGTCATCAATGGCATCATGGCAACCGAAGATACAATGGGAAAGATTAAGGATCTTTATGTCCTCTATTTCAGTAACTTCAAAATAAGGTTCCCGCAAAAAGAAGTCGAAAACATACGTGGTGAAATAGAGCAAAAGGAAATCATAGTGAAAGTCCATAAATGGGCACATTGAAGTGCAAAAGAAAATAGGAAACAAATTTGAGAAAGATACTACTTTCCGACAATGAATGCCAAAATCAAGAAAATAGTAAAACAATACGTCATATGCAAGCAAAACGAATATGATAGGCATCCCAACAGCCCTACACTCGGTAACACTCCAATCCCAGAATATCCAGGCCATATTATACATATAGGCATCTACCTGACAGAATCACATATAGTAATCACAGCCATTGATAAATTTTCTAAATTCGCCCAAACTAAAATATTAAGATCCCGAGCCATAGAGGATGTTCATCAGCCACTAAAACAACTCCTAATATTTTTTGGTATCCCTGAAAGCGTGGTAATAAATGGATAAAAATCTCTCAACTCCGCTTCAATTACTTTCATGATGCAAGATCAACTCGGAATAAAAATTTACCGCACACCAGCCTATAAAAGCGAGGTTAATGGGCAGATTGAGAGGTTCCATTCCAGTTTGACAGAGATAATGGGACGCCTTAAAACAGATGGGGCACATAGATCCTTTGAAGAACTCCTCGAAAGGTCGGTATATGAGTACAATTATAGAGTACACTCATCTACTGGAAAAAAACCAATCGAGGTTTTCTATGGAAAAATTTTCTCCACTGACCCCGAGATACTTGAAAAATCCCGTAAGGATAACCTTGACTAACTGAAAAAGACACAAGAAAATGATATCGCATATCATAACAAATCGCGACAGCCAATAAAAACTTACGAAGTAGGGGAGGTCATTTGTGTTAAAAATAAGAAACGTGGTGGTACTAAACTCTCACCAAGGTACAAGAGAGAAACCGCAGGGGAAATGCCGGTCGACAAGAGCACTCTTGGAGGCTAGCATTCTTTGGGGAGCGCCGCCCCCACGGATCCGAGGATATGGGGGGCGCCGTGAGGTTCCCTCCTGGGATGACAAGTAACGACTCTGATTGGATCTGGACTTCGCTTTGGACAACGAACTGGAATTGGTGCTTTGGCCTGGCGGATATGATGGTTTGGACCTAGTTGCGTTACGCAGTAGCACCGAGGTAACACTCGTGTGTGAACGGCTTCAATGCAACTATCATACCGTCTCCATCCAGGTAAAACCTTGGCAGGACTCGGAGTACGTTCGAAGTTTGCACCATTGGGTTGGTGGTGTAGGTTCGGTTGAGACGGACTCCCGATTAGCGCTGGTCTGGCTCTGAGCACTTGTCCCCATTAGTGCTTGTGCCAACCCTCGCATGGTCTCCCTGCTCTGAGAAGATAACCATGGCACCAAAAAGGCGACAACACACACGAATGGAGATAGCGGCTCCAAGGGGGGACCCAACAAAACTGGAGCACACAAAATCAAAAGACCACAAATACCCAGAAAAAGAAACAAAAAATAATAACGACGACGCAACCAGCGATTGCAGCAACGATGTCAACAGTACATCGCGAGCGGTACAAACAACGACAAAAACGAAGACTAACACAACAACAGTGAAGACGGACGAATAACGGAGAATACAGACTGAGATTCCTGCGGCGTTCGGGCGCAGCAAAAAAATGATGCGAACGCCCGAGCGTCCTATTAAGGAGAAACGGGAAACTCTGCAGGACACTTCATGTGTTTGAGCGGTGGGAGATAATATAAAGAGCACCGAAAATTCGATTGTCACTGCTGTGATCGTTACCGAACCGACCAATGCAAGGGTCGCAAATCCCGACATTGCAACGAAAAATCTAGAAGCCAACGAGGAGATTACGGCACTAAAAGCAAAGAATGACCAGACACTGAGTGAATGCACCGCCAAAGTTGAAAATGTGGCGGAAGTACTGCACTTGGAAACGGAATGCGATAACCACTCCCAAGGATGGTTGCAAGGTACAATTGCGGCCCAGCGATATGAAGAAGAAAGACTACTCCGAAAAGCGGGAGATGTTCTGAAAAGAATACAAGCTGCATGCGACTCCCCAAAAATCAGCAAAGCAGCAAAGGAAGGGCTACTTGAACTAGAAAAGCTCCTAGATCACATAGGGCACTATCGGAGAAGCTGGTTAAGGGCCGAACCCGAAGAGAAGGGTAAAGAGGCGCTTGGGGTGAAGTCCAATATAGCTCCACCATTAAACATCAATAATAAAATGGAGTCAATCCCAATTGAAGGAGATCGGCAAAAAAGAAGGAAGGAAGAGGCACTTGAAGGACGTCGAGCACTCGATCAGGGGTTCCAGACAGTGCTTACAAAAGGAGCGAAGGAAGCCGCAAAAACCTCCCTCAAAAAAAGCCAGAAAGTAAAGTTCGTACGGACGCCCAATTACAGAAAGGACCTGATGCAAAGCAGGAGAGGCAGAAGCCTCGAAGAATACCCCGGCAGCAGGCACTGCTTGTAAAGCCCCAAGATGGCCGATCCTACGCGGAAGTACTGCGGGACATCAGGGGAACGCAAGGCCCGAAGACACCAATACTGCCATTAAAGTAGTACGACCAACTCGGTCGGGCCACAAACTGGTCAAATTCGGAGCAGAGACCGGCAATAAAGAAGCATTCTGTGACGCAGTAAGGAAAGTCCTCGGCAAAAGCGCAACTATAGCCCCGCTTGAGCCGATGGCAACGATCGAAATACGAGACATAGACTGCGTGACGGATCTGGCCGAGGTAGAAGAGGCCATCAACAAGGAGTTTCCTAGCGTGGGAAGGATCAAAGCGAGACTGTCACGAGAAAACAACAGGGGACAACGCATGGCCATAGTTGACTTGACCGAAAAGGACGCCGAACAATTCCTGGACAAGGGCAAAGTACGAATAGGGTGGGTTGTCTGTAGGATACGGCGAAGAGCAATGCCTCTTCAATGTTTCAAATGCCTTGGTTATGGTCACACCACACAAGTATGCAAAGGACCCGATAGGAGTTCCCTATGTTAGAAATGCGGTGAAATGGGATATAAAAGAAAAGAGTATACGAAGGAGGCACACTGTATTCTTTGCAAGGATGCTGATCCAAAACTTGATTTTGGACACGTCTTGGGATCAGGAAAATGCCAGGTGTTCCAGGAAGCCCTAGCCAAGGCAAAATCAGATCTTCGATGACCCCGCATCCTGCAGCTAAACCTACACCGCAGTTCAACCACCAAAAATCTGCTTGAGCAGTTTGCGAGGGACATGAAAGCCGACTTCTTGCTGCTGAGTGAGCAACACCATAATAAAAGTCCTGCATTATGGTAATCTGATGAAACTGGTACTGCCGCTATCTGGGTTCGGAGCAGTGACTTTCAAGCGGAGAGTTGTGTGATGGTTTCGTGTGGGTTCGGTGCTCAGGAACCACCTTCTTTAGTGTGTACCTAACGCCTAACGAGTCGATATCACCTTTCCAAGCCAAGCCTAATGCTTTGGAGGGCGTTGTCTCGAACGCACAGGGCAAAGTGCCCGTTGGGGGCGACTTCAATGCTAAAGCAATCGAATGGGGCATGCCTCAGACGGATCCGCGGGGAAAATGAATCCTGGAAATGGCGGCCAGGACGGCCCTCGCCGAACTTAACTCCGGAAACACGCCTACTTTCCGTCGTATTGGCTGTGAGGGAACCATACCGGACGTGACATTCGCCTCGGAGTCCTTAGTATGGAGGATACACAACTGGAAAGTATTAGAGGACTACTCAGCAGTGATCATCAGTGCATTCTGCTTGAGATAAGTGATGCTGTCTCCCCACGCCCGTGCTCTCGGCCTTCTACAACTGGATGGAACATCGGAAGAATGGAGATCGAGAGGTTCGTCAAGGTTATCACAGCAGGTGAGCCACTGCAACGTGATTTGGAGGGGACGGAAGAAATTCAGAGGGGGCGCTTCCATGCTCCGTCGAAGACCCCGGCACGGCAAGCCCCCAGTGTAATGGTGGTCTACTGAAATCGCTGGAAAGCGGAGGGAGTGTCACAAGCTTCGACTTGAGGCTCAACGGGCGCGGAACCGCGACAAGGCATGCAACCAGGTGGCAGCATATAAGTCGGTCAGGAAATGCCTTTGCAAACGGATCAACAGTAGCAAGGCTCACTGCTGGCAAGACCTAGTGGACAGTGTGAACAAGGATCCGTGGGGTCTTGGCTACAAGCTGGTCATGGGGAAACTTGGTGCCCTACGGCAGCCATGTATACATGACGCGGAAAAGATGGACGCGATAGTGCGGGGACTCTTCCCATCCGTGTTGACGCTGTCCATGGTGAAACAGCAGTCGAGTGCCCACTCTTCACACAGCTGGGACTGGAGGAGGCAGTCTTCTCCTTGAAAGCGAGGAAGGTTCCAGGTCCAGGTGATGTTTCAGCTGAGGTGTTGCGGCTCGTCTATCACCATTGTCCTGACTTACTGCTCAGCACATTCAACGCTAGGGTACGGGGTTTTTCCGGTACGATGGAAGGTGGCGAGACTCGTGCTGATCAGCCAGAGGGAAGGGAAATCCTAAATCGCCGTCTGCATACTGCCCGTTATGCATGCTAGACACGGCTGGGAAAGTGCTAGAGAAACTCATCAAGGGAAGACTCACTGAAGCGATTTGTGCTGCTGGGGACCTATCTCCTCGGCAGTTTGGCTTTAGAGTAGGACGTTCTACCATTGATGCGATTGCAGAGGTGGTGAACGCGGCCCAAAAGGCAGAGGCGTATAGTCGCACCAAGCGACAGATCGTCCTGTTGGTGACACTCGACGTCAGGAATGCCTTCAACTCCGCTAGATGGGTGGGTATTCTGGACACGCTGGAAAACTCTTTTCAAGTTCCAGAATATCTAATGCGGCTTTTGAGGAACTACCTAAAGGACCGAAGCCTGCTTTACGACACGACACAGGGCCAACGAAGGATGGAAATTACATCGGGTGTTGCCCAGGGATCTATCCTTGGTCCGGACCTGTGGAACGTGTCTTACGACGGGCTACTGAGACTTGACATGCCAGATGAGTCGCGCTTGGTCGGCTATGCGGATGATGTTGCGGCTTTGGTCGCTGGACGCACCGTTGAACAAGCACAACTTAGGCTAGGTATGCTAATGCGCCCAGTGAGGGACTGGATGACTGCTCGCGGGCTGAGTTTAGCACTGGAGAAAACCGAAGTGGTCATCTTGACAAAAAAGAGAATCCCTAGAGTAAGGATGATCAGTATTGGAGATATACAAATCGAATCGAAGCCAGCGGTGAAGTACCTGGGGCTACTGATCGACTCAAAGATGAGTTTCTCTGAGCAAATCAGGGCAACGGCTGAGAAGGCTGCTTCGGGAATATCGGCCCTGAGTCGACTTATGGCCAACGTAGGGGGACCCAGCCCATCAAGAAGACACCTCTTGATGAGTGCTGTAGGGTCAGCGCTACTGTATGGAGCAGAGGTATGGGGCGACGCTCTCAGCAAGGAGGTATACCGAAAACGATTGGCACAGGTACAGAGAAGAGGAGCACTGAGAATTGCATCTTCGTATCCAACAGTCTCCGACTCGGCGGTGAGAGTTATTGCAGGCGTGATACCTGTCGCCCTCGTCGCTAGAGAGCGCTGCGCTATTTACCTGCGCCGAAACGAGGATGTGAGGGAGATAGTTGCCCGTGAGGAGAGACAGCGCTCGCTCAACGATTGGCAGCAGTCTTCGGTGAATTGCACGAAGGGAAAGTGGACTGCACGCCTCATCCCGGATGTGAGATCATGGCTGAATCGAAGGCATGGTGAGACAGACTTCTATCTGACCCAGCTTTTGAGCGGGCATGGGTGTTTTCAGTCTTACCTGCACAAGATCGGTAGGTTACGGTCTCCCGATTGTCGGTTTTGCCAAGGAGAGGAGGATAATGCCTGTCACTCAGTTTTTGCGTGTATAGAATGGGTCAGGCTTTGAAAGGAACCCTACAGGGAGACGGGAGAGCTCACCCCAGATAATATAGTTGCGGTGATGCTCGAATCGGTTGACAAATGGAACCAGGTGGCACATTATGCTCGGGCAGTCCTTAAAGATAAAAGGGACTCACACTGGCGGGGGGCGCTGGGGCTGGAGAATCGCTTGTCTGGCATTTCCTCTTTCCCTCTCCCCTCCCACTAGGAATGGGGCTCCCCAGCTTGAAGGTGCCCGACGGCGTAACAAAACGAGATCTGGCCCGAAGTAATGTGTCAAACGGTTCCAGGCTGGGTTCTCAGGCTGAGGGGGGAGGTGTTTAGTGGGTAGTTAAGTCACGCATGGGTGTCCCACACTCTGTGCATAAATAGCATTCACCTCCCTACCACAAAAAAAGGTACAAGAGAGAAATTGTAAAAAGGGACACACCATCTTTTGCTGGAACTGATTCAGGAAGATTAATCCACAAAATTGAAATAAAAATTTATTTTTACTTTCAGATTCCTCGCCGCAGTAGCATTTGCCAGTGTACAAATTATCGACTACTCGAGCACCCAAGTTTTGGTACTAAGAACTGGAACAGCCAAGGTCCAAGTGGGAAATCTTAAGTTGATCCGCATAATACCAATAGATCAATATAAAAGCTTCACGCAAAATGTTTCATCCACCCTGATAAACCCAATTCAACCCAGTAATCGTTTCTATTCCCTTCTTGATCACAAAATTAAACAGATACAACTTAATCAGCAATATTGACCAACAAAAAACCAAAAGATCACTAAATTTTATTGATTCTGCAATTAAATGGATCGCAGGAAACACTGATTGTGATGGTTATGTAATAACAAAAGGAAAAATTAACGAACCAATAGAAAAGAACAATAAACTGTTTCCCATTAATCAAAAGAGCAATGATAGAATTAACAGAATAACAAACATAACAAACGGAATTATCAACGCTACGAGTATAAAAAAAGATAGCATTTTTGAAAACACTTTGGCACTTAGCAAACAGTACAAAACAAGAATCATAAAAGAAGATCTAATTAACTTTGTTCAAGCCATTCAATTAGGGAAAGCAAATATTGCCGATCCAAGGATCTTTTCGAAACAGGAAGTAGAAAACATTTTAGAAAATCTTTCACAAAATCATGTACCGTATAATAATGTAAGGATGCAATGCTATTCGCAGATGTCAGTAATACGCAGAAATCGACTCATTTGTTTTATATTGTAAGAGTAACAACCACTTTTGAAATAAATTTCCAGACATTTTTTATTAGACATATATGTAAACAAGGATAATTTGGCGAACAAAATCGATGATCAATATATTTTAAAACATAAGGAAACAATTTTCGGCATTATATACAATTGTAAAACAATAAACTACATTTCAATTTGTAAGAAACAAAATATTAAAGAAATTAGTGACCTACCATGTATACAAGAAATGTTTAGTAATAAGATAAGTAATTGTATAAGAAAAACGGTCATCATTTACCATCATTAGAGGAATCAGCACCCGGCATTATTAAACAATTTCAACGGAACAATCAACACCAATGACACGGATCAAAGACTGTGCGGAAGCTACCTGATAAAATTCGACAACGCTCATGATCATCAGAGAAAAATTTACATCCACTGAAATGACAAGCATAGAAGCTTTACCACCTCTCATACAATCGGGTAATAGCGATCAGGATATTGAAGAAATTCTATCACTAGAATTGCTAAAGGAATTGACAATCAAAAGGTCAACGAGCCTGGTCATGTACTTTTCGCTGTGAATTTTTCTGAATTATTATTATCAACGTGGGTTTTTTTCTTGTATTGAAGCGGTCGGTTTGAGTAAAGTGATCCGATTGCGGATTGCGTCATTGTGCTAAAGGTGGTGCGTCTTGGCTAATGCGAGTGTAAACATCTTGCCAACCATAAATTTATTTGCCAAGAATTGAATTCTTGACCTTTGTCTTTTTTATTTGCGATTGTCGGTGCCATCTTTTAGTGCTCTGTGGACTTAAATGCAACTTTTGTAAAGTGATCAGTGTATTCATTGACTACTGGATTATTCGTGCCCCTGATAAGAGGCAAACATATGAGTGTACTTTCCACAAATTTTTTATTACCAAAAAACGCCTAGCGATAGGCAAAATTCGCTTTTAATATTTTATTTTTTAATTTTCATATCTCAATCCTAGAAACGTTTAACGCTAGAAACACGAAAAAATTTAATAAATACTTTTAACCTGAAGAAATTTATTCAAATTAAGCAGGTCGGACTTTTTGTGATTTTTTTTACAAATACCCTCGCGAAATTAATTTATTTATTTATTTCTGTGAGTTTCTTTTCTTTACTTCATTATAAATGGCTCTAAGTTCTCCAACATACGACATTAAATGTCAAAAGTGTAATAAACCCGAATTATTACGAGCCAAATTTATTGAGTGTGATGGATATTGTGCGAAGTCTTTCCACCTTAAATGCCTAGGCATCCCTGCATCCTTTTATGACATCCAGGTGAAATTCGATTCAAATATTTTCTTTCGATGTAATGACTGTCGCGGAATGACAATCTCAGATACGCTCAGAGTATTAAAAGAGCAATCAAAAATTTTACAAGAAATTCGCAGCAAAGTACGTACTCCTTCCATCAACGATAGGGATTGCCCAGTGAACAATCCTCCTGCACTATCGCCAACTTCTGCTGCCAAGAGCTCTGATGTGTATGCTGTGGTTGATACCAGCAAGTGAACCATTCCAAAGAAACCTCACCAGCAACTATCATCTGGTTCTCAAAAGCAACATCGTGTACGACAACTATAGCAACAAGCACAACCGAAACATATACAATATACATCTAATCAGCAGCAACCTGAACTTCTGCAGCCGGCTTTTATAACACCGCAACGGTTAGTGCTAGACGGGACAAGCCCAAAGTCTTCATGTCCTCCTGAAACCCCTGTTACAAGATTTGTAACTCAAGGTAATGCTGATACCGAATTGTTGATAAAAAATGTAGGCTAACCAGGATCTACATCCGCCAGCCGGGGGTCCTCAATTGGAGGCGATATGACGACAAGCATTACTGCGATGAACCCAGGCACCCCTGCGTGATATATCTCCACCAGTACAAATATTTCCCCTCGAGATTAGAATAAAGCACGTCAGTCGAAGACATCATCGCTCATATAAAGTACAAATTGAACTTTAGTCCTGAGTTGCTCCAGTGCACCAAGCTACACCTGATGGAAAGACGACCAGATTGATTGCATTTTTTTAAAAATCACTGTTCCAGCTAACCTAAGTATCTTGCCTCGTAAGGAATTCTGGCCACCTGGCGTATTCGTCAAAAAGTTCTCTCCGATTCATAAGCGGAACCATCCTGTGTCCTTTCGCTCCAGAAGAAACATCTCTTAGGCCTAGTAATTCATTCTTAACTTGTTATTACCAAAATGTTTTTGGTCTGAGGACTAAGACTACTGAATTTCGCATGTCTTTCATCCTTTTTCCCTAGAATATCATCTGTCTAACGGAAACATGGCTGACAAATAACATTAGTAATAGTGAGCTACTTTCAAACCATTCAGTCTTCTGCAGAGATAGAGACCATGATGCTACTGGTAAGTCTGATGGTGGAGGCATTCTAGTGGGTATACATGCTTCCCTTACCAGCAAACCCTGTGATAATTGCCCTCCATCTTCACCTGTTGAGTGTATAATTGTGCTAGTCTCTCTATCTGACTCTCTTTCCTTCCTCGTATCATCTGTGTATATCCCTTGTAACAGTCCTGCTATATTTTGCGAACATTTCTTTGCAGGATTCTCGAGCTACATTAATGCTAGTTTCTCTTCTACCTCTATATTGGTCTGTGGTGACTTCGATTTGCCCTCTATTATTTGGAATGATTTGTATGTCTCCATAGTTTCTGGCAGTAGCGTGTCTTTTGCTCTTCCTTCTTTTACTTCCCTCTGTTCTTTCACCGAATGCAACACTTTTCCCAATGCCAATAACAAATTGCTTGATCTTATTCTTTCCAACTTGTTACCTTCTTCTCTGTCCGCATTGGTGGCACTCTCATCCTTTGTCAAACCTGATCCTCACCATCCACCACTCTCTATTGAGCTTGCAATCACATCTTCTCGTTCTTTGAAGAATTCCTCACCTTCCCGCTTTAATTTTTTTAAAAGCCAATTTATCGAGCATGGAAGCTAACCTTAATGCCATGATGTGGTATTCCTTCTTCAGCAACCTCCACGTTGAAGATTGTGTTGATAAGCTCTATATGTTTCTTTTATCGTTAATCTCACAATTTACTCCTGTGTGTCCAGCAAGAAGACCTGAAGATGCTCCTTGGTTTAATTCAGATGTTGCCACTGCAATTAAAGCTGAAGATGCTGCCCGCAGAAAATTCTTATCCAATGGTCTTCCAATTAAAATTTAAAGAGCGTCATGCCACGGCCAAAAAAATTGCCACTTCTGCACTTCATGCATATGTTAACCGCATTGAAACTTCGTTAATGTCGAATCAAACTCGTGCGTTCTGGTCGTACGTAAAATCCTTAAGGACCTTTCATCATGCCCCTGTTAATTTTAGTCTAGATGGCGTGACATTGTCTTCTCCTCAAGAATCTTGTGAACTCTTCGCTTCTTACTTTTCTTCCTATTTCGGTAGAGCAATACATTCCCCTTCCTTCAACCAATCTTCTTGCGCTTTTTCCTGTACTAATTTTTGTACAAAACCCTTGCAGGTTGAGCAACTCTTAAATTACCTTGGCAACAGCACTAGTGTGGGCCCTGATGGCATTCCAAATTTTCTAGCAAAATCTTTATCTTCTTCGCTTTTTGTTCCCCTTTCAATTATTTTTAACTTGAGTTAATCCTGTAGGGTTTTCCTCACCCAATGGAAAATTGCCCACATTTTTCCTATTTTCAAATCTGGTGATCGTAATATCGTCTCAAACTATCGTCCTATTTCCGTTCTTCCTTGTTCAAGTAAAATTCTTGAAAAGATAGTTTTTGATTTGCTGTATCCACTTGTCCTCCTATCTTTAACGGATCAACAGCATGGTTTTGTCAGAGGCAGATCTACTCATACAAATTTACTTGCTTTTACCCATCATATTGCAGCTGCCCTCGATCAACAACAACAAATGGATGTTACTTTTACGGATTATTCTAAAGCCTTTGATTTAGTGGATCACTCTCTCCTATTTGAGAAACTTTTAAGGTTAAATGTCCCTAGTTGCCTCTTTTCCTGGCTTCTCTCCTATGTCCTGAATCGTCAATGAGTAGTCACTTTAAACTCTTGCTTCTCTTCTTCATTCCACCCGAGCTCGGGAGTTCCGCAAGGTTCAATACTTGGCCGCATACTATTTGTACTTTTTATCAATGATCTACCTTCTGTTATCACATCTCCCTGCCTCGGTTTATGCTGATAACTTCAAGTATTTTCGAGTTATTGATTCCCTTTTAGATTTGTTTATCCTCCAAACCGATCTTCCGTGTCTTAGTGACTGGTGTGAATCAAACTATCTCTCCTAAAATGTTTCCAAACGCCATCAGATGACATTCTCCTGTAAAAAATGTCCTCTTCTCTCAACGTATAGGCTTGTTGGTATCCCTTTTTTTTGTGGTAGGGAGGTGAAGGCATTTACGCCCGCCGAGTCTGGCAGTGTGGGACTCCCATGGAGGATACCCTTGGACTACCCACTAAACACCTCCCCTGTCAATCTGAGAACCTAGCCTGGAACCATTTGACACATTACTTCGGGCTAAGCCTCATTTCTCTATGCGTTTAGGCGCCACCAGGCTACAGGGATCCCTTTTCCAACGGAAGGAGGGGAAGGGAGAGGGATTTCTAGAAAAGAGACCCCTCCGCCCTGGACGCCTCCAGTCGCTCATATATTTTCCTTTTTATCTTAAGGACTGCCCGAGCGTAATGTGCCACACAGTTCCATTTGTCAACGGATGTGAGCATCTCTCCAGTGAGTTCATCCGGAGAGAGATCTTCCATTTCTTCAATGAGGTGACCGCGCTGCCTTTCCCACTTCTTGCATACAAAAAATAAGTGGTAGGCATCATCGATCTCTCCAGCACAGAATATGCAGTCAGGAGACCGTGACTTACCAATCTTGTGCATGTAAGACCGAAAGTATCCATGTCCACTCAGTAGCTGAGTTAGATAGAAGTCAGTCTCACCATGCCTTCGATTGAGCCACGGCCTCAGGTCACCAATAAGGCGTGCGGTCCACCTACCTTTTGTATCGCTCACCCAGGACTGTTGCCAATCACTGAGTGAGCGTTCTCGTTCTTCGTGGGCGACAGCATCTCTGTCGCATTCGTTCCTCCGCAGGTAGATTCTGCGGCGCTCCTTGGCAAGGAGGGCAATGGGTATCACTGTTGGTATCCCTTTGAGCAATGTAACCTCCTTCAAGGATTTTGGTGTGCTTTTCGATTGTAAACTGAAGTTTGATCTCCACATCTTTAATTATTAACAAAGCCTCTTTGGATTTATTTTACGTTCAGCTTCGTCAACATATCACATCCTGTATGTGTCTTTACTTCTCACTAGTACGTAGTCATTTGGAGTACTGCTTCCAAATTTCACGATGACCGACTTCATACTTTGAGCCTTCCTACCCTTGAGTCCAGGCGACCTTTCCTTGACGAATGTCTTTTGTTTAAGCTTCATTATTGCCTTTTACCTCAAAATTTATGCAGGCAAATAAATACATTCGACGCGGCTCGCCCTAATAGGTCCTTGCTTCAATTTCAGGTTCCGTATGCACGTACTAACACCTTCCTCAATTCTCCTTTGCTACGCTTACCTCGTGTGCACAACTAGCGAAGTCTTGGTACTCTACCACAATCTCTTGGCGTATTCAAAACTTCAATGAAAAATCAAATTTATAAATACTCCTATAAATCTTAATTTTTAATATCGTATTGTGATCTTTTTTCTTTAATTTCTGCCATATTTTGAATTCATATGTTTGTATTTATATTTTATATTAATTGACTGGTAATTGGACTACTAGTCTGTAAGTTGATTTCTGAAATAAATAAATCTCAACAACACAGGGCACTTGAACAGTATGAATTCAGAAAACAAAACCCATTCTTGGACTATTTATGGAATTTTGACAATCACAATCACTTTTCTAATTTTGGAGAAAATCAGAACTTACCTTTGCACTACCAGGAAAAATCAGGCATCAGAAAAACTCACAAACATTAAAGTTTCTTCACCTACCAATTCAAATGCGCCATAGGATTCATCCAAGGAAAAACTTTAACCTACCCCAACTTGAAACCTGAAAAAGCATTCACCGAGTTCCACTTTTCTGAGTGAGGACACCAAGAACTTAAGATGGGAGGACTTAACACCACTAGCTCCAACTTTCCGATATTCATCTCGTCACCTGATGCCCCAACAGTTCTGTCCAGCAACATATTCAAAACAACCAAAAATGACACCTTTCTGGGAACTAGACAATCATCAGCACCACGCGCATCCGATACCTGTCTGGGAATCTGCCGGTCACGTTCCGCGAACATCAACAAAGCGAGGTGACATTAGTTTCTAAGTAATAAGTAGTGAGTTGTTAACTTGTCCTCAAATTGGTAACAATAAAATTTATTTTTTTAATAAGAAAACCAAAGGAGTTTTCTTAACTTACATAAGTATAATAACTCCATAAAGTATCAAATCTTTATTATCTAGCCTAAAAATAAGCAGAGAAAAAATGTTTTTGCAGACCTGTGTGATTAGCAAACTTCTTCATTGACAAGAAAAGTGAATTAAATGGTGCTAGCATAATCTTCCCTTGGTAGCAACTGATGCGATGAAAATGTTATTGTTCTCATAATAATTTGAAATTGATTTGAACCTACTACATCCGGAAATGTAGACCAAACGTATATAAGTGGCTTCAAATTATCAAATGAGTAACCGAAATGCTAGCCAGACAACAATGAGTAAGCTAATACAGTAATTGCAATTCGCCCCTTAGCAGTCAGGTACCAAATGAGAAAAAAAAACATTCTACGATTACAAATTGTTCTCTTCAATAAATCTGCTCTGCCTTGGGGCGTATCCACAGTATCAAATATCATTAAAAAATTCAAATGGAAATTTTAAAAAACTGCCTCCGACGAAATTAGCCTGTCCTCTCGCTGATAATTGCGCTTACATGATACTTCAATTACGGAGGGATTTTTTCTGTCTACTTATTTTTACGAACAGTATCTCATTACTGTACCAAGCGATGTTACGGTGGATTTGACGGAGAGCTTGCTTGAAAGTTATTCGCTTCTGACGGCACCTTGTTGAATGGTATCAAGTTCAATTTGGTTGCGACCTCTTCTTCGCGCTAAATGCTGCTGTCTGTTGGCGCCCCGGAGCCTCCTTCCACTAAAAATATTTTCCATTGAGGACAATGTTTTGTTCGGTATATTTACAAATCGGGCGCTATTGTTTTGTGCTTCCGAAAAGTTTAATAGACATCAACATGCACATGCTATCCTACTAAATTTGTTGAACCGCTGATAGCATCTAAATAACGAGCTTGGCATCGTTTCAGCGACTGAAGTATGAATGTACGGAGCAAGGATGCACGAATTCAGTGGCAATCAGAAAGAAAACTGAAAATGCTACGGAGAACATTGAAATCGATTGTTTTTCCAAATCTACCATAATTTACCGAAAAAGAATCTACCAGCGCAAACTTTCCTTCTAAGTTGCCTGACTATTTCGTGAGGTTCATAAATTTGTAGAGACCAGATAACATTTTCAAGTATTCCAAAGAAACCAAATCAACGTATATTTAAACTTTTATTAAACATGCATAATACGAGTACGAGTATGTTGTCGCCAATCTTACCTAACTTCTCCGGAGGATATAATAAATCTTAGAAGCACAATTATATTAATTGGTTGTTTGGGAGATAGCTAACTAGTATTGCCAAGCAATTAATTAATTGATGAAATGGAAGAGATGATAGTCATATTTAATAATAGACGACTCCATTAATTATAAAGGTTTAATCGTTCGACGTGAGCATGCAATGTGTTAGTAGTTGGGCATGTTGTGGTTAGATGTGGAATATATTATCAAACGGAGGTGGCATTATGAAATTGATGATGTGATTACTTACAATTTCCTTGCATGTAACATGGCAGTATTCTCCTCGAGTTTCTCTGATGGAATTGCAACGATAAACGAATATGCGTGGCAATAGTTAATATCATTATCTTAGTAATATAATTCAATCTGAAATTTTACCAGTATTATTTTTGACTTCCTCAATTAAGTTATTAGTTCTAATTGAAATAAAATTAGTTTATTAATATCGATAAATAGTAATTTGATTTACGGTGGAGACCCTCTAAATCACAGTAATTGCAAGCGATTTATTTGGAACCGTTTGAGTATTGGTGTCTTCTAGGCTGATTTCTCGGGAGAAGTTTACCTCTTGCGAAATTTATATACATCGTGCAAGTTGTTTGTTTCAATTTGTACCAAATTTTCAGGCAAAGTATACTAACCAGCTAAATCGGCAGGGCAAAACGAAATGGCAGCCGTTTTAGACGAAAATCTATGAGTTCTGTTCTAAACAAAGTATAACTCAGATTTGGACAAAATTTGACACTCCACAATGAAAAATTCAAAGTTGAACCGTCTGAAACAAAATGGCGGCTGTTCAAAGAACAAAAAACATACGAAAACAGTTATTGTAGCTGTAACCGACCATGTAATGATTTCAGCTCGCTCTTTTATCCGGGATTTCTCGAGGAAATCGAATTCAACCTCTCAATGATTCAAAGACGTTAAGTCGCGAGCCATGCCAACGTATCGCACCCTTTTGGTAAACAGATTCGGACACTTGATAGTCTGTTACATAGTGGCTGCTGGTCGGCTGGCTAGTTGGAGAGAAATTTAGTTATGGATTGTACGATGAATTGAACTGCCGCTTGATTACAATTTTCAGCCACCGTCAAATTTTCCTGATTTGAAATACGCTCTAAATTTTCATAGATCTCGATGTTACTCTACCGATTCTGTACACTTGCATCCCAATCTCTATGCCGCCGCAGTGCCAATACCTAATCTACTCTACATCAAACGGAAATTAACTACACTAATAAAACTACGCAAACGCAACGAATGGCACCGCAAACCTGACCCGTTCTTCCTAAGAGAACGTTGCCAGCTGCCAGGAAGAAAAGACCGAGTTTTATCAAGCAATTCATGATTTTCATCGTTTGCAATCTCGACCTTTGTCTGCCTGTATGTTTGCTATGAAACTTCGTGGAAAGGTCAGAAGTGGTGACTTCTTGAAAGTTTTGGGGTGGAAAATTTTTTCAAAGGAGTTTAAGGGGGGTATAGAGAGGTAACTCTTCAAAAAAAATTTTCCACCATTGGTAGTCGAGTAGGGTGTCATTGGAAAGGTCTTAATAAAATCTTTTCAAAACAGATCCTAAAATTGCCTTACCTGTACCACGAGGGGCAGGACAAGGAGAAATGCTCGAACTTTTCGCGTACTCTCCTCGCGATTGGATACCTTTCATCCGAAAAATCTGGAAAAAATCATGAATGTGGGCCTTTATAAGTACAACAACATCAAATACGTGAGAAGTCGAAATTCACTCTACTTTGTTAGTAATAGCATGATTTATCGATTTTGCATTTTCTTGTATAAAATCTTAACGATGCCTTTAAATTCAATAAAATTCAGTACACAAATGATTATAAAGAAGAAGATTTACCTGTCCTGCAAGTTAGAAATAGTATTTATCGAAGTTATAGCCGTTTGAACTTTCATGTATTAGGTAAATTTCTCGAGAGAAATTTACCTATTGCGGAGAGCATCATATATATATATATATATATATATATATATATATATATATATATATATGTATATATATATATATATATATCTATATATATATATATATATATATATATATATATATATATATATATATATATATATATGGGATATAACGAAATTTGTGACCACGATAGAGGTCGCAATTTTGCTTCGATTTTCACCAAATTTTCAGGAAAGGTGTATTGGGTAATTATCTCGGTTAAGTTCGTGAACCAGCTATATCGGCCGGGCAAAAACAAAATGGCGGCCATTTTAGACGAAAAATCGTGATTTCTGTTCTGACCAAAGTATAGCTCCGATTTGGATGAAATTTGGTACAAAGGTTTATTGCTGTATGTGATGAATCTCATAATAAAAAATTCAAAGTCGGCACGGCAGAAACAAAATGGCGGCCGCTCAAAAGTCGAAAAACGTGCAAAATTTTGTTGTTGTAATAGTGGTCAAAGCTTTCAACAGATTTTCATGAAATTCGATAACTTGATAGAAATTATAAGTATCTAAAGAATTACGTGAAAAAATTGGAGGTCAGGTTGCAAAAAACAAAATGGCGGCCAGTTAAAGGGCAAAATTTCAAAGGCTTTTTAAAGTCGCAATTTTAATCCGACATATACAAAATTCGGTTTCAAGATAGACATTATTTAGGCCTACAGTCTTTGATATTTTGGTGATCATGCATGAGCAAATTTCAAAATGGCGGCCGTTTAAATATGCGTTTTTTTTCAGGTTTTTGTGGCCCTCTAGCGGTCACATTTTCCGGCGGATTTTGATGAAACTTGAGATTATGGATCTCTGTACTATGTTCTTGTATTATGCAGGAAATTATTAAAATTGAATGAAAAATAAAAAAGTCCAAAATTTAAAGCCTAATATTTTAAGCTGCCATTTTCTTTAAAAATTGAATTATTTTGCCCTGTCTAGAGTGAAACTTCTATTTGAACGAGATAGTACATTGATTGATGAGTTCCTAGCATACAAAGATTTAAAATAATCCAAAATAAAATGCATGCATTCAAAATGGCGGCCCCCAAAGGTCAGAAGGCAAGCGCAATTCGCTATTTTAGTGCCAACTGAAATAATGAATATTTTTCATGATAACGTTTTAAATGACTTTACTTGATAGAATTTATAAACCAGACCATTTTTAAGATATTGTAAAATCTTTTTAACAATCCCCTAAAAAAATTATAAAATCGCGACTTATCTGTCTGTCCGTCCGTTTGTTCGTGCGTCAAAACAAGTTTTCTCGCAAACCACATGAGCTAGAATGAGGAAATTTTCTACGTAGGTCAAAAGTGGTGCCTCTTGAAATTTGCAGTGCAAGAAAATATTTTAAGGTATTTTAAGGGGGGTCTCCCCATACAGGGGGGTGGCATACAATTTTTTTTATTTCTGTAGCAGCCAAGATTCTCAACAGATTCCGTTGAAACTTGAAATTATAAGTTATTAACGCAAGTTAATTTAATTTAATTATGCAAATCGAATGACAAATGAAAAAGTCGAAAATTTACAGCTTAATATTTTTAGCAGCCGATTTCAATAAAAATTGAAATGACGGCCCTCATAGTTCAGAAAAAAATTGAAAATGTATATATTAATGGCAACGCAAGTGCTGATTAAACTTTTATGGAAATCTTTTGAAATGAACTATTCGAGCTATTTAAGCCTTTGTGTGGTTACCACTGTGAACTGTGAAAACAGCAGATGCGAGAAGAGCGAAACCGGTATTTATATGTTTACAACAATATGTAATCCATACACATGCAACTCAATTTAATTAGCAAAATATTTGCGCCCCGATAAAAGGTCTCTAAGAACGAACGTGGCCAGATTTTTTTTATGTTAATAAATACCCATGTGGTACTACGAAAATCGCAGAAAGAAGTTGAGTAGTAGGCAAGCCAAATTTTTTTTCGAAGCTTTATGCTACATACGAGAAATTTACCGTTCCGGCTGGTGCTGCCAACGGGGATTTTTTTTTTTTTTGTGGTAAGGAGGTGAATGCCATTTACATACACAACTGGACTACCCACTAAACACCTCCCCTGTCAACCTGAGAACCCAGCCTGGAACCATTTGACACATTACTTCGGGCCAGATCTCGTTTTGTTACGCCGTGAGCCACCTTCAAGCTGGGGAGTCCCTTTCCTAGCGGGAGGGGAGGACGAAATGCCAGAAGAGCGATTCCCCAGCCCCAGCGCCCGGCTGCTGTGAGTCCCTTTTATATTTTAGGACTGCCCGAGCATAATGTGCCGCCTGGTTCCATTTCTCAACCGATTCGAGCATCACCGCAACTATATTATCCGGGGTGAGCTCTCCCGTCTCCCTGTAGAGTTCGCTTCGCAGCCTGACCCATTTTGTACACGTGAAAAATGTGTGACAGGCATTGTCCTTCTCTCCTGGGCAAAATCGACAATTGGGGGACCGTGACTTACCGATCTTGTGCAGGTAAGACTGAAAACACCCATGCCCGCTCAAAAGCTGGGTCAGATAGAAGTCAGTCTCACCATGCCTTCGATTTAGCCACGGTCTCACATCCGGGATGAGGCGCGCAGTTCACCTTTCCTTCGTGCAATTGACCCAAGATTGCTGCCAATCGTTGAGCGAGCGCTGTCTCTCCTCGCGGACAACCATCTCCCTCGCATCCTCGTTTCAGTGCAGGTAAATAGCCCGGCGCTCTCTAGCAAGGAGGGCGACAGGTATCATGCCTGCAATAACTCTCACCACCCAGTCAGAGACTTCTGGATACGAAGATGCAATTCTCAGTGCTCCTCTTCTCTGTACCTGTGCCAAGCGTTTTCGGTATACCTCCTTGCTGAGAGCGTCGCCCCATACCTCTGCTCCGTACAGTAGCACCGACCCTACAGCACTCACCGAAAGGCATCTTCTTGATGGGCTGAGTCCCCCTACGTTCCGCGCCCATTGAGCCTCACGTCGAAGCTTGTGACACTCTCTATGGTTCCCTCACAGCCAATACGGCAGAAAGTCAGCGTATTTCCGGAGTTTGTTACGACGAGGGCCATCCCGGCCGCCATTCCAAGGACTCATTTCCCCCGTGGATCCGTCTGAGGCATACCCCATTCGATTGCTTTAGCGTTGAAGTCACCCCCAACGAGCACTTTGCCCTCTGCGCTCAAGGCAGTGCATTTTTAACATAGGGAACTCCTATCGGCTCCTTTGTATACTTGTGTGGTGTGACCATATCCAAGGCATTTGAAACATTGAAGAGGCGTTGCTCTTTGCCGTATCCTATTGACAATCCGCCCTATTCGTACTTTGTCCTTGTTCAGGAATCGTTCGGCGTCCTTTTCGGTCAAGCCAATTATGGCCATGCGTTGTCCCCTGTTGTTTTCTGGTGTCAGTCTCGCTTTGATCCTTCCCACGCTAGGGAACTCCCTTTTGATGGCCTCTTCTACCTCGGCCAGATCCGTCACGCAGTCGATGTCTCTTATTTTGATCGTTGCCATCGGCTCGAGTGGGGCTGTAGTTGCGCTTTTGCCGAGGACTTTCTTTACTGCGTCGCAGAATGCTTCTTTATTGCCGGCCTTTGCTCCGAATTTGACCAGTTTGTGGCCCGACCGCGTTGGTCGTACTACTTTAATGGTATTATTGGTGTCTTCGGGCCTTACGTTTCCCCTGATGTCCCACAGTACCTCTGCGTGGGATCGGCCATCTTGAGGCTTTACGAGCAGTGCCTGCTACTGGAGTCTTCGTCGGGGCTTCTGTTTCTTCTGTTTTGCATCAGGTCCTTTTTCTGGTTGGGCGTCCGTACGAACTTTACTTTCTGGCTTTTTTTGAAGGAGTTTCTTTGCGGCTTTCTTCGCTCCTTTTGTAAGCACTGTCTGGAACCCGTGATCTGAACTTTCACGTATTACTATGGAACAGTACGCACGCCAGGGAACAATATGCGCTTTTTACCAACTCACACACTACATGTTTGCTAGGATTTGCATGAACGTTTCAGGAAGGATAAGTATCATGAATGTCTTTGAGAATTGGTTCAGCTAGTGGTGTCAGTACTCGCAAACCGAAATAGTGGCTGTTGTAAATGCGAAGATTGAAAATTTTTGAGTTACAAGTATTTTTCCCCAACTTCAACGTGCTTTTAACACTTAATTCAATTTAATGAATGACTGAAGATGAGTACTTACAATAAATACTCATAGGTGGAATAAGCCGAGGAGGTAGGGGGAAGCTCCTAACAGAAGGACTTTGCAACCATTCTAGAGTTGGAAAAAAATTTTCTGATGCCATGAATTGATGAACCCAGTACAGGGGAATGGCCCCTGAAAAAAAACTTCATCAAACGTAGCCGATATGAGTTTCAAATGAAAGGTCTTTATGAGAGCTTTTCAAAGCAGTTCTTCAGCTGACAGTTTTTGCTCCAGTGGGGGCACATTGGGAGAAATACTCGAAAAATGTGTCCCCCCCCTCGCTATTGGACACAATCTGAAAAAATTATCAAAGGCGACATTTATGAGTATAGCAATAACAAATACCTCAGAAGTCAAAATTCGTTCAACTTTGTTAATAATAGTATGAACTTCAAACTTCACATTTACTGCTATAAAATCGCATGGATGCCTTTAAACCCAACAAAACTTGATACTTAAGTAGTCTTACATAAGATCCTAATACTCTGTAAGTTTGATGAAATTCATATCATATTGATGGAGTTATATCCATTTGAAATTTCTCGAATTACAACAATAACATACTATTTGGGTATTTTATGGACTTTCCATCGAACCAGACGCTGAAGTTTTGATTTGATCTTCTAAACATTTTCAGATTAGATCGATGACATAAATGCTTTTGGGATTTCATGATTTGAGTGATTTTTGTTACTTGAAAATGAAGAAACAATGGATTTTCTTCTAAATGAGCAAATCTCTTTGACATGTTTCTTGAGTTTATTCGTTGCTGATGATTACATTTTGTAAGTTGAGTACAAAACCCGTCTAAAATGAGCGTAAGTCTGTCTACCCAACTTGTTAATATTTGCACGTTATTCGTTCTCGTATTTATTACTAAGACTAGAAATAGTGTTGCATGTTCTCACGTTTTAATAAAGTTTTTCGTTAAATTTTATTTAAGTGTGAAAGATAGAAAAACCGTTTTTCAAATTTTGCTTTGTCTTCATAAGTTCTTAGAACACATGAAAAACGGGCTAAGAAAACGTATATCTTTTCCTTCTTAAAACTGAATCTATAGTAAATACATATTATCTGCACATTGACTTTCTTGCGTTAATTGTAATTTACATTTATGACTTATAAACTTAATATTTTTTCTTGCTTTAGTTTCAATTTAATTTTTTTTTTTAAACTTTACCAGCTGTTTCCTATATTTGGAGTATTCGTTTTTTTGTTTTATTGCTTTTTGATTTATTCCTTCAAATCTATTGAGTTGATGTAAATGTTGAAACGAAACTGTAAATATTGATATTGTTGTTGTATGAGAGTATTCTCAGTAATCTTTTTGCATTGATATAAATTCAAATCTTTCGCTAGGCATTATTTTTCTTACAAAAACATATTTCATTTGAACTATCTCTGCTAGGTATAGGATGCTAACTGGAATACTCTTTAGTGCAATCGCACGCAAATTAACGAGGACATATTTTGGATTAACTGTTCATGCCTGATGTCGCACTTAAAACACGGTTCTATAAAGAGGACACAAAAAAAAAAAACACTTTCTCTAAACTTTAACCCTTTACGGCGCTGAGTAGCAGATCTGCATCATACTCTTCAAACTAGCAAAATCGTTCAAAGCAACGAATAAAATACCTTTCAACGCAGCAATGCATATCTGCAGCAAAGCATTCTATTGAATTATTTCCCCACGTTTGTGCTAGACGGTGTTATTTGTAATTTTTGGCCACTTGAAGTGACGGAGCCCTTAGAACCGGTTTGTGTTGTTCGCGCATAATTTTCGTTGTTTTTTTTGAGTGGTTATATTAGAAATATTGACATGAAATTACTGCACAGTAAAGGTTAGTTATTGGTTTTTGCTAAGAACATGCAATTTAAATGTTTAGATTGTTTTTAGAGAGATACTCTCAAGTTTTGTTTTGATGCAGTAATGTAACACTGCGCTAAACTGTTATATTTTATTTCTTTTTTCGTGAGAGGAATATTTTTTCTTTTCAGGCTCAATATGAGTTTGAGGTTTCCGCGTTGAGGCTCTAGGCCTTTGTCAACTGTCGAATTAGAAACTATTCTAAGCCAATGGCAAGATAGTGAGGATGGCTTAGACTTTTCAGACGACGACGATGTAGCCGATCCATCGTACATGTTGGAAAATCGAAATTTACGCCAAGATTTGGATGAGGAACCAGAAATACTCTTTCTAGAAGATCAGGAAGATGACATCTTGCTACGCAGCTCTGAGACCAGTACAAGCACTACAGTTCAACCATGTGAGATACTGCCTGCTGTTTCAGTACCCAGTACCAGCTCCAAAGTCAACACAACTTCACGAAGCGCATGTGATCCCAAAACGAATATCATATGGAAAAATAAAAAATTAGAGCAAAATGAAGACCAGATGACGTTTTGGGGATCTTCCAAGTTATCAAATGAAATACTGGAATTACAGATGCCTTACCAGGTATTTTCTTACTTATTTACTGACGACATTGTGGACCTCATAAGAGACGAAACAAACCTGTACAGCGTGCAAAAAGATGCCAGTAGACCTATAAATGTTACAATCCAGGAAATAAGACAGTTTATTGGAATTATTTACTACATGTCCATAATTGCCCTGCCCAATGTTCGAATGTACTGGTCACAGAAATACGGCTATGCCAACATACGCGAGATAATGACACTAAAACGGCTCGAGTTTCTGAAGCAAGTACTACACTTCAATGATAACTCTAAAATGTTACCGTATAGTCAACCAAATTTTGATCGACTTTATAAAATCAGGCCAATAATTGAAAAGCTGAATCATAACTTTAGAAAAGTGCCTCTAGAACAACATTTGTCTGTTGATGAACATATGTGTTCAACCAATGCACGAAGTGCTTTAAAGCAATATTTGGTAGACAAACGCCACAAAAGGGGGTTCAAACTGTTCGTTATTTGTGGTGCAAGTGGATATGGCTACAAATTTGAAGTTTACAGTGGCCAAGAGAATATATGCGCAGATGACGAGCCTCAATTAGGTGCCTCATCTAATGTAGTGGTCCGACTTGCCAGAGAGATTCCTGCCAACCAAAACTATAGACCGGTTTTTGATAACTATTATACATCGCTACCCTTGGTTGAATTCTTGTCACACCGTGGTATATTAGCTTTCGGCACCGTTCGGAGAAACCGGATCCCGAACTGTAAACTTCCAGAAGAAAAACAGCAGAAAAAACAGCCTAGAGGCACATCGATTGAACAGGTTGCAAGCTATAATGGTATTGACATATCGGTGGTGGCCTGGAGAGATAATAAAATTGTGAATCTAGCATCCAACTTTGCTGGCAAAAATCCCACATCTATCGTAGGTAGATCCGACAGGTCGCAAAAGAAACAAATCAATGTTGAACGACCCTTTATTGTGGCAGAATATAATCGTCACATGGGAGGTGTAGACCTCATGGACTCCGTAATGGGTCATTATAAAATTAGACTTCGGAGCAAACGTTGGTTTATAAGGCTCTTTTACCATTTCCTGGACATGACCATGACTAATTCTTGGCTATTGTATAGAAAAATTCATGCTGACACGGAAAATAATGTCAAGGTGCTAAATTCTGCTGATTTCCGACTAGAAGTTGCTGAAACTTAAGCCAAATATAAAAGTACGAACCGGCTGGAGCGTACTAGCGATGTAGAAGCACTCATCTAGGACAAAAAGAAAAAAAGGCCTTGTCAGTACATCCCGCCAAAAGATATCAGATTGGATCAGTTAGGGCACTGGCCCATTTGGACCGACAAAAGGCTTCGGTGCAAATATCCAGGATGTACTGGAACAGCCCAAACGGAATGTGAAAAGTGTGGCGTAGCCTAATGTTTTCATAAAAACAATAACTGTTTCCGTTCTTTCCACAGTTCGTGAATATTAATATGTTTTTACCCGATGATGCACATCTGCATCTCATTGTTTTTTTTTCAAAAATAAATACCTTTTCTTACATATGATTTCTTTCGCTATTTTTAACCGTTATTATATAGCTCATCTTAACATATTTTCAATTAAAAAAAACAAAAACACGTTCTTGCGCCGTAAAGGGTTAATACAGAAACTTTATTTAAAAAAAAACGTTTAAATAATTAATTCTCGCAACAATTTATAAACAATAATGATTCGATTCACAATTCAATTTAGCAATCACGAAGACTTATTTTTCAAAAGAGATATTTCCGCACTGATCAATTTACCAAATCAGACTGAGTTGAAATTCAAATCGCCGAGCAGTAACAAAATTTTCAAACAAAAGAAATTAATTCAGACAGAGGATTTTGGTACTTTTTCTTTAACAAATTGAGTTGTCTCTATCTAATTATTTACAATAATTGTCATTGTGAATGAACTGAAGGCCGGAAATCAGTGGGAAAACCGAGGAAACGCTGGTCTGACTCGGTCGACAAAGAGTTCATCGCTGCTCGAATTGCGAAATCGGAAGACGCGGTCAATGAACCCAGACAGTTGGAGGCGCTGTTTGCAGGAAGCGAAGGCCCGAAAGGGGTTTTAGTGCTAAGAAGGAGACGAGACGGCAGAAGTTGTTCCGAAAGTGACAGTGCTAAGACAATAATCTTTAATTGGTTCATCTGGTTGTGGCCTATAAACGATTTTCTGGTAATTTGCATCTTGAGAATGCATGTTCACCTGCTGTAACATTTTAGTAATATCAGCCATCATTGCGAAACGCTTTAGTCCCCAATTTATGATAATCGATGTCATGCTATTGTGGATGGTCGGTCCAGTTAATAACGTATCGTTGAAGGACGGACCAGAACTTGTCTTCCGTGAGGCGTCAAACACCACTCGCAACTTTGTTGACGTACTTTCTTTAAGTACAGCACGATGTGGCAAAAAATTGGCTTTTTCCGTTTTCATACGTCACTTCCTAAAAATAAAGAACTCCTTTCATATGGCCCAAATCTATGTATTCTTCAATTACTGCCGAATATTCTTCCCGGAGTTTTCTATTTCCCGCAAAGCGCCTTCGTAGATGCAATAAGCTTGTCATTGCATTGACCCTAGGACAAACTAGTGAATGCTGGCTAACTAGACCTTTAAAAGGTAATCGAACTCGGTACCGCCCGTTCAGTTGTCTTCGCGCATTTGCTTTGTAATGCTGCTCACAGGCTTCCTCCTCTTGCGTAATATTGTTGCCAACTCCAATTTCTTCTATCACCCAAAATCGTTTTAGCTGTTCGCTGATTTCCACGTTTCCATTTGTTTCTATTTAAAAAGTGTGAATTGTTTGCACATTATCACCATCAACTTTCCCTGATATTATCCAGCCTAGTTTGGTGCACTGCAAAACTGGGCCTAGTTTCAATTTTTGAACTCTTCCGAGTATAATTTGGGCATAAACATCTGCTCCCAATAGAAGATCAATTTTGTTTGGCTGATCAAAGTGAGGATCCCCCCCCTAATAACGAAATGGCCCTTAAAAATTTTTTTTAATCAAAGGTAGTCGAGTGGGGTATCAAATAAAAGGTCTTGATTAGAAGGGGAAGGCAAAATGTACCAAAAATTTGTGTCCCCCCCCCTCGCGATTGGACACCTTTCAGCCGAAAAATCTGAACATTATCACGAATATGGGTCTCTATGAGTACAAGGGCAACAAATACCTTAGAAATTGAAATTCACTCAACTTTGTTAATAATATGATTTGTAGATTTTACATTTTTGCCCATAAAATCAAAACGCTACCTTTAAACTTCTTGAAACTTTGCGATTGTATAGACTGATATAAGTTATAAACGTTTAAAAAATTGAATTGAAATCGAATCATAATCAAGTGAGTTATAGCCATTTCAATTGTATGGAATTACAACAACAATAACACGTGCTTATGGTTGATATAGGGTTTTCCAATAAGAGGTGTTATTTTGATATAAGAGAAAAATGCCATTTTTTAATACGAATGATCGGATGTTTATCTCACTATAAAGAAGAATATATGCCGTTAATAGCATAAAATAACATCAGGCAAATAATCACCACGACACGCTTACAGGGCCATATCCTTTTCATGAAATTTTCCATAACCAAATCGCAAAGTGGCTGCCCTATGTCCTCGATAGCCTCACGAATTTATCTTTGAGGTCTTGAATCTACGCTGGGCTGTTGGCGTAGGCCTTCTTTTTCACTTGACCCCAAGGGAAGAAGTCGCAAGGTGTTATATCACAAGATCTATTCAAAATAACACCTCTTATTGGAAAACCCTATATATTTAAATTGACTTAGGCACTTTTATTTTCTTTCATTTTTCATGAAAATTTAAGGAATAGTGATTAACTTGAACATGTTCAATTGGCCGAGCATTCAAAAAAATCAGTTAAGCTAGATCAGAATGGCGGCAGCACTGTGCTCATGAAAAAACTGTGCATCTTTTGCATAAATTTGAACGATTTAATATCCAAAACTTGTTTCTAACCCTAGGTTGTTTACAAAGACCTTCTGGTAGGAGCACTCTCCTGCTAACTCAACTTGTTTATATTAAACCTTTGTGAAATGGGGCAACGACACACTTTAGTATAAAGTATTGGGTCACAATTTGTCGCAAATCAGTTCACCACTATGCGGATAAGGAGACAAGTATATAATTTGAAATATCAATGAAAACTTATACTGCGTCCCAATAGTAATGTGGAATAATATTATATTCGACTTGTATAAAATTGATTGGCGGTGCACAATATTTCTTATTGAAGTGTATTCGAATTTGTTATTCAAAGTACTATGGAATACACAATATATGTTTCAAATGTATTTATATCGATTATTATAACCGATTTGTGCAACGTATAAAAAGTAGTTTGGAAATGAAGAAAGATGGAAAATGCACTTACCGGACCTTTATGCCGTTGTTACTTGTCCTTGCACTCACAAAAATTAACCGCATGACCGATATTTATTTAGAGCAGTCTTCACTACTCATTTCAGCATATTTTTCTAAGTTCTAGTTTACAGTTCTAATTCTATGGATCCACGAAGGATCCGGCTCGGCGGACCAAAAAATGTTGCACTAAAAACACGGTTCTATAAAGAAAACACAAAAAAACACTTTCTCTAAACTTTAATACAAACAATTTATTTCAAAAAAACGTTTAAATAATAAAGTCGCGATTCGATTCACAGCTCAATTTAACGATCGCAAAGACATATTTTTCAAAAGAGATATTTCCGCACTGATCAATCTCCTAAATGAGACTGAACTGATATTCGAATTGCTCAGCAGTACCAAAATTCTCAAACAAAAGAAAACAATTCAGACAAAGGATTTCGGTACTTTTTCTTTAACAAATTGAGTTGTCTCTATCTAACTATTTACCATAATTGTCATTGTGAATATTAAGATATGTTATGTTTTCAAGTCTACTATTCTGAATAACAATCTCTTATTGCCATTAATATTGACATTTTCATTTTAAAATGTCATAATTGTTTATTATTTTTACAAGTAATAATGTTTGAAGTGCAAATGTGACCGGGGTTCGTGGTTTCTGCTGTTTTATCAGATGAGTAGCTTCATTGGGTTTTATTTAACAACAATTCTTTGCATGTTTTCTTTTCTATTTCAGATCATGGTGCAAACTGGATGGAATTGAAGTTTGCAAAAACGACTGGAGAGGAACACCAGAGGTACACAAGTACGGATTCACGCGCTTCCAACAGGTAATGATGATAGAATGGTACATAGAACTATTTACGCAATAACATTTAGAAAGACATACAACCACCACCGAATAGAGTTATTAGAGTCTATCTTCATTTTATCTGAATAAATGTAAACTATAATATTAAATGTTGGTAGCCTCAAATATAAAGCAGTGCAAAAAGTGTATCAGAATGAAACAAGTTGGGTAAACAGACCTACGCTCATGTCAGAAGGGTTTTGTATTCAATTTTCAAAATGCAGTCACCAGATTGAATAAAGTCAAGAAGCATGTCAATGACGATTTTATTGGAGAAACTATGAAATTCGAATATCATACTATTATTAACAAAGTTGAACGAATTTAGACTTCTGAGGTTTTTGTTATTGTTACACTCATAAATATCTCCCTTGATAATTATTTCAGATGTCCATTCGCGAGGGAGGAAACACATTTTTCATGTATTTCACCCCTGTGCCCCACTGAAGCAAAAACTAACAGTTTAAGAACTGTTTTGAAAAGCTCCCATGAAAACTTTCATTTCATACTCATATCGGCTACGTTTGATGAATTTTTTTTCAGGGGCCACTCTCCTGTACTGTTATCATCGATTAATAGCCAATTTTTTTCGAATCCTAGAGTTGTTACAAAGCCCTTTTGCTAGAAGCTCCCTCCCACCTCCTTGACTTGTTTCCCTTATGAGTATTAATTGTAGGTACTCATCTGACGTCATTCATTAAATTGAATCAAGTGTTCAAAGCATGCACCTTAAACGTTGAAGTTGGGAAAAAATAACTAAAAATTATTCAATCTTCGCATTTAAAACAGCCACTATTTTGTTTTACGATTACTGATACCACTAGCTGAACTGATTCTCAAAGGTATTCATGACACCTATCATTCCTGAAATTTTCATGCAAATCCTAGCAAAACTGTGGTGCCTGAGTCGGTAAAAAGCGCATGTTGTTCCATAGCCATATGTTGCCATACTAATACATGCAGGGCATATTGTTCCATAGTAATACAGGAAAATTCAAACCACTATAACTTCGCTAAATATGATTCAATCTTTATGAAACTTGCAAGTTAATTAATCTTATAAATAATCATTTGTGTACTGAATTTCATAGAATTTAAGGGTACCATTAAGATTTTATTCAAGAAAACATAAAATCGATAAATCATACTATTACTAACAAAGTTGAGTGAATTTGCGACTTCTCATGTATTTGTTATTGTTGTACTCATCAAGGCCTACATTCTTGATTTTTTTCAGATTTTTCGGATCACAGGTGTCCAATCGCGAGGGGGGGGACCCAAATTTTCCGTGTAGTTCCCCTCCCTTAGCGCCCGTCGAAGCAAACTTTGCCAAACTAAGACCTGTTTTGAAAAGTTCTCATCATGGCCTTTCATGTGATACCCATATCGGCTACCTTCAATGAAATTTTTTTTTCGGGGGGTCACACCCCTATATGGGGAGACCCCCCTTAAATACCTCATAAAATTTTTTTGTACTTGAACTTTGAAGAGAGCACCACTTTACATCTACATACGTAGTTTCCGAGAAAAACTGCTGTGACACACGGACAGACAGACAGACGGACAGACAGGACGCGATTTTAGAAGGGTTTTGTAAAATTATTTTACAAAACCCTAAAAATACTATCATACTACACTTAAGCGAATTTTTCTCCCCGATATGCCAGCTATTACTTTCCCAGCAGACAAAAGATAAACTTCGATTAAGCTTTATCCTGAGACGTAATTGTAGGCATTCAAAATTACATCAGCTGAAAATCAACGTCGATGAGCTCTCCCTCTAGGCGGAAATTTATGAGGCACTCTTGCAGAAGCTGCTGCATGCGTTTTAATTTCTTCATGACTGTTATGATCATCTATCAGTACTAGATAGATAACTGCACCCATAAACTATCAAGCATTGTTGCTGACTGAACATGCTTTTTTGCTGGTTCGACCAGTAACAGACTCTCTGTTCGTTCCCGCTCGACCACTACAATGCGGGTGCCAAGTTGAATTTTTGTGATACTTGCACCTTGAATGGAATGTAAAATGCGTATTCAGAGTGACTCGCTGGTATTCAAATACATTATACAGCAGCACCTTGAAAACACGCTGCATTTACATTTTCCCTATTGCACTACAAATTCAGCCACTTGTCGCTGAATAATTCGTCCTGACTTTGTTACGCACTCAAAGTCAAAAGCGCTTTCAAACAATGAAAATACTAAAATGTAATGGTCTGAATGGCGCTCTATATTTATACATAATTAATTAAAAACTTTAATCAAAAAAATAATATCAGATTCGATTTGATTAAATTTATTACATTTTTTACTGTTACGAGAGGAATTTCTCTAACGAATAGAAAACAATCTTGATCCACTGCAACTAAACTCTTCGAAAATAAAAGAAAATATAATAGTGGAAGCAACAATCTCATACAAGTTTTGATAAAAAAGGTAACAACTTTGTACAAATTTTAATAGAAAATGTAACAGTGGAAACAACAACATCGTACAAACTGTTCCAATACAACAACCATACATCGAAACATTGATCGTAAATATCCTAGACACCTGCCTGAACTAAAATAAGGTTGATGCACATCAAGAACATATGTCACTGGCAATGGCAAAGGGGCCTTCAAATTGAATTCTTTCCCACGCTTTTGGGAAAGACAATTTCACTGAACAAGCAAAATTAATGCATGTAAACAGCGAAGCAGGCAAGGAAAATTCAAGTGACTACTAAACGTTGCTTCGTGAGGTTGGCTTTACTCTCACCGACTTTTTAAAAGCTAGTTGGCATTTGACCTAGCTTGACTGTTTAGATTGGTGCCCAGTACTTTTCAAACAAACCGTTCTCTCTGGTTTGCCAAATTGGCTCAGAAAGTTTACCTCTTCCTGGTTAGCCCGTTGGTCCAAAAAGAGGGAAGTGACTACCATTCGTTGCTTCGTATTGTTGGCTTTGTCCACACAGATTATTTGAAAACCAGTTGGCCTTGCGCCTAATTAAGTCTAGTTGGCTTAAGTGCCTAGACATATTTCATTTAACCTTTTCTGCTGATTAGCTTTGCCCGACAGGATCGCCTAGAGGAAACCAGTTGGCTTGCGCCTGTGTTAAATCAAGTTGGCTTAAGTGCCTTGACATAGTTCATTTAACCTTTCTGCTGGTTGGCTTTGCCCAGCAGGATCGTCTGGAGGAAGAAGTCAGCAGAAAGCGTCCCAACAACGCCACCCTGGACAGGTGGCCCCCGACAAAAAAGGCAACAATCCCAGGCAACCAGAGCACCAACAGATTCCTGCAGCTCAAATCAAAGATTTGCGGCAAATTAGGGTCCATAATTATTAAGCGTTGAAATGTGAACTAAATTAAAGTGCAGATAAATGAATTGTGAACTTAATAATAATAATGTCTTATTAAATATAATTAAAATAACGAAAACCCAATATTCAACTGAAGTTCAGCAAAAGGCCGAGTAGGGTATAGATAAAGATAAGTGTGTTGGAGTGTAGAAAAAGGCTTTATGGCTTGACTAGTAGGGCCTTAAAAATAATAATGTAATATTACGATGCAATTTAAAAAAGAAGAAAAAACAAACCACCACTAGTAAAAATTAATTATAATATTAACGCAACAGATCAGTGAACATTTATCCTACATCCTACGATTCTAATAAAACTCAATCAAAATCTTTATCTTATATATACTAATACAGTGCTATCAAAACATTCCTAACCTAAACGTTAAACCTCGTCTCTAAGCCTAATATAATAAACATGACATATACCAATTCTAAATATTAAACTATTCCTAATTTTCAACACAAATAAATAACAACAAATAACAACAACAACACTAAATGCAGCAATAATGAGCTGAAACTCAAAACAAAGTAAAGAAAAAAACAAAAACTGGCCACGAATAATTAAGGCATTGTCAAAAGCAAATGAGCATCGGCATTGAAATTGCTGTCTCGTTGGTATACAGGTATGTGCAATAAACAATATACTTTAAACACCGTCAGAATCAAACACATATCGATTCGTTTCCAAATACACGAATGCTTCTGGAGGAATGAAGCCAGTAGCGAGACAATTCTTAATAAACCCATCTGTAGAGTGAAACGGTGGTCAAATCCAAGGGTTCTCACTCATAATTGATCTTACGATATAATTCCGATGAACTTTCAATATGAAGATATCGACTCTCGTCACTATAACAGTTTGAGAAATTGTTGTATTCGGTATAGAGTGTTTCCGATCCATCTCGGGCTTTCTATACAAATTAGTACAAGTAGACAGGGAAGGTGTTTAGTGGGTTGTCTTCTTCTTGCAAGCATGGGAGCAGCCAGTACATGCACGAAGATAATTCCTTTCGAAAACTCTGAATCTTTTCAAATGTCAAAACTGGCTCAAACAAGGTGTCTGGAATAAAAGAGTCCCCAAAGGGCGACTGGGCATGATTTAGACAAGTTCTGTAAAGTACAGATACTGATTGAGATAAACACTTAGCACTGAGGTATTGAACACTGGATTTATGTGGAACCCCTTCTGAACTACCCTCACCAGCCATAATGTTTAAATCTTTCCAATTACGCTTCAGGTCTTGACCGACCCACTGCCGATTATCGGCGTAGAGTTGCACATTATCATATATTTTTTTAAGAGCGCTCTAAACAATTGTAGCTTTTTGGTCTACCGTATAAATGATTAGATTATTAGCCAACGCTACCAATGATCGCGTCGGCGAGACCTAACCTATACCTAATTTTTGACTCAAATAAACAACAACACTAAATGTAGCAATAATGAAACTGGAAATAAACAAGAATAATTTAGACATTGTCATTCAGCCACCAATACCTAAATTGTCCCATCTCTTTTCGATCAGCTTCAGTGAATCTAGCAAATGAGTATCTCCATTGAAATTGTTGGTCTCGTGAACTCAAATTCGGAGGATATTTTATCTTCTTATCGGTGGTCCGTCGATATATGTGATATATGACTGGGACGCCGTCAAAATCAAAAACATATCGATTCATGTCCAAATACATGAATGCTTCTAGAGGAACGAAGCCAGTAGCGAGGCAAGTTGCAATATACCCGTCTGTAGGGTGAAACAGCTGTGAAATCCAAGGGTTTTCACTAATATTCACAGATCTTGCGATATGATTCCGAAGAAGTTTCAATATAAAGATACCGACTCTTGTCACTTGAGCAGTTTGATAAATTCTTCTATTCGATATATAATGTTTACAATCCGTCTCAGGCTTTCTGTACAAACCAGTACATGCACAAAAACATTTCCTTTCAAAAACTTTTAATTTTTCCATGGTACTAGCACCTTGGTTGTACCAGATCTGACATCTATATGTCAAAACTGGTCTAATCAGGGTCTTGGAACAGATAATTTTGACCTTTGATCAACGTTTTTGGAATGAAAGAGACTTCGTAGGGGCATGACTACTTTTAGTGCCTTCCTGAGTATGATTTTCCTATGTTCAGTATAGTAGAGATACTGATCTAGATAAACACCGAGGTATCGAACACAGGATTTATGTGGAACCCGTTCTGAACTACTCTCACCAGCCATGATGTGGAAATCTTTCCAATTAAGTTTCAGGTCCTGACTGACCCCCTGCAGCGTTGTCAGAAACAAGATTGTCTCGCTCTTCTATGCATTGATTTTCATTCGCCAATTGTCAGTGTATAGCTGTACATCATTGAACATTTTTTGGAAATTTCACTGAACTATTGTAGCTTTTCGGTCTGCCGTATAGATGATCAGATCATCAGCAAACGCTACAAATGATCGCGTTGGCGAGACATCAAAATGAGAGCCGTTCAATAGCTTGCGAATGAATATTGAGAAAAACCGAGGCGCAGCAACTGTTTCCTGCTGTAGAACATTCAAGGCCTTAAATTCGCACATTGTTGTCAGATTTCCATCAGTTACAACAAACGATTTTCCGTATAACATATTGCACATCATGGCGACAAGGTATTTGGGGAACTTGGCCTGAAGGAGTTTAAAAACTAGTCCATCTAACCACACCGTATCGAAGGCTTTCTCTATATCAATGCGACATGCTTCGACATATTCTCTATCATTTAGTTTCAAACAGATGTCTGAGGTTACTTTCGTTATTGCATGTGTAGTCGAATGCCTGGCACGAAAACCAAACCTACAATTCGGCATCAACTCATATTCCTCAATGTGGGCGTTTAATGCTCTGTTGAGTGTCACTTCAAACACCTTGCTGATGTTGAGCAGCAAGCTGATTGGGCGATAGCTTTTAGGACATGAAGATTATTTTCCTTTCTTCAAGATTGGAAATACCTTAGCCTTTTTCCACTCATTTGGGAAATATGAATTGCTCAACATGTTGTTGAACAATGTGCAATAATTACTAATAGCAACCTTAGGCAAATGTCGGAGAACTTCATTTGGAATACCATCAGTACCTCATGATTTCCTGTAGTTTATCCTGGGCAATATGAAACACAAGTCTTCATAGCTGACAAAATAATCAATAGAATTCAAGCTCGGTATGAGGTCAGATGTTAATGTTTCATTGAAATGAAAAAATGATTGAACGTTCAGGTGTGATTTGAAGTTGGAAACTTTTGCTTCAACGACCTCTGAAAGTACAGGGTTATTCATTTTACGCTTGGGAGAGTAAAGCTAGAGAAAACACATAAAATATTCAGATGGAAAAAATTTTTTTAATCAATATGAAGATACAACCTTGCCATTATACGTGAAATACAATATCATTCAAATGTCCTCCACGGAGCCTCTTACAGGCCTCAATCCATTTGAGGTAATTTTCAATGACTGGCTCTAACTTCACGAATATTGGTTTTCAATTGCTCAAGATTTTGAGGATTGTTCGCGTAAAAACGATCTCTTGCATAGCCCCATAAAAAGAAATCCAAAGGTGTTAGGTCGCAGGATCTTGCGGGCCAATTGACATCACTCAATCTCGAAATTACGCGTCCTGTAAATTTCTCTTGCAAAAGTGCTCAATTAGCCTGTGTTGTGTGGCTTGTGGCTTTGTCCTGTTGGAACCACATATTATTCAGATCATAATCTTCCATTTCTCTCCAAAATTAATCTGTTAACATCCATCCATAGCGGTCAGAATTGACTGTACTGGCTCTTCCTTGATCGTTTTCAAAAAAAATTCGGGCCAATCACACCACCAGACCATAATGCACACCAAACGGTCACTTTTTCCGGATGCAAAGGATTATCTGCGATCACCTGAGGATTTTGAGGACCCCATATGCGGCAATTCTGTTCATTTACCTAACCACTGAGCGAAAAATGAGCCTCATCACTCAAGAAAATTTTGTTCGAAAAATCGTTATCAATGACTTGTTGTTCAATCACCCAATTCGTGCCGTGAGGTTCCCTCTTATTGTATCTGGATTACGCTTTGGACAACGAACTGGAATTGACGCTTTGGGCTGGCGGATGTGATGGTTTGGACCTAGTTGCTTTGCACAGTAGCGCCGAGGTGAAACTCGTGTGTGAACGGCTCCAATTCAACTATCATACCGTCTCCGTCCCGGTAAAACCTTGGCAGGCCTCGGAGTACGTTCGAAGTTCGCACCATTGGGTTGGTGGTGTAGGTTCGGTTGAGACGGACTCCCGATTAGCGCTGGTCTGGCTCTGAGCACTTGTCTCCATAAGGGCTTGTGCCAACCCTCGCATGGCCTCGCTGCTCTGCAAAGATAACCATGGGACCAAAAAGGCGACTACACACACGAACGGAGATAGCGGCTCCGAGGGGGGACCCAATAAAATGGAGCAAACAAATGAAACCACAAGCAAACAGGACGCTAGCACGTAGAACCCTTTCAGGCAAAAACCGCTGTTGGCAAGAACACCGATAAAACAAGTCAACGATCGCGGGGGGAGGCAGCAAACCCCAGAAACACTGTTAAAGTCAACACCACAGGTTAAATCATCGGAGACAGACCACAGACGGACTAACGAACGAAAGAAGGCAGAGTGCGTTGTGCAACCTGGCATCATTGCAGCCTTTGGGCGCAGTAGAAGGACTATGCGCACCCCGGAGCGCCCAGTGCAAGACGTACACAATCCGGATCAAGTTGCGACACCAACGGAGGCCAGTGTAAGACTGGGGGAGGGAGAAGTTTTGCCGTTGGCCGACGCCACTTCAAACGCGATCCAAGCGATAGAAGAAAAGGGGCTAGGAAACGGGGGCCTCTCCCAAGAGGTGGCGCCAAATAACACAATCGCCCTTGACCGCGCCGAAGAGGAGCGGCTTACTCGGAAAGCGGGGAATATCGTCAAACAACTGAGGGCTGCCTGCGAAGTGCAGAAAAACATAGGCAAGAGTGTCAAGAATGGCATTCTTGAACTGGAGGAGCTTTTTGGCCGCATAACGCACTACAGGCGGAGGTTGCTTGCAGCCGAGAAGCACCAAAAAGACACGCTCTCCCTCGAGGCATCAGTGGGTCCTAGCAGCAGCAAAAGAATGGCCGGTAGCCCAATTGAAGGCGACTGTGAGAAAAGGAGGAAGGATGAGACCATAAACGAAGTTGACACTCCAGGCGAGGAGTTTCATGTGGTGCGAAACAAGGCAGCGAAAAAAGCGACCAAAAAGCTACTCCTAGAAAAAAAAGACAAAGAGCTCAACCACGAAGAGAACAAGGAGCCCCCCGCTATACCGCAGAAAACAAAAAGCAAACCGCGGCACAAACCCTTGCGAGAGGCACTGCTTATTAAACCCACTAAGGGCCGAACCTACGCAGATGTCCTCCGTGAAATTAAAGGAGCGGTCAAGCCAGACGACACCAAAACTGCCATCAAAGCAGTTCGACCAACCCGGACCGGCGGCTTGCTGGTGGAATTCGGGCCAGAGGCCACAAACAAAGATGCATTCCGTGACGCGGTTCAAAAGGTTCTTGGAGATGCGGCAACGGTTGCCTCGCTCGAACCAATGGCCACCCTGGAAATCAGGGACCTCGACTGCGTCACGGACAAAGCTGAAGTAGAGGATGCCATTAGGAGGGAGTTCCCCAGCTTAAGTGAAGTCAAGGCAAGATTGACGCGTGAAAACACAAGGGGGCAACGCATGGCTATTGTCGAACTAGCTGATAAAGACGCCCAGCAAATCCTGGCGAAGGGCAAAATTAAGATAGGTTGGGTGATCTGCAGGATACGGAGAAGAGCGATCCCTATCCGCTGCTTCAGATGCCTCGAATACGGACACACCGCGTATGGCTGTAGGGGACCCGACAGGAGATCTCTGTGCTACAAATGTGGTGAAACGGGGCACAAAAGGAAGGAGTGCACGAACGAGGCAAAATGCATTCTTTGCAAGGACGCTAAGCTAGCACCCGGCGACCTCAAACATGAGCCGGGGACAGGGAGATGCCGGGTTTTCAAGGAGGCCCTAACTAAAGCCAAATCGATACTCAAATGATCCGTATCCTGCAGGTCAATTTGCACCGAAGCACAAACGCCCAGGACCTACTTGAGCAGTTTGCGAGGGATAAGAAAGCTGACCTCCTGTTGCTGAGCGAGCAACATCATAACAAGGACTCGCAAGCGTGGTACCCTGACAAAACTGGTACCTCGGCCATCTGGGTTCAAGACAGCGCCCGCCTTCAGGTGCAGGGCCATGGACGCGGGGATGGTTTTGTGTGGGTGCGGTGTTCAGGGATAACATATTTCAGTGTTTATCTGACGCCTAACGAGGCAATGCGATCCTTTCGAACCAAACTCGATGCCCTGGAGGACGCTGTCTCGAACACAGATGGCCACATGCTGGTCGGGGGAGACTTCAACGCTAGAGCCATCGAATGGGGTATGCCACAATCCGACCCAAGGGGAAAGCAAATATTGGACATGGCGGCCAGAACAGCGCTTTTTGTCCTAAATACTGGTAACACCCCTACTTTCCGCCGCTGGGGTTGCGTAGGAACCATACCCGATGTGACACTCGCTTCGTAGTCCCTGGTAACTAGAGTACACAACTGGCGAGTACTAGAGGACTACTCGGCTAGTGATCACCAGTATATAGCTGTTGAGATTCACGACGGTGCCACTCTGCGTGCATATGCCCAAACTTCAATCCTCGGATGGAGGACTGGGAGGATGGACGTCGAGAAGTTCACTGACGCGCTTACGGCAGGCGCACCGTTGCTGGGAGCTCCGCCAGGGAGTGGAGGGCCTACAGCCAAGGACTTGGTGAACTCAACTATGATTACCATCATAGCTGCTTGCGAGTCTTCCATGCCCCGTCGGAGACCCCGACATGGTAAGCCTCCAGTATACTGGTGGTCAAACGAGATCGCCGAACAAAGAAGCGAGTGTCACAAACTTCGGCGAGAGGCCCAGCGGGCGCGAACACGGGAGGAGGCAGACACTAGGCTAGCAGCATACAGGTCCGGCAGGAAATATCTTCGCAGGCTTATTAACAAGAGCAAGGCCCGATGCTGGCAAGACCTCGTGGACGATGTAAATAGGGATCCGTGGGGCCTTGGCTACAAGCTGGTCATGGGGAAACTTGGTGCCCTACGGAAGCCTTGTATACATGACGCGGAAAAGATGGACGCGATAGTGCGGGGACTCTTCCCCGCCCATCCCGTCCGTGTTGACGCTGTCCATGGTGAAACAGCAGTCGAGTGCCCACTCTTCACACAGCTGGAACTGGAGGAGGCAGTCCTCTCCCTGAAGGCAAGGAAGGCTCCAGGTCCAGATGGTGCTCCAGCTGAGGTTTTGCAGCTCGTCTATCACCATTGTCCTGACTTGCTGCTCAGCACATTCAACGCTTGCCTACGGGACGGGGTTTTCCCTGTACGATGGAAGGTGGCGAGGCTCGTGCTGGTCAGCAAGGGGAAGGGAAATCCCGAATCGCCGTCTGCATACCGCCCGTTATGCATGCTAGACACGGCTGGGAAAGTGCTAGAGAAACTCATCAAGGGAAGACTCACTGACGCGATTCGTGCTGCTGGGGACCTATCTCCTCGGCAGTACGGCTTTAGAGCAGGACGTTCTACCATTGATGCGATTGCAGAGGTGGTGAACGCGGTCCAAAAGGCAGAGGCATATAGTCGCACCAAGCGACGGATCGTCCTGTTGGTGACACTCGACGTCAGGAATGCCTTCAACTCCGCTAGATGGGTGGATATTCTGGACACGCTGGAAAACTCTTTTCAAGTTCCAGAATATCTAATGCGGCTTTTGAGGAACTACCTAAAGGACCGAAGCCTGCTCTACGACACGACAGAGGGCCAACGAAGGATGGAAATTACATCGGGTGTTGCCCAGGGATCTATCCTTGGTCCGGACCTGTGGAACGTGTCTTACGACGGGCTACTGAGACTTGAGATGCCAGATGAGTCGCGCTTGGTCGGCTATGCGGATGATGTTGCGGCTCTGGTCGCCGCACGCACCGTTGAACAAGCGCAACTTTGGCTAGGTATGCTAATGCGCCGATTGAGGGACTGGATGACTGCTCGCGGGCTCAGTTTAGCACTGGAGAAAACCGAAGTGGTCATCTTGACAAAAAAGAGAATCCCTAGAGTAAGGATGATCAGTATTGGAGATATACAGATCGAATTGAAGCCAGCGGTGAAGTACCTGGGGCTACTGATCGACTCGAAGATGAGTTTCTCTGAGCAAATCAGGGCAACGGCTGAGAAGGCTGCTTCATGAATATCGGCCCTGAGTCGACTTGTGGCCAACGTAGGGGGACCCAGCCCATCAAGAAGACGCCTCTTGATGAGTGCTGTAGGGTCAATGCTACTGTACGGAGCAGAGGTATGGGGCGACGCTCTCAGCAAGGAGGTATACCGAAAACGATTGGCACAGGTACAGAGAAGAGGAGCACTGAGAATTGCATCTTCGTATCCAACAGTCTCCGACTCGGCGGTGAGAGTGATTGCAGGCGTGATACCTGTCGCCCTCCTTGCTAGAGAGCGCCGCGCTATTTACCTGCGCCGAAACGAGGATGCGAGAGAGATGGTTGTCCGCGAGGAGAGACAACGCTCGCTCAACGATTGGCAGCAGTCTTGGAGGAATCGCACGAAGGGAAGGTGGACTGCGCGCCTCATCCCGGATGTGAGACCGTGGCTAAATCGAAACCATGGTGAGACTGACTTCTATCTGACCCAGCTTTTGAGCGGGCACGGGTGTTTTCAGTCTTACCTGCACAAGATCGGCAAGTCACGGTCTCCCGATTGTCGGTTTTGCCCAGGAGAGGAGGACAATGCCTGTCACACATTTTTTGCGTGTACCAAATGGGCCAGGCTGCGAAGGGAACTCTACAGGGAGACGGGAGAGCTCACCCCGGATAATATAGTTGCGGTGATGCTCGAATCGGTTGACAAATGGAACCAGGTGGCACATTATGCTCGGGCAGTCCTAAAATATAAAAGGGACTCACAGCAGCCGGAGGCGCTGGGGCTGGGGGATCGCTCTTCTGGCAATTCCTCTTCCCCCCTCCCCTCCCGCTAGGAAAGGGACTCCCCAGCTTGAAGGCGCCCCACGGCGTAACAAAACGAGACCTGGCCCGAAGTAATGTGTCAAACGGTTCCAGGCTAGGTTCTCAGATTGACAGGGGAGGTGTTTAGTGGGTAGTCCAAAGGTATCCTCCATGGGAGTCCTACACTGCCAGACTCGGCGGGCATAAATGCCTTCACCTCCCTACCACAAAAAAAAAAAAAAAAAAAAAAAAAAAAAATCACCCACTTCGCATACATTCTGCGTTGTGTATAAGCCCTTGAGTGAGTTGGATTTTGTACGAATGGAGATGCAAATCCAAATGCAAAATCCGCCACAATGAGCCGTAAGACAAGCTCAAATGTTGAGCACGTCAAGGAATCGACAAATTCGGGTCTTCCTCCACAGTTTGAGCAACGGCAGCGATATTTTCAGCAGAACGAATGTTGCAATGATGCGCAGGCTTTGCAATATCGAAAACCGATCCAGTCTATTCAAATTTTCTTACTGTGTTCGAAGTTGTTTGCTGTGTAGGTCGATTATGTCGACCGTAATTGGCTCGCAAAGCCCTTAATGTAGATGCAGCAGAATCACCATATTTTTAATAAAATTTAATAATTTTAACGCGTTCTTCGGCTGTTAAACAATCCATATTTCCAAATGGCAAACCTACAACTAAAAAAAACCGCTTTGGATGTCATTTAATTCTGACAAATGTCAAATGGCAGGGTTATTCTTTCCTACGACGCAATGGATAACCCTATATTTCATTCCTTCTCTCAGTGTTTGGTAGATGAACCAATTCACAATGTGTTCCAATCAGGGCAAGTTTATGCAATCCCTCACATATAATCCTGTTTCTACTTCTATCCGTAGTCGCACTATCTACTTCGATACCAGCCCTATCTAGAAGATTTATCTCATCACTAGTGGCTTCAAGATTCGATACCTTCACTTGAGACTATTCACTTTCGCAAAAATGCCATCTGGGTCCTGTGATCTAATATCCCTCAATTTTTTCGCCCATTGATTGCTGACCTCACTCCTGAAGCATGAACGGATTAAGTTCCGGACATTTTTCAGGTGTAATTTCAACAAAGCCAACGAGGGATGGTTGTAATCCAAAAATCGGCGATTAATATTGTTGACGCGTGTGAGAAGAAGGCTTTTCAATCTTTTCAACCTTGCGATGGTTGGTGTTTCATATCCTTGCATATTGTTTCGATGTTTAATCTTGGGAACTCCTTTCTCCATCGTTTCCAACGTCATCTTCACTAACTTTGACAAATAGACATCTATTACATCGTAAGTTAGATTCCTGTTATTAGGAACCATTGGGTAAGCGTTGCCATCATCAGAAGGAGGACATTGCCTCTGGTACTCTGAATCAACTTCTTTTGGAACTTTCCCCAGTCTGTTTTTTTGAAATGCAAACGATGATTTTCATGTTGAACTGGAATGAGGATGAGATCATCCCTTTGATGATTGATTTCCATGATGATTGCGTTATAGTCGCTATCGTAAGGAAGCACCACTGGTTTTCTTTGAAGACTTTTAAAGTTGAATTCAAATCTTGTTTCAGCAATGCATAGGTCCAAGTATGAATTTGTCCTAGGGTATGTTGGGAACTCCGACCCATATAGATTGCACCTGTATTCAATTTGATTCTCTGTTATCCACGATTTCAGGAATGCACCTCTTGGATTATTGGTGGCATTCAGCCATGATGTATGCTTGGCGTTCAGGTCACTAGCAAGAATATAATAATTATGCAGCCTGTTCGATTCGAGGATTTCAAACAAGGAATTAAGCTCCTTTTTGAAGTTGAGAACATTTTGACCAGTTGCATAGGCAGAGATAACGAAAAGATTATCCCCACCTGGCAGTGAGATTTTGATAACGTACACTTCAAGCGATTTAAAGCTTTTCAACTCGACTTCTTGAATATTTTGGAAACAATAGGGTCTTCGAACCAATATCCCGGTACCACCTCCCCCATCACCTATTATCCTTCTTATGAATGTCATGGAATGCCATGAATTGAGGTGGGTTTCAGTGAGAAGCATGATGTCAGGCTTTTGCGTAGCAATGAGTTCAAGGAGATAATCACGCCGATGTAAAGTAACAATGGAGTTGACGTTGATTGAGATGGGATGAATCCTGTCCATGAGAATGTGACTGGATGACCAATAATTTTGAGGCATTTGAAACCCCTAAACGATGAAAAACAAGATTAATTCTCGTTTCATGTTTATCGATTCTCTCCGATAAAGAATTTAGTTACTGGTGAATTTTAAGAAGGAGCTCATTTTTGCCACTTACATTATTTACATTATTTACCGTATTTTCTGCTGGTTCTCTAGCGGTGAGTGCAAATGGTACTCCGGGCTTGATGAAGTTCGAGCTAAGACTCTGCGGTGTAGTTGTGTTTGCTTTGGGACCAATTTTACTCTCGCATCTTGATATCGGGAGTATCCTCGATATGATGCCGGGTGACCAAAAATACCGCTGTTAATACAGTATAATTTCTCTTTTGGCTCCGTCTGAGCCAATTTGCACTCGCCGGGAGCATGCACGTCCTTGCATTTGACGCGTCGGTGATGCATGGCGCAGTTGGCAGCCGAATGCCCAAATTGTAGACACCGATAACAATGGTTGATTTCTCTTTTTTGCAGGTGTTCCCACCTCACCACTCAGAAGTTCAAGTAACTTATTTGTTGAAGAGCACTTGAACTGCTCTTATTTGAAATCTGCACTAAATAAGGTGGTAAATTTGTTTTTCTACCATTGACCTTCTTGTCGCGAATGTTTTAACGGAGATAAATTCAATTTCTGGTACTGCTTCCTTGAGCACATGAAGAAGATCAACGATATCTTATCCGCAGTCCAAGCCCTTCAACAAAAAGGTCTGGTTCTTCTCACTTTTTGGGGTATATGTGAAGTATGGAACCTTTCCAGAATTTCGAGCATTTTTAACTCTTTTGAAATCAACCATTAATTTCGTTTTGATAGTTAATTTTTCGGCATTGATTCTTTTAATCTCGAAATTAGTCAAGTTATTTTCGGCTGCCAATAGCCGAACCATATCCGTTCCGCTTTGACCGAACGCATTAATTGGCGGAACTTTCTCTAAATGTTCGGCAACTTTTTGAGGAGGGCCAGCAGAACTGCGAGATGGTTTCTCTCAAAAGGATTAGATTATCACTGTTATCTTGACTAGCATTACCTTCAATACTTTCGTCCACGTCCATTTCTTGTTGGAATCCGTCCAGCGCTGCATAGTACTAACGAATGCTAGACGTAGAATCACTCACGCCAATATGTCCTCCTCCTTCCACTTTTCAGCTAATCGAACAGTTTGCAGTAGTTCTCAATTATAGTTTCACTTAGCTTTGCGTTTGGTGTCATAGCTATAACCTGTTTATTTGCTTCAGATGGTTTTCTTCATATGCTAAATCTCGTGCACTCAATATAACTACCGAGTTTAAATGAGACTCAACGGGTATAGTTCAAATAATCTTTGCAGCCAGTCCTCGGAGCAAAAATTAAAACTTTTGCCCACTCTTGCTCATTTCAGCAGTTTTGAATTGTGGTTTGTAGACACTCCAAACCGTTTGTCGAATATTGGTATCCTTACACTTCTAAACGAGCTATACTTTGCAGTCACGATTGGGGCTGGTGCATTGGTCATCTTTGTCTGCTACAAGCCTTTCTTTGTCTTTTCAACCTCTTAACTTGTTTAAGCTTATTTTTGATTTGTGGTATTTGATTCTTGCTTTAACATAAATAAAAATATGCTTTGAAATAAGTTTGATGTTTTATTTCTAATTGATATTAATATATTCATGCTAAAAATAATTGGAAATTAATTGAATAAGCTATAATTTAAATTTTCGCTTGAATTCCATCTGAATTAGGAATGTGTACTGTCAGTTGGTCATCCGTTTATATACAATTTTTCACTTGCCCTGTCAAGGACCAAATCGTTACTCAAAATATTGAACGAAAAAGGGTAAACAACATTTTTATTTAAGAATTATGTCTAATAAAAACTGCCCTGACTCTTCATAGTGGCAGTGGTGTATATGGTGACTGATAAGAAGTCCATAAAAGGAATCAACAAGCTATGTTAATTGTTTCATTGTCGAAAATAAAACCAATCACATTGGGGTCACCAATTCATTTAAGTTTGTTTTTGATTAGTTTTAAAAATAATCAAATACTAATGCAGATTTTGATTTTTGCTTTTACAAAAATAAAAACATATTCTAGGAAAATTTTAATATTTTATTACATTTTTTTGACATTTAAATTTCCACAAAAAATAATTAATTGAACAAATTAAAATTTAAGTTGCTTACGCTAAGTCTGAATAAACAATGTATATAATTTTTAATTTGTCATGACTGATTTCGTTTTCAATTAGGACGTCAATATTTTTTACTATCAAAGTATGTTCACGCCACAGACTCATTTTTTCCTCGAGTTGACTTACCTTATTTTTGATTCTTACCTAGAGCTGGCTAAACATTTCCTTAACGTAACTGAACCTTTCATTTCTCATTCAGAGCTACTATATTTGCCGGTATTTTAGTTGACTGTTAGAGTAATTTCATTTATTGTTCAACCAGGCCCTCTAATTGGTGTTGCTGATTGTTTATCTATCTTCTGATCTAGTTTCACCGATTGCCCTATGGCGGAGAGATTCACTTTTCATCCTTTTTTCCACTTCTGTGTCAGTTTTTCCCAGGATATTCATCGTAGTTGCTCGCAGGATGTTTGACCTGGGGTGACATACTAAGGCTGGCTATGGCTTAATTATGTTGTGGGTCGTATAAGAGCAATCTTTGGCGGGGCTGGACTACCTTAAATACGAAAAATGCGCAATATGCAGAAGGAAAGGGTTAAGGAGAAATCGTTTGAGAAATGAAAATAAATATTTTAAACGAACGATGGCCATTTTATGCAATAAAAAAAATAATTACAGTATGCACCACAATTTGTTTAATCAAAATAATGGAAAAAATCAAAGTAGACCCTCCAAAAATCATCATGCAAATAACAGAATATGATTTCAATAATAGAAAAAACAAATTATTTTGGTAACTCAGACCGGGAAAAATAGATTATATTTATTTGCTCTCTCCCTTCTCGTGGTGACCTTTGAGCGCTCGGCTAAGATAAAAAATGGCTGGGATCACAGATTGTTAATTTGAGTTTCAAGTTTAATGAAAAAAATAATAAAAGATGAAAAAGTCAAAAAAATGAATTCAAAACGGATACTTTCATCAAATAGTCTAAAAGCTGCCAGCTCGTTTCACAGCATGGGCATTCACATCTTATTCCTCCGCTTACCAGTGTTCACTTCTGCTCTTATTAATAAGAATTTAAGTTCTGGTACTTTGTTCTTTCAATCATTCCTAAGTTATTATTTTAGCGCTCCAATTGTCTTCCGCTATTAAACCATAGACACCATCACACTCGATGTTACTTAAAATTGTAAATTCATAGTAACTGCCACCTAATTGTTACATATAAACAATTAATTTTTCGCTATCTCATACTATAAACTTTCTTGAAAACGGTAACTGCAAGATGCTCGCACTCTAATACGCAAACCTTCAGATGCTTATTATTTTATTTATTCATAATTTTTTTTTGTAAAATCAATAAGTTGAAGAAACCATTAAATCCGTCTAAAAATTTTGTCTTATGCCACTCATTGGAGAGGTTAAAAATTTCGATCACACTTTTTAATGATGATCGTTACGCACCCACGTAACCGTATTCCATAATATTTTCTATCATTCGATATTCGTCCACAGTTTGACAAAACTGTCCATTTTTATTTCATTTTTCCGGTGAGTACCCTCAACTAAACCTCAACTTTTTTTTGGCTAGGAGGTGAATGCCATTTACGCATGGAGTGTGGGACTCCCATGCTCGCAGAAAGGTGACCTTCCCTGTCAACCCAAGAACCCAGCATGGGACCGTTTGACATATTACGTGACTTACCAATCTTGTGCAGGTAAGACTGAAAACACCCATGCCCGCTCAAAAGCTGCATCAGATAGAAGTCAGTCTCTCCATGCCTTCGATTTAGTCACGGTCTCATATCTGGGATGAGGCACGCAGTCCGCCTTCCCTTCCTCCAATTCACCCAAGAGTGCTGCCAATCGTTGAGTGAGCGCTGTTTCTCCTCGGGGGTGATCATCTCCCTCGCATCCTCGTTCCAGCGCAGGTAAATAGAGCGGTGCTCTCTAGCAAGAATGGCGACAGGTATCACGCTGGAAATAACTCTCACCACCAAATCGGAGACTGTGGGACTGTCATTTTCATCTTGAAATGAATAAATAATTACACGTTATTTCGAAAACTTTGTCCTTCAACTCCTTTGATGATTCCAACTGGATCCATAGTGGTTTCAAAACTGACCGCCCCTTCAATCCAGATAACTATTTACTACCACCAATTCGCTGTCGCCACTTCCAGTCGACTTAACTTTTTGAGTTCAACATACTCGAAACACGTTCCTTCTATCTAATATTTCCATCGTTGCTCAATACAACTGTTTCAATTGCATGCCAGCTGATTTGGACACAGTTTTGATGATACAAAGCGCAATTGTTATGATGTAAAAATCATCATTCATTCAGAAATGTTGCCACTTAACGAAGATTAAAAAAAGGTTTTGCCTATGAGTGAACTCAAACTCGCAATCTCAGCAAACTGTATATTGAAATTTAGGCATGCTGTCACCCATACTATGCAAATGTTGATATTGAATTCGTGAACAATTGCAACAGTTGCTGAGATTTCCTTCGCCCACAAGATATTGGATGATCAACTTCACATTGATGCAATACGACAAAATGCTTGCATTAATAACAGTGTAATGGGTAAGTTGTTATACTTTTGAGATGGTACAAGCATAATCCAGGTGGTGGCGGTGTCCGCACAAATCCCTCCCAACCGGATCTAAATCCAAAAACTGATGCCTTTGCCCATATCGGGTCTGGAAGGCCAAGCATCCCTGCGAGAGCACATGTAACAGTGGAGAAGGAGGAGAGCTCACCCGATGGCTAGCCCATGAGCGGTGGGGATAGCCAACGTGGCGTTTAGATCTTCTTTTGGAGTTAAGGAAATTTCATTTCTGTCTTATGATAAATTGTTCATTCATATCATATCTGGTATTTCCGAGTCTGAATATACAATAGGCGATGATAGAGAGAATACTTTTTGCAAAGGATGTTTTCTATTTTATATTTTCATCGTTGATATCTGCTTTCAAAACATTAATCCTATATGTCTTGGATTTCGGTGTTATGCATAGCTATTCGCTAATTTCTTTCATCAATAGTTGTTGTTTCTTTTTGGAACACAAAGCACTGTTATTTCAAATAATATAAACTTTATGTGGTCCTAGGCCGCTAAACAATGGGAATCATTATTTGATGATCACTTGGTTAATGAATTGAAAATTGGAGAGAGAAATGTCGACTGTCGCACAAATCACTTCATATCAAATTTATCACTCATATATAGCAGGTCACACGAAAAACTCTAAGCTGCACTCAGTAATATTTTTCGCACGATCATTAGAATAAATTTTGCACTTTGCACACGTTCCATTAGCAAAATATCATATCCAATTTGTGATCAGCCATGTGAAATCACCAAATTAGCGTCCGTACGAATATATAAAAATAAATTCAGTTTTGCTGTTTACAGTAATAGGTGCAAATTTCCCCACCGTGACGTTTGCTCGTAGTCGCGGATGAATTCACAGTTATTCATGGGCCATGCTAGATTGTAAATCGAATTTTCGATTTGTATCTCACTACAAATTTACGCGGTGCGAAAAACCAGGGAAATTTCTATTACACACTTTACTTGAATCACCGTTAACACAAAATGCTCACTTCGCTTCTGCTCTCCGTCACGCGAAATTTTCTTTTTCCCCTTCTCGTGCCAGAATGGGATAATCTTTTATATTTGTAATTTTGTATCACAAACATAACCAATGCATATTTCCGAACAACATTGAGAAAATATCTGATTGTCCAGAAATTGAACCGATGCGGTGGTGATGAGGTGTTGGTCTTTTGCTACTCCGATCACTTGGTTCCGCGGCTTTTGCGCAACAGGTGATTCTTGTTCCATCGTTTCCTTTCTCCGTTCATAATTATCAAAAAATAAGATAAATAAAATAAATTTTATGGTTTTTTGGGTGTGTCTGTATCTCTCTGTAGTCTTAAATCCAACGGTTGCATTTTCGTCTTCACACACACAGACTGTTCAAAGTTCAATTTCAAAAAGACTATGATGCATTTATACAAGTATTAATTGTAAAGCCTTCCTATAAATTTCGTTATTCAAGGTGTTCAATGAACGTTTCTCAAATAATGCGAGGCTGTTGGTTTCGCTTTATTGTAAATTTTTGTTTGTTTAAATCGAATTATTTTGTTTATTGGTTCTCGCTATTAATTGATCATTCAGGAGTTAAAGTAACATCCCTCCCTGACTTTCAGTGAAAATTTGGTGACATTCAGTTTAGCGGAAGTGAAGTTATTGCGTCTAAAGTGACAGTATGCTTGTGTCATCGGTACAAAAATGGGTTTCGAACAAAGAGCTAATATTAAATTTTGTTTTAAAATCAGTAAAATGTCTACCGAAACATTTGAATTGATGAAAAAAGCTTTGCCGATGAGGGCATAAATGACGATGAACATACGGGCCGCCCAAAATCAGTGATCACCGAAAATTCCATCGAAATTGTACGTGAATTCATCAAAAATGAGCCAAAATCGTCGTTGAAATTCATGGAACCGGAGTTGAATATTTCCAAAACATCGATTTATCGCGTTTTAACCGATCATTTGGGCTTACAAAAGGTCTGTGTACGTTTCGTTCCGCACAAGTTAACTGACCAAAAATTGCCCAGAATTCAACATTCGAAAGACATCATTAAAGAGGCGGGAAAAGACGAGAACTTTCTTTGCAACATTGTAACTGGTGATGAAACGTGGTGTTTTCAATACGAACCCAAAAAAAAGCGTCAAAGTGTTTGGACAAGTCAAAAATCAAGTCGATGCTCATTTGTTTTTACGATTCCAATGGAATCGCCCACAAGGAGCTCATGCCAATGGGCCAAACCGTGAATTCAATTTTTTATCTTCGCATTTTAAAGCGGTTGATACATCGCATTCGTTAAATTCACCCTGAATACTGTGAAGGAGGAAGCTGGCGCTTATTGCATGATAATGCACCGTCTCATCGATCTACTTTTGTGATTGATTTTTTGACTAGAAATCGCATTTCAACCATCAATCACTCACCATATTCGCCTGATATGGCTCCCTATGACTTCTACCTATTCGGGAAACTGCATTTGGCCATGAAGGGAAAACACTTTGCGTCCATAGAGGGCATCCATAAGGTTTGTACCGACATGCTGATGGACATTCTGGTAAATGACCTGAATCACTCTTTCGAAAAGCTTTTGGATCGCACAAAACAATGCATCGAGGCCGGAGGAGACTCAAATTATCAGAACAAAGCTCCTGTCGTTTCTACAAGTATTTCAGTTCAGTCTCATTTGTTTTGGAACGCACCTTGTTGTTATGTAAGATGCATGAAAATTTGTTGGTTCCGAAAAAGTCATGCATGCTTTATGTCATTTAACAAAGATGTGCAAAATATAATTGAAAGTTAATATCGACTTGTTAGGCAAACGCGAGCAATGATGCAACTGTGCTCGTCATTCTTGCCTGGTTGAAAGCAAAGTTGGAATGAAAATTAATTTTACTATAAATCTTCTTCTTTGTAGCACTACAGCCCCTCTCGATCCTTCGCTTAGAGATAGTTAGAGTATCTTATTTCTATGACCGTATTGATTTTTTCGGAAGTTGGTTTGGTCAGTACCGTGCTCCCTTGTGCCTGCTCAGCTTTGATATGATCTGATTAAATCAATATATATCACCACTGAGTGAACACTCGTAGTCTGTCTGAAAAATCCCCTGAACTAAATCGCGTTGCTCCCAACGAGGTTTGAACCTGGGACCTTCGGCTTCTGCGTTCATGCCCTAACCACCAGACCACACCAACCACTATACTATAAATACACAAATTATAAACGCAGGGGTCTGGTTTTTATGTTTTACGATTAGACAAAAATTTATTGATTTGTATCAGTGCTGTATGTGCTGCTACCCACTTCAGAGTTCAAACTGATAAAATTTAAACATTAACAGATATACTGAATTCCACTATCCTTAAGGTTTATAGACTTCCAATTGTAATTCGTTTCTTTTGAATTGTGAGCCTAAAGCAAAACGATACCGGGTCGATTAAGACCTTCATAACTAGTGCCTTTTATGTTGTTACAACGGATCAAACGAAAAGGCAAATTATAACGAAAATAAAATTTACCACGATTGAAGGGATTTCGTATTAGTTTAAATAGAAGGAAACCGGACCGACAAAAGAAAATTTCGATTAGTTTAATTACTTTCGTCAAACATAAGACAAACATCTTTAACTTTGAAAATTGAAACAATAAAATGAAATGATGAAAAGAGTGAAGAATATAAACTATAAATTTGTGTAGATATGCAAATTTGTGTTCAATGAGCAAAACTGTCAGCAATGCATCTTAATATATATACTCCTTGTCGGTTCGAGCCCCTCTTTTGAATTGCTCCACATAGTCTGTTAACGCTAAAATATCTTGCGTGATTCTTTTTGTGAAGGACCTTCGAGTAATTTACCAAGGCAGGCTGCTCGATTACTACAAGAATGCCAGTAATGGTCAGAATTTGTAAAAGCGGTTCCAACTTTTCTTGTATGCCACTCATTCGTAGATCAATTTTTGCAGAAAATAGCTGCATAAACGCAAACATTAGCTTTAACATTTCATTGGATACTTTAGTTTCTTCTTTTTCGCCTCCTACGCGGGCCTCTTTCTTTCTCTTTTATTTATTACTACATGTTCACATAAGTCTTCCATGCAAGATTTAAATCATTATTTCATCATCAACAGAGTAACCGACTACATAGCAAACAATGAATCGTCATCGAAAAGACCAAGAGCATAGTTTATTAATTAGCAATCCAAACACTGGCAACTACATTGGTGCTTACATAATTACAGCAACTACAAGAGTTATGGGTCACCACAGCACGGCGGTGGTCACTAGAGACATATCTAGCACATTTTCAGGCAGTATAAGCCTACAATAGAATGTATTCCTAACTAGCTAAATACCAAATATAATGTGTTTCTAACTCGCCAAATATCCAATGTAAGGAAGTGATCTAGCCAAATAATTCACAAGTACACTAGAATGTATTCCTAACTAACCAAATATCAAATATAATATAGTTCTACCCATCCAATTAGCAGGAAATCAAGCAAGCGCAAATATCAGATAATTAAGCAAAATAGCTCAGTTAGTCCATAACCGGCAAACTATCAGATTCATAGTCCTAATGAGCTAAACACCAAACAATCAATTCACTAAATCAATGTAATTAGCTAAACAGCAAACAATCAGTTCATTAAATCAATGTAATGAGGCTCTAATTGGTTTTACAGCAAATATTACCTACAAAACAAGTAACAATGTCATCCCTCTCAGGATCACCTGAGAATTAGGTAAATCTAGGTGCCAACTCTTTGGACTTTCTACCCCCTTCTCTTGTTGAGTGCATTAGTGTTTCAGATCCCCTATAGTCTAACATTTCTTTATTGGTCCTCACAGTCTATATCCCCCTTGGTTGCTCTCTACATGTCTCTGAAACATTTTTTTCGGAACTCTTCTCCTTTATTTTTAACTGCTTTCCTTCTTCTTCGCTTGTTATTTGTGGTGACTTTATGCGCCGAAATGTTGTGTGGGATGCATCATTTTCTGAAATAAGCTTAATTAACTGTCACTCCATTTCCTTTTCTTCATTTCTCTCCATGTGTTCACTTACCCAATTCAACAATGTCCCCAATGTTAATAACAAAGCTTCAGATCTAGTCTTGTCTAACATTCCTAAATCATCCGTTTTTATTTCTGCTTCGCTAAATGAATACGTTAACTCTGATCCTCACCTTCCTCCACTTCATTTTTCTTTATTTTCTTGCCTTGTAAAACTGCTCTGAACAAAGTCTTTTTTCCCCACTTTAATTTCATGAGAGCTGAATATAGTCAAATGGAGGCTGAAATAAACTCCATTAATTGGTTTTCTATTTCTGTAATTTAAATATTAATGATGCCGTACAAAAATTTTATAGCTTCCTGAAATCTCTGATCTCACAATACACACCTGTTTGCTTTTGAAAGAGATCAAAAGACGCTCCTTGGCTAAATAGAAATATCACCTCTCTCATAAAAGCAAAGAATGCTTCCCGTACTAAGTATCGTCTTACCGGCTCTGCAATTCATCTTCTTCGCTATGAAAGTTTACGCAGAGAAGGTAAAAAATTGGTTAATATTACCCAAAAAAGTATATTGATTATATTGAAGATTTTATAAGAGCGAATCTGAGCAAACCTTTCTAGTCATACATCAATGGGCTTAAGAATCAGGTGGTATGCACTATAATGGATTCTCTTCATCCAATGATTACGAGATTTGTGAACTCTTTGCTCAACATTTTTCTTTATTTTATGGTACTTCAGCTGCTGGAAATTCTGCTCATACTTTCGGTTTGTCTTTAAATTTGTCCTTTGCCTATGTAAGTCCTCTTGACATAGAGCCATTACTAAAAGGTCTAGACAATAATATTGGCTGTGGTTCGGATGGAATTCCTAATATTTCTGCCAAATCTTTGCCATCTTTTTTGTGCGTTCCCCAGTCCATTCTTTTCAATCGTAGTCTTCTTGACAATGTACTTCCTGTTCTTTGGAAAAACGATAATGTATTTCCGGTCTACAAACTGGGTGATAAGTCTAATATATCTAATTATCATCTTATTTTCCTACTTCCGCGTTTGAGTAAGCTTTTTGAAAGTATTATGAATGATCAGATTTATCCCTTCTTATTTCCATCCTTTGCTAGCGAACAGCATGGCTTAATCAAAGGTTGGTCCACTCTCACGAACTTGCTTTCATTTTCAAAAACTATTGCGTCAGCTTTCGACAGAGCGAAGCAAGTAGACGTTATTTATACAGATTTTGCTAAGGCTTTCGATTCAGTGAGTCATCGTATACTTATTAATAAATAAGGTGATCTTGGTGTGGGCTCATCTATTTGTCAATGGTTTCACACATACATTGTCATCCGTAATTGCGTAGTCACTTTGAATTCCCAGAGTTCTTCTCCGCTCTCGCCGGACTCTAGAGTGCCTCAAGAGTCCATTCTTGGCCCATTACTATTCCTTGTTTTTATCAATGAACTTCTATCGTTATTCAAATTCTATTCGCTTGCGTATCCGACGATTTGAAAATTTTTAGAGTAATTGAGTCCTTGAAAGACTGTGTCTGTTTACAACTAGATTTGCAGTCTCTATTAGGTTGGTGTAAGAATAATCGTCCGAAACTAAATATAAGGGATTGTCATTGTATGACTTACTCACTGAGAAAATTCACCATTCCTTTCGATTATTCCTTATCTGGTATTTCCCTTGAATCAGTCGTCCTCCATAAAGATCTTGGAGTACTCTTTGAGAGTAAGCTGCATTATCAGCTACATATAGCCCAGGTGGTTTGCAAAGCCCCTCGAATGTCAGGCTTTGTATTAAGATCCACCAAAGGCTTCAAAAATATTTCTTCTTGCATTTGTTTATTTTTCTCACTGGTAAGAAGTTTATTGGAATATTGCTCGCAAATTTGGAGTCCTCATTAACACAATCTATGTTATACTGTGGAGACCCATCAACGTAGGTTTACCCGCTCTCTTCTCTTTAAATTTCGTGCCCCCTATTCCCCTTATAATTATCGTCTATCCCTCTTGCACATGCCTTCTTTAGTCTCTTGTCGTATATTTCTTGATGAATGCTTGCTCATTAAAATGAACCACAAACTCTGTCCAATGAATTTCTGTAATGAGATACCCCCTATATTGCGCAGCGCTCAAGTAGACCGACAATGATTCTTAACATTCCTTTTGCCACAACCAATGTGTTTTATTTTTGCCATTGGTACATACGTTTGCACGTAATCACAACTCACTTGGTCTTGGTCCAATACCTCATTCTTTTGCGCAATATAAAAATAAACTGAGACAATTTGTTCTTCTTTATAGTTTTGTAGATTAACTTGTGCGTACTTTCTAGTTTTAACTTTCTAGTTTTGTTTGGATATGTATTGATTGATTATTTCTTTTATTACTTCTACTTTTTTTATGACAATTGGATTTTTCTAATCTGTATATAGAATTCTTTAAATAAATAAATAAATTAAACTAATAAAATCGAAAACCAGCGAAAAAGAAACACATCATCATGACGAAACGAAGCAACCTTGATCAACATTTCCGCAAACTGCAAGCGTTAAATTGCTACACCATGTGCTTCCTACTGCCTGAGCTTGAAAGCATACAATGAATAGCACACCTGGTGAACGGTTCCGCGCGTAAATAAAAAAATTAACAGCAATAGTATAATAAGTTTTTAATTTATATTTATTAATAATTTTCAATTCTTTGCATTAAAAATGTCCTGCTGTGCGACCAAATGCCACGATTCGGATGATAAGTCCCCTTATGCTATGTTTCGGCCTCTGAACGGTCTTATCATTCGGCTTGCGTAAACATCAAAGGTACTGTTGCCGTCGTTATAAACAAACCGGACAATGGCGTCCACTGATACTGCGAGACCTGTAGACGTTATTCAAATTCAGCCTACGTTTCTGGGCTCCGCATGGCTAGCTTAACAGTGAAAACTTTATGTGATGAACTAAGTGCTTTGCACAATAAATGTTCCGTTGCGTATAATGAGATGGCTCCCTTGCTCCAGTTTGCTGACACTTTATCTGCGCATCCTCTAACTGAGACGAGCCTTGAGACTCGCGATGTTTTACAGCCTTCCGCACCAGATCTTCCTTCATCGGGGGAGAATACTAGAATAACATAAGATACTGCTCCTGCCATAACAACGAGAAGTAAAACGCAAGCTAAACCTGCAACAAAAAACAGCGCTGAACTGTTGACCAGCAATAATTCAGAGGTTGTATTTCAATCATCACCTGGGCGCTTATCTTCTCGTCGAGGTGCTATATCGAAGAACCGGTCCACTTCACCCAACACTCTTGTAACGGTTATTCAACCAACACCAGTAGCTGATGTTTCTAATTCCGCTCTTAATCTGCCAGCACCACAGAAAAATCCATCTCTTCATGTCGTGGCGCCGCCGAGGCAAATATTTATATCTCGTCTGGCTTATGAGACATCGACGAATGACATTTGTGATTATGTCTCAACGAAATTTGGACCTTCAGTAAAGAAAATCAGCTGCCATAAACTGACAAAAGACAACATTGAGGGAAGAGTTATAGCCGTCAAATTGCAGCATAGTCCTTCAACCAGAATACTGGCCTCCTGGAACACTAATTAAGCCGTTCGAGGCAACCAAAAGAAGAAATTTTCATCGCACGGTAAGCTCTCTTCCGAAACTTTAACAACTGATGATACTCAAAACACTTTTCGTAGCTTCAATCTTTATTATCAAAATGTACGTGGCATGCGAACCAAGCTGGAGCTATTAAGATTGCCTCTTCCATTTCAGGCGATGATTTCATTTGTTTTACAGAAACCTGGCTAGCTCCTAATATCGCCAGCAGTGAAATTTTTCCACTATATGATGTCTACTGAACTGATAGAGATCGTTTGATTTCAGGTAAAACTGACGGTGGTGTACTTATTGCTAATCATAAAGCCTTAGACAGCAAACTCTGCTCTGACTTTTCGCTGTCTCTTCCAGTAGAATGCATCACTGTCGCAATCAATATCTCTCAAGCTGTGAATTTAGTATTACTTTGCGTGTATATCCCTTACAATGCTCCATTCCGCGTTTACAACCGTTTTTTTCTGAATTATCTTCGTTCAGCTGTAGCATCAACCTTTTGTACAATATTTTAACCTGTGGTGACTTCAACATGCCTTGCCTAAGGTGGGACTCAAGCTCACATACCCTCTCATTCTTCAATGATCTCTCTATCCTGTTTTCGTCTCTTTTATCGCGTTGCTCCCTATGGCAATTAAATGTGATCCCAAACGCAAACAATCAACATCTCGATTTCATCCTTACTACCAATCCTGCCTCTATCTCCTCGATCACAAAATCCCCCTCCGAATATGTGAAACCTAATCCCCATCATCCTCCGCTTGAGGTTCGTTTATCTTTTCTTGCACCTCAGTCCAAACGCACTCCTTTCTCCCCAAGATTTAATTTCCGTAAAGCCAACTATGCAGCCATTCAGCTTGAGCTGGATAATATTGACTGGAATTCAATGCTACAGAAGCTAGATGTCAATTCAGCGCTATCAACTTTCTATGAGAATCGCAGTAGCATAATTGCAAACCATGTCCCTACATATCTGCCGATCCTCCCGGAAAAAGAGCCCCAGCTGGTTTTCTGCTGAAGTCTCAGACGCTCTCTATTTTAAGGATCAGGCGCGCAAAAAACTTCAATATTCCAACTCTAACACTGACCTCACCAACTACCGACTGCTTCGTAAAGAAGCCAAAAAAGTGGTTAAGAACGCAATGCGATCTTATTATTAAATGGTTGAAACATCACTGCAACCTAATAGTCCTAAGCCCTTTTGGACATACATACATTCTCTGAAAACAACATCCCATATTCCTAATATCTTCTCATGGCGTAATTGCCAAGCTTCTGATGGGCAAGCTATCTGTGACCTTTTCACTCAATTTTTTTCCTCCACATTTAAGGTTTCGAACGCCACTATGTACTCATCGTGTCCTTGTCCTTCCCCTATTATGTATTCTATCGTGACCTCTCCATCGGAAATTGAAAATGTACTGCTTACCTTTGATATTAATGGTGGTCTGGCTCCTGATGGAATACCAAATCTGTTCGTTAAGTCATTATCTTCTTCATTATCTACCCCACTATCAATTATTTTCAATATTAGCCTTCCTTTATCCTGCTTCCCTGACGTCTGGAAACATGCTAACATCTTTCCGATCCATAAGTCCGGAGATCGAAGTGAAATCTTTGACTATCGTTCGATTTCTTTGCTGTCTTGTTTTGGCAAGCTCCTTGAGAGGATTGTGCATAACAGAATGTACGATGATATCAGTATCCTGTTTGCAAATGAACAACATGGCTTCATTAAAGGTCGTTCGACAGTAACTAATTTGTTAGAACTTACGAGTACTATCTCTCTTGCTTTCAACAAGAGTCAACAAGTCGATGTCATATACACCGATTTTGCTAAAGCCTTTGACAGTGTTGATCATGGCCTTTTGGCTAACAAACTCCGATCTTTCAGCGTTTCCGACTCTGTCCTCTCTTGGATCTTACCCTTCTTATCCCATCGCTCCTGCACCGTTACATGGAATAATTGTTTTTCGTCGGACTCATTTCACCCAAAATCTGGTGTTCCTCAAGGATCAATTTTAGGCCCTTTGCTATTCAACATTTTCACTAATGATCTTCCCCAATGCCTGTCCTCTAATTGTCTTCTTTACGCTGATGATTTAAAAATTTATCGCCCCATCAACTCCAGCAAAGACTGTTTATACCTCCAAAATGATCTTGACAAACTCCAAAATTGGTGTCAAGGTAATTTATTTCCTCTTAACATTTCTAAATGTTGTCACGGGAGCCTTCCACACACACAAGAAAACAAACAAACGGAAAAAAAAGAAACAAAAAAAAAATATAATAAGTTCTCCGCGAGTATAACTTCCCGAGCCAACTAAGATCGAGATTTAACGATGTATGTAACGCTTTATATTTTGTATCACACTTAGAAATTAGAATTAAGTAGGTTCTAAGCAGATCAACGAGCAATTCGCTGACAATGCATTCAATCATTGTGCTGAAATGTCGAAAGCGTGCGATTAATTTCACCGAATCGGACCGGCAAATACTGATGGAAGTGTACCGGTTATAACTTTAGCCGGGCTGACGAGTTTATCGAATTTCCTAAGCGAGCTTCCCGTATACAGATTTCATTTCGAGTGTAACGTCCCTAAATAAATCGTTACTGTTCCATACATTGGTAGCTGATGAATCCAAAAACCTATTATCGGTTCGTGATGATAATCTAGTAAGGCAACTAGTTAATGCGATAGAACAAACAAGCTCAGATCATATAGAATTAAAGCCACAATACGCTTATAATCAACTTGGCACAAATATAAATGAGACGCCGGAATTATTGCAAGGCACTTACACGTTTAGGCCTATCGTATTTAATACTCCTCCTAGCCAACGGATACAAATTAACAATTCAGTAAATACAAATTCTCCTGTATCAACTCAACAACAGCAACCAAGAAGCTGTACGACACATCCACAGCAAATTCAAGATGTATTTCAACCTCCTTCCGGCCAGAAGAGTATGGTTACCACGCTCAACATCCAGTTATCACCGCGACACCAAACAATAGCAATATGCATATATGATATGAGACATGGATCAACAGGTGTAGGACATGTTTCGAATGCGATATCCCATAGAAATGTTGTAAACATAAATAATTATCAGCCTGTGGATGCATCTACTCAACAAAATGCACTACGCGCCAGCAACAAGCTGCAATGCAACGGCAGCAATATTACCATCAATCGCATATTCAAGTGCAGAAGCAAGCCCAAGGTAACCAGCCACACATTCAGCAGCATCCGCCAACACATAGCACATTTGGATACGATCGCGAACACAATATAGGACGGAAAAAGTGTCCAGCAGGTATACCATATGTTGAGCAACATGAATTGAATCTGTCATCTGCATCGAAGCAGCAGCAGCAACAACAACAACATCAACCATCATCGCGTCATAGCTCATCAAATGTTTCATCGTTCCATCACCATATTATGGCATTTAAAGCTCGCAAGATGCCAGCTGACACGACACGCGGGTAATGCTGTGAATGCGATGAACTGGTGGAACATCGAAAAGCTCCCTGATAGGAAAGCGTGGCCACCAGAGGGGATATAAGACCCCAGATGGAGCTTGGAAACCTTCTTTTTCGACTGCGGCATTTTACCAAGAGGGAGCTCAAGTTTTTTGGCGAAATTTTTGGAGGATTAATTTTTTTTGGCGAAATCTTTGGAGGATTGACTTTTTTTGGCTGAATTTTTGGAGGATTCAAGGAGGTCTTCGGATGAACGAGAGGAGCGTCTCTACGACCGAGGTGGATCGACAGCAGGAGTTGGCGGCTACAAGATTGGGGGCCCCCCGAGTCGAACAAGCCGGTTGAATGGTGCAAGTTGGGTATAACCTTACATTTATATATATTTCTTGCTTAAATAACTTGTATATATTGTTAATCCGTATAATTAAAATTGTTTTTGGTGATTTAGAGAAAAAAAAGGTGATTTATAAATTGTGAAGTTGGCTTGGAAAGGTATAACCTTACACATATATTTCTTGTCTGAATATCTTATATATATTGTTAATCTGTGGGATTAAATTGTTTTTGGTGATTTCGCGAAAAAGGTGATTTATAAATTGTGAAGTTGGCTCGGAAAGGTATAACCTTACACATATATTTCTTGTCTGAATATCTTATATATATTGTTAATCCGTGGGATTAAATTGTTTTTGGTGATTTCACGAAATTGGTGATTTAGGAATCGGAAAGCGAGGTGGCATTCCCGTACGAGCGACGCCCCGCGTGTGGAAGGCTCGAGGGTGCTTCACCGCCACGTGGTGTGACTCCGAAATTGTTCCGAGCTCATCCCTTGTTTTAGTTTCCCCCGCCCTAATCGTGGTCGCGGTTAGGGAGGATAGGCGGTGCATGGTCGCATTGCGCGTCGTGTCGCGGACAGTGTTGGTGCGAGCCTTTTGGCGAGTCGCGATTCTCGCTTGGCGACTCCTGTGGGGCCCATTGGCAAAGCGAGTGGCGCACGGCCCCTCTCCATTGGGCTAACCGGGTCCGAGGGCCCCAGTCAGGAGCTCCACCAGAGGGCACGGAAGTTACATTCAGTCGCGAAATTGTTACAATGTTGTCACATGAGATTCACCAACAAAATTCATCCAGTTTTATGTGAATACCAGATTGATGGATCGGTGCTCGCATTTGTGGACAAATTTAAAGATTTGGGAGTAGTATTTGACACAGGTTTGAAATTTAACATCCATGTTTGATCCATAACCACAAGAGCTTCACGTGTCGCTGGTTTTATTTTAAGATCCTCTTGCAAGCCTTTTAGTATTTCAACCAGCGTCCATCTATTTGTACTTCTAGTCCGCTCAATCCTTGAGTATGCCTCCCAAGTATGGTCTCCTCACTATACCAATCTATCGGATGCTGTTGAAACTGTACAGCGTAAATTCACACGATCTCTATTCTACAAATATAACCTCACTTACAGCTCCTACGTTGAGCGCTGACAGATCCTAAACATTCCATCACTCAAAAATAGGAGAGAATTTTTCGACCTGTGCTGCTCACTTAAATTAAATCACGGTATTCTTTCATCTAACCTTCATGAAAGGCTTTATATACGCCCCACCTCAAGAATGCGTTCAACTGACATATTCTACGTGCCCTTTGCTCGTACCGATATTTATTTTTATTCATTTTTGGTATGCGTATCACGTCGTTACAATGAGCTCCAGCTGGGTCCTGTTCCACATTCCTTAAACGCTTTTAAAAGCATATTGCATAATATTCTGCTTAGCTTCCAATAGTTTATCCGTATTTTATATTCTTGTAATTTTTTTTCTTAATATAACTTTGTTTATTTGCATGTATTATATTATATTTCATTACCTATTTTGTAATTGAGTTCACGGATCTGTAAAGTAGTGTAAATAAATACTTCGGCCTTAGCCTGGGCATTGCACCAGTATCCAGCCAAAACGCTACTTTGGCCTTAGCCTGAAATTCCACCAGTATCCAGCCAAAACGCTGCTTCGGCTTTAGCCTGGGCGTTCTACAAGTATCCTACCGAAATGCATTCTCGGCCTTCAGCATGAGACTCTACGAAATTTTTTTGCAAAAAAAAACTTTTTTAAATTTTTGATGAGTTTATTCAATGTAAATAATTTAGATCTAACAAACGAAGCTTAAATCAAATCGGTACGTTAAGTAGTTTCCTAGATTTACTACATTTTTTTACGAAAACATGCTATTTTGTTTGAATTTAATAGCTTTTGCAACAAACTTTTTGCAAAATGTAATGAGTTGGTTCAATTGCCAAAGGTTCATTTTAACTTCTTGCTAAAACATTTTTGCAAACACTCGTAACATTTTTGAGATGAAATTTACCCAAATTTGCAGTTTTACTGGGGGCTGTGCCTTAAGCGGTCAGTTGTACCTGCATGACATAGAAGCGGTGCAGTTCCTCGATTATATTTTTTACGCTGGCATAGAACAGGATTTTTAACTATTATCTGTTGGAGCGGAAGATGAGGAAAGCAGCGCGCAGATTCTCTTTAGTTTATGAGCTGCCTCCTTCCAAACAATCATGTGGGAAAAATACAGCGGTGTATTGAAAAATTTGGTATATTATGCTTATAATTGGTGAAATGCAGATTGCAAGAGTGAACGTATAATTGTGCGGTTTAGTTGAAAGGCCTTGTTGGGATTCACACACCATAGGTCAAAATTAATGATATTTGGTTCTGCTGATAAATGTATTATGAAATACATTACCTGCAAACCTTTCATACGTCATCACGACAACATACTTTGAAGGCGAATTCTAAGTACGTAGCATTTTTCTCAATAAAGTTAGTGAGTTTTTTTTAAAGTGGGGAATAAAAGAGTCCACGGTGCTCAAAACCGTATTTCGGTCATTCTGTGACTGCTGCGGTTGCTGCATTGGTTGCTGTTTTTGTTGCCATGTAGGCTGCTTTGTTGCACCTTGCAAAAGGCTAGAGTTCGGGACCCCTTCACGTACAGTATTTTTTATAGAGATGGTGATGAAATCCCTCCTTTCCTCTTTTTCTTTTAGAGCTTGTTTCTCCTCTCTTCAACTTCTTTTGCTCTAGGACAACCTCTAAAACTCGCAAGGTGCCCCCTAGCATTGCAGTTGACGCAGAAGATCTCGTCTTTTTTACTCGTCCTTTGGGATTAGACATTCCATGGACTTATGCTGCTTGCCACATTTTACACATCTAACTTCAAGCCCGCAGCTAGAAGTGACGTGGCCAAACCTTTGGCAGTTGAAGCACTGGGAAGTGCAATTTTTCTGCAAACACTCCCATCGTATCTTCTGGTACAATAGGAACTTTATGTCCATTGCTTTCTTCACTTCAAAGTCCGGGTTGAACTGGACAAAGAAGGATGAAAGGGTTCTTTTTTCCCTCTTAGAAGTTATAGTGGGGATAGTTTTTGCTGAAAAAGATCCCAGATGTTCTTTCATTTCAGCCACGACATTATTCGCGTTGTATGAGCTGTGCATGGCTTTGAGAAGGAGAGTCAATTTTCCCTCTCCTGGAAAGGTGTAGGTGTAGCAAGCTACCTTTACACACTCCAGAAAATTAAAAAGGCTGGTGTGATCTTCAGCCATTTTAGGGTGCAGCGAAGTTCGTGAAGAGCTGTTCGCCGTCATGTTGAACTCTGGCTCCTTGGGAAAAAGTGATTTGGGAAAAAGTGATTTGGGAAAAAGTGATCACATTACCAAGAAATTTTATTTTGGCTCGATTTTAAGCAACAAGTAATTTTCTGTATAGAAACTGTTTAGGCAGTCCTCATTACTGCCTAACTTAGAAATTGTTTAGGCAAGCCCCATCACCGCCCCAAATTCGGAATTGTTTAGGAAAGCTCTATCACTGCCCAAATTGAAATTTTTTGAATAATGTGAAGAAAGTTGTAAATATTTAAACTCTTACCAAGAATTTAAGGTTTGTTTAGTATTTACTCTAATAAAACGTCTGCGTAGGATCAGTTAAATTAAGTGCCATCTCCACCTGAATTAGGAGCTGTTTAGTCAAGCCTTCACAGCCTAAATTGACAACGGATCCCTGCAGAGTGTAACGGATCCCTGCAGAGTGTAAACGGATCTCTGCAGAGTGTAAATCTTTGATAAAATGGGCTTTACCTTGAAAATACAATATATGTGATTATCTTAAATTTTTTTTCCCAGCATTGCATATATTTTATTGAAAATAGTAAAATCTAGATTCTACATCAGAGCAGCAAACAATTTTGTGAGAAATTCGTTTAAATTGTCCACTGTAATTGCATTAAATACTGTGTCATACAAAGTAATATTACGTACAATTGCATCCAGTACTCACCAAGTCCGGCCGCAAACACACCGTCTAAACTATCGAGCTTACAACAAGCAAAAGTTAAACTTTCGGAGAGATACTTCACTTGCAAGAAGTTTGTTGTTAGTAGAAAGTTTTGCATAGGTCCCCAGTGGGGCCGTTCTTCAACTGCAACAAAATGAAACGTGTTGTAAGGATTATAAAGAGCCATCGTTACGCTACTTTATTTGAACATATCGTCCCTGTTGCACAGTGGAGCTCATTTGAATTTCATGTTGCTCAGGATCTCCGACAACCCAACAGGATCTTATAATATTCGAATACAAAATACTTCTCTCTTACTTTGTTGTGCTTGGACATGGCCAGCAGCAATTTTCGCCTCTGTAATTACTCGTTTTTTATTTAACGTACATTCTAAGCAAACTTTGCATTGTGCAATTAACTCATTTTCGGTGTGCATGCTGGCACCCGAAGGAGCGTTTAGTGCATATCAACTTTTATCCTCATCAGGTCTAAAAACGTGTTAATTTATGCTTTAATTAAATTAACTTTCCCCAGCAGCGTTCAAAGCTTCTACAAGTTTTTACGCCCTTACGGGTAAACAACTAAAACACGGGTGTGCAACAAGGAAAATGTGAATATCCTGGAGTGTATTGAAATTTGCAGTTTATTGCTCCTAATTTATAGCCAAAGAGTTTATTACACCCGACAGCAAAGTAATCAAATTTGCCATTTATATTTGTTTGAATGGGAGGAAAATTTAGTTTCATTTGTTTATCGCCAATTTAAATGAGTTGTCGTCGGTGAGCGCGTTTTGTTATGCTATAATTTACACGAAACCAATTTAAACGGTTATGGTTTACTTCATACACGAACGGATTTTATAGACTATTAAACAGTTTTATATGGTTTCCAAGTTTCGAAATAGAATTGATATTATTTTACTGACATGAGCTTTATTACGGATATGCTAGGTTTATAGTCCTTTTAAATTTTACATTGATTGCCTGGAAAATCTAAAAGGAAAGTTTCCTATATTCATGAGATTATATTTAAATCCCCAAGGATATAAACCATTTGGTAATGAAAACCAGTAAAATATGGAGCGAAATGTTCTATCTATTCAATTTTGACCGACTTATTCTGTGATAGTCACATGCACTGCATTTACCAACAAAATTTTAATTTGTTAAAACCTTTATGGCAGACATAACAAAACTGCGTTTAAGTCCCCACATTTAATCGCCTGCACTTTAAACCAAGTTTTGTAAAATAGTGTGTGTGCGTGTGTGTGTATGTAATGAATACTTTTATTAAAAAATAGTAGAAGACATTATAAAGCTCTGTTTAATATAAAATCATCGAAAGAGATTTGCCTGTAAAAGGCAGATTTGAATGGATAGTATGTCTCAAGACTGTTATTCTATAATGAAAATTTTCTGCTTTGAAATTTTTTTATTTTAAAGGAGTTCATGTGAAATAAGACAAAATCGAAAGTCAAAACTGCTCAAGTATTGCCATTTGATATCGTAAGACTTACTCAGAGATACAAATAACCACCGTGAGAGCGCGGCATCCAAAAACTTGGCGTCCATCTGTAGTGAATTTAAAAGTTTCAAAAGCCCGTGAAGGACCGCAGCGATGTTGTGCTGCCTCGGAAGAAGAAGATGAAAATATCTGCCGAGAATGCCCTCGTCTGAGGACGCGTGAATGCGCTGGCAGGCTAGCATTGCGGTGTCGTGGGGCGGGTTCATTTTCCCCCAGCACGAGGACCCACTACAAAAAAAAATTCGCACTCACGAATTTGATGGTCAATTGATTAAGAGGCGACCGAAGTCGCAAAAAGTGTAGATAACTACACCGAGGGAGAAAGTACTTGTTCCGAGAACAAGTGGAACCTGAAAAAAAAGGCGGACTTGGGGTAACCTCGTCATTACCCGACGAAGCTCATGGCCCACAAATGAAAGAAGGGCAACCGGGTGGTGATGGAGCCCCTTCGCACCCACCCAACCGGAATAAATCCATACTTTTGTTGCAGTGGCCAGGTATTCCTCTTCTGAGTGAAAAACTCATACAACTTGACTTGTATAAACTTTCCCATCAGAAGGGGAGTACCCCGGTGTCCAATTTATGCCATAGAATTATACAATTCGATTGCATAACGCTATGCCATAAAGAGGCACTCTGCTTGGGCCACTCAACACGCGATGTCACCTGAAACAAAGAAAAAAGGATAAAGTTGTACCCGGCGTCTAGCTCATGGTTTTAGGGGGCAGCCTGCCACCGTACCGAGTCCTATAACCAGACAGAGTTATCGGAAAGGAAAGACCGAAGTGTATATTTTAATTCGACATTTTAGTTCTTTTTATTCTTCTCTCAAATACGATCTCAAAAAAACTGATAGGTTTGAGTACGTTACACATTAATTTGAATTCAAATACTCGCTCATTCAGACTCTTCTAAGTTCCAAAATCTTGACATTTTTATTATTTTTTCAGATTTTTAATCTAATTATAATACTTGTGTATAATATAGTCAACAAGATTCTATCAACATCCTTTGACTGTTTTGGTTTATCCCGTGATGGAGAAAATATTTAAATACTATACTGATATATTCGACTTAATTTACACGCTCTTCGAATATAGAGTTAAAAACGAACTTCGTTTAGGTGTCACAGCACCAAATGTACAGCTGAAAATCTTTCAATTTACAAAATATAATAAAAACATGCAAAAGGGAAATTTTTCTTTTTTTTTGAACAAAAGAAAGGGTACTTACCCCAAACCTACTCCTACGAGCGCTCGTGTTCGAGGCAGGTAAATCCTGCAAATTTTGTATTATTATTATTTATAGTAACAACTTCGCTATTTTTCCGGGTCAACCAATTTTCTCCGACACGTTCATATAGGATTACGACAACAAATTCACGTTTCATATTATCAATCTTGACAGTAATGCGATCTAATTCGGCCTCCCGAATACTACTCATGAGCTTTTTGAGAGCTTTAATCAAAAATTATAAACAGAAGTCTCATAAATGCTTTTATTCAAAAATCGCCTGATAATCCTTTAAATAGTTGATATTTCATGTGCAATGAGAATGAGTTGTGTTCCCGTTAATATTCCACCGAATAATGTCCATCGTGCACAATTAGTACAATGATGCAAAGAACGTTTCGTTTTCGCACTCAATCTTTATTATTTAATTCGTCATAAAAATGCATGCAAGTAAAAAAAGCCGGTCGAATCTCGATTCTTATTTCCCGGTAGTTAACTACCGCCTCCCTCAGTTTGTTCTCCCAACGCTAAGTGAGTGAAAAACGAGCAATCCCGGAACCTTTTTCATTACTTGGAATGAAAATTACCTTTAATGAAATTCAACAACTTAAACTTCACAAACAATACTTTAAAATCGTCTCTCGCCACTCAACAATGTCGATCATTCCTAATTCAAACTTTTGCCACCATTGAATTTTCTTGTCTCGTGCACTACTCGCGACGTCCTAGTTATTCTCTTCTATAATTGCTGGCATGAAACCTGCTCGATTACTACACTTGGGGAAAATTCGTGGTCAAGGGCGAGACTTCACACTACTCGAGGATCGAGACACCATCCCTAGCCTTTCTAACAGCACCACCAGATGAGCGTGCAATTCTCTTTATACGAATTGACGTATCACCACGAAGTACCGTAAATCAACGGTTCTGCAAATACACTTCCGAACGAATTACACGGAAATTCCAAAATTTTGAACATGTATAACAATTACGTTTTTTCGTTATCGTTTACTGTAGGGATATTTCATGCAGATATACAATTAAAATGTGCAAAACACGAGCAACATAACTTTTTGCAACGAGTTTCTCACGATCCACTCCCACTTTCCTCAAGATCGTATTTTCCACCACGGCCGTGTGCCCACCCGTCTTTCTCGAGGAGCGGCTGTAAGTCGACCCCACGATACTATATTGATTCAAACCATGATGCACATCATGCACATGCGGCCAACCGTATTACCCGAGGCTGATTCACGAACCAGTTCCAACAATATCGTTCCGCTTAAATTTTCCGTTTCAACCACACTCCGCGAGCATTATTTTGATCCATTTCCTTGTTCGTGATGTCTTTTCAATTCATTGTTACGTTAATTTATAAAAATATTCAACAATTCTATTTTTCTTGTATGTTTTCTTTTCGTCGTAATTTGAATTTGTGTAGCGGTGTGTCAACTATTTCTTAAACGCAAAATAAATATACCTTTAGTTTGAATATATGGAAATAATAAGTGACTACGTTTTGCCTGTCTCGTTTACACAAAACATACGAACAATTAAAATTTATTTGACTACATGACGAAATTTCAATGATAAAATAGTTAAAATATATTCATTTCAGAAATAAAGATTGCATATAGTTTCATTTTGTTGCATCGCACTTTACCTACATATATGCATTTTTATGTGGCTCAGTGTTGATGAATTGTTTGGTTTATGATTGAAACGGGAAGGTAGCAGATGATAGAGATAGGGAAGGTTTCTAGGAATCACTTTTTCTGTGTCTGTGACCAAGATAGCTTTCTTGGTCAACTTATTGACTTATTGGATGATTGGTTGTTTGTTTGTTTTATCAGATCTTCATCTTTTATGTTGTATTTTGTATCGTCGCAGCTACTTATAATTTAAAAAAAAATGATGAGTATTAAATCAACTCCAATATACATTTGGGAACAGCAACGTGAATAAGCGGGTGATTTCTCTTGGCCTGGACGATGTACTACGACTCGTTCTAAGTTCTCATTCACTTCTTTCCCTGATGTCTTATCTAAAATTGCTTCAGCTAATTCACAGAATGCTCGATCTATGTTTATATTTGACTTGGCTGAGGTTTCCATAAAGTGGATACAATGTTCACGAGGAATCGCTTCACCTCGTTCCCTGCTCACCACACGTTTGTCTGTCATGTCACATTTGTTGCCAAGAATCATTTTCTCGACATCTTCGTTGGCCTGCTCATCTATATTTCGGAGCCACTTCACTATATTCTCGAAACTTTTCTCGTTTGTTATATCATAAACGAACATTATTCCCATGGCACCGCGATAGTGCGATGTGGTAATTGTGTGGAAACGTTCTTGGCCAGCTGTGTCCCATATTTGCAGTTTAATCTTTTTACCACGCAGTTCAACCGTTTTTATTTTGAAGTCAATTCCTATCGTCGATATAAATGTCGACGTGAATGCATCGTCCGAGAACCGAAAAAGAATACAGGTTTTGCCAACGCCTGAATCACCGATCAGCAACAGTTTAAAGAGGAGGTCGTATGTTTTCTTCGCCATTATCTTGCACAAAAGACACCAAAAATGCTTGAAGGAATGCTCTCCTTGTTTTTACACTGAAAAATTTAGCAAAACGTCAAACACGAAAAGTCACGGTTGAATTTGCTCCGAAACATCCAAATCTAATACAAACTTTCCGGTGAAGGATTACAAGCATGAAACGGGACTCACTCATTTGAAAGAGCTTGGTCATCCGCGATTAAAACATTCGAATCAAACGATTCAAGGCTAACATCCTCTAAAATTTCAAAATTATCGAACAGACAAGGATTAGTCAAATCAGGAGTGGAAAACTGTTCCATTTTGAGTTGTAACGAGACAAACTCTCGCACGCTGGCTTTTTGAGCCATACCTACTCGATTACTACACATCTGTTGGAAACATAAAGCCGTCAGTCAGAAAGCAGCTCGTTTCCTTTCGTTTTTTATTCCTTTCTGACGAATTTTTTAGAGAGTTTAGTTTGTTTGTTGCGATAATATTCCCTATACGAAATTAACAAAAAGTGATACTGCCAACTTTGGTTAAATACATAAATCGGAATAAGTTACTGAGGGAATAATGCAAGTCTTGTTATGCAGTCACAAAAATGCATGTCTACGAGTGCAGCGGGAAATTCAACAACAGTGATCAAATTAAAAACACGTAAATTGTATCGAACCGATAGTTATGCAGAGCCATCTGCCTGGACGTATCTTCATATTTTGACGTCGAGAGAAATTACGCCCTAAATAACTCTTCACGAAATACGAACATTTCAAGTTCATATTCATTTAGCATTTTGTGTCAAAGGCATGACAATGACGTCGACAACCTGCCAAGTCCACATCAATAATCAACTCACCGATGCCTTTGACACAAATATCGGACTGAAGCAGGGAGATGGGCTAGCCCCATTGCTATTCAATTTGGCACTGGAGTACGTCATACGGAAGCTACCTGTCAATACGCGAGGTACATTACTAGACAAGTCGAGCCAGGTATTGGTCTATGCGGATGACATCAACATTCTGTCACGGTCACTAACAACTGTCAAAGAACTCTTCCTGAAACTCGACAGCGAAGCAAAACTAGTAGGGCTACAAGTCAACGAAAATAAAACAAAACTCATGACGCAGTCGAGAAAAAACACCCCAAATACACAAAATATTACACTTGGCAAATACAGTATCGAAAATAACGAAAACGGGCAATGAAAGAGACGAAATCCGCCGAAGAGTACAGTTCGCAAATAAAATATTTTATTCAGAATTGACGATCTTGAAGACCAGCTCCATACACAGGAAAACAAAGCTCCAAGTATACAAATCTGTGATAGGGCCTGTATTATGATATGGGCGTGAAATATGGACCCTAACCAAAGCATCGCAAATATATTGAACGTCTTTGAGCGACGTGTCCTTAGGCGAATAATCGGAGCGAAGCTAGACGGGGACCAATAGCGAGTTCGATACAACCATGAGCTGTATGAGGTTTTTGATGAGCTGGAGGTCTCAAGGATTGTAAAACTGCGGAAGCTGCAATGCGCTGGATACATGAATCGTATGGACGAAAAACGGATACCGTAGAGGGTATTCATTGGGAAGCTGAAGGCCGGCGGCCGGTGGGGAAACTGAGGAAACGCTGGTCTGACTCGGTCGACGAAGACAGTTCATCGTTGCTTGGATTTCGGAATTGGATGACGTGGTCAACGGACCGAGACAGTTGGAGGCGCTGTTTGCAGGAAGCGAAGGCCCGAAAGGGGCTGTAATGCTAAGAAGAAGAATTCATTTAGCATTGAACATTCGACAAAATTTATATTTTGTGTATCTGACAGGATATTTGGAACCAGATTTGGTATTGTTATAGCTTATTAATGAAAAGTTGCATCCAAAGTCCACATTATTCATGAGACCTAAAGACAAAACTGCAGAGCTGTGGGATGGAGAAAGAAGTAACGTTGAGAACTCAGTGGACTTTCCCGGTGTAGACGAGGCCTACAATATTGATAAACTAGAACATTTTATGCAACGATTCTTTTGAACAGGAAACCCAATTACAATGTGGTACGATAGACTCTGCAACTAGCACTACAGAGTCACCTACATTGTTGTAAAGCCACCAGTCGAAGTGAATTAAATACGTGCTGCCGGTGAAATAGCATCAGAAGCAATAAATCAAATAATTGTAGACATACGATCCGGCTACTGAAAACATCATATATTCGCACAAGTAAACTACAATTACCAATTGCGTAATGCCTTTAGTAGCAGCAGACAAAATGCAACTTAAAACTCCACACCAACCAAGGAAATCGACACTACAAAACCAACGGTAAATATAAAAGAAAATGTAGAGAAATCAACGAGCAAAGAAACACATCAAATAATAAAAGTGACCAAACAGCACATCCCAATAGCCCTGCAATCCCACGAAAGCAAAAACAGTACAGCCCCAACAATCAGTGCAGCAATTTGATGAGCCAGTGCAGCAACGGGAAGAAACAGACTGCTTCCGAGCATGGTGTCTACGGGATTTTTATTCTATTGTTGCCTTTTTAGGGTTTTGTAAAATAATTTTACAAAACCCTACTAGTTTCGCGACCAGTCTCTCCGTCTGTCCGTGTGTCCGTCTGTCCGTCCGTCCGTGTGTCGCAGCAGTTTTTCTCGGAAACTACTTAAGCTAGAAACATCAAATTTTGTGTGTAGGTGTAGAGTGGTGATCTCTTCAAATTTCAACTACGAAAAAATTTTATAAGGTTTTTAAGGGGGGTCTCCCCATATAGGAGAGTGACCCCCAGAAAAAAAATTTCATTAATGATAGCCGATATGGGTATCAAATGGAAGGTCTTGATGAGCACTTTTCAAAACAGGTCTTAGTTTGGCAAAATTTGCTTCGAGGGGCGCACAGGCAGGGGAGATACACGAAAAATTTGTGTCCCCCCCCTCGCGATTGGACACCTGTGATCCGAAAAATCTGAAAAAAATCCGGATGTAGGCCTTGATGAGTACAACAACAACAAATACGTGAGAAGTCGCAATTCAATCAACTTTGTTAGTAATAGTATGATTTATCGATTTTATGTTTTCTTGAATAAAATCTTAACGTATATTTATAAGGTTGAGCTATCCTGAAAGTTTCAAAAAACTTGAATCATATTTAGCGATGTTATAGCGATTTGAATTTTCCTGTATTACTATGGAACAATATGCGCTGCATTTATTACTATCGCAACATATGGCTATGGAACAACATGCGCTTTTTAACGACTCTGGCACTACAGTTTTGCTAGGATTTGCATGAAAATTTCAGGATTGATAAGTGTCATGTATATCTTTGAGAATCGGTTCAGCTAGCGGTATCAGTGATCGTAAAACAAAATAGTGGCTGTTTTGAATGCGAAGATTGAATAATTTTGAGTTATTTTTTCCCAACTTCAACGTTTAAGGCGCATGCTTTGAACACTTGATTCAATTTAATGAATGACGTCAGATGAGTACCTACAATTAATGCTCATAAGTGAAACAAGTCAAGGAGGTGGGAGAGAGCTCCTAGAAAAAGGGTTTTGTAACCATTCTAGGATTCGAAAAAATTGGCGATTAATCGATGATAACAGTACAGGAGAGTGGCCCCTAAAAAACAATTCATCAAACGTAGCCGATATGAGTATGTAATAAAAGTTTTCATGGGAGCTTTTCAAAACAGTTGTTGAACCGTCAGTTTTTGTATAAGTTGGGGCACAGGGAGGGGAACACATTAAAAATGTGTTTCCTCCGTCGCGGATGGATATCTGAAATAATTATCAACGGAGATATTTATAGGTATAACAATACCAAAAACCTGAGAAGTCGAAATTCGTTCAACTTTGTTAATAATAGTATGATCTTCGCATTTCATATTTTCTCCAATAAAATCGTCTTTGGCATGTTTCTTGAGTTGATTCGATCTGCGTGACTGCATTTTGTAAATTGAATACAAAACCCTTCTGACATGAGCGTAGGTCTGTTTACCCAACTGATTTTTACGGTAATTTAGAAGACTTTCCGTTCCAATTTATTCCGAGAGTTTATTCATATTTGACATTAATAGGCTTTCGATATCGACTTGCTTAGAGCATGTCTCACGAAGCTTATTCGAGGGTGTTGAACACTTTCGGTTTCTTCTGTGATGACTTTCGCGTAGTTTTTCCTTGGATTTTTGTGGTGGTGGTTCTCTCAAGGAATCAGTTAGAAATTTGATATCTAGCGTTAGTAGATTCAAGATCTTTATTTGGTGATTTTTCATTTTTTTTACACACATACAATTCATCAATAGCTTAACCTAACAATATACATGCGGGTTGTGTCTTAGGGCTTTTCCCGGAGTTCAATAATAATTTACTTCAACTACATTATAATATTATTTTTTTAGTAAAAGAAAACTTTGAAATGTTGAATCCCACAACATTATCATGCATTAAGAGATTATAAAAGAAGTTTGTAAAAATCATCTGCTCTAACAACTAGTTTTAAAATTTTGAAATTGATTTCCCTGGAATTAAGTAAATTATCTTGTGAGTAGTTTTCTAAGCTGACTATGTCTACGATGAAGCTCCAAGATATCTTCCGGTAAATCTCGATAAAAGTAATTTGTCGAGGATTTCTTAATGGAGATCTTTGAGATGACCGTATCCAGGGTTGAATTTAAACAAGCAAATCCCTTACCGATTTCAGGAATAGAAAGATTTTTCGATCTATTGATCGAAACCTCCTTCAATTTTCCGTCAGGGTTAGCACTTACTGCTGCCCAATCGATTTGCTTATATGGAATGAAAAGTTGAGGATCTGCAACTTCAAGTTTCAAACCTTTTTTTACTCTTAAGGTCAGCTCAACCGAAATATGGTCAGACTTGGCGTCAAGAGCTCCAGACTTAAAATTTTTCCAACTGTGGAAGGGATTTACCAGATTGGCAGGCACAACGAAGAAATCAAGAATAAATGAGCTTCGACGGAACGTAGCCTCTTTTGGGGTAATCAGTATGAGTTTCATATTTGACTGAACCCAGGTTACAGATTGCTGTTCCATAGCCATAAGATGCGATATTTCCCCGCGAGGGATGCTTCGCGTTAAAATCATCTTCCATGGCATAGAAATCGAATTTTTGCACAGAGAAAGCACTGTTTCCAAGTCGTCTATGAGTTTCGTCACCGAGCATCCATGTCGAACATAGATTCCCACGAACGCAAAGATGCACCCTCCCAGCATGGAGCTTATTATTTCTGCTTCAATACATTTCAGACTTAGAAGGCAGTGCCTTTGAACTTGCAGGTTATCTTTGTGAGCCATAGCAACTCCAAGACTTCCCTCTGGATCATCACGCCTGATGTTCTTGTATTTTCCCGAATGCATTCTGTGTCTTTTTTTGATTCTTGTTTCTGATATGAACAAGAAGTCTGGTCTATGAGCGTTCAAGTATTCTTGAATGAAATTCCTTTTATAGCGTGGAACTAGTGAGCATACTCGTATGTTGAGAATGGAGAGTTTAATGGAACTCATCACGACAACATACTTTGAAGGCAAATTCTAAGTACGTAGCTTTTTTCTCAATAGGGTTAGTGGGTTTTTTTTTATAGTGGGGAGTAAAAGAATTCACTTTTCAAATGAGTGTAAACAAGTCACATCCGAATAATTGTTGGCAGTCGGTGCTCAAAACCGTATTTCGGTCATTCTGCTACTGTTGCGGTAGCTGCATTGGTTGCTGTTTTTGTTGTCATGTAGGCTGCTTTGTTGCACCTTGCAAAAGGCAAGAGTTCGAGCCCCCTTCATGTGCAGTATTTTTTATACAGACGGTGATGAAATCTATCGTTTCCTCTCTTTCTTTTAGAGCTTCTTTCTGCTCTCTTCAACTTCTTTTGCTTTAGGACAGCCTCTAAAACTCGCAGGCTGCCCCCTAGCATTACAATTGACGCAGAAGATCTCGTCTTTTTTTTCGTCCTTCGAGATTAGACATTCCATGGACTTATGCTGCTTGCCACATTTTACACATCTAATTTCGAGCCCGCAGTTAGAAGCGACGTGGCCAAATCTTTGGCAGTTGAAGCACTGAGAAGTGCAATTTTTCTGCAGACGCTCCCATTGTATCTTCTGGTACAATAGGAACTTTATGTCCATTGCTTTCTTCACTTCAAATTCCGGTTTGAACTGGACTAAGAAGGATGAAAGCGTTCTTTTTTCCCTCTTAGAAGTTATAGTGGGGATAGTTTTTGCTGAAAAAGGTCCGAGATGTTCCTTCAGCCCAGTCACTACATCATTCGCGTTGTATGAGCTGTGCATGGCTTTGAGAAGGAGAGTCATTTTTCTCTCTTTTGGAAGGGTGTAGGTGTAGCAGGCCACCTTTACACACTCCTGAAAATTAAAAAGGCTGGTGTGATTTTCAGCCATTTTAGGGTGCAGCAAAGTTCGTGAAGAGCTGTTCATCGTTATGTTGAACTCTGGCTCCTTGGGAAAAAGTGATTTGGGAAAAAGTGATCATATCCGAACTTAAAAGTATAATTGTAATATATTCCCAAGAAATTTTATTTTGACTCGATTTTAAGCAAAAAGTGATTTTCTGTATAGGAACTGTTTAGGCAAGCTCTATCACCGCCCCAAATTCGGAATTGTTTAGGAAGGCTCTATCACTGCCCAAATTGAAATTTTTTTAATAATGTGAAGAAAGTTGTAAATATTTAAACTCTTACCAACAATTTAAGGTTTGTTTGGTATTTACTCTAATAAAACGTTTGCGTAGGATCAGTTAAAGTAAGTGCCATCTCCACCTGAACTAGGAGCTGTTTAGTCAAGCCTTCACAGCCTAAATTGAAACTTTTTTTGCTAGAGCGTTGGAAGGCGGTAAGGTACGTATTGATTAATAAAGTGAAGGCAAGTCGCAGCTGGCCATCTATTTTTCATCCTCTATGCATGCTAGACATGGCTGGGAAAGCGCTAGAGAAACTCATCAAGGAAAGACTCACTGGTGCAAGTTGTGTTGCTGGGGAACTATTTGCTCTGCAGTTCGACTTTGGAGTACTAATATTGATGCAATTGCAGATGTGGTAAGCGCCGTTCAAAGTGCGATCACACAAAGCCGTACTAAGCCACAGATGATTTTGTTGGCGACACTGGTTGCCCAGAAAGCCTTCAACTCCGCTCTCTGCGTAAATATCCTGGATACGCTATAAACTTTTTTTCAAGTCTCTTTACATGCGAAATTTGAAGGATTACCTCAAAGACTGATCAGGTATGCAGATGATGTTGTGACACTAGTTACTGGATAAACCGTCAAACAGGTGCAACTCAGTCTAGGTATGCTTATGCATCAAGTAAGAGACTAGATGACTGCTCAAGTATTTAGCCTAGCGCTGGAGAAAACCAAAGAGGTCACCCAGACAACGAAGAGAGGGTTTACAGATCAACTCAAAGATGAGTTCCTCTGAGCAAATCAGGGCAATGGCTTGAAAAGTTGCTTCGGCGTATCGGTTCTTTGCCGACTATAAGCCACCATAGGGGGAGCCAAACCATCAAGAAGATGACTTTTGCTGAGCTCCGTAGAGTCGTTTCTACTGTATTCAATAGAAATGTGGGGTGACTCTCTCATCAACGACCTGCACCGAAAATTCTTGAGCCAGCTATAGACAAAAAAACAACTGAAAATTGCTTCTCTATATCCAACAGCAGGTGATTCAGTAGTGCAAGTTATCGCAGGCACGATACTTACCGCTCTTCTTGCTAGAGAGTGCTGTACTTTTTAACCTGCGTTGAAATAAAGACACGAGTGATACAGTTCCCCACAAGGAGATACAACGTTCACTCAATGATTGACATAAGTCCCAAATGAACAGTACAAACGGGTGATGGACTATGCACCTCACGCCTGATTTGAAGCCATGACTTTATCGAACACACGATGACACTGACTTCTACCTGGCCCAGCTATTAAGCGGCCGTGGATGTTTTCACTCTCACTTTTATATGTCCCTCCTATTGTGTCCCCTGACTGTAGACTTTGTACAGGAGGGGGAAAAATGCTTGCTACACGTTTTTATATGCAAAGATGGCACGACTTGTGCCAGAATATCTACAGGAAATCCGGAGAACTCTTCCTGGATAGTCTGATTGGGGAGATGCTAAAATATTAAAAGAACTTACAACGGCAAGGGCCATCTGGGTTGGAGAGTACTTGTCGAGCGACCCCTCTTCCTCGCTTCCTTCCCGAGTGAGATGGAATCTCCTACGTTAGGGGTGCCCTATGAGGCAGCAAAACGGAGTTTAGCTTCAAGTAATTATCAAACGGTTCTATGCTAGGCTCTCAAGTTAAAAGGGGAAGCGTTTAGAGCATAATCGAGGCATTTTGCTCACCTTGGAGCTCCACACTGAAGGCATGAATAGTTTTTACCCCCCAAACAAACAAAAAATTAATTATCGCTGGTTTAAATTCAATAAATAAATAAAAACAATACTAAAATTAAAATAAATAAGAAAAATGTGATTAAATATCAAATGTTTTTGATTACCTTGGCAATTCAGCCCCTTTTGAGCGTTCGCTTAGAGATCGTTAGAGTATCTCATTATCTTGATCGGAGAAGGTGATCTGATCAAGTACCATGCCTAGCCCATGTGTTCACCTACCCAGTTGCTGGGAGATCGGCTTCCCCCTTGCTATTCGATTTGGCTCTGGAATATGTTAGAAATCTATCTATCAACGCAAAAGGTACGCTACTAAACAAGCTGAGCCAAGTTGCAGCCTATGCGGATGACATCGACATTTTTTCACGGTTACTAACAACGTCCAAAGCACTTTTCCTGAAAATCAACAGATATCACACTTAAAGAACATAGTAGCGAAATGTGGGCAAATCGGTGTATTTAGTAGCCAAAAGCTGAGAGGCGTTAATGAAAGAGACGAAATGCGTCGAAGAATACAGCTCATAAATAAACTATTTTATTCATTTTTGACGATCTTGAAGACTAGCTGCATATGCAGGGAAACAAAGCCCCAAGTATACAAATTTGTAATAAGACCTGTGCTATCCTATGGGTGTAAAACATGAACCCTAACCCAAGCATCCACAAATAAATTGAACGCATTCAAATGACGTGTCCTGAGACGAATGATTGAAGCGATGCTAGATGAGGACCAATGGTGAATTCAATGCAACCATGAACTGTATGAGATTTTTGACGAGCTGAAAGTCTCAAAGATTGTGAGACTGAAGAAACTGCGATGGGCTGGCCAGATGAATAGTATAGACAAACAATGGATACAATGTTGGGAAACCGAGGAAATGCTGGTCTGACTCATTCAACGAAGACAGTTCATTGCTGACCAGATTTCAAAATTGGAGGACGCGGTCAATGAACCGAGACAGTTGAAGGTGCTTTTAGCAAGAAGCGAAGACCCGAGAGTGGTTATAGTTCTACAAAAAAGGGAAAGAAAAACACTAACCCAATTCGTACATACCAACAATTGTTTTATTTTTACAGCCCCAAACAAACAAAGAAATCAGTGAAAACCTGCATTTTTTTATGTAACCCTTACGAAAACTCTCCACAATTCCATGTTCGTTTTATGTAAAGGATGAGTGAGATCGTCCCTCAAGTGAGGTTGATACACTTTTTGAACCAATTTGATTAAAACGCGATAAAATTTCTTGAGACATCTTTCAAAAATAATTAACGAAAATAGAAAATTATTGTTCAAGAACGCAAATGGAGTTATTATTGGATATCCGGAAGCAGCAACTCCACCGTAGATGGTCCCAAGCCCGGTTGAGAAAGAAAGAGGGATCCTCGTGTTTCCTGAATCCCTAGCCTCCATGATTCCTTATCCTAAATCCCAGTCTTGGGGTCGCACATTGGGCCTACTGGTTTCCCAATGATGAGACACTAAATGCCGAGAAATGCCCATGACTGCGAATACACCTGCAGCTCTGCTACTAAATCCTACCTACACCCACCTCCTTTGTGGTGAATGGGAACGGAAAGTAATAACTATGCCACCAGAATAGATATGGTGATGGGCTCACTCCCCGACCCTGTAAAATTCTACATTGTTTCGAAACCTGCAACGGGGATTCGGGGTGGATTGGATCTATGGCAACGAACTAGCAACCGAAAAAAGACTGTGGCATTGGGTCCTAGAATGTCAGATCACTAAACTACCCTGGCACAGTTCAAGAGTTTTTACGACAGGCCAGTCAATATAAATTAACAAGTTGGGTAAACAGACCTACAGTCATATCAGAAGGGTTTTGTACCCAACGTGCGAAATGCAGTCACCAGTAACGAATAAAGGCGAGAAACATGTCGAAGTGATGTACGCGTTTATAAGAAAATCCCTTGCTTCTGTACTTTCAACGGTTGTCACTTTGTTGCAAACTAACAAAAATCACTCAAATCATGAATTCCCCAAAAAAATTATATTAAGTCCATAAAATACCAAAACCACGTGTTAATGTTGTTGTATTTGGAGAAATTCCAAATGACTATAACTTCCGTTAATATGACTTGCAGAGTTTTAGGGCCTTATGAAAAACTACTTAAATATCAGTTTTCATTGAATTTAAGGGTATCCATATGATTTTATTGGGGAAAATGTGAAATTCGATTTTCATACTATTATTAACAAAGTTGAGTGAATTTTGACTTCTGAGGTATTTGCGGTTGTTGTACTTATAAACACCTATCTCCATAATTTTCTACCGATTTTTCGGATCACAGGTGTCAAATCACGAGGGGGGGGGGGGGACACAAACTTTTTGTGTATTTCCCCTTCCTGTGCGCTCCTCGAAGCAAAAATACCAGTTTAAACCCTGTTTTGAAAAGTTCTCATTAAGACCTTTCAGTTGATACCCATATCGGCTACCTTTGATGAAATTTTTTTTCAGGGACCACTCCCCTGTATGGAGAGACCCCCCTTAAGCACCACGTAAATTTTTTTTTGTCATGAAACTTTGAAGAGGGCATTACTTTACAACTATACATATACAAAATTTTATATTTGTAGCTTATACGGTTTGCGAGAAAAAGTGCTTTGACACACTGATGGACGGACGGACAGACGGGCAGGCAGGCGCGATTTTAGTAGGGCTTTGTAAAATTATTTTACAAAACCCTAAAAATTAAAAAATTCGATAATCGAATGTACGTTGCCCGCGAAATTTGATAAGTCACCTTACTTTTTAAGCCGCAGCTAATTTACAGCCAATTGATTACAACAGTAACGCGTAGTACTACGCAGATGCAGGGTTTGATAGGGCCTCGACACTACAGATGCGTAAGAATTTCGATGAACATATTAGAATGGTTTCCAATATTGATATATCATCTGGACACTCAAACAATGAGCTCAACACACTGAAAACAAAACGACGGCGAAGTTCAATACATAATAACTATTGCATATTTTAGTTTTCCAAACTCAACTTATAGAATTTGTAAATAAGTCGAGTTTTGATATTTATAAGATTTTGTTTGAGTTACTTATTGGCTTACAAAGTCTTTCTGGTATGAAGACTCTCCTGCTACCTCACCTCCTTGTTGACTATGTTACAGTTGTTGATTAGAGTAAGGCTTATAAGTAGGGCTTTGTAGAATGAATCCCACAAAGAGTTACCAGTTTTGCATTATATAGGGTTATCCATTTTACGCTTGGGAAAGTAAAGCTATATAAAATGCAAAAAATATTCAGATGGAAACAAAATTTTTTACTCAATATAAAGATTGTACCTTGCCATTATACGTCAAACACATTATTATTCAAATGTTCCCCACACGACCTCTTACAGGCCTCAATCCTTTTGAAGTAAGTTTAAAAGACTTTTCGGCACATTTCTGGCAATATCTCGGCCATAACTTCACGAAATTGTTTGCTGTGTAGGTCAATTACGTAAAGCCTTAAATGTTGATACAGCAGAATCACCATTTTTATAATAAAATTTAATAACTTTAATGCTTTCTTCAACTTTTAAACGATCCGTTAAATAGCAAACCTTCAGCTGAAAGAAACTTTGAATAACATTTAATTTTGACAAATGTCAAATGACAGGGTTATACTTTTCCAACCACGAAATGGATAACCCTGTATTTGTCTACCTGCCATCTGTCCATCTGTAGCTGTAGTTTAAAAAGTTAAGGTCTTTCAAATATTTCAAGATTTTTTAATGAGAGTCCTCCTCATAATAAAGTGACCTCTTAAAAAAATTTTTCATCAAAATAGCCGAGTTAATTAGCGCTTTTAGAATCTGAAACAAAAAAGTCGCTTTGCATATCAGGCGGCCCCGTCTAGGCAAAATGTACTAAAAAAATTGTGTCCCCCATTTGCGATTGGACATCTTTAAACAAAAAAAAATTTAAAAATTAGAGAGGTAGAATTTTATTAGTACAAGAGCAACAAATACCACCAACATGAAAATCCTCTCAGCTCTTTTACGAATAGTATGATATGTAAATTTTTCATTTTGCTCCACAAATTCGGAAAGCTACTCTTAAGCTTCTTAAAATTTCGCAGTTATGTACGAGGATATTAACTTAAAAGACTTATGCTCACAAAATCTTATTATAATAAGTGAGATATAGCCGTTACAATTGTATCGAAAAACAACAACAACATGTAGTGCTGGATGGTATACAGAATACAATTTCCTTCGGATTTTCATGAAAATTCCAAGAATAGTGTTTTATTTGAATATTTTCGAATGGACGAGTATTCAGAAAATTTATTTAAGATGGAACAAAATGACAGCTACTTTGTGCTCATGAAAGAAACTCTTGACCTTTCATATATAATTGAACAATTTCTTGTAAGTTGAACGAATTCATATTTCAAGTCATTGATTGATTTGCTCAGAAAAGTTGTTTGGAACGCTCGAATGGTTACAAAGTCTTTTCTTGCCAACTCGACTTCTTTTAATTAATTTAAGATTAATGTATTCTATCGATTTATAGAATTATGTACAAATAAGCTACTAAGATCTAAAAATACAGGGTTATCCATTTCGTGGTAGGAAAGTATAACCCTGGCATTTGACATCTGTCAGAATTAAATGTCATCAAAAGCGTGTTTTTTTAGTTAAAGGTTTGCCATATAGAAATATAGATCGTTAGAACGCGTTATAATTATTAAAAATTATTATAAAAATTCTGATTCTGCTGTATCAACATTTAGGGTTTTACGAGCCGATTACGGTCGACATAATCGACCTACACAGCAGACAATCTCGAACAGAGTGAGAAAATTTGAAGAGACTGGATTGGCTATTGATGTTGCAAGGCCTGTGCGTCATTGCAACATTCGTTCTGCTGAAAATGTCGCTGTCGTTGCTCAAAGTGTGGAGGAAGACCCGAATTTGTCGATTCCTCGACGTGCTCAAGATTTGGGCTTGTCTCACGGCTCGTTGTGGCGGATTTTGCATTTGGATTTGCATCTCCTCTCGTACAAAATCCAACTCACTCAAGAATTTAAGCCTCAAGACCATACACAACGCAGAATGTATGCGAATTGGGTGATTGAACAACAAGCCATCGACGGTGATTTCAGTGGTTCAGTTGTTACGTAAATAAACAGAATTGCCACATATGGGGCTCCCAAAGCCCTCAAGTGATTGCAGAAAGGCCTTTGCATCCGGAAAAAGTGACCGTTTGGTGTGCATTATGGTCTGGTGGTGTTATTGGCCCGTATTTTTGTGAAAACGATCAAGGAATAGCCATTACAGTCAATTCTGACCGCTATGGACGGATGTCAACTGATTATTTTTGGAGAGAAATTGAAGATTATGATCTGGAGAATATGTGGTTCCAACAGGATGGAGCCACAAGCCACACATCACAGGCCAATCGAACACTTTTGCAAGAGAAATTTCCAGGACGTGTAATTTCGAGATGGAATGATGTCAATTGGCCCACAAGATCCTGCGACGTAACACCTTTGGATTTCTTTTTATGGGGCTATGCAAAAGATTGTGTTAACGCGAACAATCCTCGAAATCTTGAGCAATTGAAAACCAATAGTCGTGAAGTTATGGCCGAGATATTGCCGGAAACGTGCCGGAAATTCATTGAAAATTACTTCAAAAGGATTGAGGCCTGTAAGAGGTCCTGTGGGAAACATTTGAATAATGTTGTATTTCACGTATAATGGCAAGGTTCAATCTTTATATTGAATAAAAATTTTGTTTCCATCTGAATATTTTATGTGTTTTCTTCAGCTTTACTTTTTCAAGCGTAAAATGGATAACCCTATATTAGCCTCAATAACTTTCTTTGTTATCCATGTATGTTGTCGACTTATGATCTTTTTCTCAATGGCAGAATCATGCTTAAACTCTGTAATCCTATTTTTGAACTCCATAAGGTTTTCAGATTTTCGGTTTGTTAGCAAGTGTTGAAATTTCGATTTTAAAAGATCCATGTCTAAATATCTGAATAATTTTTGAGTAGGTTTTTACTTACTGAGACTTTCAGCATAAACGGCAATTTTCAGAACACGATGACCTAACCCCGGCCAGTCTGTTAGTGTAAATTAAATGTTTCCAGCAATTTTTTTAATCATTTGTTGCTACGAGTATGTGATCTAGGCAGATACTTGAAGTCGGGCGAGTGATTTTGTGCTTATTGACAATGATCACTGCGTTTGTTTCCAGGGTATCCTGGTCCATTCTCGCTTCAGCAACTGTGATTAATTTTTTTTCAGTAGAGTGTATTGCATCTATTACTGTGCACAAGTCCTGCGCATTGAGACGATTGGGATCATAGTAAGTACCAATTTTTAGTTTTTTACCTGCGTAGGTTATTTCAATTATTATTATATTATATATGTCAGAAGTTACTCTCTTTGTCACGAAATTAATTGCATTTTTTATATAAATTGCTGTACCTCCTCCTCTTCCGGGCTTGTAGGAGAAAACGGAGCTATATCCCGGAATAATGTAATACTTTGCTTCTTCCGGATAGATCCATACTTCGTTTAGTATAATCAGATCCGTTTCAGGATTTAACTGCAGACAAATTCGAATATCACTCAACCTGTATCGTAGGCTTCTTATATTCTTAAAATAGCACTCCCACGAGTCTGCTCTGTGTGAGTGATCAGCATTCTTATTATTACCCATACAATTGTAACAGTTCTCATATGTGCTGCTGCATTCTTTGAGCTCATGCTTTCCTCCACATTTCACACAGATTTGTTCTCCTTCGCATTTCGACGTCTTATGGTTATATTTTTGGCATCTCGTAACGTTAAAGTCTTCCTTCACAAAATATGACCCATAATCAATGTTGACGTATTTGTTAGCTAATCTTTTATACATGCTTCCATTTACCTCAACAATGTGTAACCATTTTCCATTTTTGTCTGACTGGCATGAATGAGCTCCATTTGTTCTCTATTCCAAACATCAGGGTTTAGCGCCTGTATTTCTTTTCGTAGCTCCCCATTTGTAAATTGATTATCCAGCCCATTTATAACCTGTCTAGGTCGACGCATTTTGTCTCGGTAAGGTGGTACTCATCCTGCATGTTATCCATGGTAAATCTGTATAGCTTAGACGCGTTGGCATTGGTCGTTGTTTTAATTATCACCCCACCATTGCGAATAGGCTGTAGCAGTTGAAGAGGAATCTTGCAATCTGACGATCTTATCCTAGACTTAAAATCGGCAAGCGTATTATCTGATGATGTATAGTATGCTTTTTTGGCTTGATTATGATCCCTTTCTGGGACAAGACATCTGAGCGGAGCTCAGTTTGAGGCGTCGTATCGTTTTTTATCACCAGTGTATAAGTTGGTTTGTGCATAGCTGCCGTCTTATCAATTAAAGAATTGAAATTCATCAGTTTTTTAATTGTCTAAATTCTAAATTATTCAAGAAATCTTTCAAGAAAGAGTATTTTCTTGCTGATTCAACTTGTTGTTATTTCTTGACATTTTATTCAAAAATTCATGTAATTTTTACAAAAATAAGTATCATGTAATTTTTTCTCTGTTCACCTTTCGATTATCATCTATTTATGTTCGCCTCCTCTTATAGAGAGATGTTCTTGCAAAACCTTAAGAAAATATTTGACAACCCACATTTTAATAACACATCCCCAATAAGTAACTCGCATAATAATGCCTTGCTAACTCAATAACCCATTGAAGCGCACTTGCATAAATCACCACATGCGTCGAATTCATCTATTGACAAAATATTACCCAATTTACGGTGCATTAGCATAACGACTTCATCACAACCCTTCCAAAATGTACGTAAGTTGCTGACCATTTCAACACTAAAGGACTATGTCGACCACACTTTTCCTTTTATTGCTAAAACATTACCTAAAAAGCATCAAAACCAGAGAATCAAATAAGAAAACCTGCCACAATGTCCTGCACTGAAAATTCCATTTTCGTTTCAATGACTTGCAGCACTTCCGTATTTTCTTCAAAATGTGCACAGAAATACCCTCGAATTTATGGTTGATTCGGATTCGTTCTGTCCTGATTGAAAAAGGGTGAAGTCAGATGAGCAGCAGATGAACAATTCAGAACTCAAATGGCCTTTTTTGGCGGCACGAAGCGCAAAGACCTTCCCTCCCATTATTTTCCCATAAATACGTTAATGGAGTTGGTCTGGTCAACATGTAAAACTGCCCGGTCACTTTCATCACTGCTTGAGAATGCTACTCAGCCGGCAATGTGGTACAACCCTTCAACCTTAACCCAAGCCTTTGTATTCAGCTTTATAAATATTTACGAGGCATGAAAAATTTATTTATTATCCTTCAATTCAATAAGTTAATAATTCAATTTCCTAAAACTTTCTCTGTTTTGCACGATCTGAGCAGTGAAGTGCAACGAAAATCACTACAAGACCAGATTTCTTCCGTTTTTGTGTGCAAAAGGACATATCGACAGTTGTAGCTTTTCCTGGAAGGGGTTGAAGTCGTTTGCTTGTACAAGCACCGCTACCTAGGGCTCGAAAGAATGAGCATGTGAACTCAGGATTCGATACGTAAAAACATGACGCGAGTGTAGCGTAATGGAAGTTAAGTAAGAAAATTGAATGCGAATATGATATGCACTAAAAAAACCACTAAATCATATCCCACGCTATTTTCTTTTTCGTTTCATTCCATGTGAATGATCCCAAATCGCAAGGGCTGCCGGTATCTTTGTATCAGGTCTTTATTAGTAATAAATCTCAGTTGTTAGAGAAGATTCTCTTTTTCTATGCGTACTAAATATTTATTGCACTTAATTTCTTCAATTTACTTATTTAATCTTTAGCTTTAATGAGTTTTTAACGAGAAAAATTTCGACGCAGCTGAAAATAAAATCCAAGTCTACAAGGATTTGGTAAAATATCATCAAATTTGAATAAATTTTAAACTTCAAAATTTTTTCTTACCCGTGATAAGCTATCACATAAGGCTCTAGAATGAACACATTCCACTTAAGTGTGAACTGGTGAGTTTATGAGGCATTAATTGAACTTCATACTCTACACCATGTAAATCCACAATAGAATTTACGTATTTTCGGCAGCATATCCTCTGGTTCTAAATTTTAATGATTTGTTTGTGATGATGATGACGTGTTTTTCCTCGTATCTTTTGACTTTAGTCGAAAAACATCGTTCCGTAGCTTCTGCTACTTGTTCTTTTACTGTCGAACCTATTTCTGCTGCTTCAGGCTGAAGCTTAGTGAAATTTTTACTCCTTAGACACTAAGCTTTTTAAACTACGTTTTCTCTTGATCTACCTTTTTGTTAGCAAAAGAAGGATATTCCTAAGTGGTCGGAACTATAATCAGCTTTTTCAGATAAGCAGACTTCAGCTATCTATGCCAAAAGAGCTGAATTTTATATCTATCAAAGTGGTGTTCAAGCTCATTGTTCCTCATTTCAACGCTATGTATTTGGACTTTTCTGACATTATTAATAATGCTGAAGCCTGCACTTATGCTTTGGACTAGTTGTTTTTCTTTCTTTCTATACATAGACATACTTCAAGCAAGTGTAGTCCTTGACGAAGCGTGAAACGTATCATCATTTTTTTTCTGGTAACCAACTCTGTCCTTTGCGTGAATAACTTTAGTGCCTAGAGCACTATGCTTTTTGTTAGTGGACTTGATCTCCCATGCATTGGCTGCTCTCCTGACCAGCGTTGTTCCCTCATCTTTTGCAAATGAAATTATGCATAGGAGAAGCTCTTGGAACCCTTAGCCTTTAAGCAAACTTACTGAATAAGGGCATATGGCAAGCAGTTCTATTGACGGTATCCTCTTCATTTGTTTCACTATTAAGTTCATCGTTGATGATATTGGACCTTAAGAAAAAGCCTCGGAAATTTAGGTCTACGGGTAATCATTACCATATCCAGTCTTCAGTTTCCAAGTGTTCAACTACTAACGAATACTCGCGCGAGATATCATGGACCTAGTTGCTGGAGAGTAATTCGTAGAGGTTGTGTTTCCATAATCTATATGGACGCTAGTCGTCAGACTAATGAGCTGTTCTTTTATTATATCTTACGTTGATTTATCGAAAACTATTGGTTTTCTTAGTACTCATCCTGGGTTACTACGATAATTTTATTAAAATTATAATATACAGCAGCAGTCTTTAATGAAACCATTCTGAGCAGATAGTTGTCTTTTACGATAAGATTAAAAATACTGTTGCATCTCCAAAAATCAAACAAGTTCTTCTTCTTCGTAGAACTGCAGCCCATCTAGGGTCCTCATTTCCAGCAAAAAATGCCTCCAACAGTCTCAATCTATTGACCGCGATCTCCAATATCGAAATCCAAGCAACGATGAACTGTCTCCGTCGACCGATTTAGACCAGCGTTTCTTTCCCGACTGGTGTCCGCCATTCCGTTCTCCTAACGTCCGCAGGATTCATGAGGCCAACCCATTGCAGCTTCCGCTGTTTTACAATCGTTGAGATCTCCAGCTCGTCGGAATTTCATACAGCTCATGGTTGTATCAAATTCGCCATTGGTCTCCGTCTAGCTTTGTTCCTATTATTCGCATCAGGACTCGTGGTTCAAAGGCATTCAATATATTTGCGGATGCTTAGGTTAGAGTCCATGTTTCCCACCCATAGCATAACACAGGGCTTATCACAAATTTGTATGCTTGGAGTTATGTTTTTCTGTGTATGCAACTGGTCTTCAAGATCATCAAAGCTGAAAAAAAATATTGCGACCTGTATTCTACGGCACATTTTGTCTCTTTCATTACCGGCTCTCACTATTTTGGCGTTTAAAAAAAACTGATCCTCATGGTCAAAGTCACGATGCTAAGCACAGAGTCCATGGTCAATATGAACGGCAAGCTAACAAACAGCTTCAATAAGGAGATAGACTTGCCCCAATGCTCTTTAGTATTGGGCTGCAACACGCCATCAGGAAGACAACAGCTGAAATGTCCACGAAATCGATAGCATATATTGATGACGTCAATATTACGGCACATTCAATCTCAGATGGTGCAACAGTATTTCTAAGCCTAGAATATTAAGCAAACCGACATGGCCTACGAATTAATGAGACTTAAACTAAATTCATAACTAAGTCGAAGAAGAACACTCTAGCCCGACAAAACCTGACCGTGGGAGGCATAGTCCTGGAATCGTGGAAAACTTCGTCCATCTTAAAGCCAACCTGTATAGAAGAGATGCTGAAACAAACGAGATTGAACGCCATAAATAAAGCATATTACTCCATACTTCCCTTTCTATGTTTCAGAGTTGTGTGTGGGAAAAATAAGCTCCGTATTTATAAATCATAAGTCAAATATGTGGTATTATATGGAGGTGACACATGTAACCTGGCGAGCGAATAAGAAAAGCCAGTGGACATATTTGAACGCAAAGTGCTCTGGACAATCTATGGCCCAGTGGAACAAGATACAGAGTGGAGACTGTGTTACAACGGGGAGTTGTATGAATTTTTTGATGACCTGTCTGTATCTACTTGCGTTCAGCTCCGTAAATTGAAATGGGTGGACCATGTAGAAAGAATGAAAGAAAACCGATTACCTAAAAGAATATTAAAGGGTTAAGTAGAAGGTAAACGTTGAACAGAAAGACAGAGGACTCAATGGGAAGGCACAATAGAGACGTATAGCAGATGCTTGGTGGGAGTGATCAATTCGCGAACGAGGTCATAGAGCTGTGATGTTTAGAGGTGCTTAATCCTTGAGGTCAAGGCCTGGCTTGGGCTGTCGTGCCATAGATAATAATAATGACTTGTTAATTATTAATATTTAATATGACCAGCTGATGATGAATTGTAAAGTGTGTCACTAGACCATGTGAATGTTATATATTGCATTTAATGTAATTTAGAGCATATGATTTTTGAGGTTATCAGACTAAAGTTTTTAGCCTTTAAGTACCAATGTGCATTTTTTGTAACGATAGTACCAACATGAGAGGATTTTCAAATAAAATAATGATTTAAATATCTATCTTTGCATTGTGATTAAAAATTACGGATTTTAAGAAAAAATTAGGTACAAACAAGAAATTAACTTTATCAAATGTTTAAAAATAAAACGACAATAATATTTGAATTGAATTTTGGGGAAAATCTGACTGTTAGATATATAACATCAAAACACAAAAGAAACAAGTTGAGTAAGCAGGAGAGTGCTCCTACCGGAAGGTCTTTTTAAAAATCCTAGGGTTAGAAACAAGTTTTCTAATGGCGTGAATCGATACCTTGAATTATTCATCCAATACTTTGATATGAAATCGTTCAAATTTATGGAAATAATGCACAGTTTCTTCCATAAGCACAGTGCAGCCGCCATTTTGATCTAGCTTAAATGATTTTTCTGAATGCTCGGCTGATTGAACATGTTCCTTAAATGTTCATGAATATTGAAAGAAAATAAAAGTGCCTTAGTCAATTTTAAATATTAGGGGTTTTCCAATAAGAGGTGTTATTTTGAATAGATCTTGTGATTTATCACCTTGCGACTTCTTCCTTTGGAGCCACGTGAAAGTAAAGGGCTACGCCAACAGCCCAGCGTCGATTCAAGACCTCATAGATGGAGTTCGTGAAGCTATCAAGGACATAGGGCAGCCACTTTGCGATTTGGTTATGGAAAATTTCTTCAAAAGGATATAGTTCTGTAAGCGTGTCGAAGTGGTTATTTGCCTGATGTTGTTTTTTCTATAAACCGCATATCTTTTTCTTTATAATGAAATAAACATTCGATCAATCATATTCAAAAATGGCATTTTTCTTCTAATATCAAAATAACACCTCTTATTGGAAAACCCGATATCAACTATAAACACGTGTTATTGTTTTTATAACTCCATACAATTGAAATAGCTATAACTCACATGATTATGATTCAATCTAAACCAAATTTTGTGAACGTATATATCTTATATCAGGCTATATAATTGCAAAATTTCAAGAAGTTTAAAGGTACCGTTTTGATTTTATGGGCAAAAACGTAAAATCTACAAATCATACTATTATTAACAAAGTTGAGTGAATTTCGATTTCTAAGGTAGTTGTTGCCCTTGTAATCATAAAGTTCCACGTTCGTGATAATTTTCATATTTTTCGGCTGAAAGGTGTCCAATCGCGAGGGGGAGGCACACAAATTTTTGGTACATTTTGCCTTCCCCTGGACCCCCTAATTAATAAAATGTTTTATTTTTTATTTCAGATTCTAAAAGTTCTAATCAAGACCTTTCATTTGATACCCCACTCGACTACCTTTGATCAAAAAAAATGTTTAAGGGCCAATTCGTTATTAGGGGGGACCCCCTTAAAAATTTTTTAAATTTTTGTTAAGAGCTTAACTTTTGAGAGACTATCACTTCTGACCTTTCCACAAAGTTTGAGCATTCTAGCTTCTATTGTTTCTGAGGAAATTAGCTGTGACGCACGGATAGACGGACGGACAGACAGGTCACGAAACTAGTAGGTCTTTGTTTTTTTACAAAGACCTAAAAACCTCTCACAATAACAAAGCACGTCATTTGTTATTTGAAACTGATTTACCTTTAAGAAATAAGTTATAATAGGTAAATATAGCCCCTGTAAAAAATTTCCACAATTGAAGTGCACCTTAAATTTTAATCAGTTAGGGCACATTTGTTTTGCGTATTGTGAACATACGTGCTTTTTGTACGAATAGCATCCATACTTCGATTTGCTTTTGAGTTTAGGGTGATATAAAAGGCAAATATACCATATCTTGACTTGTTCAGCTTGATTTTCAGATATCTCTGGCTTATCAGAATCAAGTACTCTTGCCAAACTCATCAGAGGTTCACGGGGTATTCTTAGGTTACAACATCTTTACTTCATGTGCTTTAATACCAACTGTCAAGCAAATTTTTTTACTAAAGCTCTTCCGTCAGTTTGTTTTCTTATACATATGTACATCATATAAAAGATGAGAATTAACGGAACTTATAAAAATCTGGTAGAAAATTGTCATACGAGTAGTTCTTCATTTGGATCGGCAGTTGCAGTGTATTAAGAGCACTTCTTCTGTATAGTATTTCATCTATGTATATCACATTTTGTAGAATTATAAAACTTTGCAGTTTCTGGCTCCCCTGAGTCTGAGTCTGTCTTTCATTATGCTGCATTGAAGAAGCCAAAATGGCCGCTTTTTGCTGCTTGAAAACATGGAACACTAATGTACAATGTTAATTTTCTAGTCTCATTTCAGCACGCAAGATCTTCGAGGATATTTTTCTCTTTTTTACCATCCCAACCCAGAGCAATCATCCCTGTTTCAATGCATCAATTAGTTGTATTGACGTGAACTTATTGTCATATGTTATACTTTTATTACTGCCTTGGGATGATTTACTCAAATGGATCATGGCCTGCGAAGAAACTACGAGCTTTTTTTCATCTGTGGATGTTTCTCCATATGATCTTTTTCCACAATACACATAATAATTCTAATTACACCCGTTTCTGGCATCACGCTTGCATCTTAGCTTCAGTTCATACTTAGCGTGGTTCTTTGGCTTATATGACATCAAAATTTGAATGAAAATACCACTTCATCAACTGTAGCATATTAACGGTATTATATATTCTTTGACGATTTGATACAAATTTGATGAAAATTTTCGTATCAAGGCCAATTTATTAGTGGCCTTCCTCTGTACTCTGTGAAGCACATTGTCAAATGAAAGACAGTGAAGTCAGAATAGAAATCAACTTTAAGACGTAACTTATATAAAAATATGTCTCTTATTCCTCATTCCTTTGTTTCCTGCAGCAAGCATCTCTAACTGTCTTGCTCCATTGATTGCGTCCCCCAATTTCAAAATCCGAGCAGCAATGAACTGTCTTCGCCGACCCAGTCAGACTAGCGTTTCCTCGGTTTCCCCACTGGTTTTTGGTCTTCAGTTCTCCCAACGAATACCCTTTTGGTTATCTGTTGTTCATTTATACTACTCATATGGCCAGTTAATTGCAACTTCTGCAGTCTTTAAATCGTTAAGATCTCTGACTCGTTAAAAATTTCATACAGTTTATGGTTGTATCGAATTTGCCATTGGTTCCAATCCATCCACGCTCCTATTATTTGCCTCAGGACCCGTCTTTTGAAGGTGTTCAATATGTTCGCGGATACTTCGGTTAGGGTCCATATTTCACACCCAAAGTAACACACAGGTCTTATCACAGATTTGTATACTTCAAGCTTTGTTTTCCTGTGTCTACAGTTGGTCTTCAAGATCGTCAAAACTGCATAAAATAGTTTATTTGCGAGCTGTACTTTTCGGCGGTTTTCATCTCTTTCATTACCGGTTCCTGTTATTTTGATGCCTTGATTTACAAATTTGCCCACAATTTTTGATATTGTATCCGCCCATTGTGATATTTTGGGCATTTGAGATATTCTTCCTCAACTGCGTCATGATTTTTTTTATGATTACATTGATTTGCAGCCCTACTAGTTTTGCTTCGCTGTCTTTTATCGACAGGTAGCTTCTTTATGACGTACTCCAGCGCCACAATGAATATTAACCCGGCACCAATGACGCTGGGTCATATTGACCCGAGGAGATTTTAAACAGTCATAGTCTATTTTCTACAATTATTATGCGTTTGAATGCTTGTGTAGCTGAAGTTACATTCCATCTCTACCTGCAACTTCCCTGCATTCAGTGCAATGCCACCCGCCCAGTGAGATACACGTGCGACAACTCAAAGTGGGTACTTTTGACCCGGCGTCATCGTTAGTGTGGTATTTTCGTGACATGCATTTATTTATGAGTTCAGTGTTTTTTTTTAACGATTTTTGTTTGTTTTTAGTTGTTTTCACAAAAATGTCACTCGCTAACCACCCGGAGCGTATTTTGGCGGCATGAGAAGAGTCAGATTCTCAAGATGAAGATCCGATTCCTGCTCCTGACATCGAAAACGAAGATCACTTGTCTGAACGCAGTGATAGCAGTGTAAGTGAGCAAGATGCAAGCGATTTGAGTGAGACAGAATCTGATTCGTTGGATAATCGTGATCTATTGACTTTGGAACAACGGTTCTTCAAAGGAAGATATGGAACAAGATGGGAAAGAGCACCAGCACGACCAAATGTACGTACAAGGTCAGAAAATATAATTACGGAGTCACTTGGTGTAAAACCAGCTGCTAAAAGTGCCACATCGGTGTCAGAATGTTGGGACTTATTTGTGAATAGTGCGATGTTGTGCAAAATTCGAACATATACCAACTTTTATATCCAAAAAAGAAGAGCGGCATGTGCAGATGTGAGCAAACATAGATACATGAGTGAAGTTGGAATGAGTGAGCTAAAAGCATTTATTGGACTTCAATATATTGCCGGATTTTATCGTTCTAATCGACAAAACTTGAATGACTTGTGGGAAACAGATGGCACTGGCGTAGAAATATTTAGACTCACAATGTCAATTCAACGATTCTACTTTATACAGAGCTGCTTACGTTTTGATGATAAGTCTACACGTGATGAAAGACAAAAGCTGGATAATTTAGCGCACATACGGGAACTTTTTGAGACGTTTGTCGAACAGTGCAACAAAATGTATGCGCCAGGAGAGAACTGCACCATTGATGAAATGTTAGTAGCATTTAGAGGTCGCTGTAAATTTAGACAGTACATACCGTCTAAGCCAGCTAGATATGGTCTCAAAATATTTGCTTTAGTTGATGCGAAAAAGTTCTACGTGGTTAATTTGGAAATTTATGCCGGCAAGCATCCCAGTGGCCCATATTCAGTCAGCAACAAACCATTCGATGTGGTTGATCGTATTGTATTGCCAATTTCTAAGTCTTGCCGTAATGTAATATTTGACAATTGGTTTACCAGCTACGAATTGATATTTCATCTTCTGTGCAAACACAAACTTACTTCTGTGGGTACTTTACGCAAAAATAAAAAGCAAATTCCGTCTGAATTAATAACAACAAGAGGAAAACCTGAAAACTCATCAACTTCCGGGCATCGAAAAGAGATAACTCTAGTCTCGTATATCCCAAAGAAAAACAAAGTTGTCCTTTTGATGTCAAGTTTACATCACGATGATCATATTGATGACTGCACAGGTGATAAGCAGAAACCAGAGATTATAACTTTTTATAACTCAACCAAAGGTGGAGTAGATGTGGCTGATGAACTATGTGCAACGTACAATGTTAGCAGAAACTCAAAAGGATGGCCTTTGACACTCTTTTTTGCTATGTTAAATATAGCAGGAATAAATGCAAATATAATTTATCGCGCTAATAATAATGACATGCATACGAAAAGACGACACTTCTTGAAAAATCTAGGTCTTTGTATGGTTCAGGAACATTTGCTCTGGCGCAAAAATCTTACTAATTTGCCTCGACAGATGCGCAAAAGAATTGCGGATTTCACTGGTATAGAACAAGGCGAACCCTCCCAAAAGGTCTCCGGCACTCGCAGAAGATGTCAAATATGTCCATCCAAAACGGATAAAAAAACAATTCACACCTGTAATTCATGTAACATTTACATATGCCCCGATCACGTAATTTCGTACTGTGAAAACTGTAGTAATTCCATGTCACTGATTGATGAAACAGAAGACTAATTTTTTTTATTGATATAGGCAGTTTATATGATCTCTTCCTGAATTCACAATTTAATTATTCCAAATAGTTTTCCGACAATTGTTGTAAAAAAAAAATCGAAAAATATTTTTTAAGTTGAATTTGCATGTGATAAAGAAATAATTAATAAAAAAGTTGTTTACAAAGTATGTTAGTATTTTCATCATTTTATTTTATTGACAAAGCGAGAAGATTTAATTAATTAAATTAAAATTAGATAATTTATTAGAATTTTATAAAAATTCGTTAATAAAACCAATCGGGTCATTTTGACCCAGTGTCATTGACGATGTAATTTTTTTCACGTCATTGGCGCCGGGTTAATGAGGCCTACCCATCTCCCTGCTCTAATCCAATATATGTGTCAAAGGCATCGGTGAGTTGGTTATTGATGCGAACTTGGGAGGTTGCCGACGTTATTGTCATTTGGGTAAGATGGACTAATTTGGCTGGGATGTAAAAGCAATGCTTTATTTGGTAAAGTATGTTACGATCAATACTGTTGTATGCCTGCTTAACATCAACGAAAATTTTGTGTACGTCTACATTGATCTCCTAAACTTTTCAAGTACCCGTTTGACAGTAAACAATCGGTGTATTGTCGATCGAACTGCTCTAAAACCACCTTGATACTCCCCAATAATACTGTTGGCGTATGGTCCGATTTTATTTTCTATGATCTTTGAAAATATTTTGTACGCCATACAAAGTAACAATATGCCTCTATAATTTTCGCAGTGTAGCTTGCCATCTTTTTCTGGATAGGGAATATAATTGATTGGCTCTACTCTTTCGGCATATGTTCTTGTTGCAAAATGTGCTGGATGACTTGTGAATGGTTTTATGAACACTGCTGACACCGCATTTGATGAGCTGCTTTGGAATCTCATTGATGCACGGCGCTTCGTTATTCTTTTGGGCTTCGATGGTAAAAAAAATACTTCATTCAAAATTGGTGGGGCCAATGGAAGCTTTCTGCAGACATTTATAGGCCCCGATGTTCTGGAACTGTGCGGAATATTAAGGAGGTTCTTGGTATATGATAGCCATCTTTCTTTAACCTTGGTTTCATTAGCAATGATATTGCCGATGTCATTATAACAGAAGGTGATTATGAGCTGATAACCTCGTTTCGAGCTTTTCACTACTTTTTATGCTTGTCTTGTGTTGATGCTCGCTAGACTTACATCCATACTTCTCAATTAATCAACATAGTATTCCTGGTTTTCGTACATTAATGTATCCCGAATTTTTTCCATCCAACGTATTTCGGCACTCATCATCGAACTAATCTTTTCTTTTCCGCCAGGCTTGATATCTGGATGTGTGTTCTGCCACGGTCTTAATAGTCGCTTTCACTTCCAACTAAAGCTCGCCAGCCTATGATATGTGGACAACAATAATGAATAAACTCAAGAAAAACAAATCGATACTCGTCTTAGAAGAGAAACTATTAATATACCATTTTAGCTTGCTACAATTTTGTTTCAATATCACTAACAACCGTTGACTGAATGAAATCTTCAAGATATTTTTGGTTATTTATTTTGTCTGGAAATTAGAAGGTCCAGTTAAAATTGTAGTAGATAGAGCACACACTTTGAGTCTCGTTGGCGACAACGAGATTTAGTTCGTGATTATTCGGTCGAACTATAAGCCCGTTCAATTATGATACGTGCTGATTTAAAATCAGAACGTATCTTAACCGTATGGACGGACACACGGCAAAAGCATGGTACTGACCATATCACCTGGTGGAGCGCCGATACATTTGATCAAGATAACTTTCTCTAAGCGAAGGCCCGAAACTTTAGTGTCTGCTTCTATGGAAAGAACGAATGGTAGAAAAGCTGCATATTTTTTTTGTTGTACTAGGTGGGTTTTCAAATTACTATTAGCTCCAGTGAAGGTGATTTAATTTTATTGAAATTTCCAGACGATAAGAAGCTTTCCTTGAATTTATCTAATAATAATGATTATGATAATTTACATTTAAAGGTACCCATGTGAATTCACAGAAGAAATGTTTTATTTAGAAATCCTTCTATTATTAGCAATGTTGATTTATTAGCGTTATAAGTGGCCGTACGTATGTGAAATTTCATTGGACTTATGAGTACCCTCAAGATTTTATACAAGAAAACGTAAGATTGATAAATCATGCTATTACTGACAAAGTTTGGTGAATTTCAACTTTTCATGTATTTGTTGTTGTTGTACTCATAGAGGACTACCTTCATGACATTTTTCAGATTTTCCGGTCCACAGGTGTCCAATTGCGAGGAGGGACAGAATTTTTTCGTGTTCTTTCCCTTCCCCCGCCTACTCCGTGGCTGATATTGTAATTTTAATGACAGATATTAAAATATCTCATCAAAACACGACAATATTCGAACATCTTTAGTGAAAAAAAAATTTTAAGTGTTCATATCCTTACATGGGCAGACCCCTAAAAAGTTTCGGTCGCAGGTCTTTAAAATGGATTATGCTTAATTACGTGTTTCAGCCACCATTAAGTGCCCGTTTCAAACGCGTCAAAAATTCAAACATACGGAAGCGACACCTATCTCTTTGACATTCCCCAACAAAACTGACGTGGGAAGTGCAGTCGTCAGAACTCACGTTAGATAGGAAGCGAAGTGGCGTAGGGCCGATTCATTACAATGGACACTGTCCTTACTGTCTATTAAAAGCGGGGATAGGTATTGCACGGGAAAATGGGTAAAACAGCCAGTCAAGTGCCTATTAGGACCTATTTATGTTTAAGTCATAAGGCAAAGTATAAAAGAACATGTAAAATCTAGAACGCGGATGAGTAAGTTCTAACCTCCGGTTTTGATAAAGGAAGTGGAAGTGCTATGATATTGGGTACTGACACTAATACTTTGAAGAGACTCCTGTTTGAATCTATTAGATCAATTCCTTAACTTCTTTACGCTTTTTTCGGCGTATCGTGTGCATTGTACAATAACTACGGCACAGATTTCTGGCTATTTCTTTAGCCTATACAGAACAGTGCCATTGATGATACTATAATTTGGCCAGTTAGTAATTTCTGTTCATTGATTTTGACTTCTAAAAATTTAACTTTACAACAAGGTGCATTTTCTTATTATCAAAATATTTTAAAATCATCTCAAAAATACAACTCACTTAGTTATTAGATTAATTGGATTATTCTATCTATTTCATAATTTTTAAGCATTGAGTATTTATTCTGAGCAAAGCCTTATCGATATAATACATATTCTTTGTGTCATTTAAATAATAGATTAAATTTGAAGGCTTGGTAACACATACTCTAATCACAGTCGCATTTGCTTTTTTGCACGGTAGCATCGCGCTAGTGATTTTATTCTTTTTTCCGTATTTTTGTTTGAAATTTTAAAACGTCTCGGAAGATGGAAATTTTGAGAAAAGTCCATAAATTACCCCGAAGATATTTTCAACATAAATAATTCATATGTTATTCAGCTCAAGACGAAACCTCTACTACAGACTACATACATATAAACATGATATGCATGGAAGCATCTCCGGTTATTCCTTGTTGCGTTTTTCCTTGCTTATGTTTTGTTCCTCGTGCTCAAGTGGAAGATGATGAATCTATTGCATTCAAGTCCATGGCACAAGGATGAGTATCAGAAACATCTAAGATTCAACCGACTATAAAGGTTTTTTCACTCGTTTCTTTAAGTCAAGTAATTAATTTTTAATGTTTTCTCAGCTTTTCACCAGAATGAAAATCGTCTGTACTCTCAGCGAGGAGGGAAAATGTGGGTTTATCACTTTTCAACTCCCGCTGATGCTAAGCTTATCTCGTAAAATTCAATTCATGATACGAACAAAAGCATTTTACAGCTTTTTATTGCTTATTTATTTAAGGAAGGAGTCGGAAGCATTACTATGAAGGTATTGCTATTATTATCTCGGAGATGTGGTTGCATTGACATAATGAAATAGAAGATATACGTTGTTTAAATGATTCTATTGAGAATTCAATAAGTACTAAAAGCTTCTTTTCTTGATATTTGGCAACACACTTCCTAACGTGTCGCAATGCATGTTGGATTCCTTCTAAAGTTATTTTCCACAAAACTTTCCTAAGTTAACAAACTCAATTCTAACTATGCTTGGCAACTATTGTATAGAACATTAAAATGTGAATTATTTCAAGTTTAAGTTATCATCAAGAGAAAACGCTAACTTTGTCACTTCTATGTTTTAGATATGATTCTAGCTGCCGTCGTACTATTTAAAATTTTGGTGTTTTGAAAGCTAAATAAGTCAAAGTTCCTCAAGCAGGAACAAAACGTCTAATTCGAGGAAAGGCCAATCATTTGCCTTATTTTTTATGGGAAGTCACTGATTAGGAGCCAACTCTATAAAATAACATTGCAGGAATGTAGGTGGTTATGAGCCATTTTTAGGGTTTTGTACTAAAATACAAAACCCTATTGCAATCACGATCTGTGTCCGTCTATCCGCCCGTCCGTCTGTATACCCTAGCACTTTTTCTCCGAAACTATAGAAGCTACTGTCATGAAACTTTGTGGAAAGGTAAGAAGTGGCGATTTCTTGAAAGTTTTGGGGTCAGAAAATTTTTCAAAGCGGTTTAAGGGGGGTCTCCCCATATAGGGAGGCGACTCTTCAAAAAAAATTTGTTCACCATTTGTAGTCGAGTAGGGTGTCGCTGGAAAGGTCTCAATAAGGTCTTTCCAAAGCAAGTCTTAATATTGCCGTATCAGTACCGTGGGGGGCAGGGGAAGGGGAGATGTACGAACTTTTCGCGTGCCACTCCTCGCGATTTGATACCTTGCATCCGAAAAATCTGAAAAAAGTCGTGAATGTAGGCCTATATGAGTACAACAACAACAAATACGTGAAAAGTCGACATGCACTCAACTTTGTTAGTAATAGTATGATTTATTAATTTCACATATTCTTGAATAAAATCTTAGCGGTACGCTCAAATTCAAACAAATGACTATTTACAAGGTTGACCTGTTCTGCAAGTTTCATAAAGATCGAATGCTATTAAACAAAGTTATAGCGGTTTGAATTTTCCTGTATGACTATGGAACAATATGCGCAGTATTACTATGGAAACATATGGCTATGCAACAACATGCGCTTTTTACCGACTCATACATTACAGCTTTGCTAGGATTTGCATGAAAGCTTCAGGAATGATAGGTATCATGAATATCTTTGAGAATTGATGCAGCTAGTGGTATCAGTAATCTTAAACAAGTTGGGTAGACAGACCTATGCTCATGTCAGAAGGGTTTTGTACTCAACTTACAAAATGCCGTAATCAGCAACGAAAAAAATTAAGAAACACGTCATGTTCGAGGATCATACTATTATTAACTAAGTTGAAAGAATTTTTTAATTCTGAGGTATTTGTTAAAGTTGTACCCATAAATATCTCGCTTGACAATTTTTTCAGATTTTTTTAGATCACGGGTGTCCATTCGCGAGGGAGAAAACACATTTTTCATGTATTCTCAGAAATGCAGTCACCAGCAACGAATAAAGTCAAGAAATATGCCAAAGAGATGTGCACCCATAAAAGAATATCCATTGTTTTTTTATTTTCAATGGTCACCATTTTGTTGCAAACCAACGCAAATCACTCAAATTTTGAATTCCCAAAAAAATATATGTTATTGATCATATTTGAAAATTTCAAGAAGATTGTTACAGGTGAACATTGAAACTCCGTAGCGCTGCTCACCCGAACACTACCATACGCGATTTCGTAAGAGTTTAACCTACGCAATACCGAGCCGCACTTTATTAATTGTTGTTTCTAGTAGTCCGATGATGTAACTAGCAACAAGTAATTTAAATTTCCATTCATGAAAGAATTATTATTTTGCTTACAAACAGAAGCCACACAATAATTTTAAGCTTGATAATTGTTTTAATTACAAATAGAAGCCACACAATAATTTTAAAACTTAATAATTGTTTTAATTACAAGCAGGAAGCCACATAGTTATTTTGCTTTGTAACTTAATGTACTTAAACTCATGTAGCTAGGTCGCTTCCATTCCACACGCCACAATTATGGATGACGCAACCAGCAGCAAGTGGCGGGGGCACCAAGCACCAGCGCGAGCTCGAAAACAAAATGCAAAATTCACACGGTAGCGGAAATAGTCGGCATCCATTCAACATATGCGGCAAAACATGTGGTCAGGCAACGCAATTGCATCGTCATAAGGCTTCGTACTCTAATCCCGCTCCATTCCAATGCAATGTTTGCGCACTCAAGCATGAGTAAAGTGATTGTGGCAGATATTATGAAACATCCAAAACCCTAAGGACACATCGTATCGTACTTACCGAGCCTAATAGGCGCAAGTGCATCGTCAGCGTTAAATCAGTCGATAATGCCACAATGCTAAGACATGGAAAGCTACATTTGAATCCCAATGATAGTTGGGAAAGATTTCTAAGCAATTGGGAAGGTTAAACGAACATCAAATCCCACCCTCCGGCCAGGAAAGTCTTCATTTGCGACTAAAGATGGTTGTTTCATCATTCACGCGACATTGTAATTTTCATTATAAGGCTCTATAAAAGACCTTACCATGGCTTAATAAATTGCGGGGAATATTTGCTAAAAATTAAACATACAAAGGAGTATGATCAAATGAAACCAACCAAAGATTCAAATGATCGTCATCATCGGAGCATCATCAGTCGCCGAAGACGACACAGCAGACAAGCAAACGACAAGTGGTGCTGCACTCGTATCGTCGGTCGAAGGAAATGATGAATAAACGACGAATCAACAATACCAGACAATGGAGATGGAATCAATGCATTCGGCGATAGTACATTCGATTCCCAATAGGATCGCCATGGATGGTATGTAGGTTGAGTGGAAACAAGCGAGGGGAGTTACTCGTGCAAAGTCACTCAAAACAAGTTTTTCTCGGTGGATGGAACGGGAAAAGGAAAAAAAACGGGATTCGGTAAGATTATTTAAGCCAAGAAGATTGGCGCGTTTGTCTCTTTTCCTCTGGTGTTTCTGGGACGGTGCAGTTTTATTCGGTAATTCAGCAAACAACGGTGGTGCGATACCAAAAAAAAAAAAACTAAATACGTGAACATAGTTCTACTGGTGCGAACAACGGTTGTGCCCGGGAATTAGATCAGTGTGGGATCACAGTACCACGAGCGAAGAAAATCGAAACGGCGAAGAAAATCGAAACGGCGAAGAAAATCTGGAAGCGAAGAAAATCTGGGATCGAGCGGAAGCGAGGGGCCCCTCTCCTATGTTAGGAAATAAGTAAGTGGCTTCTTGACTTTGAGATTGTGCATTGTTTTTTTTTTCCATTTCAATAAATATAGTTTTCCTCCATACAGCGAAATTATTTATCTTCTTTGCGATTTGTGAAAAGTGCGGCTCGGGAAATCTTTCCCGGGAGCGGTGACCAGGCGAGAAGAGCTGGACGTTTTTTTCGGTAGTGGTAGTGTTCGGGTAGGAAAGGTGAGTGCCGATTCTTCGTTTTTTTTTGCGTTAGGTGAAGTTCAGTGAACGGAGGTAGGAAACAAAAGAGATGGTGTGAGGGCGTTATTTCCAGCTCGCCCTGGTTGATAGAGTCCCCGCGGCTTAGCGTCCCAGCGTTAGATTCCTTTCTCCTTTGCTGCTCCGGCGGTCGTCCTCTCGTTCGGGCGGCCGTTGGGAGGCTCGAAAAGTGGACGAGTGGCGCCCACGCCCGTCTTCGGGTGAGCTAGGTTGGGAACGGTGGAGCCTCCACCGGAGTAGCCGCAAGAAAGTGGTGGCCGTAACGGGGTTAGGTCATCCGGCGTTCATCAATTTTCCACTTTGGAAATTTGCGGGTAATAAGATCAAATCAAACCTGCAGTGACTGATTCGATGGAAAGTCCATGAAACACTAAAATCATATGTTGTTGTTGTTGCAATTGGAGAACTTTCAAATGGCTATGACTTCCGTGTGTATCATTTGTTGACTTTCATCAAACTTTTAAAGTTTAAGGACCTTTTGTAGGACTACTTAAGTACCGAACTTTGTTCAGTTTACGGGTACCGATGCGATTTTATTGGGGAAAATGTAAAATTCGAATATCACACTATTATTAACAAAGTTGAATGAATTTTGACTTCTAGAGTATTCGTTGTTTTCGTACCTACTTCTATAATTATTCCAGATTTTTCGGATCACAGGTGTCAAATCACGAGGAGAGGGAGGGGGGGAGGGGTCACACATTTTTCGTGTATTTCTCCTCCCTGTGCGCCCCTCGAAGCGTGGTAAATTAGGACTTGCTTTGAAAAGTTCTCATCAAGATCTTTCATTTGATAACCATATCGGCTACCTTTGATTATTTTTTTTAGGGGTATGCTCACTCACGATAAAAGCTTTTTATGTGAAGTCACATGAATGAGAGCTTTCATATAGAATTCATTTGCTTATGGATTTTATATGGATTTCGTGACTTGTTTGGAATAAAATCAGAGAGCTTTTGTAAAAATCGTTTTCCTTCCTTCATTTTAATCTTTGTGCTTTATTTCATGCTCATGCCTGCACAAATCTTGAAGTTGAAGGAATATTATAATAAAAGTAATTACTCTATTTTGGCATATGTCAGTATTTTCCCCTAATAAAATGTTGAATACATTGGCATCTGATTTAAATGCATAAACTAGTTTTCTTTTCTGGAATATTAATTTATTATATTTAATTAAACATACGTTTCCATTTATTTGCTGTTAGCGAAGTAAGAAATGCATTCAAATGTGAAAAAAAATCATATTTTTCATATGTTGAATTATAATGCTTTTTAATTAAACGCAAATAAGTTTCAGGTGATAGTTAACTAAGGAATGTTGTTTAATTCGATTTTGAATACAAGGACAACAAATCGTTGAAATGCAATTTTCAAAAATTCTACCGGAAAATATTCACACAATTGGTTCCTTTAAAGTATTTTCCATTCCTTTTTTACTTGCATTTTTGCTCGCACGTTTAGATCTCTTTATTATCACTTTTTCAACCGGGAGATGAACTGTCGGCACGGTACAGTTATTCAATTGTTTTTACATGTATTACGATTTAGGAGTCTGCTCTTTAATGTATAGCAACTTTCTTCAAAGTGTTTCGAGCAAATTTTTGCATTTTTAACCTTTACTTTAGCCCTATTACATGCAAAAATCCACTCTCTACACGAATCGGACTCTGGGAATCTATGGAACTGTCCCAAAAATTTAATGTTCGACCTCGCGTTGTTACTATTTTTGCAACCACTAACACTACAATACACCATATTTTATATATATATATATATATATATATATATATATATATATATATATATATATATATATATATATATATTTTTAGGGTTTTGTAAAATAATTTTACAAAACCCTACTAGTTTCGCGACCAGTCTGTCCGTCTGTCCGTCCGTCTGTCCGTGTGTCACAGCAGTTTTTCTCGGAAACTACTTAAGCTAGAAACATCAAATTTTGTATGTAGGTGTAAAGTGGTGATCTTTTCAAAGTTCAACTAAAAAAAATTTTATAAGGTATTTAAGGGTGCAAATAATTCAAAAATAGATGACACCGTCTGGAAAGACGTGAGATCATTTTTACAAAATTGTGAAAATGCTAGACGCTAAGTCAGCACACGCGCAACATAATTTTGCTTATGCATGATTCAACCCATAGGTATCATTTTCCATTTTTATGAAATGTAATTCAAATGTAGTCAGTTGCGTTTGTACTGTCGAGAAAATTAGCTGCTAGATAAGGAAATAAATAAAGTTCATTTTGTTAACTTGACCAAGTGTTGTATTCAATAAATCCTATCCCTTTTTAAAAACCCCGTCGTAAACTCGGACCACGTAATTAGCTAACCAACTAATAAAACAAAAACCAATTCTTTGGTGCAAAAAATGCAAAACGAACTAATTTTTTGAAAAAAAGGTTAAAACTAACGGTAAATCTCAGGAAAATAGCCCTAAAACGGGAAACGGAAGGTGAGGACGTCCTGACCTCCAAAGTCTTGTTCCTTTTCTGATGATTCGGAAAGCGATATGGAAGTTGACTGCGTGATTGGCAGTAAAGATAAAAAAGATGAGATTTTCCCTGCCCTTTCACAATCAAAACCAGCTACGACGTTTAGAGACATGGCCATAACACCAAAACAAAAATCAATACTACCAAACACTACAAATACACAACCTGCATTACTTAAACACGAAAACCCAAACCAGTACCAATCATATTTCGAGAGCTCTCCAAATGGTCCGAAGCACTTGATATCATGAGAACACAAAATGTTTCATACTAATCCGCGAAAGGGACTTACCTTGGCATTCAAATTATACCAACAACACTTACAGATCAAAGACGACTGACAAAAGCTTTAGCTGACAATTAAATGCAGTACCATAGACAGAGTCATTAGGGGCCTGTATGGCCTTTTAGTTGAGAAGATTTAGGAGGGCTTACAGTCTCAGGGTTTCAACTCGATTGAAGTTTAAAATGAGGGAAGATTTTTCTAGGGTGGTCATAAATATATATATATATATATATATATATATATATATATATATATATATATATATATATATAGATATATATATATATATATATATATATATATATATATATATATATATATATATATATATATATATATATATATATATATATTTATATTTTTTTTTAGGGTTTTGTAAAATAATTTTACAAAACCTTACTAGTTTCGCGACCAGTCTGTCCGTATGTCCGTCCGTGTGTCACAGCAGTTTTTCTCGAAAACTACTTAAGCTAGAAACATCAAATTTTGTATGTAGGTGTAAAGTGGTGATCTCTTCAAATTTCAACTACAAAAAAATTTTATAAGGTATTTAAGGGTGGTCTCCCCATATAGGAGAGTGACCCCCCGAAAAAAAATCTCATTGAAGGTAGCCGATATGGGTATCAAATGAAAGGTTTTGATAAGAACTTTTCAAAACAGGTCTTTGTTTGGCAAAATCTGCTTCAAGGGGCGCACAGGGAGGGGAAATACACGAAAAATTTGTGTCCCCCCCTCGCGATTGGACTCCTGTGATCCGAAAAATCTGAAAAAAATCAGGAATGTAGGCCTTGGTGAGTACAACAACAAATACATTAGAAGTCGCAATTCACTCAATTTTGTTAGTAATAGTATGATTTATCGATTCTATGTGTTCTTGAATAAAATCTTAACGGTACCCTTAAATTCAATAAAATTCAGCGCGTAAATGTCTATTTGTAAGATTGATCGATCCTGAAAGTTTCATAAAGATTGAATCATATTTAACGAAGTTATAGCGGTTTGAATTTTCCTGTATTACTATGGAACAATATGCGCTGCAAGTATTACTATGGCAACATATGGCTATGGAACAACATGCGCTTTTTAGCGACTCAGATACTCCAGTTTTGCTAGGATTTATATGAAAATTTCAGGAATGATAGGTGTCATGTATATCTTTGAGAATCGGTTCAGCTAGTGGTATCAGCAATCGTAAAACAAAATAGTGGCTGTTTTAAATGCGAAGATTGAATAATTTTGAGTTATTTTTTCCCAACTTCAACGTTTAAGGTGCATGCTTTGAACACGATTCAATTTAATGAATGACTGAAGATCAGTGCCTACAATTAATGCTCATAAGTGAAACAAGTCAAGGAGGTGGGAGAGAGCTCCTAGCAAAAGGGCATTGTAACCATTCTAGGATTCGAAAAAATTGGCCATTAATCGATGATAACAGTACAGGAGAGTGGCCCCAGAAAAAAAAAAAATCATCAAACGTAGCCGATATGAGTATGAAATAAAAGTTTTCATGGGAGCTTTTCAAAACAGTTGTTAAACTGTCAGTTTTTGCTTCAGTGGGGTCACAGGAGGGAAATACATGAAAAATGTGTTTCCTCCGTCGCGGATGGACATCTGAAATAATTATCAAGGGAGATATTTATGATTATAACAATACCAAAAACCTCAGAAGTCAAAATTCGTTCAACTTTGTTAATAATAGTATGATCCTCGTATTTCATATTTTCTCCAATAAAACCGTCTTTGACATGTATCTTGATTTGACTCGATCTGGTGATTGCATTTTGTAAATTGATTACGAAACCCTTCTGACATGAGCGTAGGTCTGTTAACCCAACTTGTTTTTTATTTAAATTGTATTTATTTGACATTAAATTGTATTTCAGTGAAATAATAGCACAAAAACAATAAGTAAGAATATGCAGTCGAATATGAAACCCATATTTTCCGATCCATATGTCGTCAATAGCTTTGCATGGCGATCGAGCGTTCGGGAGATACCTTGTTTTTCATTATACCAAGACTGCTATGCTGCGTTCAAGTGCACGGCATGCAGTTCGGCACGTATCAAGGTGTGCAACTGAGCACGCAGCTTGTCGACAAGCAGCCTGGAGTACTGTGTTCGGATGCGGGACAAAGACTGGCGAGCCAAGCAGACTAGATACATATGTACATGGCAACCATTGCGACGTCCAAGTCAATGATGCAGGCATGTCGGACACCACATATGTGAATATTTTGGAGCCTATTGCTCTCAGTTTGACTTATTTTTATTGTAAGGATAAAGGAAATGAGCAGTGAAGAATCAAAATTGGAAAAATAACATTTAGAAAGCACGTGGTGAATGAAAAAAATTCACAGAAATCGTACCAATTACTTAGTTTTTGATTACGATTTTATACTAAATTTTCATTGTTGAAAAATGCTTATTAAATAAATGGTACCGATTTATCTACATCGGTCGCATCAAACGCTTTACAAGTGGCATTTAGATCTCCTACCATGAAGATAGGGCCTTCAAATGCAGTGAGTGCTCTGAGATCATTTAACAAATTTATATTTCCTGGAGAAATCAACAATGAAATCTAGAAAATCAGTTCACACCTTGATTTCTATGGCCTCTAGTTTTTGAAGAGTGGGTATATTAATGAGATAGTGGCTCATGTTTCGTCCCACAACAATGGCCGTTCCACCTCCTCTACCCGTCATTCTATCATTTCTGTACATAATGTATTTAGGGATGCGGAATCGTCTTCTAGGCTTCAACAAGGTTTCTTGGATCATTATGATGTCAAACTTATGATCAAATATAAATTATTTGAGTTCGCCAGAATACCTAAGCAAGGAATTCGTATTCCACGTCAGAATTGAAGCGTGGTTCATTAAACTCATTAGTGTTTAGTGTTGACGACATTTTGAGATGCAGCAAACATAGTTTGAATCATCATCATATCTTGCATCATGTTTTGGAATTGTATCTGTATTTTATCTAACGTTTGCTCCATATTGTGAAGTTGATTTTGTGTGCGAGGAAGTGCCTATGTCAGCGTTGTTTGTTTTTATGCTGGTTGTATGGGTTGAGCCACAGCAACCTGCGTGAACGATCTTTCCATGTTTTTTGGATTCCCCGCCTGAGACAATCCCCCTTGCTTACTGGATTTTCTCTGCAACATTTGACACATTTTTTCTTTGGACAGTCCGAGAAATGGTGAAGCGAGTCCCATTTGACGCATTGAGACTGCGCATGACAGTTTCTAGATGAATATCCAAATTGTTGGCAATTTTGGCACATACCCTGCCCCGTATGAGCATGTTGCGCCTTCACGGTGCACATAAGGTGGCAGATAGATTTAATGTTGTAAATACTTGTCTCAGATTTCAGGAGAGGAACCTTGACCACCCTAGAAAAATCTTCCCTCATTTTAAACTTCAATCGAGTTGAAACCCTGAGACTGTAAGCCCTCCTGAATCTTCTCAACTAAAAGGCCATACAGGTTCCTAATGACTCTGTCTATCCTCTGGTAGTATATAAGCGTGGTACTGCATTTAATTGTCAGCTAAAGCTTTTGTCAGTCGTCTTTGATCTGTAAGTGTTGTTGGTATAATTTGAATGCCAAGGTAAGTCCCTTTTGCGGATTAGTATGAAACATTTTGTGTTCTCATGATATCAAGTGCTTCGGACCATTTGGAGAGCTCTCGAAATATGATTGGTACTGGTTTGGGTTTTCGTGTTTAAGTAATGCAGGTTGTGTATTTGTAGTGTTTGGTAGTATTGATTTTTGTTTTGGTGTTATGGCCATGTCTCTAAATGTCGTAGCTAGTTTTGCTAGTGGAAGAGCAGAGCAAATTTCATCTTTTTTTATCTTTACTGCTAATCATGCAGTCAACTTCCATATCGTTTTCCGAATCTTCAGAAAACGAACAAGATTTTGGAGGTAAGGGCGTCCTCACCTTTAGTTTTTACATTTCAGGGCTATTTTTCTGAGATTTACCGTTAGTCTTAACCTTATTTTTCAAAAATTTAGTTAGTTCTGCATTTTTGCAGCTCGCAATTTTTTTTCGTTTCACTGCTTGGTCAGCTTGGCATTCGTTTTCACAAGTATTTCTTGCGTTTGTAATAGCGTTACAAACATAGATTAGTTTTAACGTAATATTGTCAAGCTGAGCAACCAGCGAAGCAATTTGCTCATCCTTGTCTATTACGTCTTGATCACCGAAAAGAACTATTTATACATTATTTGGTATCCGCCTAATAATTTTCAATTCAATATACAATTAATTCAAAGTTTAGAAAAAATAACTAAAATTGATCCAGGTCAGCAAATGAATACAAAACTACTCTCCCAGAGTCCGTTATATTCTACTCTTTTTGTCTTTTATCTCTTTCGAATTGCTTTTACCTTCCATCCTCTGTTACTTTTTATTGTCTGTCATTTCCTATCTTCTGTCTTTTTCTATTTTTCGTCTCCTTCTATCTTTTGCTTCCTTTTCTTCCCATCCTTTATCTCTTTCTTCTCTAACTGTCTCCTTCTTCTCGGCCTATCCTCTTCTCTCTTGTAACCATTATCAACTTTCAACTCCATACTTTCAGCTTACTTGCAAAAAAAATTAAAAACTAAGGCAGCAGGAGATGTTGACTCATCAACGTCTCCTATACAACTCAACCAATTTTATGGCAATCAAGATTCAAGATTTTCAAGATTCGAGATTAATTTTTAGGGTATTTTAAAATCATTTTACAATACCCTACTAAAATCGCGTCCTGTCTGTCCGTCTATCCGTCCGTTCGTCCGTCCGTGTGTCACACCACTTTTTCTCGCAAACTACATAAGCTATAAACATAAGATTTTGTAAGTAGGTGCGAAGTGACGCCCTCTTCAAAGTTTCAACACGAAAAGAAATTTATAAGGTCTTTAAGGGGGGTCTCCCCATATAGGGGAGCTGCCCCTGAAAAAAAAGTTTTCATCTCATGTAGGCAATATGGGTATCAAATGAAAGGTCTTAATGAGAACTTTTCAAAACAGGTCTTAATATGACAAATTTTGCTTCGAGGGGTGCAGGGGCAGGGGATATGTACGAAAATTTTGTGTCCCCCCTCGCGATTGGACACTTTTGACCCGAAAAATCTGAAAAAATCATAAATGTAGGCTTTTATGAGTACAACAACAACAAATGCATGAGAAGCCGAAATTCACTCAACTTTGTTAGCAATAGTATGATTTATTGATTTTATTTTTTCTTGAATAAAATCTTAACGGTACCCTTAAATTCAATGAAATTCAGTGCACTGATGACTATTTATAAGATTAATCTGTCCTGAGAGTTTCATAAAGATTGCATGGTTTTTAATGAAGTTATAGCGGTTTGAATTTTCCTGTATTACTATGGAACAATATGCGCTGCAAGTATTACTATGGAAACATATGGCTACGGAACAATATGCGCTTTTTACCGACTCAGATACTACAGCTTTGCTAGGATTTGCATGAAAATTTCAGGAATGATAGGTATCATGAATTTCTTTGAGAATCGGCTCAAATAGTGGTATTAGTAATCGTAAAGCAAAATAGTGGCTGTTTTAAATGCGAAGATTGAATAATTTTTATGTATTTTGCCCCAACTTCAACGTTTAAGGCAAATGCTTTGAACACTTGATTCGATTTGATGAATGACTGTAGATGAGTACCTACAATTAATACTCATAGGTGAAACAAGTCGAGGAGGCAGGAGAGAGCTTCTAGCAAATGGGCTTTGTAACCATTCTAGGCTTCGATAAAATAGGCCATGAATCGATGATTAGAGTACAGGGGAGTGGCCGCTGAACAAAAATTACATCAAAGGTTCTTTATAAGATTTTTTCAAAACAGTACTTAAACTGACAATTTTTCCTTCACAAGGGCAACAAATACCTTAGAAGTCGAAACTTGATCAACTTTGTTAATAATAGTACATTTTATAAATTTTGCTTTTTTGTCTATAAAATCAAGATGGGACCCTTAAATTTCCCGAAAATCATTTGATCTAACAACTACAGTTTTAAAAAAATCCGCGTTGGCAGCACCAGCTGGAAAGGTAAATTTCTCGTATGTAGCGTAAGGTTTCGAAAAAGAATTTGGCTTGCCTACTACTGGACTTCTTACTGCAATTTTTGTCGCACTACATGGGTATTTATTAACAGAAAGGATCCGCCGCCGTTCGTATTTGGAGACCCTTCACAGAGGCGCAAATGTTTTGCTAATTAAATTGAGTTGCACACGTATGGATCACATATTGAAAATCGGCGGGTAATAAATTGTAATAAACATATTTATACTCGTTTCGCCCTTCTCACATTTGCTGTTTATACATTTCATAGTGGTTACCACACAAAGGTGATAGCTTGTCCGCTTAAATAGCTCCAATAGTTAATTTCAAAAGATTTCCATAAAAGTTTAATCAGCACTTGCATTGCCATTAATATATACATTTTCGATTCTTTTCTGAACCACCAGGGGCCGTCATTTTGAATTTTTATTGAAAACGGCTGTTAAAAATATTAAGTTGTAAATTTTCGAATTTTTTATTTGTAATCCGATTTGCATAATTAAATTAAATTAACTTGCTTTAATAACTTATAAATTCAAGTTTTATCGGAATCTGTTGAGAAACTTGGCTGCTAGAGGGCTACAGAAAAAAAAAAAAATTTTATGTCACCCCCTGTATGGGGAGACCCCTCTTAAACACTTTAAAATATTATCTTACACTGCAAATTTCAAGAGGCACCACTTTTGACCTACGTAGAAAATTTCCTCATTCTAGCTCATGTGGTTTGCGGAAAACTTGTTGTGACGCACGAACAAACGGACGGACAGACAGACAGACAAGTTACGATTTTATAATTTTTTAGGGTATTGTTAAAAATATTTTACAATTTTTAAAAAATATTCTGATTTATAAATACGTTCAAGATAAATCATTTAAAACGTTTCCATGAAAAAAATTCATTATTTCAGTTGCTACTAAAATAGCAAATTGCGCTTGTCTTCTGACCTTGGGGGCCGCCATTTTGATTGCACGCATTTGATTTTGGATTATTTCAAATCTTTGTATGCTAGGAGCTCATCAATCAATGTGCCAAATCTCGTTCTAATCGGAGTTTCACACTAGACAGGAAAAAACAATTCAATTTTTAGTGAAAATGGCAGCTAAAAATATTGGGTTTTAAATTTATAATACAAGAACATAATACAGAGATCCATAATCTCAAATTTTATCAAAATCCGCTGGAAAATGTGAACGCTAGAGCGCCACAAAAACCTGAAAAAACGCATATTTAAGCAGCCAGCATTTTGAAAATTGCATATTCATGATCACCAAAATATCAAAGTCCATAGATCTAGGTAATTTCAATCTTGAAACCAAGTTTCATATATGTCGGATCAAAATTGCGACTTTTAGAAGCCTTTGAAGTATTGAGATTCAACTGGCCGCCATTTGGTTTTTGTGACCTGACCTCCAGTTTTTTTAAGTAATTCTTTAGATACTTATAATTTCTATCTAACTGCTGAATTTCATGACAATCGGTTGAAAGCTTTGACCACTATTACAACAAAAAATGTTGCACGTTTTTCGATCTTTGAGCGGCCGCTATTTTGCATCTGCCATACCGACTTTGGATTATTTATTGTAGATTCATCACACACATCGATGAACCTTTATACCAAATTTCATCCAAATCCGAACATAATGTGGCACCTGGTTCCATTTGTGAACCGGTTCGAGCATCAACGCGACTATTCTATCCGGGGTGAGCTCTCCCGTCTCCGTTAAGAGAGCTCTTTGCAGCCTATCCAATTTTATGCACGCAACAAATGTGTGGCAGGCATTGTCTTCCTCTCCTGGGCAACACCGACTATCGGGAGACCGTGACTTACTAATCTTGTACAGGTAAAACTAAAAACACCCATGCCTGCTGAAAAACTGGGTCAGATAGAAGTCAGTCTCACCATGCTTTCGATTTAGCCACGGTCTCACATCCGGGATGAGGCGCGCAGTCCCTTCCCTTCGTGCGATTGGCCCAAGACTGCTGCCAATCATTGAGTGAGCGCTGTCTCTCTTCGTGGACAACCATCTCCCTCGCATCCTCGTTTCAACGCAGATAAAAAGATCTCACTCTCTAGCAAGGACGCCTACAATAACTCTCACCGCCGAATCAGAGACTGTCGGATACGAAGATGCAACGTTCAGCGCTCCTCTTCTCTGCATCTGTGCCAATCGTTTTCGGTAAACCTCCTTACTGAGAGCGTCACGTCATCAAGAGGCGTCTTCTTGATGGGCTGGGTCCCCCTATGTTGGCCATAAGTCGACCAAGAGCTGATATTCTCGAAGCAGCCTTCTCAGCTGTTGCCCTAATTTGCTCAGAGAAACTCATCTTCGAGTCAATCAGTAGCCCCAGGTACTTCACCGATGGCTTCGATTCGATTCGCATATCACCAATACTGATCATCCCCTTGTCAAGATGACCACTTCGGTTTTCTCCAGTGCTACACTGAGCCTGTGAGCAGTCACCCAGTCTCTGACTCGGCACATTAGCATACCTAGCCTAAGTTGCGCTTGTTCAACGGTCCGTCCAGCGACCAAAGCCGCCACATCATCTGCATAGCCAATCAAGCGTGACTCATCTGGCATCTCAAGTCTCCAAGGATAGATCCCTGGGCAACACTCAATGTAACAGCCATACTTCGTTGGCCCTGTGTCGTGTCGTAGAGCCGGCTTCGGTCCTTTAGGTAGTTCCTCAAAAGCCGCGTTAGATATTCTGGAACTTGAAAAGAGTTTTTCAGCGTATCCAGAATATCAACCCATCTAGCGGAGTTGAAGGCGTTCCTGACGTCGAGTGTCACCAACAGTACGATCCATCGCTTGGTGCGACTATATGCCCCTGCCTTTTGGACCACATTCACCACCTCTGTAATCGCATCGATAGTAGAACGTCCTGCTCTAAAGCCGTACTGCCGAGGAGATAGGTCCCCAGCAGCACGAATCGCGTCGGTGAGTCTTCCCTTGATGAGTTCTTCTAGCACTTTCTCAGCCGTGTCTATCATGCATAACAGGCGGTATGCAGACGGCGATTCGGGATTTCCCTTCCCCTTGCTGATCAGCACGAGCCTCCCCACCTTCCATTGTACCGAGAAAACCTCATCCCAAAGCAAGCTTTGAATATGCTGAGCAGGAAGTCAGGACAATGGTGATAGGCAAGCCGCCACACTTCAGCCGGAACACCATCTGGGCCTGGAGCCTTCCTCGCTTTCAGCGAAAGGACTGCCTCTTCCAGTTTCGGCTGCGTGAAGAGTGGACACGTGACTGCTGTTTCACCATGGACAGCGTCAACATGGACGGGATGGGCGGGGAAGTGTCCCCGTACTATCGCGTCCATCTTTTCCGCGTCATGTATAGAAGGCTTCCGTAGGGCACCAAGCTTCCGCGGATCCTTGTTCACATTGTCCACTGGATATTGCCAGCAGCGAGCTGTTGATCGATTTGCGAAGGCATTTTCCCCGCCAACTTAAATGCTGCCACCCAGTTGCATGCCTCGTCATGGTTCCGCGCCCGTTGAGCCTCACGTCAAAGCTTGTGACACTCCCTTTGCTCTTCAATGATTTCAGTTGACCACCAGTACACTGCTGGTTTGCCGTGCCGGGGTCTTCAACGGGGCACAGAAGCGCAGCAAGCAGTCGTGATGATGCTCATAGTAGGGTTCACCACGTCTTGAGCTGTCAGTTCTTCCGTCCCCTCCGAAGCTCCCTGCACCGTCTCATCTGCTGTGAGCACCTTGACGAACCTCTCAACGCCCATCCTTCCGATGTTCCTTCCAGTTGTATGTAGATAGCCGAGAGCACGGACGTCGGGAGACGACATAACTGCTCTCAAGCAGAATGCACTGATGATCACTGGCTGAGTAGTCCCCTCATACTTTCCAGTTGTGTATCCTCCATACCAAGGACTCCGAGGCGAATGTCACGTCCGGTATGGTTCCCTCACAGCCGATACGGTAGAAAGTTGGCGTGTTTCCGGTTGATAGTACGACGAGCGCCGTACTGGCCACCATTTCCAGGATTCGCTTTCCCTGCGGATTTGTTTGAGGCATGCTCCATTCGCTTTCTTTAGCATTAAAGTCTCCGCCAACGAGCACTTTGCCCTCTGTATTCTAGACAGCGCCCTCCAAAGCATTAAGCTTGGCTTGGAAAGATGATACCGATTCGTTAGGCGTTAGGTACACACTAAAGAAGGTGGTAGCTTAGCACCGAACCCACACGAAACCATCCCCCTATCCACAACTCTCCACTTGGAAATCACTGTTCCGAATCCAGATGATGGGAGTACTGTTTAGCCAGGATACCATAATGCAGTACTTTTATCGTGGAGTTGCTCACTCAGCAGCAAGAAGTCGGCTTTCATGTCTCCGCAAACTGCTCAAGCTGATTTTGGGCGGTTGAGCTACGGTGTAGGTTTAGCGAAATTTTTTTGTAGTGGTTCCTTGTGCTGGGAAAGAGAACCCGGCCCACGATACCGCAATGCTAGCCCGCCAGCGCATTCACGCATCCTCAAACAAGGCCAATCTTGGCGGGTCCCATCATAATCTTGCGCCGAGGCAGCAGACCGTTGCTGCAGTCCTTGACTGGAATTTTTATCCACACCCATTTCACTACAATTTTGAAGATTAGGGCAAAACTGAATACAAGTTTGTGTCAGTACAATTTTTTTCCAAAGCTTAGCAACTATGACTTTAAAAACAAACTGGAAGATATTAGAGGTTGTCTGAGAAATATTATCTAAGATTACTCAAAGGTTTAATCTTACTAACTATGAATTGATTTGAATTTACTTCTTCGAATGATGAGTATTCTATACTTTTATGCATAAGATTGAAGAAACCCCATGAATGGCAGTACACATAAAATTTATAAGACGCTACAATTCTTTAAATATTTTTGATTATATTTTTACTGAAAACTATCGAAGACCTGATAGAATTAAAACACCGATTACTTCATCGTTAAATACAACCAATATGAGCAACGATCTACTCCCAAAAGCTGTAAAAACAGCAGCAAAGCATTTACTTCACTCGTATAATGCCACAGTTTTAACACATTCCTTTTGACTACCTAACTGGAAAGTGTAGAGCTCTTAACGATGCAATCATGGTTCGTGATAGGCCCAAAACATGCAATCAAATACCCTCCAAGCTTCATAAATTCAATTGAAAGGGAATTCCAGGCGCAGCTTTTGTGTGCTGCTGGCCGAACTACCACCCAACTAAAGAATGTACGGAAAGCACAGGTTGCTAATCGACTTGGCTATGATTACAGCTACCAGGAATTCCAGGAATGCGCTGATTAACAAGGAACTGATGGTAATAAATTTTCTTCAAACTCATTTTAGCCCACAAATGCTGCAGTGGCCTCATTTCTAGATAATAAAAAATTCCACACTAACTCCTTACTCCCGTTGAACTCATGTCCGAATATAAGGAATGTTGATAGCTTTACATAGGAAATATATTTACTCGTAGTTATAATTCAATTTTCATTCTTCTATTTTTATTGACTCACATAGTTTCCAGAATTATACGATTCTTAGCCCTTGTGTCTTGTCTAAATTTCAGCTTTTACATTTACATGTACTATATTCATTTCAGATGGATATACTCGCATGAGCACTTGAATCCATTATCCAATTGAAGTGTGGGAAGGAGTTCAAAAAGGACTTTTGCTACCAAAACCATTGAATAGAATAGGCGAATAGGGAGCTATTTATTTTTTCTGCTACATAAATCAGCAGAATTTGCACTTTAAGTTAATTTAAATTTCGAAAATCACTTAACGTATGGCGGCGACATAATATGTGGAGCCTGGCAATTGAATTCAACTCAAAAGCATTGAATTGTGAAGGGATGAATCTGAGCGAGCAAGAGGCAACGCTGTAAATGGGGAGAAAATTGAAAGGAACCGAAATCAACAATACGGAAATATTTATGGTTTCACGAAGTGTTTGCTGTGAAATTTGCCAACGCATATAGAAAGCAATAATATTGTTAGGAAATTATAAAATGGAAGAGCCTGGAGCCTGACTAATTTCTTGTTGACAGACACTGTTATGTATTGCTCTCAAGGGACTGACTTTGAAATCAAGAGCGAAGAAAATTTTTCAATACCTGATTTCTGAGTTTTTTTTACCATCTGAGTTTAATCATGCAATAGTGAAAGTCATGTCGCACTAGGAGACATAAGGGATGACAAATATGACATAGTTATGGATACATGTTTTCAATACAAACGTTTTAAGAAAAAATATTTCCGGCAGGGAAAACAATCCAACTCAAATAGAATATTGAGTGAGTTAAAGAATATTCAGCATTAAACGATTTCGGGGAAAGCTGGAAGAATCAATTGGAAATACAACCCTTTTAAAACCTTTGGCCGATTCAACCAGAGTGCTATTTAAACACATGTTTTTTTTCTTTGATTGAAATGCCGTCCTCTAGGAGTTAGTATAATAAAGCATCTGTTATGTGCCACCGTTTCAGAGCTCACGGCTAATTACGGAAGTTCATTAGTTTTGAAAGCGATTGAATGAAGAAAGGCTTTTAATCACGGAATTTTACGTTTTTTCATGGCAACCTAGACAATATTGCGTTCGAAAATAAAATGTGTGTGTTGTGGTTATTTAATACCATCGAGATGATTTTTGCTTCATATAAATTTTTCCATAGCATGTCGCGTTTGTGCAGTTCAGTTCTAAGGAGCCTATTTTTGTGTTTCATTAGGAATTGGTGTTGTTAGATGAGTTTTCCTTAAATTGAAGCTATAACCAGTCTGCAAAGAACTGCGTCTCGTCTTAGTCTTCAAAGTATATGCCATTAGAGCCAAGTATTGGTGGAACTACAATTTTATTCTTCTTCTTTGTAGCACTACAGCCCCTCTCGGGCCTTTGCTTAGAGATAGTTAGAGTATCTCATTTTCATGACCGTATTGATTTTTTGGAAGTTGGTTTTGTCAGTACCATGCTCCCGTCTGCTTGTTCAGCTATGATATGATCTGATTAAATCAGTACATATCACTACTCGTAGTCTGTCCGAAAATTCCCCTGAACCGAATCACGTTGCTCCCAACGAGATTTGAACCTGGGACCTTCGACTTATGCGTTCATGCTCTAGCCACTAGACCACACAGACTACATGTTATTACTAATCTTAAAATATTGATCACTCTCCAAAGATCTTTTAGCTTTTTCACGAAGCGTATTATCATCCATGTTCATATCTGTTCTCCAAATTTGACTCCTCATCCGAATCAGAAAATTAATGCTATGGGACAATTCGTAGGAATTCATTTTTTCGTGTCGGTTGTGATTGTATTGTTTGTAGATTTGGCGACGCTGGACATAGAAAAAGCCTTCGATATAGTCTGGCATGATGCTCTGATCTATAAACTTCAGAAATATAACACACCCCCATACTTGCTGAACCTTTTGCAAGCATTTTTAACTGACAGAAAGTTCCAGCTCAAAGTAGGGAAGAGCATTTCCCCAATAAAAAGTATTACTGCCGGTGTTTTGCCAGGCTCCTGCCTAAGCCCATCACTATATAATATATATACGTCTGACTTCCACTTCTTACCAAACTGCCAAGTTGTAGCTTTTGCAGGCGACATTTGCATATATAGCATAGGCACAGATCCAAATTCCATTAGTACCAGCCATGAAACAGCATTAGAACTTACTTATCAATATTACCATAGATGAACAATTAAAATTAATGTCGCGAAAACTAAGTCAAAATTCTTCACCACGAAGCGTAAGCCTGTTCACCTGCCCAAGTGACCAATCAATTTTTTAGGGCTAACTATTCCCTGGAGTGAGGATCTCAGTTATTTTGGACTTATATTTGACAAAAAACTAACCTTCAGAAGTCATACTACAATATGCTCAATATTGTAGAGTGTGATGACACACACTATCTAAAAATTAACACAATTAGAATTAACGACTCACTCATTCATATTCTAAAACAAATTACCCATTATCATTGTCATTCAAAACCAAAACATGTTACGGTAATTCATTTCCGTACACAAACGCCTTGACATTGAATTCAGAGCATGTACGAGGTGTGTTCAAAAAGTATCACGAATTTTGAATTTTCGCGGGTTACGTATATTCGTATTTCGATTTTTTTGTGGCGTTATGTTGGTACTCATGTCTGTCACTTATGCCGACAAGCTCGGCCATTTTGAATGTTCACTTGATTGGTGATAGCTGCTTTACTTGCACGTGTTTTCAATCGTCTTCGATTTTTACTTATTCAAAAAATGGATCAAAGAACGTGTATCAAATTTTGTGTGAAAATCGAAATTAAGTGCGCGGATGCATTCCGAATGTTGACTGTGGCATACGGAGAAGCTACCTTGGACCGAAGCAACGTTTATCGGTGGTACAAAATATTTTTAGAAGGCCGAGAAGATGTGAACGACGAAGAGCGTGCCGGACGCCCGAGCACTTCAACAACAGACGAAAAAATTAATGAAGTGGAGAAAATGGTATTGGCCAATCGTCGAATCACCGTTAGAGAAGTTGCTGAGGACCTAAACATATCGATTGGCTCGTGCCATTCGATTTTTATCAACGATTTGGGCATGAGACGGGTCGCCGCGAAATTCGTACCAACATTGCTCAATTGCGACCAAAAACAGCAACGCATGAACATTGCTAATGAGATGTTAAACTCTGTCCGTGACGACCCAAATTTGCTCCAGAGGGTCATAACTGGTGACGAATCGTGGGTTTATGGTTTTGACGTGGAAACCAAAGCTCAATCATCTCAATGGAAGCTGCCGCATGAACCAAGACCGAAAAAAGCGCGCCAAGTTCGGCCGAATGTGAAAGTTTTGCTGACAGTTTTCTTCGATTGCAGGGGCGTGGTGCATCATGAGTTCTTGCCACAGGGAAAAACGGTCAATAAGGAATGTTACCTGCAAGTTATGCGCAATTTGCGCGAAGCAATCCGCCAGAAACGCCCGGATTTGTGGGAGAACAAAAATTGGCTTTTGCACCACGATAACGCCCCTGCTCACACATCGTTGCTTGTGCGCGACTTTTTGGCCAAAAACAACACACTAATGATGCCGCAGCCACCGTATTCCCCAGATCTGGCCCCCTGTGACTTTTTCTTGTTTCCTAAACTGAAGAGGCCCATGAAAGGACGACGTTACGCTACGCTTGACGAGATAAAGACGGCATCGAAGGAGGAGCTGAACAAGATTAAAAAAAATGATTTTTTGAAGTGCTTCGAAGATTGGAAAAACCGTTGGCACAAGTGTATAATATCTCATGGAGATTACTTTGAAGGGGACAAAATAGATATTCATGGATAAATAAATAATTTTTGAAAAAAAAAACAAAATTCGTGATATTTTTTGAACACACCTCGTATACATATCTCAGATTACAAGAAATGTTCTCTACAGTACATTGCCATCATAAAATGTTTTCCCTTTTGCATTGTACTAAGCTTCATATTGCACCACTGCTAGAAGCACGGCTAAAGATATTGTATTACATTTCACTACTGAATTTTCATTCATAGTCTTGGCGATTGAGTCATTATAATGTTTGTAAATGATAATTGGAGTATGAAAATGCAAAATGAGGATTTGTGAGTTAGCAGTTTAGTAAATTGTATTGATGACACATTGGTCACGTGAAGAAGTCTTGTTCACAAATTAGTCACTAAGGAATTTAGAAGTAATTAATTAGGTCATAGATTTTGTATTTAAGGCGATGTATCACTAATTGTAAAATACAGTCGATCACTGATCGTTATAAAGTATACTGCCACAATTGGCGTGACTTTGATTCAGTCTTCAATTCTATCTTTTAATTTCTTTCGAAATATCGGCTCTTCGGATGCCATCAGCGTAGCGCTTGCGCTACATAGGTAATTAATTGAAGTCCCTTATAAAGTAACCCCTAAATCTACTATATGGCGATCCTGCCAACTCCTCTTAGGTCGAGCAAATATGGACGGTCTTGAGGAATTGTGGGAAGAACTAAGACCGAAGCAGAGCCCGCCAGAGGAGTACGAGCCCGGACCGGTAGCGGCGAATATACCGCAATACCAATCAGCCGCAACGGTATCAAAAGAAGTGAAAATGGGTAACAGCTATTCTACGAACGTAAACGAGAGCATTTTCGTCGAATATCGGCAGGCAACAACAACCGCGACGATTATTTTCATAGTTTTAGTTTGCATTTATGTTTACAATAGATTTCACACAAAATATGTGAACAAAAAAGTAGCCAGAGTAATAAATGTATAGAATTTCGTAAATAATTTTTGTAAAATTGCATATTTTTTTGGAAATCAATGGAAGTTATAAAGGAACGTATAAAAGAAATAGAAAAAATTTTGGCAAATGAGAAAAAGAGCATAAATAGATTGGGTAATACTGAAACTTTAAATGAGAAACTAAACAAACTAGGAGAAACTGAGAGGAATTTGGGTATCTTGTTCGAAGCAACTGATGAAGATTGCTTAGAAATAAAATTGCAATTTAAGAAAACTGCAAAAGAGTTAGAGAAGATATTGTGTGATAAATTAGCTGCAGTTGCACATAAGAGCAAAATGGGTGACTTTGATTTACATTTAGCGATCAAGTCTATTCCGGTGTTTGACGGAAAGCCAAAAGAGCTTAATGCATTCCTTAAAATTGTAGAGTATATAGATAAAACTTTATCAAGTGAGGAAAAACCACAACTTATCGATTTTGTTTTAAATGCCAAACTGGCTGATAACGTACAAACCGCTTTGAGTACTGAGACTCCGCGTACTTTGAATGAGTTAAAGACAACTCTGACGACTAGGTTTAAACCCGCAAACACAATAGGGAATATACATACTTCATTGAGCAATGTGTCTCAAAGAAAATCTACAGTGACTAATTATAAGGAGAAGATTATATCTTTGGTTAGTGAATTGAATCAGCTACAGATAAATGAATTAGGCGAAAACGTCACACCTGCACAGAAACAGGTTATCTCAAATCTGAACGACAGTTATGCGCTAACTGTATTTAAAAATGGTCTGAACGACCAATATAAAAATATTCTTTTCGCAGCAAGACCACAGAACTTTGTGGATGCTGTAAACCTCACACTAGAGTTAGAAAAAAATGAAAACATCCAAACGAATAATGTGATGTATTATAGTAGAGGTGATAACCGACGTTATAATGATCGAAATAGGAATAACAGGAATAGGGATAATGATAGTAGCAATAATGGAGATAATCGTAGCAATACAAATAGTAATAGTGAAAATAGACCTAGATACCAAAGACGTAGGAATAGAAATAACTACAATAATCGTAATGGTGGTAATCATGATAGCAACGGTAGTAGAAATTATAATAGAGATAGTACCAATAGGAATAGAGTTAACATTGTCCAGGAGCAGGGAAACGTATAATCCTTCGGAGAGTAGTAAAAAGTAAAAATAATTCAGACCCTCCCGGAGTAGCAGACAAAGAAAATAATCCTAACTCTGGCAAAACAACGTACAATGCATATACGGTGACAAAAAATTGTCCAAATTTTATTAAGTTATATTGTAAGAAAGCAAAAGGTGATTTAACCTTTTTGATAGATACAGGAGCGGACATATCAATCTGTAAGATAAATAAAACATTCAATGGTAATATTAATGGAGGTGAGAAATGTAAATTTACCGGAATTACAAATCAAGCGATTGCCTCTTTGGGTACTGCTAATTTGAAGTTGAATATTGGGAATCACGTAGTAACTAACTCATTCCAGATAGTCGAAGAATCATTTCCGATAAAAACAGATGGTATTATTGGGAGAGACTTCTTGGAGAGATATCTTTGTAAAATTGACTACGAAACGTATACAATAGCCTTCAATATTAGTAATGAGGAAATAATAATTCCTTTAGACATTAAACCATTGAGTACTTGCAAGATTGACGTACCCGCGAGAGCTGAAATTATTTTACCAATCGAGTTAAATACAGACGAGGATCGTATCATCCAGAATAGGGAGATAGAGAACGGTGTTTTCATAGGTAATACTATTGTACCAGCTAAAGGTATCTGTCACATCAAAGTCTTAAACGTTAATGATTATCCAGTTAGTCTGAAGGAGTTTGATGTTGATTCTGAACCTTTAGTAATTATTACGTACTAAGGTAGATACAAACAGACTTAGTAAATTGATACAGAAGACCAATGCAAACAGTAAAGACGAGAGAGCGATGCGTAGCCTCATGGATATCATTGAAGAATTTCAAGACGTATTTCATATGGATGGTGATAAGTTGACAGTGAATAATTTTTATAAGCAGAGAATTGAACTTGCGGATAACACTCCTGTGTACATCAAAAACTACAAGCTGCCTCATGCACAGCTTGAAGAGATTGATGATCAAATCAAAGAGTTAGAAAATAACGATATTATAGAACCATCTATCAGTCCGTATAATTCACCACTTTTAGTGGTTCCAAAAAAAAGTTCAGGTGACAAAAAGCAATGGCGATTAGTTGTAGACTTTCGGCGACTAAATAATAAAATTGTAAATGACAAGTTTCCATTGAAAAGATTGGAGGATATATTGGACAGACTGGGTAGTGCTAAATATTTCTCTACACTAGATATGACCAGTTCATTCCATCAAATCGAGTTACAAAAGGAATCAAGGCCTTTAACTAAATCTACTATAATATTAGCTCCAAAGCATTTAAGGCCGTGCCCTTGCTTTACCTCCTTCTTAATCGTAATTCGCGTCTCAACACCAAAATCAGTTGCTACGATAGGAATTTCTCTAATGATTAGAGAACATTATTGATCCACTACGAAATAACTTTTGGAATATAACAGAAAATAGAACAGTGGAAACAACAAACTTGATTTCATAGAAAACAGAAACTTTGATCGTAATGATGTCCAAGACAACAACAACGGCAGTGAGGTACCACTGTTCCAATACAATAACCTTATTTAGAAACTTTGATCCTAATGATATCCAAGACAACAACGGCAGTGAGGTACCATTGTTCCAATACGATAACCTTATTTAGAAACTTTGATCGTAATGATATCCAAGGCAACAACAACGGTAGTGAGGTACCACTGTCCCAATACAATAACCTTATTTAGAAACTTTGATCGTAATAATCGTAATAAAAGACAATATTGCTGGGCAAGCAAAAATAACATATAAAAACAGCGAAGCAGTCTAGGTAAATGCAAGCGACTCTGAGTAGTTGCTTCGTCTACTCTAACTAGGAAAACCCCAAGCCAGCTCCAAACCAATCAGCATCGCTGAATACCAGGCCCGGTAGAAGAAGCCGCTCGATACCAAGGTGGTAGAGAGCAAACCAACAGCATTGCATGGAGGCTGGCAGGTGCAGTTACGACAACGCACATGCAAAGCAGAGCAACTCGCCAAGGTCGCAACAACGGCAGCGGAGCGTGACAAGCTCCGGTGCATGGTCAGTGAACTGCACCAATGTTATGATTTTTATTGGCTGGCCTTATTATTAGAGCCAGGAGCCAGGTTCGCAAGTGCGTTCTCGTAACTGGACCTGCCAGCCTCCATGCAATGTTGTTGGTTTGCCCTCTACCACCTTGGTATCGAGCGGCTTCTTCTGCCGGGCCCGGTATTCAGCGATACTGATTGGCTTGGGGCCGGCTTGGGGGTCCGCTGCAATGGCCTCTGCCAAAATTGATCGTGGTGGCATCTAGGGCTCAAAGCAAATAGCGAACCAGAGCACATAGATATGGTGAGACGGGTCTAGGCACTTAGGTAACCAGACCAAAACCAGGCAGAAAGCCAACTGGGTTTTAACTAATCTGTTAGGCAAAGCCAACCAACAGAAATGTTTTCAGGAAAGTTGTCTAGGCGCAAGGCCAACTAGACAGGACCAGGCGCAAGGCCAACTAGACAGGACCAGGTGCAAGGCCAACTGGTTTTCTTAGTTAGAGTAGGCGGAGCCAACCACTCGAAGCAACTACTGAGAGTCGCTTGAATTTTCCTAGAGTGCTCCGCTGTTTTTATATGTTATATGTGCTTCCTCAGCAAAACTATCTTTCGCTTAATCGTGGAAAAGAATTAAATTGTTCCTCACTACCGTTGTTGTTGTCTTTGATATCATTACGATCAAAGTTGCTACATAAGGTTATTGTATTGTAACAGTGGTACCTCACTGCCGTTGTTGTTGTCTTAGATATCATTACGATCAGAGTTTCTAAATAAGCTTATTGTATTGGAACAGTGGTACCTCAATGCCGTTGTTATTTTCTTGGATATCATTACAATCAAAGTTTCTAAATAATGTTATTGTATTGGAACAGTGGTACCTCACTGCCGTTGTTGTTGTCTTCGATATCATTACGATCAAAGCTTCTGTTTTCTATGAAATCTAGTTGGTTGTTTCTACTGTTCTATTTTCTGTTATATTCGAAAAATTATGTTATTGTGGATCAATAATGTTCTCTAATCATTAGAAAAATTCCTGTCGTAACACAGTCTTCATCGTCAAAATGGGAATCCAACCGATCATCCTATACGGTTCACCTACCTGGATCCAATGTGCTAAATATCTAGTAATAAAGCTTCAGGTCATCCAAAATAGATTCCTGAAAATGGTATTTAATAAACTGTTTTACTTCTCTTCTGAAAAGCGACATAGCCTTGCTGGCGTTAGTCCAATTTATAAGCTCGCTACATCGCGCCGTGATAAATTAATCGCGAAAGCAAATGACGCGCCCAATCCGCTAATTCGTGCCCTGGTGAACTGAAAACCAGCAGTTGCCACCACCTATCTCTTTGGCCGTAACTCATAGATTTTAGTTAGTTATAAGTAGATAGTTAAGTTATGTTAAGCTAGTAATAAGTTCAGTAAAGGTTTCTGCCGAAATTCTCCTCTAGCTAATTGTTATATTCACATAGAAATACGATACCACTCAAAGTTTTAAGTAATGTTCAAACGATCGTGGAAGCCATTAAGGAAAATCTCACCATATAGGGGAGGGGGGGTGACCCTTAAACAAAAACGGTAGTCATTAAAAGTCTTAATGAGAACTTTTCAAAACAGGTCTTAAACTGACACTTTGCACCTCAAGCTGTGCAGAGGGAGGGGAAATGAATGGAAAATTGGTGTCATCTCCCTCGCCATTGGACATCTTTGGACAGAAAAATCTGAAAAAAGTCACAGAAGTAGGTTTTCATGAGTACAAGGGCAACAAAAAGCTTCAAAAATCAGAGCTTCGGCAAATTTATTAATAAAAGTACATTTTACGAATTTCACGTTTTCATCTATAAAGTCGAACAGTGACCCTTGGATTTGTATATAAATTTTCTTGGGTAACCCCGACCCACGCCGTCAAAGCGTATCTGGTGCTGTAGTGGTGGCGGGGGTCTAAGTAAAGGGAACCGGGCTGCAGCAGTTGCCTCCAAGCGTTTGGAGAGATAGCATCGAGCGAGAGCGGAGTGCGTGTTCAGTTACATCGTCGGAGTGAAAATGGAGCGTACAATCGAGCAACGTGTTAGCAAACCGAACCAGAGTTTTTTAACCACGTTATTACAGGAGACGAGACGTGGGTTTTCAAATACGATCCTGAGACGAAGCGGCAGAGTTCGGAGTGGCACACACCGGCGTCACCACGACCGAAAAAAGCGCGCATGAGCAAATCGAAGCTGAAGTTGATGCTCATTGCTTTCTTTGACGTGAAAGGCATCGTTCACAAAGAGTTTGTGCCACCCGTCCAAACTGTAAACGGCCTGTACTACAGATGGGTGCTCCGTCGACTAACCGCCCGGGTTCACCGAGTCCATCCGGAGATTGCCGATTCGTGGATCCTCCGTCGCACACCTGCCTGCTCGTCAGCGAGCAGTTGGCCAAACAGTCGAGGGCAACGTTGCCACAGCCTCCTTACAGCCCGGATATGGCACCAGCGGACTTCTTTCTGTTCCCAGAGATCAAGAGACACCTTAAGGGGACGCGGTTCGGGACTCTGAAAAACGTTCAACGTGCTACGACGGGAGCTCTAGACAGCATTGAGGTTGCCGACTTCCAGGGAGCGTTTGGGGATTGGGAAATTCGGTATCAGCAGGTTATCGACTCCAATGGGGACTACTTTGAAGATTTCTAAAGAAAAATTGCACATATTTTGCCAATAAAAAATTTTCTGAGGTCAGTCCGGTTACTTATTATTTAGACCCTGTACATGTTTTCAGAAAAGTACATAAAAATCGAGGAATAAACATTTCAGTTATAGACAATTGAAAATTTATCAATTGCAACAACAATTACACGCGATACCGTTTAAATATACGTTCCGAAAGACCCAAACTCTACAGATGTGTAAGGATTTAGATGAAAATTTTAGAAATCATTTCTAATATTGATATATCATCATGACAACTCAAACGTAGAGGTCAGCACCCCGAAAATAAAGCGGTGGCAAACAATATACATAATATCCATATGTTAATTTCCCGGGCTCAATTCATGAATTTTATGTATGAGTCAAGTTTTGATATTCAGCAGTTTGATTTTCTAGAAACCAAAAACACCTTTCTGGCAAGAGCACTCTCCTGCTTCTTTTACTTGTTTATTTTGCTGACTGTTTCGGATGTTGCGAAAATTTCGTCGTTAGTCAGTGTGGCCAGGAAAGCTTTCCAATTTTTTAGGGTTTTGTAAAATAATTTTTCAAAACCCTACTTGTTTTGCGACCAGTCTGTCCGTCCGTGTGTCACAGCAGTTTTTCTCGGAAACTACTTAAGCTAGAAACATCAAATTTTGTGTGTAGGTGTAAAGTAGTGATCTCTTCAAAATTCAACTGCAAAAAAATTTTATAACGTATTTAAGGGGGGTCTCTCTATATAGGAGACTGACCCCCCAAAAAAATTTCATTGAAGGTAGCCGAAAGGTCTTGATGAGAACTTTTCAAAACAGGTTTTATTTTGGCAAAATTTGCTTCGCGGGGCCCACAGGGAGGGGAAAGACACGAAAAATTTGTGTCACCCCCCCCTCGCGATTGGACACCTGTGATACGACAAATTTGAAAAAAATCAGGAATGTAGGCCTTGGTGAGTACAACAACAACAAATGCGTTAGAAGTCGCAATTCACTCAACTTTGTTAGTAATAGTATGATTTATCGATTTTATGTTTTCTTGAATAAAATCTTAACCGTACCCTTAAATTCAATGGAATTCAGCACGTGGATGTCTAATTATAAGATTGATCTATCCTGAAAGTTTCATAAAGATTAAATGTTATTTACCGAAGTTATAGCGGTTTGAATTTTCCTGTATTACTATGGAACAATATGCGCTGCATTTATTACTATGGCAACATATGGCTATGGAACCATATGCGCTTTTTACCGACTCAGACACTACAGTTTCGCTAGGATTTGCATGAAAATTTCAGGAATGATAGGTGTCATGTATATCTTTAAGAATCGGTTCAGCTAGCGGAATCAGTAATCGTAAAACAAAATAGTGGCTGTTTTAAATGCGAAGATTGAATAATTTTGAGTTATTTTTTCCCAACTTCAACGTTTAAGGTGCATGCTTTGAACAAGATTCAATTTAATGAATGACTGAAGATCAGTACCTACAATTAATGCTCATAAGTGAAACAAGTCAAGGAGGTGGGAGAGACCTCCTAGCAAAAGGGTTTTGTAACCATTCTAGGATTCGAAAAGATTGGCCATTAATCGATGATAACAGTACAGGAGAGTGGCTCCTGAAAAAAAATTCATCAAACGTAGCCGATATGAGTATGAAATAAAAGTTTTCATGGGAGCTTTTCAAAACAGTTGTTAAACTGTCAGTTTTTGCTTCAGTGGGGGCACAGCGGGGAAATACATGAAAAATGTGTTTCATCCGTCGCGGCTGGACATCTGAAATAATTATCAAGGGAGATATTTATGAGTATGAAAATACCAAAAACCTCAGAAGTCGAAATTCGTTCAACTTTGTTAATAATAGTATGATCTTCGTATTTCATATTTTCTCCAATAAAATCGTCTTTGACATGTTTCTTAATTTGATTTGATCTGGTGACTGCATTTTGTAAATTGAATACAAAACCCTTCTGACATGAGCGTAGGTCTGTTTACCCAACTTGTCTTTGTTTATTTTGCTGACTCTTTCGGATGTTTGGAAAGTTTCGTCGTTTGGCAGTGGGGCCAGAAAAGCTTTCCAATTTTTTTCTTTCTACTTTTAGAGGCTGGTACATCCGCAGTAAGGACCACAGTCATCATAATATGGCAGAGGTGTTTGGTCCCTAGGTGGCAGCTTTACATATAGAGGCAACTTTACATATAGAGACAAGAAATAATTGAAAAGGAAAGGATACGAGGATCCATATTGAGAAATGAAAAATATTCGAGTATGCATTTAGTAATTCATTCTGTTTTTATTGGATGAACATAAAAAATTCAGCCAGTGAAAACAATAAAGACTCAAAAAATCATGTTTACAGATAAACAAATTTGTAATGTTTGAAAATTATAAACAAGAAAAGAAGAGTAAGCCTAAACTAGCAATAAACTAAAACAACCAAACCAAAGCAAAAACAAGTTGAAGTAGCAGGAGAGTGCTCCTGCCAGAAGAGTTTTGTGAAACGATTAATAAATCAAACAATACGAGTATGTTCTGCATATCAAAACTTGACTTATGTATATACAGATTCCATAATTTGAGTTCGAAAAATTATATCCTGGTTATTATGTACTTAAATTTGCCGCTGTTTTGTTTCAAGTGCTTTGAACCCGTTGTTTGATCAATTGTTATATTCCGTTCCCACGAATCTTTTAAAGTAAATAACATCTCTGAAAACCAAACGTAAAGTTTCTCATCGTCTAAAATTTCAACTTTATCCATTCCGCGATTTCATCATTTCCCACAGACAAAATTCCAATGAATCCTGTCTGTGAATATCAGCATTTCTTCCACGCACGACCTGAATCTTTCGCAATTAAGTGCATTGCTCAGGTGTCATTGTACAGCTTTAGAATTTTTCGGTTGCAACAAGCAAAGTAAGCTGTTTGTTAGCATTTCTTCATTATAAAAGTTGAAAACACTCCTCGCTCGGTTTGTTAGTCAGTTATACAATACAATTGCTATAAAAAATTTAAATTGTAGCATTTGGAAGATTTAAATGTCCCACTTTGATTTTATAGACCAAAATGTAAAATTAACAAAGTTGACCGAATTTAGAATTCTGAGGTTTTTTTACACTTATGCTCCTAAATATTTACCTCTGTGATCTTTTCCAATTTTTTCGGGTCAATGGTGTCCAATCGGGAGAAGCACACAAAATTTCATACATTTCCCCTTCCCCTTTGGCCCTGAAAGCAAAACTTGTCATTTTAAGACCTGTTTTGAAAAGTTCTCATTAATAGCTTTCAATTGATACCCATATTGCCTACATTTGATGAATTGTTTTTCAGTGGACACTTCCCTGTATGAGGACACCCCCTTCAAACACCTTACAATTTTTTTGTGGTGAAATTTTAAAGAAAGTGCCACTTTACACCTACATACAAAATTTTATGTTTCGAGTATATATAATTTGCGAGAAAAAGTGGTGTGACACACGGACGGACAGACAGGATGCGATTTTAACAGGGCTTTTGTAAAATTATTTTAAAAAAACCCAAAAAAAGAATTGAAAGAAATCAAAAGAAGACTCAACAAAAAGCACTCCTCTTTTCCTCGGGTGCTCAATGACCGACTAGGCTGGAATTTTATTTTTAATTTTATTTTGAGTTGATTGATTGGTCTATTTTTAAGATAACAGTATGCCAGTGAGATTATTGAAATCTTGATATTATTATATGAGATTGAACCAATTTTAGTATTTCTTAACTTCAAGTTAAATTGGATGATAGCAGTAATTAATTTTAAACCCATATATGGAATTTGAAATTAGTTTTCCGATGAATACTTTCGCTAACTTTTCAAGGCATTTATTTTGCATGAATATTCCGTTAAAAGCGCGTATGTGGGGGAGGTAAACTGAATTGAAAGGGTTACTGTTTCGGGGGATCACAATGAATGGAGTTCTTCTTTTAAGGGTTCTGTAAAATTATTTTCCAAAACCTTACTAAAATCGCGTCCTCTCTGTCCGTCCATCCGTCCGTCCGTGTGTCACATCACTTTTTCTCGCAAATTACATAAGCTAGAAACATAAAATTTTGTAGGTATGTGCAAAGTGACACCTTCTTCAAAGTTTTGCTACAAAAAAATTATAAGGTGTTTAACTGAGATCTCCCCATATAAGGGGCTGGCCCCCAAAAAAAAATGTCTTCGTATGCAGGCAATATGGGTATCAAATAAAAGGTCTTGATGAGAACTTTTCAAGGGGGAAGGGACACCTTATATATGAAAAATCTGAAAAAAAAATCATGAATGTTGCCCTCTCTGAGTACAACAACAACAAATACGTTAGAAGTCGAGAGTCCTTCAATTTTGTTAGTAATAATATGACATCAATTTAACATATTCTTTTATAAAACTGTAAAAGCACCCTTAAATTCAATAAATTTAGATACACAAAAGGATTATTAATAAGTTAACTTTTCCTGAAAGTTTCCAAAAGATCAAAAGGTATTTAACGAAGTTGGAGCGATTTTAATTTTCTTGTACTACTATGGAACAATATGCGCTGTTTACATATGCGTTTTTTACCGGCTCTCACTCTACAGGTTTGCTAGATTTGCATGAAAGTTTCAGGAATGATAGGTATCATAAAATATCTTTCAAGATTAGTTCAGCTAGTGTCATCAGTAATCGTAAAACAAAATGGTGGCTGGTTTAAATGAGAAGATTTAATAAGTTTGAGTTATCTTCCTCAACTTCAACGTTTAAGGTACATTCTTTTAACACTTGATTCAATTTAATGAATGACTGAAGATGAGTATGTACAATTTATGGGTGAAACAAGTGGAGCAAGTAGGAGAGAGCTCCTAACAGAAGGGCCTTGTACTGATTCTAGGGTTCGAAAAAAATTTCTTAGGGCCATGAATCAATGACTTGAATTATTCATCCGTTTGTAAAAAATGTTTCAAATTTATCCAAGATATACAGGATTCCTTCCATAAACACATAGCAGCTACGATTTTGTTCCAGGTTAAATAATTTTTCAGAGTGCTCGGCTCATTAGATATATTCAAATAAACCACTAATCCTGAAATTTTCATGAAAATCCGAAGAAAATTAAAATACCTAGGACAACTTGAAATACTCGTATGTATCAGCTATCACCATGTGTTGTAGTTATTCTATGCAATTGAAATTGCGATAACCCGCTTTATTATAAGTTAATTTATGTTGTGTTATATCAACCTACATGACTGTAAAATTTTAAGAAGTTTAAGGTCTTCTTTTAATTTTGGGGGGGAATGTAAAATTTACAAACCATACTTTTGTTAACAGACTTCAGTGAATTTTGATTTATGAGTAATTTGTTGACCTTTTACTCATAAAGATCTTCGTAATTTTTTCAGAACTTCGGCTCAAAAGCGTCTCATCATAAGGGGCAGGGACATAAATATTATTCGTGCATTTTGCCCCCCCCCCCGGGCCCCTACAGCAAAAAATAACTTTTTACTGATTCTGAAATTTCTAAGACAATTCGTTTGATACCCTACTAAACTACATTTGATGAAAACAATTTTTAAGGACCACTTTGAAGTGAGGGAGAAACGCCTTAAAAAAATATTTGATGGGGCCTAAGCTTCTAAGAGACCACAACTTATGACCTTTACACAAAGTTTGAGCTTTGTAGCTTCTGTAGCTTCTGAGGAAATCGCTGGTGACGCATGGATAGACGGACAGACAGATAGAAGAACAGACGTGCAACTAGTAATTGTTTGTGAAATCTATTTAACAAAGCCCTAAAAATCATGCGGGTATATCCAGTAACAAAAAATCTAGAGGTTGAAATTCGCTAACAATCGTAGGCCTTAGCATTTTCGCCAGTAAAAGTGTATAAGCATAATTAAATTAGATGAAATCAGCTATTAAAGTAGTTTTTTTTAAAATACCCTTTTATTCTAAAAATTTTAATAAAATTAACAGAAGTTATAGCCATTTGAATTTCCTCCGATTACAACAAACACGTACAATTTTTCTACTCCATGGGCTTTCCATCAAACCAGATATCACACTTTTGGTTGCATTCTCCGAATTTTCTGAAAGTACGAATAACAAAAATACATTTAAGATTCAGGTCAGTCGATGATTGTGGCAACAATGGAACAAAATGTTGACTAATTAAAGTGGAGTTCTTTTAAAGCATGCATGTCATAAAAGTGTAAAGTATACTGGTGGTCGATTGAAATCGCTGAAAAACGTAAAGAGTGTCACAAGCTTCGGCATGAGGCTCAACGTGCACCGAACCGTGATGCAGCATATGAGTCAGCCAGATAATGCCTCCGCAAATTGATTAACAACAACAAAGCTCGCTGCTGGCAAGATTTAGTGGGGTCTTGGCTACAAGCTAGTCAGGCGGAAGCTTGGTGCTAGGGATTGCAATCCCGCGCTGCTTTCAATACCGCGGGATTATCGCTGGATTGTATTAAATCTAGCGGGATTCCGCGGAATCCCGCAGAAATTTGATTTTCTATGAAACTTAAAAAATTAAACATTTTTGTAGTGAAAATTATAAATTTATTTAAAAATATCAATTTAAAGCATCTCCTTGTACCTAAATAACAAATTACTGTACATATCAGTAGCTTATCTGAGAATGACTTTATATATGAACTGCTAAACACAATATTTAGCCACAATATTCATCAACGCAAAGCTGTCCTTGCATTTTAATTTAACAAAAATTAATTCAAATTATTATATGAGCTAATTATAGAATCAATCAATCATATGAATTATATATGCATATTTAACATTTTTATTTCCACTCATTAAAAGAAAGCAAATAATGTGTTACATTTATCTTAAAATTATCAAGCAACTATTCATTCCTCCCTTTGAAAATATGATCTTAAAAAGCATATAGTATCAATCGTTTGATCTCCCAACCTGCTTCTTATGGAGCTACATATATAGCCAGCAGCCGAAAATGCTCTTTCTGCTTCTACACTTGTTGGCTTGATGGTTAGTAAATAATCGTGTAACAAAGTCAGATATTTCCCTTTAATTCCATCGGTTTCAAAAGTCGTCATTTATTTTCTGAGGATTTGATCGAAATCTTTCTCTTTTCTATTTGCAATGTGTTAAATGTAATCTACATTATCTTGTTCTAGTTGCATTTCTAATTCCTCCAGCAAAGTCAAATTATGTGGCAATGGTGGTTGGCAATCATCGGCACGCACATCATCTAACAATTCAAAATTTTCAAATTCAACAGTAATGACTCGGGATAGAATTTTTTCATGTCGTGTCGTAGTTTGTTCTTTTTCGGCATTACAAATATCGGATTGGGTGTTTTCAGCTCTTGCTCATATTTTTTTGGATGCTGCAAATAAGTTAATGTTGCGGCGATTTCATTGCGCCTTTCCTTAACTATCACTCTTAGAGCCTCAGTGAGTTCATCGCTTAAAAAATTATTCTGCTTCTCCAGCTTCTCTATAATGAAACGAAATGTGGTATCTGCAGTAAGAAGTGTTGATTCTCATCTGCACAACACTTCGACGCCCAATTTTAATGGTTGCAAGCTGTCAGCTACGCTTTTTTGAACCATTCTTCGTCGGTAAATTTTATTTCAAATCCAATGTCGATAAGAGCTTTCTCAATGCACATTTTTAAGTTGTAAAACCGCTCTAACATGTCGAACATACTATTCCACCGGGTACGGCAATCTAAAATCAGAGCTAATTCTTTCCCAATCTCTTCTCTGACGTATTTTTGTAAATACATATCATCTTTTGTAGGATACCCTCGGAAAATTTTGACCACTTTTCTAACTTTATCTATAACATTACTATAGCTAGAGATCAATTCAGCAGGTTGTCGCTCTATAGTAAGGTTCAAACCTTGTTCATCATGAATTTCTTCTAAATCTTCATCGCAATCAATTTGATTGTTGAAGTTTTCAACATCAGGTAAGGCTTTTGACGTAAGCTGTTCATCCGTCAACCGTTTTTTATAAAGGATATTTGCCACGGCTAATTGTATTCCGTGTGCAAAACAAAGCTGTTGATGGCAAGATAGTAGTTTGCCAACTTTTTTCATGACACTTGCACCGTCTGTTGTAATGCCGATAATATCAGTTTCAAGATCAAGGTCAAAACTTTCCAAACGTTCTTTAACTAACCCGACACAATGTTCAGCAGTACATGAGCCATGGATCCGAACTAAACCAAGATTTAGAAGTGTATCTTTGGAATGTATATTTATATTTGAAAAACGACGATTTTTCTGAGATGTCCACTCGTCAAAACTGAGTGAAAATTTTGTCAAATCTTTTTTCTGACGTGAGATTTCAGTCTTCATATCTGCTTCAACTATGTTTGAATAATTAATTACTATAGAGTGAATTGTATTGGACGAGCTCGGAATTTGAAACCCACTCTTCGAAAATAAATATCTCAAATCGGAAGATGTGCAAAATGAGCTTATACTAAACCCATCCTTACAAATCATTCTGGAAACCATTTTTTCTAAAGAATTCTCCCTTTTAAAATATCCATCAATAGTTTTTTTGGATTTTTTTATTGGAAGTTTTTCCTCAATAACATTTTCTGATGAAGAGGATGGTTGTGCAATGAGCTCTGTACTCTTTTGATCTAATATCATATGATGTTTTGCCCTAAGATGGATTTTCAAACCAGTGACTGATCGTTGGCTGATTTTCAACGAATTAGAACATAAAACACATTTTGCACTTGCTGCATCATCTGACTTTTGAAAATATTTCCAAATATTTTTTCCAACTATTACATTATTCACGATATCTTGTGTTGGTTTCGATATGGATATCATGCAAAAGAATCTGTAAAGCAATAATTTGATACCCTATAAATACCTGAAGACACGCAATATAAGTCAGAAGTTGAACTTTAGCAAAATAATTTTCTATAAATTACTCAGCTTAAGAAGTATTCAATATTAGAAGAATAACAATAGAATAAAACTCAAAGTCATAAGACAACAAACAAACACAATACTAACATGAAAAAGTGAATCAAATATTGAAGAGTAATAAATTAATTTGAAACCAAATCACTGACACTGGGGTAATGATTGCGCAGACTAATCTTATTATGATTTAACTTCCACTGCCGATGAAAACTTTGAAAAATAACCGGCGGTACTAGAACAAAATCATCGGCAGCCACACGAACAAATACCGACTCAAATGCTAACTGATTGGCGGTGACGATGCATCGCGCAAAGCATTGCAGGTAACATATTTCAAAGAATTGGCGGGATTCGATGCTGCGGATCCAGACTTTGTTGTGAGATCCAGCAGGTCGTAGAATAGCGCAATTCTGCGGGATCCCACATTGCGGGATTGCAAAACCTACTTGGTGCCCTATGAAGGCCTTGCATACATGATGCGGAAAAAATTGAGAAGATAGTGTGGAGACTCTTCCTCGCCTATCCCGTCCATGTTGACGCTGTCTTTGGTAAAACAGCAGTAGAGTGTCCATTCTTCACACAGCCGGAACCGGAAGAGTCAGTCCTTTCACGGAAAGCGAGGAAGACTCCAGGTTTAGATGATGTTCCAGCTGAGGTGCTGCAACTTGTCTATCACCATTGACCTGAATTACTGCTCAGCACATTCAATGTGTTGCAATACCAGTACACCCAATGTATACCTGCATGCGCTGGGAGCTTGATATGATGTGTATGCTATATATACATCAAGGCTCCCGGGGAGAGAGAGATAATTCTGTATAACACTAACCTGCTGCTTTATACTTGCTAAATAGATCAGTAAAATTGTGTTCTTTTATTTAATGAGTTACGCTTTATTTCCTTCTTTGTGTGGTTATACAATTAGAATGAATTCTTCAAATTAATTAATTTATTGTATAACAAGACAAGATATTGCGGACTTATGCCTACATGAGTATATATTTTTAGAATATTAATCGAACAGTTAATTTACTCGATTTATGTTTACTTTAATTATATTTGCTAGTTATTCAGAGGGAAAAGGAAGTTCGAAGAAACCACTCTTTTAATTAAAGCTTTAACTGTTACTTGTGCTGACGCCTTGAGCACACAGTTATATTTATGAATTAATTGATTAATAATCCAGCTGCTAGCCCCAGGCGCAAAAACCTGGGATGCTAATACTCGGGCTAACGCCTTGAGTATTCAGTCAGATTGATAAATTAATCGATTATTAGTTCCTCTGTAGACGGGCAGATGCTTTGAAAAGCAGTTGAATGTATTCTTAATTTGCTTATCTCGGGCTAATTGACTTGGGATAGAATAAGCTGGGGGCGCACACCTTGAGCCAGCAAATGGAGAAATACTTTACGATTTTCTTGCATCTATAATTTTCTTTTATAGTATAATTCTGCTGACTTAATTGCTTACCAACTAAAATAACGAAGTGAATTTACCAATTAAATGATCAAAGCTCAACTGTGATGTTTTTCGTTTAATCTCATTTAATCTGCGACTGGTGCAACCACAAAGCTCAAGCTTTCGATCGAATTGCCTCATTGCAAATACTTGTCTTGCATGTATATGTTTTATAATTAATACGAGAATGGATACACACCCACTTCTGCTAATCCATGATACGACGCCGCACCCACAGATGCTTTGATTACAATTCGCAGCTTTTCGTATATGTATGTTGTCATTTACAGTACACAGAGAGGAACACCGGAACACGGACCGAGTAATATTTGGACTGTGGCTCCCGTAACAGATGCTTGCCTGTAGGATAGGGTTTTCCCGGTATGATGGAAGGTGGCGAGGCTCGTGCTGAACAGCAAAAGGAAGTAAAATCCCAGATTCGGTCAGTACGTTGCCCGTTATGCATGCTAGACATGGCTGGGAAAGAGCTAGAAAAATTCTTCAAGGGAAGACTCACTGACGCGATTCATGCTACCGGGGACCTATCTCCACGGCAGTAGGGCTTCAGAGTAGGACGGTTGACCATTGATGCGATTACAGAGCCAGTGAGCGTAGTCTGAAGGGTAGAGGCGGCATATAGCTGCACCAAGCAACGGATGGTCCTGTTGGTGATACCCGCCGTTAAGCACGCCTTTAACTCCGCTAGATGGGTAGATATTTTTGATACGTTGGAAAACCCTTTTCAAGCTTCGGAATATCTAGTGTTTGAACTACCTGAAGGACCGAAGTCTGCTTAATGACACGACACAGGGTCAACAAAGAATGGAAGTTATATCGGATGGTGTCCAGGGTTCCATACTTGGTCAAGACCTGCGGAACGGACCTAACGATGGGGTACTCAGACTTTAGATGCCAGGTAAGTTGCATTTGATCAGCTGTATTGATGATGTTGTAGCTTTGGTCACTGGACGGGCCGTTGAACAAGCGCAACTTGGGGTAGGTATGCTTACGTGATGAGTGAGAGACCGGATGACTTCTCTTCGGTTCAGACTAGCATTGAAGAAAACCAAAGTGGTCACTTTGACAAAAAAGAGAACCCCTAGAGTAAGGATGATCAGTATTGAATCGAATCGAAGCCATCGGTGAAGCACCTGGGACTATTAATTTACTTGAAGATGAGTTTCTCTGAGCAAACCACGGCAACGGCCGAGATTGCTGCGTCGGGAGTATCAGCTCTGAGTTGACTTATGGCCAACGTAGGGAGACTCAATCCATCAAAACGCCTCTTGATGATAACTCTAGGGCCAGTGCTGCTGTTTGGAACCAAAATATGGAGCGACACTCTCAATAAGGGGGTATACTGAACACGTTTGGCACAGACACAGAGAAGAGAAGCACTGAGGATTGCGTCTTCATATCCGACAGTCTCTGATTCCGTGGTGAGAGTTATTGCAAGAGTGATACCTGTTGCCCCCTTGCTAGAGATCACCACGCTATTTACCTGCATCAAAACAAGAATGCGAGGGAGATGGTTATACGTGGAAAAAGGCAGCGCTCACTCAAGACTGGCAGCAGTCTTGGGCAAATTGCATGAAGGGCAGGTGGACTGCGTGCCTTATTTGGGATGTGAAATCGTGCCTAACTTGAAAGCATGGTGGAACTGACTTCAATCTGATCCAACTTTTGAGCGGGCGTGAGGGTTTTCAGTTTTACCTGCACAAGATTGTTAAGTCATGGTCACCCAATTGTCAGTTTGCCCAGGAGAGGAGGACAATGCCGGCCACACGTTTTTTGCGTGCATAAAATGAGACAGACTGCAAAACAACCTCTACAGGGAAACAAAAAACTCACTCCGGATAGTATAGTCGCGGTGATGCTCGAAACACATGAGACCAGGTGGCACGTAATGTTCGGACCGTCTTACAAAATAAAGCGGACTCACAGCAGCTGGGGGCGTCGGGGCTGGGGGATCGCTTGTTTGGCGATTACCCTTCCCCTCTTTCCTCCCTCTAGAAGAGGAATCCCTCAGCTTGAATGCATCTCACGGTGTAACAAAATAAGACCTGGCCCGGTTTCAGGCTGGGTTCTCAGATTGACAGGGGAGGTATTTGGTGGGTAGTCCAGTCACTGGTGAGCATGGAAATCCCACACTCAGTGCATAAATGACATTCACTTCCCAACCACAAAAAAGTCAGAGACTAACACCCATTATATTATGTCTGTTTGCCACATTATCTGCATCGTGAAGGAACAACGTTCTCGTTTGGGGCAGAGTATGTGCCAAAATTTCGAAAGATTTGTTCACTCTTTCAAAAACTGTCATGCGCAGGATGGATGCGTTAAATGCAAGTTGCTTAATCATATCTTGAACTGCCAGAAAAAAATTGAGGGGAAGCTAAAATGTGTCAATGGCAGCAGAAAACATCTGGCAAACTACAACGGTGTCCCAGAACCTCAAAAAACGTGAGAAAATTGTTTGCGCAGGTTGATGCAGCCTACTCTACGCAACCAACACAAAAACAAAGAACTTCAAAAATACAGACATAATTTTAAAACATGATGCAAGAGCTGATGATGAACATGACAATTCCATATTATTTGCATCACAAAATACTAATGATTTTAATCAATCACTTTTCAATTCTGACGTAGAGTTCAATACAGAAACGACAGAATGACGGGTAGAGTGGGTGGAACTCAGTGCTCAGTAATCTCAGTCCAGTTGCTGCTTTTAAAAGCCCTATCTTAATTTCACGAGATCTAGAAGCCACTCACGTCTATGGGGAGCTGTAAAAAGCAATAAAGCCGAGCTCAATATATTCATCCAAGCTAACTACCTCATTCTGCATATCACCAATGAACCAACAAATTATGGAACAAGAAATGGCTTTGCATTGAACATTGGAATATCATAATATTTCATGCAAAATGTCGAGTCAAATGTCCTCAACAAACTGTCCTCCCGCCACAAAGCCGTCCTTTTTCTCATAGAAAATATTTTTATTGCTCTTTTTATGCAGGAAAAAGAAAACTACAAACTGAAAAACGTTTAGAGTCACTAACTGCTTATTCTCGACCATCTGGAATGGCCGATAAGATTGACAACGTCATACAGAAATTACCTCGATAAATCGTACAGACAAAAGAGGACCATTCAATCATAGCACCGAGAAGGAAAAAGACTCTAAATGAACTTCCTTAGAACATCAAACAACTGAGCAGGTAAAGGAATCAGGTTCGGAGGAGAGCTACATATATGGGTGACCTTAAGCTATGTACAAACGCTACTCGGATGACTAGTGAAATCCATGATAAGATAAGGGAGTTCTGAAACAAACAATGGGAGAGCTTTTTGCAGCGTCTCGAGCTTGAAAGTGTAGTTTCTGGAGAATATCGAAATACTTTCGAATAGACAGCAAAATTGTAGTACCACCTATACATTGTCTAAATGAGATGTGATTTCACGATGCAGGTAAGCCTGAAGCATTTATTTATTCTCTGGAAATGCAATTCCGTAAAACAATAATTCTTCGGACGAGGATTTTGAAACTGAGAATAGAATTTATTTTTGGTCAACAATCTGTTGAGAGATAACACGAAGAGACGAATGAAAAAACGGTCTTAAATGGAATCATGAACATTAAACAGATGCTGAATAAACATTAAAAACCTGAACACGTCACGCTATGATATCTTAGCTAGTTACCAATATTTTAGAAATACTTCACAACATTATGAATGGAATATTCCATTTGCAAAAGTGTTGCTAAATATGTGAATCAGCGGTTATCAGTGCTTTTCTGAAACCTTGAAAGGGCCCACAATTTCCACAAAACTGGAGGGTCTCCAGTTATTTTTTAACACTGTGGAAAATTGGAGAAAAGGTGATTCTACATCGACTTAATGGGTTGTATTTGACAAAGATGTTATACCGGCTGAATAATATGGCTTCAAAGCAAAGTATTCTACTGAGCTCCAATTAGTTAGAGTGATCTTATACATCTGAATAGGCATAAAATCTCCACAGGCTAAGTTATGTGTGACATAGTTAAGGCCTTTGATAAGGGCCTGGCACGCAGGGTCAATCTTTAAAATGCATTATTTAATATGCCACTAAAGCTCACTCAAACTTTTGGCTCTTTCTAGGAAGGCAGAATATTCAGTGCCACAGTTGAGCCTGAGACCAATTGAAGCTAGAGTTCCACAGGGCTCGCCTATTTTAGCAATTCTATACAATATATTTACTGCAGTCTTTCCTAATCTACCTTGAAGAGAAAAACTATCACCATACGCTGATGATACCTGTTTATTTAATACAGTTCCAATGGTTAATAAAAGTTTCATTGGAAGCCTTTCGTAAATAAACAATTAAGATTAATCCTAACAAAACCCAGGCACTATTCATCATTAAGAAAAAATGACAAGCTCCACAGAAACTTATCATTGATAATGATATAATAGACTTGACACCAATAGTCAAATATCGACATTCGACAATAAACTCACGTGGAAACAACATTTAAAAAATAATCGAGGACACTGCATTGGACTTCTCTCCTCTTTATAACTGATCACTAAACCCAAATACTTAGCTTTAAAAACCGGGTACTCATTTACAAACAAGTTGGGTAGACAGACCTATGCTCTGTCAGAAGGGTTTTGTACTCAACTTACAAAATGCATTAACTAGCAACGAATAAAATCAAGAAACATGTCGTGTATGAGTACCATACTATTATAAGCAAAGTTGAAAGAATTTTGACTTCTGAGGTATTTCTTATAGTTATACCCATAAATATCTCCCTTGATAATTTTCTTCAGATTTTTTAGATCACGGGTGTCCACTCGCGAGGGAGGAAACACATTTTTCATGTATTCCCCCCCCCCCCCCCTGTACCCTCATTTATGCAAAAACTGTCAGTTTAAGAAATATTTTGAAAAGCTCTTATAGAGAACTTTCAGTTGATACTCATATCGGTTACCTTTCCTGAAATTTTTTCAGGGGCCACTCTTCTGTACTGTAATCATCGATTCTTGGCCTGTTTTTTCGAATCTTAGAATGGTTGCAAAGCCCTTTTGCTAGGAGCTCTCTCCTGCCTCTTCGACTTTTTGCAATTGTATGTACTCATCTTCATGATATCTATCATTCCTGAAATTTTCATGCAAATCCTAGCAAAGCTGTAGTGTCTAAGTCGGTAAAAAGCGCATATGGCTCCATAGCCACATGTTTCCATAGTAATACAGGGCATATTGTTCCATAGTAATGCAGGGAAATTCAAATCGCGATAACTTCGTTAAATACTATTCGATCTATATGAAACTTTCGTGATAGATCAATCTTATAAATAGTCATCTGTTTGCTAAATTTCATTGAATTTAAGGGTACCGTTCAGATTTGATTCAAGAAAACATAAAATCGATAAATCATACTATTACTAACAAAGTTGAGTGAAATTCGACTTTTCATGCATTTGTTGTTGTTGTACTCATTAAGGCCTACATTCATGATTTTTTTCAGATTTTTCGGATGGAAGGTGCCCAATTGCGAGGGGGGAGGGTACGCAAAAAGTTTGTACATTTCCCCTTCCCCTGCCCTCCTCGGTACTTATAAGGCAATTTAAAGACTTGTTTTGAAAAGATCTCATTGAGACCTTTCCTATGACACCCTACTCGACTACCAATGGTGAAAAAAAATTTTGAGGGTCACCTCCCTATATGGGGAGACGCCCCTTAAACCCCTTTGAAAAATTTTTCCACCCTTGAACTTTCAAGAAGTCACCACTTCTGACCTTTCCACAAAGTGTGAACGACTACATAGAGTAGACTTTTGCAATTTCAAGTTAAGTGAATGCAGTTGAAAGTAGGATAGTTAGGCTCGACAGTATTTTCGATACCACTTCCATATGTGCACGGCCGCTCCAGAACAATATGATCTGCAATCAATAACAAAAATCATCAATAGCAATATACTAAACAAATTGTCGAAAATGACGCCAACTTGAAGATATAGTAAATAATGCTAACTCTCCACGTACAAAACGTGATGCATCTATTTCAACAAACGACAATAAGCACATGAGTCTGGATACGTACACCCAAACATAAATCTCTATTGTTGAAACATGCATACCGAAATATCTCGAGAAATTGCCGAAGAAAAGAACTTGTCAGTATTGTGTTGGATAGTCTGTGTTTGGAAGTCTCCTACTGCCCCTTCAGAAACCTGTTAGTGAAACCACGAAAAGAACGAACCAAAAGGATGGTGCGAAATTTTTGTCACGCTACCCAGTCAAATCGGTATATATTTAATATCGAGATGATGCCCTTTCAACTTAACACACTATCAAAACATATAGTAGCACACTAGCAAAATCATGAGCGAATTCTCTACTATATATTAGCTCATTTGGAAATCGACAAGAAAAGTCACGTTCCACATCCAATTGCGTTGACTGAGTGTGACGTTGATATGAACTATTGACATTGATTAATGTTGGAGCTTGAACGCTACGATGTTACTTCAATTTGCCCTGAAATCGATCCAACTCACAGCTTTAAGCATAAGGAAATTGCCTTATAACATCAGGCGGATATCATGTACGCACATAATTCTGCGGCTAAGAACGTCCTTCGCTTACTTCCTATGGTAGAAAGTAGCGAGCAGAATATCCTGTCTTGCCTCCAATACAGTTTGAGAGTGATCAAAGATACGTAGAAATGAAGAAAAGAAGACACACAAGCCCCAGGGTAAAACGTACTTCACCGAAGTGGTCGACTTGGCTAAACGGAGAATCGCTAGAGTAAGGATGATCAGTATTGGAGACATACTAATAAAATCAAAGCCAGCGGTGAAGTACCTGGGGCTACTGATCGACTCGAAGATGAGTTTCTCTGAGCAAATCAGGGCAATGACTGACAAGACTACTTCGGGAGTATTAGCTCTGAGTCGACTTATGGCCAACGTAGAGGTCCCAATCCATTAAGAAAGCGCTTTTTGATGAGCGCTGTAGGTACAGTGCTACTGTACGGGATAGATATAGGGGGTGACGCTTCCAGTAAGGAGGTATACCGAAAACTCCTGGCACAGGTACAGAGAAGGGCAGCACTGAGGATTGCATCTACGTACCCGACAATCTCTGAATCGGTGGTGAGAGTTATTGCAGGCATGATACATGTTGCCCTCCTTGCTAGTGAGTGCCGCTTTATTTACCTGAGTTGAAAGGTGGACGTGAGGGGGATGGTTATCCATGAAGATAGACAGCGCTCACTCAACAACTGGCAGCAGTCTTGGGTGAATTGCATGAAGGATAGGTGGACTGCGTGCCTCATCCTAGATGTGAGACCATGACTAAATCGAAGGTATGGTGAGACTGACTTCTACCTGACCCAGTTTTTAAGTGTCGGTTTGCCCAGGAGAGAATTCAAATTACAATTTCCGGGTACTTCATTGTCACAATGTATAGTATATATATGTATATATCGTATATAACGAAGTTTGTGACCACGCTAGAGGCTGCAATTTTGCTTTGATTTTTGGCAAATTTTCAGACAAGATATATTGAGTAAATACATCAGTTGATTTCTAGAGGTCAGGTCTCAAAAACAAAATGGCGGCTAGTTGAAAATCGAAATTTCAAAAGCTTCTAAAAGCTGCAGTTTTAATCTGATGTGTATGAAACTTAGTTTTGAGATAGAAAATATTCAGAACTACGGATATCGTCCTTATGGTGATACTTATATGCACGTTTCAAAATGGCAGCGGTTGAAATGTGTGATTTTTTTCAATTTTTTATGGCCCCCTAGCGGCCACATTTTGCAACGGATTTTGACGAAGCTTTAGATTATATATGACTGTACTCAGTTAATTAAATCGGATGAAAAATAAACAAATCGAAAATTTAAAACTTAATATTTTTGGCAGCCATTTCCACTAAAAATTAAATACCTTTGATTGAGGACACCCCAAGACGCAAATATATTTAAAAATCTAAAATTAAATGCGTGCATTTAAAATGGCAGCCCACAAAGGTTAGAAGGTATGCGAACTTCGCTATTTGAATGGCAACTGAAATAATGAATGTTTTTCACGGAAACGTTGGAAATGGCTGAACTTGGCAACAATTATACAACAGACCATTTTGACGATATCGCAAAATATTTTTAAGCGCTACTAAAATCAGGACCTATCTGGTGGTCCGTCGGTCCATCCGTGCGTCACATCAAGTTTTCTCGCAAACCATATAGGCTAGAGTTATAAAATCTTCTGCTTAGGTAAAAAATGATGCCCTCTCAACATTTGCAAGCAAAAAAAAATATTTCAAGGCGTTTAAGTGGAGGTGGTCTCCCTTTACAGGAGGGTGGCTCTTAAAATTTTTTTTACCAAAGATAGCCAATATGGGTGTCAAATGAAAGCAAGGAGGGGTGCGGGGAGAGGAGAAATGTACAATTATTCCTCTCCTTGTCGCGGTGGGACATCTTTGGACAGAAAATCATTTTCATCTATAAAATTTAAGGGTGACCTTTTAATTTACCAAAAATTTGTATCTAGATTTTTATGTATAGTGCATGGTTTCTGAAAGTTTCATAAACATTGAGCCGTAAATAGCTCTGTTATAGACGATTGAAATTTATCAATTAAAACAACAATTACACGTTCTCCTGTGTAAATACACGTGCGCAAAGGACCCAAACACTGCAGATATGTAAGTGCTTTGATAAAAACTTAAGAAATATTTTAAAACATTGATATGTTTTCATGACTACCTAAACATCAAGATCAATAGACTGTAAATAAAATGGCGGCAAATTAAAATACATTATAAGCTTATATTATTTTTCCGAGCTCAATTCATGGAATATATGTCTTAGTCAGGTTTTGATATTCAGAAGGCGTTAATTGATTTACTACTCTTCTGGTAGGAAGACTCTCTTGCTATCTTTGATTGTCTTTAACTGTATTTGATTTTCAAAGGGGGGCCAATAAAATGATAATATGCTTTTAAAATTAAGAGTACCTAGGAGAAATTTCCGTTTCCGGTTGATGGTGCCAACGGAATTTTTAGGGTTTTGTAAAATAATTTTACAAAACGCTACTAGTTTCGCAACCAGTCTGTCCGTCCGTCCATCAGTGTGTCACAGCAGTTTTTCTCGGAAACTACTTAAGCTAGAAACATCAAATTTTGTGTGTAGGTGTAAAGTGGTGATCTCTTCAAAGTTCAACTACAAAAAAAATTTATAAGGTATTTAAGGGGGGTCTCCCCATATAGGAGAGTGACCCCCCAAAAAAGTTTCATTTAAGGTAGCCGATATGGGTCTTGATGAGAACTTTTCAAAACAGGTCTTATTTTGGCAAAATTTGCTTCGAGAGGCGCACAGGGAGGGGAAATACACGAAAAATTTGTGTCCCCCCCTCGTGATTGGACACCTGTGATCCGAAAAATCTTAAAAAAAATCAGGTATGTAGGTCTTGGTGAGTAAAATAACAACAAATACGTGAAAAGTCGCAATTCACTCAACTTTGTTAGTAATAGTATGATTTATCGATTTTATGTTTTCTTGAATAAAATCTTGATCTATCCTCAAAGTTTCATAAAGATTGAATCATATTTAGCGAAGTTATAGCGGTTTCAATTTTCCTGTATTACTATGGAACAATATGCGCTGCATTTATTACTATGGCAACATATGGCTATGGAACAGCATGCGCTTTTTACCGACTCAGACACTACAGTTTTGCTAGGATTTGCATGAAAATTTCAGGAATGATAGGTGTCATGTATATCTTTGAGAATCGGTTCAGCTAGTGGTATCATTAATCGTAAAACAAAATAGTGGCTTTTTTAAATGCGAAGATTGAATAATTTTGAGTTATTTTTTCCCAACTTCAACGTTTAAGGTGCATGCTTTGAACACTTGATTCAATTTAATGAATGACTGGAGATGAGTACCTACAATTAATGCTCATAAGCCAAACAAGTCAAGGAGGTGGGAGAGAGCTCCTAGCAAAAGGGTTTTGTAACCATTCTAGGATTCGAAAAAATTGGCCATTAATCGATGATAACAGTACAGGAGAGTGGCCCCTGAAAAAAAAAAAAATTCATCAATCGTAGCTGATATGAGTCTGAAATAAAAGTTTTCATGGGAGCTTTTCAAAACAGTTGTTAAACTGTCAGTTTTTGCTTCAGTGGGGGCACAGGGGGGAAATACATGAAAAATGTGTTTCCTCCGTCGTGGATGGACATCTGAAATAATTATCAAGGGAGATATTTATGAGTATAACAATACCACAAACCTCAGAAGTCGAAATTCGTTCAACTTTGTTAATAATAGTATAATCTTCGTATTTCATATTTTCTCCAATAAAATCGTCGTTGGCATGTTTCTTGATTTGATTCGATCTGGTGACTCCATTTTGTAAATTGAATACAAAACCCTTCTGACATAAGCGTAGGTCTGTTTACCCAACTTGAGAAGGTAGGTGGTTACTGAAGCGTGCACATATATAAGGTAATAGCCATTTGATAGTGTTTCTATTACAACATAGACAATCAACGTATATATTTTCTACCATTCGGGCTTTCCACCCAACCAAACACTACACCTTAAATTGGATCTTCTCTCCTATAACATCAACAATAAAAAAATCTTGGATTTTAGTAAGTCAATGGTAGTTTTGTTTATTGCAACAGAGTGAGTAGCAATGGTTTTAGGTAAATTTCTCGAGAGAAATTTACCTATTGCGGAGAGTATATATATATATATATATATATATATATATATATATATATATATATATATATATATATATATATATATATATATATAATATATATATATATATATATATATATATATATATATACATATATATATATATATATATATATATATATATATATATATATATATATATATATAGAGGTGTGTTCAAAAAATAGCGCGAATTTTGTTTTTTTTCAAAAATTATTTATTTATTCATTAATATCTATTTTGTCCCCTTCAAAGCAACCCCCATGAGATATTATACACTTGTGCCAACGGTTTTTCCAATCTTCGAAGCACTTCAAAAAATCATTTTTTTAATCTTGTTCAGCTCCTCCTTCGATGCCGTCTTTATCTCGTCAAGCGTAGCGTAACGTCGTCCTTTCATGGGCCTCTTCAGTTTCGGAAACAAGAAAAAGTCACAGGGGGCCAGATCTGGGGAATACGGTGACTGCGGCATCATAAGTGTGTTGTTTTTGGCCAAAAAGTCGCGTACAAGCAACGATGTGTGAGCAGGGGCGTTATCGTGGTGCAAAAGCCAATTTTTGTTCTCCCACAAATCCGGGCGTTTCTGGCGGATTGCTTCGCGCAAATTGCGCATAACTTGCAGGTAATATTCCTTATTGACCGTTCTTCCCTGTGGCAAGAACTCATGATGCACCACGCCCCTGCAATCGAAGAAAACTGTCAGCAAAACTTTCACATTCGACCGAACTTGGCGCGCTTTTTTCGGTCTTGGTTCCTGCGGCAGCTTCCATTGAGATGATTGAGCTTTGGTTTCCATGTCATAACCATAAACCCACAATTCGTCACCAGTTATGACCCTCTGGAGCAAATTCGGTTCGTCGCGGACAGAGTTTAACATCTCATTAGCAATGTTCATGCGTTGCTGTTTTTGGTCGCAATTGAGCAATTTTGGTACGAATTTCGCGGCGACCCGTCTCATGCCCAAATCGTTGGTAAAAATTGAATGGCACGAGCCAATCGATATGTTTAGGTCCTCAGCAACTTCTCTAACGGTGATTCGACGATTGGCCAATACCATTTTCTCCACTTCATTAAGTTTTTCGTCTGTTGTTGAAGTGCTCGGGCGTCCGGCACGGTCTTCGTCGTTCACATCTTCTCGGCCGTCTAAAAACATTTTGTTCCCCCGATAAACGTTGCTTCGGTCCAAGGTAGCTTCTCCGTATGCCACAGTCAACATTTGGAATGCATCCGCCCACTTAATTTCGATTTTCACACAAAATTTGATACACTTTCTTTGATCCATTTTTTTGAATAAGTAAAAATCGAAGACGATTGAAAACACGTGCAAGTAAAGCGGCTATCACCAATCAAGTAGACATTCAAAATGGCCGAGCTTGTCGGCATAAGTGACAGACATGAGTACCAACATAACTCCACAAAAAAATCGAATTTCGAATATACGTAACCCGAGAAAAAATTCGCGATACTTTTTGAACACACCTCGTATATATATATATGTGTGTGTGTATATATATATATATATATATATATATATATATATATATATATATATATATATATATATATATATATATATATATATATATATATATATATATTATATATGTATATATATATATATATTATATATGTATATATATATATATACATATATATATATTTATTTATATTTATATATATATATATATATATATATATATATATATATATATATATATATATATATATATATATATATTTATATTTATTTATATATATATATATATATATATATATATATATATATATATATATATATATATATATATATATATATATATATATATATGGGATATAACGAAATTTGTGACCACGCTAGAGGTTGCAATTTTGCTTCGAGTTTCACCAAATTTTTAGGAAAGGTGTATTGTAAACAAAATGGCGGCCGCTCAAAGGTCGAAAAACGTGCAAAATTTTGTTGTCGTAGTAGTGGTCAAAGCCTTCAACAGATTTTCATGAAGTTAGATAGAAATTATAAGTGTCTAAAGTATTACGTGAAAAACTTGAGGTCAGGTCTTCAAAGACTTTTAAACACACATAAACACATATATAAAACTTGGTTCCAAAATAGACATTACTTAGATCTACAGATCTTGATATTTTGGTGATCATGCATGTGCAAATTTCAAAATGGCGGCGTTTTAAATATGAGTTTTTTTTCAGGTTTTTGTGGCGCTCTAGCGGTCACATTTTCCAGCGGATTTTGATGAACTTGAGATTATGGATCTCTGTACTATGTTCATGAATTATGCAAAAAGTTAATAAAATTAAATGAAAAATTAAGAAGTCGAAAAATTAAAACCCAATATTTTTAGCTGCCATTTTCACTAAAACAAATTATTTTGCCCTATCTAGAGGGAAACTCCGATTTGAACGAGACTTGGCACATCGATTGATGAGGTCCTAGCCCGCATAAATTTAAAGTAGTCCAAAATCAAATACATGCATTTAAAATGGCGGCCCCCTAACGTCAGGAGGCAAGCGCAATTCGCTATTTTAGTAGCAACTGAAATAATCAATTTTTTTCATGGAAACGTTTTAAATGACTTATCTTGAAAGTTTTTATAAACCAGACTTTTTTTTAAATATTGTAAAATATTTTTAACAATACCCTAAACAAGTTGGGTAAACAGACCTACGCTCATGTCAGAAGGGTTTTGTATTCAATTTACAAAATACAGTCACCAGATCGAATAAAATCAAGAAACATGTCAAAAACGATTTTATTGGAGAAACTATGAAATTCGAAGATCATACTATTATTAACAAAGTTGAACGAATTCCGACTTCTGAGGTTTTTGTTATTGTTCTACTCATAAATATCTCCCTTGATAATTATTTCAGATGTCCATACGCGAGGGAGGAAACGCATTTTTCATGTATTTCCCTCCTGTGCCCCCACTGAAGCAAAAACTGACAGTTTAAGAACTGGTTTGAAAAGCTCCCATGAAAAATTTCATTTCATACTCATATTGGCTACCTTTGCTGAATTTTTTTTTCAGGGGCCACTCTCCTGTACTGTTATCATCGATTAATGGCCAATTTTTCGAATCCTAGAATGGTTACAAAGCCCCTTTGCTAGGAGCTCTCTCCCACCTCTTTGAGTTGTTTCACTTATCGTTATTAATTGTGGGTACTCATCTTCAGTCATTCATTAAATTGAATCAAGTGTTCAAAGCATGTACCTTAAACGTTGAAGTTGAGAAAAACTAACTCAAAATCATTCAACTTTCGCATTTAAAACAGCCACTATTTTGTTTTACGATTACTGATTCCACTAGCTGAACCGATTCTCAAAGATATTCATGATACCTATCATTCCTGAAATTTTCATGCAAATGCTAGCAAAACTGTAGTGTCTGAGTCGGTAAAAAGCGCATGCTGTTCCATAGCCATATGTTGCCATAGTAATAAATGCAGCGCATATTGTTCCATAGTAATACAGGAAAATTCAAACCGCTATAACTTCGCTAAATATGATTCAATCTTTATGAAACTTTGAGGATAGATCCATCCTATAAATTGTCATCCATGTAGTGAATTTCATCGAATTTAAGGGTACCGTTAAGATTTTATTCAAGAAAACATAAAATCCGTAAATCATACTATTACTAACAAAGTTGAGTGAATTGCGACTTTTCACGTATTTGTTGTTGTTGTACTCATCAAGGCCTACTTTCATGATTTTTTTCAGATTTTTCGGATCACAGGTGTCCAATCGCGAGGGGGGGGGGACGCAAATTTTTCGTGTATTTCCCCTCCCTGTACGCCCCCCGAAGCAAACTTTGCCAAACTAAGACTTGTTTTGAAAAGATCTCATCAAGACCTTTTATTTGATACCCATATCGGCTACCTTAGATTGAATTTTTTTTTCGGGGGGTCACTCCCCTATATGGGGAGACTCCCCTTAAATACCTTATACAATTTTTTTGTAAATGAACTTTAAAAAACGCACCACTTTACACCTACATACAAAATTTGATGTTTCTAGCTTAAGTAGTTCCCGAGAAAAACTGCTGTGACACACGGACGGACGGACGGACGGAAGGACGGACAGACAGACGGACAGACAGGACGCGATTTTTGAAGAGTTTTGTAAAATTATTTTACAAAACCCTAAAAATTATAAAATCGTGACTTGTCTGTCCGTCCGTCCGTTTGTTCGTGTGTCACAAGTTTTCTCGCAAACCACATAAGCTAGAATGAGGAAATTTTCTACGTAGGTCAAAAGTGGTGCTCTTGAAATTCGCAGTGTTAGAAAATATTTTAAAGTGTTTAAGGGGGTCTCCTCATACAGGGGGTGACATAAACAATTTGGTTATTTCTGTAGCCCTCTAGCAGCCAAGTTTCTCAACAGATTCCGATAAAACTTGAAATTATAAGTTATTAAGGCAAGTTAATTTAATTTAATTGTGCAAATCGGATGACATATAAAAAATTCGAAAATTTACAGCTCAATATTTTTAGCAGCTGTTTTCATTAAAAATTCAAAATGACGGCCCCTGATTGTTCAGAAAAGAATCGAAAATGTATATATTAATGTCGATGCAAGTGCTGATTAAACTTTTATGGAAATCTTCTGAAATTAACTATTTGAGCTATTCAAGCCAAAAAGTTATCACCTTTGTGCGGTAACCACTGTGAAATGTATAAACAGCAAATGTGGGAAGGGCGAAGCCAGTATAAATATGTTTATAACAATTTATTACCCGCCGATTTTCAATATGTGATCCATACGTGTGCAACTCAATTTAATTAGCAAAATCTTTGCGCCTCTATGAAGGGTCTCCAAATACAAACGGCGGCAGATTCTTTTTGTTCATAAATACCCATGTAGTGCTACAAAAATGGCAGTAAGAAGTCCAGTAGTAGGCAAGCCAAATTCTTTTTCGAAACCTTACGCTACATACGAGAAATTTATCTTTCCGGCTGGTGCTGCCAACGGGGATTTTTTCTTTTAAACCGAGTAATTATTTGTTTAGGTGTCAAAGTTTTTCTTCAGCGTATTATTTATTGGTTTTCGCCTATCGTATGTTGAGAACAAAGCTCTTCTGACATGAGTGTAGTTCTGTCTACCCAAGGTTAAGATAACTTCCTGCTATTTAAAAGTTGAATATAATATATTGGCACGAATATACTCCTTTTTAGTGAATTTGTAACGATAAAGCCCACAATAATCAACTTAAGGTGAGTTTGCGTAACGAATATAGCTTAAAACCACCCCAATTAAGATTAATGCAAAATGTATTTTTTTTTCTCTCACGATGAATTTCTTCGCTCAAACATAAAAATTTCGAATGAATTATTTGCGGTAGAAGTCATTTACCCTAAGCTTCTTGACAATTTTCCAGTCGATTGAGACGTGACAATACGCCAAACAATTTATCATTGTGGAGCTACCTTAGAACTTTCTTGCATATCACCAAAATCCAGGATTGAGTCTTCGAAATGTGAGTGGAATACAAAGAATCGTTCGCTTTAAAATATCTTTAAGTGCACAATCTCAATTGAATCATTACCAAGCCCTCTCTTTTACCAAGTGCAATTAATTGCAAGCTAAAATTCATTATACCGAACGGAAACCATAATTGGCTTTGGTAACTTCGATAACTTCAACAGAACCACAAGTGAGCAACAAATGCGGTAAATAGCATCACTCGTAGATACAAAGTCATTGACTCTGTATAACCGCTGCTTGACATAGATAATGAATTTTAACCTCGATAAACGTCCTAAGTACACACGTGAACTCAAACCGAATGTTAAACAACCAAACCCATGTTGAAATATGATATAATAACCTGTCTAATGCTTTACACCCTCTCCCCGGGTTGAAAATTATTAATTGCCACTTTGACATGAAGCTTTTCAGCCACCACTCGCATAAATCTGAATCATCCCTAGCTCCTGTAAACTGATAAAGAATCATTCATATGTACACGTATCGAGGGTGGCAGATACCGTAAGTGTAATGTATCGTAGTTTCAGGATGCTGTCGTCAGATAGTTTTCATCAAATACCCTGTGATAAATTATTCATAAAAACTGAGCCACCAACACCAAAAGAGTTATTAATTAGGATAAGTGCACCCCAGGGCTCCAGTCGATTGGAGTGAGCAATTCCGAGCCGTATTAGGCAGAGTGGATGCAGAGTCATGCTACTAGCATCATTGAGTTTTTCAACGAAACTTTCGGGTCGTTTCGACAACTAGTCTAAAGCTTTATTAATTATTCACCAGGTTGTATGGGTTTCGCCAGCATTCATCTCTAAATTGCTGCCAACGGCAATCGCTTTTCAAATGCATACGTTACTGATATATAGATTTAATGAGCTTTTTGAATGTGAAGAATGGAAATCTTTCATTTTTTTTATTAAAACTGTCTCATCTAAGGATTACACAATAAATGAGTAGCTCAACGATTTATCTTCTGCAATGTGAAGATTTGTTAGTCATTTGAATACTTTGAGTACAGTGGCTAAAAACAAAGAAGGTGTAAGCCATCTCAGTCAGAAATTATTTTTGTCGTTCAAACTCGATGGTTTACCATTTACAGCCGCATAATTAAACGTGGGATAATGGAACAAAATGGGATGCAAGAATCCTTATGCAATGAATGTTTGGAGACATTTATTTCAATAATTTTGAAGGGAAAATGTGATCAATAAGCATATTTTCAGCTAAGATTCAATATAGCAAATAAAGTCAATTGATTGAATTTTGACGTCTAAGAACCTACACAAGTTATAATTTCATGGCCTTTAGTAAATAATGAATATGAAACATTTTCATCAAAAAAACTATAAAGTTGTCAAAATAAGATTCGAGGAGCACATAAAGGAAGCAAAATTAGCGATGAGGTGAGGAAACGAGCAACGTTAAATCTTCAGTAGCTAAACATATGCGAAGGACATCAAATTGAATGAGACGAGCTCACGGTATTGAAGGAAGTAAGAAACATACGAAAACTTGATGTGTACGAATCATTGTGGGTTATGAGGCAGCTAATCGAAACAAGACTTAACGATGACCTGGGCAATGGATACTCTGGCTTCCAGATTTTTGTAAAACAGTTGTGGGTTTTCCTTTTTAGGGTTTTGTAAAATAATTTTACAAAACCCTACTAGTTTCACGACCAGTCTGTCCGTCCGTCCGTCCAGCCGTCCGTGTGTCACAGCACTTTTTCTCGCAAACTACATAAGCTAGAAACATCAAATTTTGTATGCAGGTGTAAAGTGGTGCGCTTCATCAAGGGTAGCCGATATGGGTATCAAATGAAAGGTCTTGATGATAACTTTTCAAAGCAGGTCTTAATTTGACACTTTTAGCCTCCCGAAGAGACAGGCCCCCGAAAAAAAATTTCATCAAAGGTAGCCGATATGGGTATCAAATGAATGGTCTTTATTAGAACTTTTCAAAACAGGTCTTAATTTGACAATTTTAACTTCGAGGGACGCGCACGGAGGGGAAATACTCGGAAAATTTGCGTCCCCCTCTCGCGATTGGACACCTGTGATCCGAAAAATCTGAAAAAAATTATGGTGGTAGATGTTTATGAGTACAACAACAACAAATACCTTAGAAGTCGAAATTCACTCAACTTTGTTAACCCGTATGATATTCGAATTTCACATTTTTCCCAATAAAATCGCATTGGTATCCTTAAACTGAAAGAAATTCGACATTTACGTAGTTCCACTTAAGGTTCTTAAACTTTGTAAGTTTGATGAAAATCAAATGATATATACGGAAGTTATAGCCGTTTGAAATTTCTCCAATTACAGCAACAATAACACATGATTTCGGTATTTTATGGACTTTCCATCGAATCAGTCACTGCAGTTTTGACTTGATCTTCTTGAAATTTTCCAATAAGGTCAATAACATTAATATTTTTGAGAATTCATGATTTGAGTGATTTTGGTTGATTTGCAACAAAATGGCGACCGTTGAAAGTAGAAAAACAATGGATTTTCCTTTGAACGTGCACATCCTTTTGACATGTTTCTTGAAGTTATTCATTGTTGGTGACTGCATTTCTGAGGAGTTGGATACAAAACCCTTCTGACATGACCCTAGGCCTGTTTACCCAACTTGTTTTGTGTACGATTGCACTCAATTAAAAATAAATTATAAAGAATAATCATAACAACAGTAATAATATTAGAATAAGAATAATTACAGTAATATCATGATATGCAAAGAGCTAATAATAAAAAACAAGTTGGGTAAACAGACCTACGCTCATGTCAGAAGGGTTTTGTATTCAATTTACAAAATACAGTCACCAGATCGAATCAAATCAAGAAACATGTCAAAGACGATTTTATTGGAGAAAATATGAAATACGAAGATCATACTATTATCAACAAAGTTGAACGAATTTCAACTTCTGAGGTTTTTGGTATTGTCATACTCATAAATGTCTCCCTTGATAATTATTTCAGATGTCCATTCGCGACGGTGGAAACACATTTTTCATGTATTTCCTCCTGTGCCCCCACTGAAGCAAAAACTGACAGTTTAACAACTGTTTGAAAAGCTCCCATGAAAACTTTCATTTCATACTCATATCGGCTACGTTTGATGTATTTTTTTTCAGGGGCCACTCTCCTGTACTGAAATCATCGATTCATGGGCAATTTTTTCGAATCCTAGAATGGTTACGAAACCCCTTTTGCTAGGAGCCCTCTCCCACCTCCTTGACTTGTTTCACTTATGAGCATTAATTGTAGGTACTCATCTTCAGTCATTCATTCAATTGAATCAAGTGTTCAAAGCATGCACCTTAAACGTTGAAGATGGGGCAAGGTACCGTTAAGATTTTATTCAAGAAAACATAAAATCGATAAATCATACTATTACTAACAAAGTTGAGGGAATTGCGACTTGTAACGTATTTGTTGTTGTTGTACACACCAAGGCCTACATTCCTGATTTTTTTCAGATTTTTCGGATCACAGGTGTCCAATCTCGAGGGGGGGGGACACAAATTTTTCGTGTATTTCCCCTCCCTGTACGCCCCTCGAAGCAAATTTTGCCAAACTAAGACCTGTTTTGAAAAGTTCTCATCAAGACCTTTCATTTAATACCCATATCGGCTACCTTCAATGAAATTTTTTTTTCGGTGGGCAGTATCCTATATGGGGAGACTTTGAAGAGATCACCACTTTAGACCTACACACAAAATTTAATGTTTCTAGCTTAAGTAGTTTCCGCGAAAAACTCCTGTGACACACGGACGGACGGACAGACGGGCAGACTGGTCGCGAAACTAGTAGGGTTTTGTAAAATTATTTTACAAAACCCTAAAAAGCATTAGACACTTAGTAATTAGATCTAATAAAAATAAGCAAAACAAGACTGGGGCTCGTAGAAGGGCAATAAAATCGGATTGTGACTAAACCTTAAGCAATTAGACCTTAGGCAATTAGGACTTGTTTTGTGTTATCCCTGAGAAGGCCTTGTAACATAAGAAAATAACTGACACTGAAGAAGGGAGCAACTTACTCCCGAAATATATTTATGTCAAAAAGAAAACCAAACAGCGTTTTGATGGAAATAATACAAGTTAAAGACAGTTTGGAAGTGCTAAACATGGGAAAATATACTCAGTAAAACTAAATTTATTCCTAAATCTGACATAAAACTATAAGCTGTTTAGTACAGCACTTGATCTTGTACTTATACTTATGAACTTATCAAATTTACATTTTTTTTTTGACCTCCGTATGTGATTGATACGCATGAAACGTAAAACGCAGGTTCATTGGTGGTTACGGAATTATTGGGAATGTGGTGGTATTCTTCAAGGATTGTAAAGGGACATAAGTAGTAGGGATTATTTGCAGTGGTTAGTTCAAAAAGTGTGCAAATACATTGAAAAGAGTGCTTCCGTCATTTCTCTAGGCGATTTTTAGTCCTTGCTAACCTGTGATAAAGAATCGGTTTTATCCCCGTATCATTATAAAGGATAGAGTTTATGTAGTACTTCTTATTAGGCCGTCTGTATTTGGAAAGGCATTTCCTAAGGATCTTCCTCTCGAAGATTTGGATTACTTCGGTAGCGAGATAGTTAGCCATATTGGAAATGCTTAGGTAATGATCGATCTAGTTAGAGTTATGTACATTAAGACCTTAACTTTTGGGCAGACTGATTTCGAGGAACAGAGGGACAAAACAGTTGGAGGCGCTGCTTAAGCTTTATTGAGGGTTTTCCTGGCATGTCTATTCACCTTAAGTCGATTGTTAAAATGGGCTCTAAGGTATTTGATATTTTCCTTGAGAGAAATGGCTTCACCAGGAATATGTACTTGCACATTCCTACCTTGAAACACAGCAAAACGGTGCCTTTTCCCGCTGGCATTTCTAAAGCAGATCAACTCAAATTTGCTGCCATTTATTTCGAAACCCCTGTCCTTTAGATATTGAGCGATGTTGTGGATACAGCCGTGAAGCTTTATTTGAGCCATCACTGGGAAGCTATGGGTGACAGTGAGGCGGATATTTTCTGCATACATTTATCGATGGTCAAGCAGTTCGGGTGTGGGATATGGTGAAGGAAAAAGTTAAGCAGGGTGGGACTGAGGATACAGCCTTGTGGAACTCCCAAGTTGACAGATATAGGATTTAGAGTAAGATTTCCCAGTCTGATTTGCCATGCTCGATCCGGATGGAAGCTGAATAGAATTCCGAGGGTTGTGACCGGACAGGATGACATTTTCAATTTGTACTTTAGACCGTTGATCCAAACTGAGTCGAACGCTTTTTTCAGGTATAGATGCCATTGTGGACTCTGTCCGCCGAATATTGGGGAGAATCTATTGTGGAATAGCATTATTGCTTGCTTAATAGATTGTTCGCGTTTAAATCCAAACTGGAAATCGGGGACTAGTAAAATTGTTAAGGTTTCGCAAAATAATCTTTTCAGGGGGCTTATCCATGTCAGGCAAAAGGGAAATTGGCTATAAAATTATTAATGTTGCCTTTGCAGCCTGGTTTTGGTATGGGATAATTTTACTGACTTACCCAGGATTTGGAAAATATCTATTATTAATACAATTATTGCACAGTATCGTGAAGAAGGACGAGATGGTACTCGTGAACTTTTTGACTATCCTGTTTGGAATGCTGTCAAGGCCGTGAGATAGCTCATTGAAGGCATTCAAGGGATCTCCTACTTCGGTTTTCGAGGCGGAATATCTGGCGAAGACTGGATGTTGTGGAGAGGGTGCTTTATTATAACTGGAGAATACAGTTAAATAAGATCCCTCGTATCCTTCCGTCGTTAGTAGAGATTCTACTTTAGCGTTGTTATTCAAAGCTGTCTTGGACGACTCACAGCGACGACATAGCTGTTTTAAGTATCCCCACGCTTGAAAGGGTCTTTATCAGTATCAAATTTGGAATCCCTACGGGCTGTGAGCTGATCTACAGTTTTATCTGAAAATTGTTACAGTGATTTTAGTCTGATTTTATAGAAATTTTTGACTTGAGATTTGATGCGTTTTTGGATTTCGCGGGGAATGCTTGTTGTTTGTGTTAAGTTGCAAATACTCCTCATTCAATCGGTTAAAACTTCGGTGGTAGATCCGTTTAAGTCGTTGGCGTATATGCTTCCGAGTTTTTATTAATTGAAGAGTCACCTGGGTTAAACATCTATAAAGCGGGCTGTGTCCTTTCTGGAAGTAGGGCATGCTAGTCTAGACACTCTATAATGGCAGATGTTAGTGCTGATATATAGAAGTCTATTTATGCATTCAAGAGAATTATATTTTTGGGTGGGAGATTTAGTAGGAGGTATTTGAGGTCTTTTCTGTAGTTTTGGCCAGTCTATGGAACTAAACGGTCTGTAGTGAGGTGGGCATCTAGGAATTGTTATGTATGATCTAAGGGTTATGTTGAGATGGAAGCCACGATGGTTCGATAACGAGCTAAATGTGGAGCAAGTGAAAGGAATTGTGGGATCGTTTAGGTCAGATGATATTATAAAGTTGTTTAAGAATGAATTTCCTAGGGCGAATGTTGGGACCCCAGTATTAACTATGGATACTGAGGAGAGGGTATCCAAATGGAGTCATTCGAATGGTAGTTCCCGTTGGTATTCCTTGTGAAGTCCCTCTAGTGTCGTGTCTGGCATTAAGGTCTCTTCCGGGTATAAATGAGTCGTAGCATAAAGCTGTGCGAGTATTTGGTTAAGCGTAAATGGTATTAGGGGATTTAGATTGCACAGGAGGTATAGGGAGCCGATAAGAATTTTGGCTGGGTTTTAGTTAGTTAGTTTTGAGAATTGCTAACGTACATGAGGAATTCTTTGTGCAAAGGGGATTTGATAGATATCTAAATTATGTCAAAACTGTATCGCAATACCTTTGCCACTGTCAATACGAAGCACATGGTAGTTTTCAATACGGGCTTTGTGTTGGGAGTTGAAAACTGTCTTGTTTAGAAGGCAGATGTCGAGTTATGGGAATTTGACCAAATTAGCAATGTAGAGCCTTCTATCATGTGAAATGAGGAAGAATGGTAAAGCTACTTGCAACCATGTAGTATGGAAAAGAAACTTATTAGAACCATTCGCTTCTCTTGGTCAGGAGTAGCGTCAAAGAATGGGAAGAAAGCCCTGACCCTGGATAGAAGTTCACTGAAAAAAACTCCCAGCCACTCCGCGGTTATCTGTTGTGGGTGCTCGATGGGGTTAAGAGTCGATGAAATCCAAATTTGGTGTGGAGTTCTGTTTCTTAGGACTTCTGAATAGGAGGTCCACTTGGTAAGTGGAGCTAAGTGGTGTGGGGATGTAGGGGCTGGTGAACTATTTTGATAGCTCGAAAGCAGTAAGTATAAGACCATCGGTGTCATCTGTTTGGTTTGAGCTTCAGTTGCTATGTCCTGCAATCTTTTTCGTTCCGGGCAACCAGAAAAATTTGCTGGATGCTCATGTGTCTTACACATGGTGCACAATGGAGTGGTTTCCGGCTTTTTTATTTTTTGTCTGGGGCAATTTTCTGAGGTATGCTCCTTCCCACATATAACACATCGCATGTTGCATCCACAATTGGTGGATATGTACCTGAATCTTTAATACGGTAACATTGAACAAGATCGCTCTTTTGGGGCGTTCCCATATGTCTCGTTGGTTTAGTATGTAGCGCAGTTTTTTTACTGCGCTCTTACCTACTTTTGATGCCACTGTTACTAAAAATAAGTCCAAGCCGATCTTTTTTGACCTGGATCACGCAGTGGTAAGTAGGTTGACAGGCTCGAGGCCTAAAGTTGGTATTTGGCTGGCTACGTCCTCTCGAACCGCCTCAAGTCCAAAGTCAGAGCTTACACCTCTTAGGATGACAACACACTTTATTCTTTCCTTGGGGGGTGAACCAATATCCCAATGCTTCGATGTTCTTAAGGAGATTCATTATGTAATCGTGGGGCTTGGGCCTGTCCACTGTGATTTGCAGTCGGAAGTTCTACAGCTTTGTTGTTTTATACTATAAACGGATACCATTGGTAAGGATATATATATATATATATATATATATATATATATATATATATATATATATATATATATATATATATATATATATATATATATATATATATACATCCTAAATCTCTTTTAACGCTGTTGCCCTCACGTTCTCTATGAAAATTGTCCGGAATCACACCTTTTTTTGTCTGAGTGTTATTTACGGTTGTTTGATTATTTTGCCTAGCGTTCGCCAGTACGCTGTAAGGATTAGCGCTAGGTGTGAGTGGGATTGTCAAAGGAGCCGGGGCTTTATGTTTTATAACTAATTTACCTTTCGCTAATATAAACTCATTTACATTACAGCTAATTAGGTTAACGTCTTGGTTAGCTTAGGTTCTTTGCTGTCGTATCGTTTGCGTCCATCCTGTCTGAGAGGATTCCCTTGCGGGCAGCTATGGTCTTTGGTTGCTCCGCCATCATGTTTACTTGCTGACAATAGCTAGTCCATTTTGCTACCTCTAAAATTCTATTTACGGTGTATCCGATGGGTGCTGACTCAAGGGGAAATTTCAGCTTTCCTCCAATTTTCAAATTTCAAACTTTATGTAGAAAATTTTTAATTCGATATTGACGAATTCACACGCGTTAACAATTTCAACGTCCAAACGTCAATCCTAATGGCCATCTGTGGCCGGGCGATGTGAAAAGGCCATCTGTGGCCAGGCGATGTGCCATCTGTGGCCAGGCGATGTGAAAAGGAAAATCCTCTCTTCTTCGTAACTGGACGTTATCGGAATTGTGTTCAAATCTAAAAATTGTGTCTCGACAACTCCTACATTGGAACCCTTTCGGGGAGTAGAACTGTGAACTTGACTCTGCCAAATGTCAAACAAGGAGAATAGTACAATGCCATTTTTTTGTGAACAGTGTTAATTTTACCTGTGTATTATTCCAGTGCATCCTAGCGAATTCCAATATCAAGAATCATTGGGTCAGGCTGCAAAGGGAACTATACAGGGAGACGGGAGAGCTCACCCCAGATAATATAGTTGCGGTGATGCTCCAATCGGTTGACAAACGGACCCAGGTGGCACATTATGCTCGGGCAGTCCTAAAATATAAAAGGGACTAACAGCAGCCGGGGGCGCTGGGGCTGGGGAATCTCTCTTCTGGCATTTCCTCTTCCTCTCTCCCCTCCCACTAGGAAAGGGACTCCTCAGCTTGAAGGCGCCCCACGGCGTAACAAAACGAGACCTGGCCCGAAGTAATGTGTCAAACGGTTCCAGGCTGGGTTCTCAGGTTAACAGGGGAGGTGTTTAGTGGGAAGTCCAGTCGCGCATGGGAGGCCCACACTCTGTGCATAAATAGCATTCACCTCCCCACCACAAAAAAAAAATCAAAAATTATTCACAAATCTGCCCTTCTCGCCGAGAGTTTACGTGCTGTGAAATCGGTAGAACGAAACAATCTATGAGCAACAAAGACTGTAATCAACTGAAGAATTATTATTGGGCTTGCAGGCTGGTGAAAAGTAATTGGAAATCACTCAGTGTCTCTAATAGAAAAAATAAAAAATTGGTCAATCATCCATGGTTATGTTGGTCCTAATGGCAATGGTGACAGTCTATAGTGGAGTATTCTGGATGCTGAAGATAAGTGATAGTTGAATCTCCTTTGAGGGCACGAAAAACAAGTTAACACACATGATTGACTGCAATTTGAGATCACAAGAACGATGCGTTTCATCCTGAGGATTTTGTTCCAGCGAGGGAAACGCAGATTGTAAGAATCAACTAATAATTTCACCCCTAATTTTTTTTTAATTTGTCATTTGTAAGTCAACTATGCCAACGTAGCTGTATAGCTACAGGAGTCTCGTCTTGTTTTTCGAGGAAGTCAAGTTTGATTGGAGATAAAATTAGCATATGAATAACACAAATTTATGCAAAATAACAAGAAAGTAACGAAACATAAATAAAATTTGTTAAAATAAAATAAAATGGAAGGGAGAAGATAGCTGAATACTTCTAAGAGGCTATACATTAATTATACATTAATCAAGTCAGCTCAAATTCACTTATTTTTAAATTTTGAATACTACTATTTAGAGTTGTTTTCTATTTATTCGTTTATAAAGTTAACTGAATGATCGACACTGTCATATTCCCTCAAATCAAAAGAAATATTATTTTTTTGTATAGAATATACATACTTTGACGGTTCATCCTGTCCATTTGTCCGTCTGTATGTAACAGCACTTTTTCTCCGAAACTACAGCAGCAACAGCTATTAAATTTTATTAAAAGGTCAAAAGTTGCGACTTCTTGAAAGTTTTGGGGAGCAAACATTTTTCAGAGAGTTTTAAGGGCCTCCACGAATAGGACCCCTCAAAAAAAAATTTCAACGTTGGTGGCCGAGTAGGGTGGCATTGGAAATCTCTTAATGAGGTCTTTCTAAAACAAGTCGTAAAATTACCTTATCGATACCGAGGAGAGTAGGGGAAGGGGAGATATACGAAATTTTCCAACTTTTCTGAAATATTTGATAAGACCTACCCTTTTGAGAGTCCACCACTTCTGACCTTTTCACAAAGATTGAACTTTAATGCTTCTATAGTTTTATGAACTTTGCATCAAATCGGACATTGTAGTTTTGATTTCATCTTTTTTAAACTTTCAAATAAGATCAATAACATAAATATTTTTGGAAATTCATGATTTGAGTGATTTTCGTTAATTTGTAATGAAATGGCGATAGTTGAAAAAAGAGAAACACTGGATTTTCTTTTAAAAGGGCAATGCTCTGACATGTTTCTTGACTTTATCCGTTGCTGGTGACTACATTTCGGAGGGTTGGATACAAAAATCTTCTGACATGAGTGCAGGTGTGTGTACCCAACTTGTTGTAACTATGCCAATATAAAACCCTCTGTGTCCTACGACAAGCCTTGTCACCTGGTTTGTAAAAATTCATCAAATGATTTCTCATCTGAAGCATACTAAACAATTTAATATCCTGCTATCAAACCAGAACACAAGTCTAGAACAAACATGAATATAATTATTCAAGAATGTATAATGCTTTAGTCTCTGAAAACTTACAAGTTAATGAATTTCAGCAGCATCAACACGAAGAGGAAGGCGATGAGAAAACTTTTTTGGATGCTATTAATGACATAACACCCCATCACTCAAAAAAATGAGAGAATACTTAGACTTATATTGCTTATTTAAAATATATCACGGTATTCTTTCATCCAACCTTCGGAAAAGGCTTTATAGACGTTCCCCCCAGAACGCGTTAGCTGACATATTCATTGTGTCCTTTGCTCAAACCGATTCTTATTTTTATTCGTTTTTAGTAGGCGTATCACATAACTACATTGAACTCCAGCTGGGCCTACTGTCACATTCCTTAAACGCTTTTAAAAGCTGACCTCCTAATAGCTTGTTCGTGTTTTATATTCTTGTTTTTGTTTCTTTTTAAGTTGCTCACTTTGTTTATGTTGCATTTATTATATTTCATGATCTATTTTGTAATTGAGTGCGTGGATCTATAAAATAGCACAACTAAATAAATAATGACAACAACAGTGAAGACGAAAAAAAAGTGATGATTCGGATAGTAATAGTTAGGATTATAGCTTTTCTCATTAAAAATGGTAAAGCACAATATGTATTTTAGGAATCATTTGGTGCATATTTTGTGCTTGTTTGATAAATTTTATTAGCACTTTCAATCATAATTTAATTACAAAAAAAAACTTGATTGTTTTTCTTTACAAACTAACCCAGAAATGCCAAGGTCACAGGCCCACAGTCCATCAAATTATTTAATTTTATTTCATTTAGTAAAATTTTTACCAAAATAAAATAAAATTTACATCCAAGAACAGTACTGAAATGACACAGTAGAGAAATGTTGCCAGAAAATAAAATTGTGGGAAGTGAAGGGTAAAGACCAAAGAATTTTTGCCTTTGTTTGTTAAAACTTCACAGGATATAAGTCACAAAAAAATGAAACCATCTGTTGAAGAAACAACCTTGTTCAACATTTTTTGTGCTCGATATATTTCATGCACTTTTAATAGCCGGCTGACCGACCTTGTTCTAAAATACAGAGGGCTCGTTACAGCTGCATACCGGCTATAATGTCAATTTATGATATTTATAAACAAAGTCTTTGGAAATAAGATGGAGCTTTCACATTAGTATATGTTACTTAATTGAAAATAGTGTTCATATGGCACATATGAACTCGAACTCGACTACACAAAAAATGAATACTGTACACGAAACAAAACCATCGAATCATCAGCAAACAAGTCGAGTAAGCATGAGAGTACTGCCATTTGAAGGGCTTTGTAACTATCCCAGGGTTCGAAACAAGTTTTCTGATGGCATGAATCGATGACTTGAATTATTCATCCAATATAGTACTTGTATAAGAAATCGCTCAAATTTATTCAAAATATGCAGAGTTTCTTCCATGAGCACATAACAGCCGCCTTTTCGTTTCAGCTTAAATAATTTTTCTGAATGCTCGGCCATTTGAAAATGTGAGTGCCTATGTTGATTTGAAATATGTATCAACCATCAAAACGCGCTATTGTTATTGTAATTTTACACAATGGAAATGGCTCTAACTCACTTGGTTATAATCTGATTTCTGTAAAATTTTGTAAGCAAGTTGATCTAGAGAACTGTCAAATTTCAAAGAACTTAAGGGTACCGTTTTAATTTTATGGAAGAAAACGTCAATTTTACAAATCATTCTTCTTCGTCTTAATACTACAGCCCCTCTACGGTATTCGCTTCCTGCAAACAGCGCCTCCCACTGTCTCAGTCCGTTGACCGCGTCTTCCAATTTCGAAATCCGAGCAGCGATGAGCTGTCTTCGTCGACCGAGTCAGACCAGTATTTCCTCGGTTTTCCCACCAATCTTCGGCCTTCAGTTCTCCCTTTTTGGGTATCCGTTGTTCGTCTATATGATTCAGTGGCCAGCCCATTGCAGCCTCCGCAGTCTTACAATCATTGAGACCTCCGGTTCGTCAAAAATTCCATGCAGCTCATAATTGTACCGAATGGGTTAGGGCTCATGTGTCACACCCATAGCATAATGCAGGTCTTTTCACAGATTTGTATACTTGGAGCTTTGTTTTTCTGTGTGTGCAGCTGGTTTTCAACTGAATAAAATATTTTATTTGTAGCATTTTTGATATTGTATTCACCAAGTGTGATATTTTGTGTATTGAGGTATTTTTCCTTGATTGTGTCATGAGTTTTGTTTTATTTTCCTTGATTTGTAGCCCTACTAGTTTTGCTTCACTGTCGAGTTTCAGGGAAAGTTCTTTGGCAGTTGCTAATGACCGTGACAGAATGTTGATGTCATCCACATAGGCTACCACTTGGCTCGATTTGTATAGTAACGTGCCTCGTATATCGACAGATAGCTTCTTTATGACGTTCTCCAGAGCCAAATCGAATAGCAATGGGGCCAGCCCATCTCCCCGCTTTAGTCTGGTATTTGTGTCAAAGACATGGGTGAGTTGGCTATTGATGTGGGCCTGAGGGACTTATTTGGCTGGGTTGCCAAAGCCAAGCATTATTTGGTACAGTACGTTATGTTCAATACTGTCGTATGCTTGCTTAAACTGAACGAAAATTTGGTGTGTGTCTATGTTGAACTCCTTGCATCTTTCAAGTACCTGCTTGACTGTAAACAGTTGGTCTATTGTCAATCTACCAGCTCTAAACCACCTTGAGACTCCCCAATAATACCTTTGGCGTATGATCCGACTTTATTTTCTAAGATCTTTGAAAATGTTTTGTACGCCATACGAAGTAGTGATATGCCTCTATAATTTTAACACTGTAGCTTGTCATCTTTTTGTGGATAGGGAATATAATTGATTGGCTCCACTCTTTTGGCATCTTGATACTAGTACCGGTAGTGGCCCAGACGGCATTCCAAACTTCCTTGCAAAATCACTATCCTCGTCTCTTTGTGTTCCTCTTTCAATTATTTATAATTTGAGCTTAGCTACTGGGATTTTCCCCTACCAGTAGAAAATTGCCCATATTCTTCCTATCTTCAAATCTGGGGATCGCAATTCCGTTTGCAACTATCGTCCGATATCTCTCCTTCCCTGTTTTAGGAAAATCCTTGGAAAGATCGTTCTCGATACTCTGTTTCCCCTTATACTTCCATCCCTAGCAGAACAACAACATGGTTTTGTCAGAGGTAGATCTACTCTCACTAACTTGCTTTCTTTGACACACCACATTCCTGCAGCCCTTGACCGTCAGCAACAAATAGACGTTATTTTCACGGATTTCTCTAAAGCGTTTGATTCTGTAGATCATGTACTTTTATTTCAGAAATTTAAAAATTTCCAAATTCCTGATTTCCTGTACTCCTGGCTTCTATCCTATGTTTGGGATCGTCGTTGTCTTGTCACTGTTAACTCCTGCTTCTCCTCTACATTTTGCCCCAGCTCAGGTGTACCGCAAGGATCCATAATTGGCCCAATTTTTGTTCCTACTATTTGTCAATGATCTTCCCTCTGTTATCACTTCTCCCTGCCTGCTTTATACTGACGACTTTAAGATCTTTCGGGTAATTGACTCACAATGTGATGATGATACCTTGCAAAGTGACCTACTGCGTCTAAGTGAATGGTGCAAATCAAACCATCTCTCCTTGAATGTTTCCAAATGCCACCAGATGACATTCTCCTGTAAAAAAATCCTTTTCTCTCCACCTACAGCCTTGTTGGAATCCCTTTGTGCAGTATAACTTCTTTTAAGGATCTTGGTGTGGTGTTTGATTGTAAATTAAAGTTTGACCTCCACATAGCCCAAGTCATCAACAAAGCCTCCCGCCTTTCAGGGTTCATTTTAAGATCCGCTTCCTCGTTTCAGTATATCGCCTCCTGTGTGTGCCTTAACCTTTCACTTGTTCGCAGTAACCTGGAAAACTGCTCTCAAATATGGAGCCCTCACCACAGGAATCATATTGATGCCATTGAGTCGGTTCAACGCAGATTCGTTCTTTTTTTGTCAAATTCAACCTCCCTTATGTCCCCCATAGTGACCGTCTTCGTTCTTTGAAACTCCCTTCCCTTGAATCTAGACGATGCTTTCTTGATGAATGCATCTTGTACACGCTTTATCACGGTCACTTACCCCAAATTCTATGCAGTTACATTCAAACATTGAACACTAGTCGCCCTAATAGATCTACCGATAAATTCCTTGTTCCCTTTGCACGCACTAACACCTTCTTCCACTCTCCCTTACTACGCTTGCCCCGTTTGCATAACCAGCTATGTCTTGGTCTTCTACCACAGTCGCTTGCCGCCTTTAAAACTTGGCTTAAAAGCAAAATTTACAACTACAATTATTAATCTTGGTCATCTTTATAACTGCTCTCTCTTCATGTATTAGTTAGTAGTTAAGTTATTGCACAATTTTCTTTTATTTCCTATTTCTTGGATTCCTTTTTTTCACTTTCCTTCATATGTATATTTCCATTAATTTCATATGTATATTTCCTTTAATATTAGCGTTAGTTTTAATTTATACACAACATGTAATTGGACTGTTGATACTTAAATAAATAAATAAATAAATGTGTTCTTGTTGCCAAATGTGTTGGATGGCCTTGTGGAGCTGGAATCTCTACGATGCCCGGCGCTTTATCATTCTTGTGGGCTTTGATGATGGAACAAATCTCATCTAGAGTTGGTGGAGCCAATGGAAACTCTCCACAGACATCTTTATGCTCCGGTGTTGTGGAGCTGTGCGACGGATTAAGGAGGTTCTTAAAATTTGATGCCCATCTTTCCTTGCCGATGTCATCACAAATCCTACTATCGTTAACAACGTTGAATGAATTTTGATTTATGAGGTATTTTTTGTCCTTGTACTCACAAGGGCCTACCTCCATATTTTTTTTTGATTTTTCGGCGTAAAGGTGTACAATCGCGAGTGGGGCAAAAACAAAAATTTTTGGTACATTTTGCCTCCCCCTGGAACTGATGCATTAATTGACTTTTTTATTTCAGATTCGGAAAGTTTTAATCGAGACCTTTAATTTGATACCCTACTCGACTACATTTGATAAAATAAAATGCTTAAGGGCCACTTCAGCTTTACAGGCGATCCTTAAAAAGATCCGAAATGTCTGATAAGACCTATATTTTCTAGAAACCATCACTTCTGAAGTTCTCACAACGTATGAACGGAGGCACAGAGTATAAACGGAGGTACAGACAGGACGCAGAACTAGTAGGTCTTTGTAAAAAAACTATACAAAGCCTTAAAAACTGGGATTTTTTATCTAAATTTGTGTCACTCCAAACATTTCATGTATTCTCACAGCCCAGCTGGCGGGTCTTCTCCCAGGATACAAAGCGTTGGCCGTGGCTGCATATCGGCTTTTGTGTTAGCTTCTAAAATTATCAAAAAAAAAAATCGGGCGGGTCTGAGTTATTATGGGAAAGATATAACAATATCAAGGTTAGGTCTTTCTAATGAACATAAGATAAGCTGAATAAAATTTTAAAGTTATTTTTATTATTCATTTTATCTAAAAAATTTGAATATCCAATTAAAAGCCCTTGATTGACTTTGCATATAACAAAAATCTAGTCATACGTTTGACTTGCTTTCCTCATTATCGCATACATAAAATGACCTGGGTATCACCAGATGGCAACAGAAAACCCAAATTTACCATGTTGTGATCCAGCAAAGTTGGACCTCGAGCATGCTTGTAGTCCGTACATATCGAGGAGCCCATTGTAACCCAGATCATTACTTAATCAAATTAACCTATCAATGCCGTATGTCAAAGGCGTATTTGGCAAAGATCAGCCTTCTATGAAAATTTGACATCGTAAGGCTCCAAACGACGTCCATGGCGAAAATTTTTGCTGTGACCCTCCACAAACAGCTGGCTCTCATCTTATCAGAAACACTGCGGAAAACAAGCAACGAGCTCTGGATGGAAGTGAAAGTGGCAATTAAGGGCGTGGCAGAACGAACGATTGGACATCAAGCCCGGCGCAAAAGAAAAGATTGGCTCGATGATGAGTGCCAGACTGCGTTAGACAAAAAGAATCAGGCGTACAAAACATACTTGGCTAGGAAAAACAGAATGACGAAAAAGATTATGCAAATCTCAGAAAAGTAGCGAATAATGTATTAAGAACTAAAGAAAGAAAATACTATGACCACAAATTCAGAAGTATAGATGTAAGTCTAGCAAGCAACAACACAAGAGAAGCATACAAAGTAGTGAAAAGCCTGGAACGTGGTTATCAGCCCAAAATCACGCTCTGTTGTGCTGACACAGTCAATATAATCGCTGATGAAAACGATATTAAAGAAAAATGGGCATCATATTTCAGGAACCTCCTTAATCCTTAATTCAGAATATTGAATCTTGAAGATATTTCCGAAAACCTTTCATTAGCTCCATCGATTCTGGATGAAGGGTGCTCTACTATCGAAGCCCAAAAGAATTATAAAGTGCCGGGCATCGATGAGATTCCAGTGAAGCTCATCAAATATGATGGCATTAATATTCAGAAAGCGATACACAAAGTCACCCAGCACATTTTACAACAAGAACGTATGCCAAAAGAGTGGAGCCAATCAATTATATTATTCACAAAAAAGTGGACAAGCTACAGTGTGAAAATTATAGAGGCATATCACTACTTTGTGCGGCGTATAAAATATTTTCAAAGATCTTAGAAAATAAAGTCGGATCATAGGCCAACAGTATTATTGGGGAATCTCAAGGTGATTTTAGAGCAGGTAGATCGACAACAGATCAATTGTTTACAGTCAAGCAGATACTCGAGAACTGCTGGGAGGTCAATACAGAAGAGAACCAAATTTTTGTTGACTTTAAGGAAGCATACGACAGTATTGATCGTAACGTACTGTACCAAATAATGCTTTGTTTTGGTATCCCAGCCAAATTAGTCCATTTTACTAAAATGATGACGATGTCGATGGCCTCCCGAATCCACATCAATAGTCAACTTACCGATGCCTTTGGCACAAATATCGGACTAAAACAGAGACATGGGCTGGCCCAATTGCTATTCAATTTGGCTCTGTAATATGTCAGAGGGAAGCTATCTGTCGATGCAAATAGCACACTGTTATACAAATCAAGCCAAGTAGTAGCCTATTCAGATCACACAATACATTTTGTCACGGTTGCCAACAACCGCCAAAGAACTTTTCCTGAAACTCGACAGCGAAGCAAAACTAGCAGGGCTACAAATCAATGAGAATAAAACAAGGCTCATGACACAGTCGAGAAAAAATACCTCAATACACAAAATATCGCACTGGGAGAATACAATATCAAATATGTTAGCGAATTTATGTATTTAGGCGTCAACATAAAACGAACCGTTTATGAACAAGATGAAATAAGTTGAAGTATACAGCTTAAAAATAAAACTGAATAAAATCAGTTTTGACGATCTTGAAGACCAGTTGCATACACAGGAAATAAAACTCCTTGTATACAAATCTATGATAAGGCTTACGCTATGCTATGGGAGTGGAACATGGACCCTAGCCCAAGTATCCGCACATATATTGATAGCCTTTGGGCAACTCGTCCTGAGGCAGATAATCGCAGTGAAACTAGATGGTGAATTCAATTTCAACTTCTCAGGTATTTTTCGTTGTTGTATTTACAGAGAACTATCTCCACCTTCAGATATTTTTGGTCCACAGGTGTCTAATCACGATTGGGATGGACACCATTTTTTCACATTCTTCCACTTCCGCTGCCTACCCTGTCAACTTTCATTTGATACCCCCTTCGCCTATCTTTGGTGAAAATGTGTTCAAAAGTTCACATCGTTGTGCGGGGAGACAAAAGCCTTTGAATTTTTTTGAATATTGGATTTTCATTAGCCAGAAACTTCTGAGCTGTTCCTGAAATTTGATGACGATAGCCTCTCTAGTTCCTGAGGATGATGGATGAACGGACAATTACCGTTTTGAATAGGGTATTGTAAAACATTTTTTTAACTGATTTACTAATTGCTCTCGCCCTCATATACACAGAATAGAGACGAAAAACTCTTACATACAAAAGCTACACAAGCAAAGTAAATGAGTAGATAATAACCAGAGGCATGTGGTTGCGTATGAAAGGGATGTGAATACTACCACCTGTTTTTAATTTATTCTCTGCTTTTATGTATTTACATAAAATTATATATTTTATAATTCATTAAAAATTAGTAATAATAATTACACTAACCGCTGTTTTAACATTATGCTGATATTATTAACTTACTGTGATCTATTTCCGAATATATCTACCTTTTTTTGTCCCACACATGTACTGATACACGACGGAAACTTTAGTGTCTAATTTTTTATGGTATTTTAATATCATTTTACAATAACCTACTAAAATCGCGTCATGTCTATCCGTCTGTCCGTCAATGTGTCACACCACTTTTTCTCGCAAACTACATAAGCTAGAAACATATGATTTTGTAAGTAGGTGCAAAGTGATGCCCGCTTCAAAGGGGGTCTCACCACAGAGGGGAGTTGCCCCGAAAAAAAAATTTTTGTCGCATGTAGGCAATATGGGTATCAAAAATAAAGGTCTTGGTGAGAACTTTTTAAAATAGGCCTTAAACCAATAAGTTTTTGGTGTGTCCCCCCCCCCCCCTCGCGATTGAACGTTTGACCAGAAAAATCTGAAAAAAATCACGGAAGTGTGGGTTTAGGAGTACAAGGGCAACAAATACCTCAGAATATAAATTTTACATGTTACCTTTAAAACCAAGATGGGACCCACAAATTTCCCAAAACATATAATATAAGTTTCTTTAAAGTAATTGTATGTGTCCTGAAAACTTCGTAATAATTGAACAATAAACAGCTAAGTTACAGCCGATTGAATATTTAACAATTACAACAACATTAACACTAGGGATATACACGTTTGCAACGGACCAAGATACTACAATTATGTAGAAATTTTGATAAAAATTTTAGAAATGGTTTGTAATATTCATGTGTAATCATGACTAATCAAGCGATGGGGTCAAAGCACTTGAATCAAAATAGTGGCGAGTTTAAAATCATAATAATTTTTCGAGCTCTTTTTATGGAATCTGTATATGAGTCAACTGTTTTATAATACCATTCTGTCAGGAGCACTTTCCTGCTACTTCAACTTGTTCAGTATGAGAATGCGACTTTCATACATGAAATAATATTTATGGATCACTATAGTGCATGCAAGTGCCGCCCCTCAAGAGACTTTTAAGACATTGTTATGCGTTTGAATGCTCTAGCTCTCTAGCTGAGGTAAATTTATGGAACGCATAGACAAATGAATGCGTATAGAAAGGAAGGTTGCAAAATCCGTAGCTCTTTATGAACCCCAAGTTAAAAACCCTTCAGAAACTAAACAAGCCATCAAATTATATAACAAGATTACCTACTAATTCAATGATTAGTCCTTTCCATCTTGAAATCCATATCCAAGAATCAACTTTCGAAAAGACTTAAAAATGGTCAGTTTTCAACTTGCCATCTAATTTTCTTTTAACACTTATCAGTATGAGTCTCACGTGAATCTATCATAGACATTATCACTATTAAATACTCTTGACAAATGTAATTATCTTTACTTGCACATTCCTCTCATTATGCGTACATTGGAGTGCAAATGTATCCTGCTAATTAGCTCATAAACTACAATGTAGGGATTTCGCAGACGATTGGAAACAGTCAAACAATATTACATTATATTCAAACATTGATTGCCAGGATGTTTCATTAGTGAAACTGAATATCAAATGCAAACCATGGCCCATTTAGCCTAATGGATATGTTAGAGTCTGTTTACATACAACTTATCCGTCATATCGAATTAAGGTACATATCAATATCCCAGGAATCGAATGCAACGTTGCTTCAATACATGATGCTTAGCACCACCATACATTAACAGGCTCATCATAACTGATGCAGTGAGATGCACTTATTTATGTGGCTAAAAGTGCAATTTATGTATGAATTATTCTTAACGTAGTTTAACTGAATGCGTTTCATGAATTTTTTGAGGTTTTGTATAATAACTCAGCAAGACTCTATTCAAATCACGATATTTTGTTTTTCTGTCCGCATCTAGAACCCGCACATTTCATAATAAGTTCCGGACCCCTACATATATGTCTATATATATTATATATATATATATATATATATATATATATATATATATATATATATATATATATATATATATATATATATATATAAAAATATATATATATATATATATATATATATATATATATATATATATATATATATATATATATATACTGGGTTATCCATTTCGTGGTAGGAAAGTATAACTCTGCCATTTGACATCTGTCAGAGTTAAATGTCATCCAAAGCGTGTTTTTTTTAGATGAAGGTTTGCCATTTAGAAATATGGAGTCAAAGAACGCGTTCAAATTATTAAATTTTACTATAAAAATGGTGATTCTGCTCTATCAACAATTAGGGCTTTAAGAGCCGATAACCGTCGACATCATTGACCTACACAGCAAACAATTTCGAACACAGTGAGAAAATTTGAAGAAATTGGATCGGTTATTGATATTGCAAGGCCTGGGCATCATTGAAACATTCGTTCTGCTGAAAATATCGCTGTCGTTGCTCAAAGTGTGGAGGAAGACCCGAATTCGTCGATTCCTCGACGTGCTCAACATTTGGGCTTGTCTTACGGCTCATTGTGACGGATTTTGCATTTAGATTTGCATCTCTATCCGTGCAAAATCCAACTCACTCAAGAACTTAGGCCTCAAGACCATACACAACGCAGAATGTATGCGAATTGGGTGATTGAACAATAAGCCATTGATAACGATTTTTCGAACAAAATTTTCTTTAGTGATGAGGCTCATTTTTTGCTCAGTGGTTAGGTAAATAAATAGAATTGCCGCATACGGGGCTCTCAAAATCCTCAAGTTATCGCAGAAAGGATTTTGCATCTGGAAAAAGTGACCTTTTGGGTGTGCATTATGGTCTGATGGTGTTATTGGCCCGTATTTTTTTGAAAACGATCAAGGAAGAGCCATTACAGTCAATTGTGACCACTATGGACGGATGTTAACCGATTATTTTTGGAGAGAAATTGAAGATTATGATCTGGAGAACATGTGGTTCCAACAGGAGCCACACAACACTTTTGCAAGAGAAATTTCCAGGACGCGTAATTTTGAGATTGTGTGATGTCAATTGGCCCGCAAGGTCCTGCGACCTAACGCCTTTGGATTTCTTTTTATGGAACTATGCAAAAGATCGTGTTTACGCGAACAATCCTCAAAATCCTGAGCAATTGAAAACCAATATTCGTGAAGTTATGGCCGAGATATTGCCGGAAATGTGCCGAAAAGTCATTCAAAATAACCCCAAAACGATTGAGGTCTGCAAGAGGTCCCGTGGAGGATATTTGAATGATGTTGTGTTGCACGTATAATGGCAAAGTTCAATCTTTATATTGAATAAAAATCTAAATATTTTATGTGTTTTCTTTAGCTTTACTTTCCAAAGCGTAAAATGCATAACCCTATATACATACACTCCCCGGCAGCAGTATGGCCACACTGAAAAATTTTACATAACTTTTCATATATTGGTTGTATTTTGATGAAATTTTTAGGGTTTTGTACTAAAATACAAAACCCTATTGCAATCACGACCTGTGTCCGTCTGTCCGTCCGTCCGTCCGTCCGTCTGTATGTCACAGCACTTTTTCTCCGAAACTATAGAAGCTACAGCCATGAAACTTTGTGGAAAGGTCAGAAGTGGTGACCTCTTGAAAGTTCGATGGTGGGAAAAATTTTCAAAGGGGTTTAAGGGGGGTCTCCCCATATAGGGAGCAGACCCCCCTAAAAAAAATTTTCACCATTGGTAGTCGAGTAGGGTGTCATTGGAAAGGTCTCAACAAGATCTTTTTAAAACAAGTCTTAAAATTGCCTTATAAGTACCGAGGGGGGCAGGGGAAGGGGAAATGTACGAACTTTTCGCGTACCCCCCCCCCTCGCGATTGGACACCTTCCATCCGAAAAATCTGAAAAAAATCATGGATGTAGACCTTAATGAGTACAACAACAACAAATACACGAGAAGTCGAAATTCACTCAACTTTGTTAGTAATAGTATGATTTATTGATTTTATGTTTTTTTAAATAAAATCTAGACGGTACCCTTAAATTCAATAAAATTTAGCACACAGATGACTATTTATAAGATTGACCTTCTCTGCAAGTTTCATAAAGATCGAATAATATTTAACGAAGTTATAGCGATTTGAATTTTCCTGCATTACTATGGAACAATATGCCCTGTACTACTATGGAAACATATGGCTATGGAGCCATATGCGCTTTTTACCGACTTAGAAACTACAGCTTTGCTAGGATTTGCGTGAAAATTTCAGGAATGATGGGTATCATGAAGATGAGTATATACAATTGAAACAAGTCGGAAAGGCAGGAGAGAGCTCCTAGCAAAAGGGCTTTGTAACCATTCTAAGATTCGAAAAAACAGGCCATGAATCGATGATTACAGTAGAGAGGAGTGGCCCCTGAAAAAAATTTCATGAAAGGTAGTCGATATGAGTATCAACTGAAAGTTCTCTATGAGAGCTTTTCAAAACAGTTCTTAAACTGACAGTTTTTGCTTCAGTGGGGGCATAGGTGGGGGGAAATACATGAAAAATGTGTTTCCTGCCTCGCGAATGGACACCCGTGATCTTAAAAAATCTGAAATAATTATCAAGGGAGATATTTGTGGGTATAACTATAACAAATACCTCAGAAGTCAAAATTCTTTCAACTCTGCTAATAATAGTATGATCCTCGAACATGACATCTTTCTTGATTTTATTGGTTACTGGGTACTGCATTTTGTAAGTTGAGTACAAAACCCTTCTGACATGAGCATAGGTCTGTCTACCCAACTTGTTTTATATTATTTTGTGTTGATGCATGTTGCTTGGCAATGAAAAATTTAAAAATAATCATACGACAACAGTAATTTCAACCGTTTCATTTTTAAGGGTTTTGTACTAAAATACAAAACCCTATTGCAATCACGACCTGTGTCCGTCTGTCCGTCCGTCCGTCCGGCCGTCCGTCCGTCCGCCCGTCTGTATGTCACAGCACTTTTTCTCCGAAACTGTAGAGGCTACAGCCATGAAACTTTGTAGAAAGGTCAGAAGTGGTGACCTCTTGAAAGTTCAAGGGTGGAAAAATTTTTCGAAGGTTTTTAAGGGGGGTCTCCCCATATAGGGAGCTGACCCCTCAAAAAAAAAAAAATTTCACCATTGGTAGTCGATTAGGGTGTCGTTGGAAAGGTCTCAATGAGATCTTTTCCAAACAAGTTTTAAAATTGCCTTATAAGTACTGAGGGGGGCAGGGGAAGGGGAAATGTACGAACTTTTCGCGTACCCCCCCTCGCGATTGGACACCTTCCATCCGAAAAATCTGAAAAAAATCATGAATGTAGGCCTTCATGAGTACAACAACAACAAATACACGGGAAGACGAAATTCACTCAACTCGGTTAGTAATAGTATGATTTATCGATTTTATGTTTTCTTGAATAAAATATAAATGGTACCCTTAAATTCAATAAAATTTAGCAAACAGATGACTATTTATAAGATTGATCTTTTCTGAAAGTTTCATAAAGATCGAATGGTATTTACCGAAGTTATAGCGATTTGAATTTTCCTGTATTACTATGGAGCAATATGCCCTGTATTACTATGGAAACATATGGCTATGGAGCCATATGCGCTTTTTACCGACTTAGACACTACAGCTTTGCTAGAATTTGCATGAAAATTTCAGGAGTGATAGATATCATGAAGATGAGTACATACAATTGAAACAAGTCGAAGAGGCAGGACAGAGCTCCTAGCAAAAGGGCTTTGTAACCATTCTAGGATTCGAAAAAATAGGCCATGAATCGATGATTACAGTACAGAAGAGTGGCCCCTGAAAAAAAATTTCATGAAAGGTAGCCGATATGAGTATCAATTGAAAGTTCTCTATGAGAGCTTTTCAAAACAGTTCTTAAACTGACCGTTTTTGCTTCAGTTGGGGCACAGGGGGGGAAATACATGAAAAATGTGTTTCCTCCCTCGCGAATGGACACCCGTGATCTTAAAAAATCTGAAAAAATTATCAAAGGAGATATTTATGGGTCTAACTATAACAAATACCTCAGAAGTCAAAATGCGTTGAACTTTGTTAATAATAGTATGAACCTCGAATTTCACATTTCCTCGAATAATATCGTCTTTGACATGTTTCATGATTTTATTCGTTGCTGGTTACTGTATTTTGTAAGTTAAGTACAAAGCCCTTCTGACGTGAGCATAGGTCTGTCTACCCAACTTGTTAGATTTTTTGCAAGGGTGACAGCAGGATGGACACACTTGTAAAAAGACTTAATAAAACGTATAATTTTGATTTTTTTGAATTTTATTTTATTGTTAATAATGTGTAGATCCTCCATTTTTGAGTATAACTTCAAAAACTCTATTTGGTAGCAAATTATACAGTTTTCGTACGTAATTTAATGGGACTTAATCAGAAGCGTGTTCAATTGCTGCGATCAGCGCTTCTTTGTCTTAAAATTGCCTTATTTAAGCATAAATTGTTCACGATAACTATCCCCATAGAATCTCGATTATGCTCAAATTAAGAGATAAAGCTGGTCAGTCCAGAAATTCTACATTGTTGTGTACAAACCATTGTTTAACTCGTCCTGCTGTATGGATGGGCGAGTTATTTTGTTGAAGAATCCACCCTTGGGCGCCAAATATTTCTTGGAAATGAGTTCTCTGAATTTTTGAAAGTTCAATGTAATCCACTGAGGTCTACCGACATTCTATTGTAAAATAACTAAATCGATGACCCCAAGAAACAAAATTGCAGCCCATACCATGACGGCAGCAACAGCGGTATAACGACGGGACAGAAACCGCTCAAATTTTCTCAAATTATGGAAAAAATACTGAAAGCCATCACGCCCATCCAAATTAAATTTTTATTTCATCAGAAAATATCACCTAATGCCATTTTTCCTACCAACTAAAATGTGTCGGGCAGTACTCTAATCTAGCATCTTTATGACGCTGAAATAAATGTGGCTTTTTCATTAGTTTACTCCTTCGAAGATGCGGACTCGCTTTAATCACTCTTTGCGCTGTTTAAATACTGGCAGAAGTTCCAACTTTGCCCTTTATTTTGCCCGCGGTGGCAGCAGGCTTATCCGATTTGCGTGAAATTAACCTACACCTTTGTTCTGAAGTTGCTCTTGCTGTACACCCTTTTTGTTTTTTCCATAATTTTCTAGATAATTTAAATGACTACCGATCAATTTATTAACTGCTACTTGCTGATTGGAATAATTTTCTTGCTGAAACGAAATAATTTTACCTCTTACTTCTTTGTCAACGTTGAACTTGCACCCATTTTTAGGGTTTTGTACTAAATTACAAAACCCTATTGCAATCATGACCTGTGTCCGTCTGTCCGTCCGTCCGTCCGTCCGTCCGTCTGTATGTCACAGCACTTTTTCTCCGAAACTGTAGAGGCTACAGCCATGAAACTTTGTAGAAAGGTGAGAAGTGGTGACCTCTTGAAAGTTCAAGGGTGGAAAAATTTTTCAAAGGTTTTTAAGGGGGGTCTCCCCATATAGGGAGCTGACCCCTCAAAAAAAAAATTTCACCATTGGTAGTCGAGTAGGGTGTCGTTGAAAAGGTCTCAATGAGATCTTTTCCAAACAAGTTTTAAAATTGCCTTATAAGTACCGAGGGGGGCAGGGGAAGGGGAAATGTACGAACTTTTCGCGTACCCCCCCTCGCGATTGGACACCTTCCATCCGAAAAATCTGAAAAAAATCATGAATGTAGGCCTTCATGAGTACAACAACAACAAATACACGGGAAGTCGAAATTCCCTCAACTTTGTTAGTAATAGTATGATTTATCGATTTTATGTTTTCTTGAATAAAATATAAATTGTACCCTTAAATTCAATAAAATTTAGCAAAGAGATGACTATTTATAAGATTGATCTTTTCTGAAAGTTTCATAAAGATCGAATAATATTTACCGAAGTCATAGCGATTTGAATTTTCCTGTATTACTATGGAGCAATATGCCCTGTATTACTATGGAAACATATTGCTATGGAGCCATATGCGCTTTTTACCGACTTAGACACTACAGCTTTGCTAGAATTTGCATGGAAATTTCAGGAGTGATAGGTATCATGAAGATGAGTACATACAATTGAAACAAGTCGAAGAGGCAGGACAGAGCTCCTAGCAAAAGGGCTTTGTAACCATTCTAGGATTCGAAAAAATAGGCCATGAATCGATGATTACAGTACAGAAGAGTGGCCCCTGAAAAAAAATTTCATGAAAGGTAGCCGATATGAGTATCAATTGAAAGTTCTCTATGAGAGCTTTTCAAAACAGTTCTTAAACTGACCGTTTTTGCTTCAGTTGGGGCACAGGGGGGGAAATACATGAAAAATGTGTTTTCTCCCTCGCGAATGGACACCCGTGATCTTAAAAAATCTGAAAAAATTATCAAAGGAGATATTTATGGGTCTAACTATAACAAATACCTCAGAAGTCAAAATGCGTTGAACTTTGTTAATAATAGTATGAACCTCGAATTTCACATTTTCTCGAATAATATCGTCTTTGACATGTTTCATGATTTTATTCGTTGCTGGTTACTGCATTTTGTAAGTTAAGTACAAAACCCTTCTGACATGAGCATAGGTCTGTCTACCTAACTTATTTTAAATGCAAAAAACATTATTTTCAACGAGAAAGAAGGGTTTTGTACTCAACTTACAAAATGCCGTCACCAGCAACGAATAAAATCAAGAAACATGTCAAAGAGATTTGCTCGTTTCATAGAAAATCCATTGTTTCTCCATTTCCAACTAATAAAAATCACGCAAATCATTAGATCCCAAAAGCGTTTATGTCATCCTTCCGATCTGAACATTTTAAGAACATTAAATCAAAACTGCAGTGTCTGCTTCTATGGAACGTCCATAAAATACCACAATAATGTGTTTTTGTTGTTGTAATTGGAGAAATTTCAAATAGATATAACTTCCGTGAATATGACACGGATTTCATCAAACTTACGGAGAATTAGGATCTTGTTTAAGGCTACTTAAATATCGAGTTGTTGGGTTTAAAGGCATCCATACGATTTTATTGGAGAAAATGTGAAATTCAAAGATCATACTATTGTTAATAATAGTATGGTCTTCGAATCTGAACCAATTTTGACTTCTGAGGTATTTGTTGTTGTTATACTCACAAATATCTCCCTCGACATTTTTTTTCAGATTTTTTAAATCACATGTGTCCAATCGCCAGGGGGAAACACATTTTTCGCGTATTCCACCTCCCCCTGTGCCCCACTGAAGCAAAAACTGTCAGTTTAAGAACTGTTATGGAAAGCTCTCATAGAGAACTTTCATCTGATACTCATATCGGCTACATTTGATGAAATCTTTTTTCAGGGGCCACTCCCCTGTACTGTCATCATCGATTCATGGCTTATTTCTTTCGAGCCCTAGAATGGTTACAAAGCCCTTTTGTTAGGAGCTCTCTCCTGCCTCCTCGACTTGTTTCACCTATGAGTATTAATTGTAGGTGCTCATCTTCAGTCATTCATTAAATTGAATCAAGTTTTAAAAGCATGTACTTTTTTGTGTGGCAGGGAGGTGAATGCTATTTATGCACAGAGTGTGCGACTCCCATCCGCGACTGGACTACTCACTAAACACCTCCCCTGTCAACCTGAGAACCCAGCCTGGAACCGTTTGGCACATTACTTCGGGCCAGGTCTCGTTTTGTTATGCCGTGGGGCACCTTCAAGCTGGGGAGTCCTTTCCTAGCGGGAGGGGAGAGGGGAAGAGGAAATGCCAGAAGAGTGATCCCCCAGCCCCAGTGCCCCCGGTTGCTGTGAGTCCCTTTTATGTTTTAGGACTGCCCGAGCATAATGTGCCACCTGGTTCCATTTGTCAACCGGTTCGACCATCACCGCAACTATATTATCCGGGGTGAGCTCTCCCGTTTCCCTGTAGAGTTCCCTTCGCAGCCTGACCCATTTTGTACACGCAAAAAATGTGTGACAGGCATTGTCCTCCTCCTTCCCGAAGCAACCTTCTCAGCCGTTGCCTTGATTTGCTGAGAGAAACTCATCTTCGAGTCGATCAGTAGCCCCAGGTACTTCACCGCTGGCTTCGATTGGATTTGTATATCTCCAATACTGATCATCCTTACTCTAGAGATTCCCTTTTTTGTCAAGATGACCACTTCGGTTTTCTCCAGTGCTGAATTCAGCCCGCGAGCAGTCAGCCAGTCCCTCACGCGGCGCATTAACATACCTAGCCTAAGTTGCGCTCGTTCAATGGTGCGTCCAGCGACCAAAGCCGCAACATCATCCGCATAGCCGACCAAGTGTGACTCATCTGGCATCTCAAATCTCAGTCGCCCGTCGTAAGACACGTTCCATAGGTCCGGACCAAGGATAGATCCCTGGGCAACACCCGATGTAATTTCCATCCTTCGTTGGTCCTGTGTCGTGTCGTAGAGCAGGCTTCGGTCCTTTAGGTAGTTCCTCAAAAGCCGCATTAGATATTTTGGAACTTGAAAAGAGTTTTCCAGCGTGTCCAGAATATCCTCCCATCTAGCGGAGTTGAAGGCATTCCTGACGTCGAGTGTCACCAACAGGACGATCCGTCGTTTGGTGCGACTATATGCCTCTGCCTTTTGAACCGCGTGCACCACCTCTGCAATCGCATCAATGGTAGAACGTCCTGCTCTGAAGCCATACTGCCGAGGAGATAGGTCCCCAGCAGCACGAATCGCGTCAGTGAGTCTTCCCTTGATGAGTTTCTCTAGCACTTTCCCAGCCGTGTCTAGCATGCATAACGGGCGGTATGCAGACGGTGATTCGGGATTTCCCTTACCCTTGCTGATCATCACGAGCCTCGCCACCTTCCATCGTACCGGGAAAACTCCGTCCCGAAGGCAAGCGTTGAATGTGCTGAGCAGTAAGTCAGGACAATGGTGATAGACGAGCCGCAACACCTCAGCCGGAACACCATCTGGATCTGGAGACTTCCTCGCTTTCAAGGAGAGGATGGCCTCCTCCAGTTCCAGCTGTGTGAAGAGTGGGCACTCTACTGCTGTTTCACCATGGACAGCGTCAACATGGACGGGATGGGCGAGGAAGAGTCCCCGCACTATCGCGTCCATCTTTTCCGCGTCATGTATACAAGGCTTCCGTAGGGCACCAAGTTTCCCCATGACCAGCTTGTAGCCAAGGCCCCACAGACCCTTGTTCACATTGTCCGCTAGGTCTTGCCAGCAGCAAGCCTTGCTACTGTTGATCAGTTTGCGAAGGTATTTCCTGGCCGACTTATATGCTGCCACCTGGTTGCATGCCTCATCACGGTTCCGCACCCGTTGAGCCTCACGCCGAAGCTTGTGACACTCCCTCCGCTTTTCAGCGATTTCATTTGACCACCAGTACACTGGGGGCTTACCGTGCCGGGGTCTTCGACGGGGCATAGAAGCGCAGCAAGCAGTCGTAATGATGCTCATAGTAGAGTTCACCACGTCTTGAGCTGCCAGTTCTTCCGTCCCCTCCGAAGCTCCCTGCAAGGACTCACCTGCCGTGAGCACTTCGACGAACCTCTCGACGTCCATCCTTCCGATGTCCCATCCAGTTGTAGAAAGCCGAGAGCACGGACGTCGGGAGACAACATCACTTATCTCAAGCCGAATGCACTGATGATCACCGGCTGAGTAGTATTCTAATACTTTCCAATTGTGTATCCTCCGTACTAAGGCAGATGTCACGACCGGTATGGTTCCCTCACAGCCAATACGGCGGAAAGTCGGCGTGTTTCCGGAGTTTATTACAACGAGGGCCGTCCTGGCCGCCATTTCCAGGATTCGTTTCCCCCGCGAATCCATCTGAGGCATGCCCCATTCGATTGCTTCAGCATTGAAGTCGCCCCCAACGAGCACTTTGCCCTCTGCGTTCGAGATAGCGCCCTCCAAAGCATTAAGCTTGGCTTGGAAAGATGATATCGACTCATTAGGCGTTAGGTACCCACTAAAGAAGGTGATCCCTGAGCACCGAACCCACACCAAACCATCCCCCCAGCCACAACTCTCCGCCTGAAAGTCACTGTTCCGAATCCAGATAGCGGCAGTACCAGTTACATCAGAGTACCATAATGCAGGACTTTTATTATGGTGTTGCTCACTCAGCAGCAAGAAGTTGGCTTTCATGTCCTTCGCAAACTGCTCAAGTAGATTTTGGGCGATTGAACTGCGGTGTAGGTTTAGCTGCAGGATGCGGGTCATCGAAGCTCTGATTTTGCCTTGGCTAGGGCTTTCTGGAACACCCGGCATTTTCCTGATCCCAAGACGTGTCCAAAATCAGGTTTTGGATCAGCATCCTTGCAAAAAATACAGTGTGCCTCCTTCGTACACTCTTTTCTTTTATGTCCCATTTCACCGCATTTGTAACACAGGGAACTCCTATCAGGTCCTTTGCATACTTGTGTGGTGTGACCATAACCAAGGCATTTGCAACATTGAAGAGGGATTGCTCTTCGCCGTATCCTACAGACAACCCACCCTATTCGTACTTTGCCCTTGTTCAGGAATTGTTCGGCGTCCTTTTCGGTCAAGTCAACTATGGCCATGCGTTGTCCCCTGTTGTTTTCTGGTGTCAGTCTCGCTTTGATCCTTCCCACGCTAGGGAACTCCTTTTTGATGGCCTCTTCTAACTCGGCCAGATCCGTCACGCAGTCTACGTCTCGTATTTCAATCGTTGCCATCGGCTCGAGCGGGACTTTAGTTGCGCTTTTGCCGAGGACTTTCTTTACTGCGTCACAGAATGCATCTTTATTGCCGGCCTCTGCTCCGAATTCGACCAGTATTGGCCCGACCGCGTTGGTCGTACTACTTTAATGGTAGTATTGGTGTCTTCGGGCCTTACGTTTCCCCTGATGTCCCGCAGTACCTCCGGGTAGGATTGGCCATCCTGGGGCTTTACAAGCAGTGCCTGCTGCCGGGGTCTACGTCGGGGTTTCTGCCTCTCCTGCTTTGCATCGGGTCCTTTTTCTATTTGGGCGTCCATACGAACTTTACTTTCTGGCTTTTTTTGAAGGAGTTTCTTTGCGGCTTTCTTCGCTCCTTTTGTAAGCACTGTCTGGAACCCCTGATCTGGTGCCCCACGCCCATCAAGTGCCTCTTTCTTCCTTCTTTTATCCCGATCTCCTTTGATTGGGCTAGACGCCATTCTTTTATTGACGTTTAATGGTGGAGTTATCTGCGTATCGCCTTTCAATTTCGCCCCAAGCGCCTCTTTAGCCTTTTCTTCGTCTTCGCCCCTTAGCCAGCTCCTCTAGTTCAAGGAGCCCAACTTTGCTGCTTTGCTGATTTTTGGGGAGTCGCATGCAGCTTGTATTCTTTTCAGAACATCTCCCGCTTTTCGGAGTAGTCTTTCTTCTTCGTATCGCTGGGCCGCAATTGTACCTTGCAACCATCCTTGGGAGAAGTTATCGCGTTCCGTTTCCGAGTGCAGTACTTCCGCCACATTTTCAACGTTGGCGGTGCATTCACGCGGTGTCTGGTCACTCTGTACTTTTAGGACCGTAATCTCCTCGTTGGCTTCTGGATTTTTCGTTGCAATGTCGGGATTTGCGACCCTTGCATCGGTCGCTTCTGCAACGATCGCAGCAGTGACAATCGAATTTTCGGTGCTCTTGATATTTTTTCCCACTGCTTGAACGCCTGAAGTGTCCTGCAGAGTATCCCGCTTCTCTTTAATAGGACGCTCGGGCGTTCGCATCATTTTTTTGCTGCGCCCAAGCGCCACAGGAATCTCAGTCTGTATTCTCCGTTTTTCATCCGTCTTCACTTTCATTGTATTGGTCTTCGTTTTTGTCGTTGTTAGTACCGCTCGCGATGTACGAGTACTGTTGACATCGAGGCTGCAACCGCTGGTTGCGTCGTCGTTATTATTTTTCGTTTCTTTTTCTGGGTATTTGTGGTCTTTTGATTTTGTTTGCTCCAGTTTTGTTGGGTCCCCCCTCAGAGCCGCTATCTCCGTTTGTTTGTGTGGTCGCCTGTTTGGTCCCATGGTTATCTTTGCAGAGCAGGGAGGCCATGCGAAGGTTGGCACAAGCCCTTATGGGGACAAGTGCTCAGAGCCAGACCAGCGCTAATCGGGAGTCCGTCTCAACCGAACCTACACCACCAACCCGTTTTACCGGGACGGAGACGGTGTGATAGTTGAATAGGAGCCGTTCACACACGAGTTTCACCTCGGCACTACTATGCAAAGCAACTAGGTCCAAACCATCACATCCGCCAGCCCAAAGCGTCATTTCCAGTTCGTTGTGCAAAGTGTAGTCCAGATACAATCAGAGTCGTTACCTGTCATCCCAGGAGGGAACGTCACGGCGCCCCCATATCCACGGGTCCGTGGGGGCGGCGCTCCCCAAAGAATGCTAGCCTCCAAAAGTGCTCTTGTCGACCGGCGTTCTCACTGCGGGAATTTCCTCTGGTACGTGGGGGTGGAACTCCCCAAAGATTGCTAGCCTCCAAGAGCGCTCTTATCAACCGGCATTCCCCCTGTGGACTCCTCGGGTACGGAGGGGTGGAACTCTTCAAAGAATGCTAGCCTCCAAGAGTGCTCTTGTCGACCAGCATTCCCCCTGCGGACAAAACCATGTACCTTAAACGTTGAAATTGGGGACAAATAACTCAAAATTATTCAATCTTCTCATTTAAAACAGCCACTATTTTTTTACGATTACTGATACCACTAGCTGAATTTCATGCAAATTCTAGCATAGCTGTAGTGTCTTAGTCGGTAAAAAGTGCTTATTGTTCCATAGTCATATGTTTCCACAGTAGTGCACCGCATCATGTTCCATAGTAATACAGGAAAATTCGAATCGCTATAACTTCGTTAAATACCATTCGATCTTTGTGAAACTTTCAGGACAAGTCAATCTTATAAAAATTTGTTCTATATTAAACAACACGTATGCATTTCGGTCGGTCGGACCAACTTCAGCGCGAGACGCGGAAATAGCGCTGAAGATGGTCGTCAATACCAACCAAAATGCATGCGTATTGCTTATTATAAAACATCTTTTTAATATTTTACGTGTCAATTAAATTAATGTAATTGAACACTGGTTTTTTTCAAACTCTATTATTTGCTGTCCATAAGGGTGAAACAACTTTATTAAATTTTAACCAATCACTAAATTACTCATTGTCGTTCGTGGTTTTTCATTTTTAGGGTTTTGTAAAATAATTTTACAAAACCCTTCTAAAATCGCGTCCTGTCTGTCCGTCTGTCCGTCTGTCTGTCCGTCCGTCCATCCGTGTGTCACAGCAGTTTTTCATGGGAACTACTTAAGCTAGAAACATCAAATTTTATATGTAGGTGTAAAGTGGTGCTCTCTTCAAAGTTCAACTACAAAAAAATTTTATAAGGTATTTAAGGGGGATCTCCCCGTATATTGGAGTGACCCCTCGCAAAAAATTTAATTTAAGGTAGCCGATATGGGTATCAAATGGAAGGTCTTAATGAGAACTTATCAAAACAAGTCTTAGCTTGGCAAAGTTTGCTTCGAGGGGCGCACAGGGAGGGGAAATTCACGAAAAATTTTGGACACCTGTGATCCAAAAAAATCTGAAAAAAATCATGAAAGTAGGCCTTGATGAGTACAACAACAACAAATACGTGAGAAGTCGCAATTCACTCAACTTTGTTAGTAATAGTATGATTTACGGATTTTATGTTTTCTTGAATAAAATCTTAACGGTACCCTTAAATTCAATGAAATTCAGAGCACAGATGACAATTTATAAGGTGGATCTATCCTGAAAGTTTCATAAAGATTGCATCATAATTAGCGAAGTTATAGTGGTTTGAATTTTCCTGTATTACTATGGAAGAACATGCACTGCATTTATTACTATGGCAACATATGGCTATGGAACAACATGCGCTTTTTACCGACTCAGACACTACAGTTTTGCTAGGATTGCATGAAAATTTCAGGAATGACAGGTATCATATCTTTGAGAATGGGTTCAGCTAGTGGTATCAGTAATCGTAAAACAAAATGGTGGCTGTTTTAAATGCGAAGGTTGAATAATTTTGAGTTCGTTTTTCCCAACTTCGACGTTTGAGGTGCATACTTTGAACACTTGATTCAATTTAATAAATGACTGAAGATGAGTACCCACAATTAATAACCATAAGTGAAAGAAGTAAAAGAGGCGGGAGAGAGCTCCTAGCAAAAATGCTTTGTAACCATTCTAGGATTCATCAAAGGTAGCCAATATGAGTATGAAATGAAATTTTTCATGGGAGCTTTTCAACAGTTCTTAAACTGTCAGTTTTTGCTTCAGTGGTAGCACAGGGGGAAATACATGAAAAATGTGTTTCCTCCCTTGCGAATGGACATCTGAGATAATTATCAAGATACATATTTATGAGTATAACAATAACAAAAACCTCAGAAGTCGAAATTCGTTCAACTTTGTTAATAATAGTATGATCTTCGAATTTCATATTTTCTCCAATAAAATTGTCTTTGACATGTTTCTTGATTTTATTCGATCTGGTGACTGTATTTTGTAAATTGAAACAAAACCCTTCTGACATGAGCGTAGGTCTGTTTACCCAATTTGTTTTTTTGTACGTTCACGCATAACATTTAAACGGAGATAGATAGAAGAGTCTTGTTTTTGGCAAGTGATACGTCTTTCTTCCAGTTAGGTTCCGTTTAAAGGATAAGAAATTCAAGTTACGGTAAAGGACTTTTACCGTTAAAACTAAAAAATTTCCGACTTTCACCCCGATTTTTCAGCATAACTGATCGAGGGGTGTAAGGATTTTGATTGTAGAGGTTTCAAATGAACAGAATTGTAATCCTTACAAGGACTCGGTACCTATTAAAAGTTCAATATGATACATTGATGTCGAGAAATTGAATTTAAATAATCTTTCGCACGAAAAGTAACAATTAGTTGGCATTCTTCAAGAATTTGATGGAGATACCGAGTCTTTTGGTGACGGATGATAAAAACGATCAGTATCCTTAATTTTCTGCATAAACGGTACATTTTAGTAAATCATTTCTACCGGAAATAACCAATAAATTACTTCTAAATGTGGCATAAATACAATTCAACACTAGTTAGAGAGAGCGTTTCAGGATGCTTTCGCTTCCGAATTCATCCTTTGCTTACCGATGAGCTTAGTTAAGGACCCTTATTACATCCTTCGATGTAAACGTTACACATAGGAAGAAGAAATAATGACTGAGTGATTGCAAATTATAAAGTTGATTCGTTACTTTCCAGTTAATATTATACATTATAACATATGCCCAGAAATCAAAAATTAGTGACTTCCATACTAAAGACCGACGAGAATGGCAACCTTAAAAGAGATAGTTTTCTTTCTAAACTGATCATAACTTTACAGATGAGTATCGAATAAAAGTGAACGAGTGATGCGGTTAAGAAGGATCTTTTTAAGTAAATTTCTTGAGATTGATTCTGGACCAAACTTTATGTTTACATATGTAAATACATATGTCGATATATAAACATATATATATATATATATATATATATATATATATATATATATATATATATATATATATATATATATATATATATATATATATATATATATATATATATATGTATATATATATATATAAATATATATATATATATAAATATATATATATACATATACTCGCATATATTTATATATATATATATATATATATATATATATATATATATATACACATACATATATATATATATATATATATATATATATATATATATATATATATATATTTATTTATCTAATATAATGTATATAACAAATCTATATATATATAGTATATATATATATACACATAAATATATATATATATATATATATATATATGTATATATATATATATATATATATATATATATATATATATATATTGCTTGATTTTGGATGGATATGCATAATATATATACGAGTATATATATATATATATATATATATATATATATATATATATATATATATATATATGTGTGTGTGTGTGTGTGTGTATGTGTGTGTGTGTGTGTGTGGTGATAGGATATAAAAAAATTTGTGCCTGGAGGTCACAACTTCGCTTCGATTTTCGCAAATTTTCAAAAATATTTCTGTTCTGACCATAGTATAGCACCGGACTGTACCAAAACACAAGACAAGAATTCATTCAATGGTGTGATAAAGCTCACAATAAAAAGTCCAAAGGCGAACAATTTGAAACGAAATGGCGGCCGCTCAAAGGTCGAAAAAAGTTGAACGATAAAAAAGCACTTCTGGGTCAGGTCAGAATATAAAAATGGTGGTTAGGCAAAGTTTAAAATTCGAAAATTTCTTAAAGCTACAGTTCATATTGGATTATTATGAAATCTAAAATCAAGGTAGATGTTGATGAGATCATGGATTAAATGTACCAGAATTAAATTCGATTCCTATGAACGCTGCATATTTTAGCCGTAGTGGTTTTTGCATTGCAGTAAAAAATTATATTTTAATATACGCGAACATGATACAATGTATTCAAAAAACTGAATGGTTTGAAATGAAAAAATTTGCCACTAAAAAGGGTGAAATAAAAAACTTTTAGAAAAAAAAGGAAAAACGACTTCGGAATGCCCTAAAAAGGATGAAATAAATTTTACGGAAGCGGTGCCAAATGAATTTCCCCTTTTCAACATAAATAGTTCCAACATCACAAAAAAATCAAAAAATGGTATGGCACCGCTTCCATAAAATTTATTTCATCCTTTTTAGGGCATTCCGAAGTCGGTTTTCTTTTTTTTTCTAAAAGTTTTTTCAAGTATCTCTTCCATGGGTTTATCGTTATGCTTCAACCATAGCTTTTTGTTTTGTGCCAAAGATTTATCGATTTTAACAAGACTGTCGTCATTACATCTGCTGCTGCAGCGAGTAATTTCTGCTATGTTTAACGACGTTGATGAGGGACTGGATGACTGCTCGCGGGCTCAGTTTAGCACTGGAGAAAACCGAAGTGGTCATCTTGACAAAAAAGAGAATCCCTAGAGTAAGGATGATCAGTATTGGAGATATACAGATCGAATCAAAGCCAGCGGTGAAGTACCTGGGGCTACTGATCGACTCGAAGATGATTTTCTCTGAGCAAATCAGGGCAACGGCTGAGAAGGCTGCTTCGGGAATATCGGCCCTGAGTCGACTTATGGCCAACGTAGGGGGACCCAGCCCATCAAGAAGACACTTCTTGATGAGTGCTGTAGGGTCAGTGCTAACGTACGGAGCAGAGGTATGGGGCGACGCTCTCAGCAAGGAGGTATACCGAAAACGATTGGCACAGGTACAGAGAAGAGGAGCACTGAGAATTGCATCTTCGTATCCAACAGTCTCCGACTCGGCAGTGAGAGTGATTGCAGGCGTGATACCTGTCGCCCTCTTTGCTAGAGAGCGCCGCGCTATTTACCTGCGCCGAATCGAGGATGCGAGGGAGATGGTTGTCCGCAAGGAGAGACAACGCTCGCTCAACGATTGGCAGCAGTCTTGGAGGAATTGCACGAAGGGAAGGTGGACTGCGCGCCTCATCCCGGATGTGAGACCGTGGCTAAATCGAAGGCATGGTGAGACTGACTTCTATCTGACCCAGCTTTTGAGCGGGCACGGGTGTTTTCTGTCTAACCTGCACAAGATCGGCAAGTCACGGTCTCCCGATTGTCGGTTTTGCCCAGGAGAGGAGGACAATGTCTGTCACACATTTTTTGCGTGTACCAAATGGGCGAGGCTGCGAAGGGAACTCTACAGGGAGACGGGAGAGCTCACCCCGGATAATATAGTTGCGGTGATGCTCAAATCGGTTGACAAATGGAACCAGGTGGCACATTATGCTCGGGCAGTCCTAAAAGATAAAAAGGACTCGCAGCAGCCGGAAGTGCTGGGGCTGGGGGATCGCTCTTCTGGCATTTCCTCTTCCCCTCTCCCTTCCCGCTAGGAAAGGGACTCCCCAGCTTGAAGACGCCCCACGGCGCAACAAAACGAGACCTGGCCCGAAGTAATGTGTCAAACGGTTCCAGGCTAGGTTCTCAGATTGACAGGGGAGGTGTTTAGTGGGTAGTCCAAGGGTATCCTCCATGGGAGTCCCACACTGCCAGACTCGGCGGGCATAAATGCCTTCACCTCCCTACCACAAGAAAAAAAAACGACTTTGATCACGGACCTTGTCTTCCTTTTCTATAATTGCAGTAGTGGTCATATATTTTACCTCAAGGTTTATTTTGCTTTCTCCGGCGTATGAATTTATATTTCAATATATCATTTCATGAAAAATTAAAATAACACCGAATATTCACCGAGGAAACAATGTACACATTCTATTCACGATATTTTTCAAATCTTTCAGTGATAGCTTTTCTCCAGTAGTAAGATCTATGATGCAGTTGGAAATATTCTATCGATGACAGGGCATCAGCTTATTGTTTTTTTTAAATAGGTAAAAAAGTGTTGACCTCGAGGTGTTTATACAAGAATTTTGCTTAGATTGACCTACGCATTTTAAAATGATATTAAAATAACAACATGTATTTATTTGGAATCTCACCTGCGACGAGTTATCTAAATGAAATGAATGCAAAAGAACAATTTGTTTGATTTTGGATGGTTTTTATCCAATGTCCCACTCATTTGTAAGACAGTTGGAAAATTATTTCATGTAATTTTAAAATTTTATTGTGTAGAGATGAATAAAACATTAAGTACAAAATGAACTATTTTTACCGTACCTTTTTTCCAGGCTTTGAGTTTTCCTCGAAAATTTTGCTTTCGTCCCTATATTTCCAGATGGGAAAATTGTGTCCAAATCAGATTCATCTAAATAGCGCAATTCTTCAATTCCCACATTGGCACCTGTCGATTATATCGAAAGTTAATACACTAATTGCTCGAGCTTATAATGATGAGTCATGAATTACTGGCCACTTCCTACAGGCGCCCGCTTCAAGAATTGGTCTTCATAAAGTTAATAAGAAAATTTGATAATTTAGCATGAAAGGCCGTTTAAAGCTCATTTGAGAAAAGTTTAAAACGGTTGATTAATAACAGCTCCGTTTTGTTAACACTGTGTTGATGAACAACAAAGAAAACCTATTTCCCACAATATCATAGGTAATTTGTTGGCACATTTATGTTAACACAGTGGAAAGCTCTAAGTTTAAGTTTTCACGTTGACATTAGGTACAGGAGATTTTCACTAAACAATTTTTAAAGGGTCGGGAGTCTTATGTGAAAAACTACATATTTACTTGCCTCAAAACACAAGGTTTATTTTTTCCAAGTCCCATTTTTTTAGTAAGAGAAGTAATTCCTCGTCATAGCTTATAATTTCTTCGTTGTCAAGCAGCAATATTTTTATTGTTTCATCACAGGGTAATGGCGAATCGGTTTCATTGGTATTTTCTATTCCATAATCTGGCAACAAATCACAGTCTTTGGGATTAGCACATTTGATTCGTACAAAATTGATAAATTCTATTGTTCTCAGCTATACTTGACAAGCGATAAATAAGTATGCGACTAAATTTACCTCACAAAATTACTTGAAACAGTCACTGATTGCACTAACTCACTAGAGGCCTACTTTGCTCTTTATTATATCTAAAGTAAAGTGGGATTTACTGGTTATTACTGAAAATAATAAAACTAAACGCGTGACCACTAGAATGACTTTTAATCTACGTCTTAATTTATAAAATGGTGGGTGAAGTTCAATCGCGAAGATGAACTGCATAAAACGCATTCGCATGGTCTTTTGCTCTAACGTAAAGTCTGTAAAGTGAGGTCTGCCACTGTTCTGTCAACAACATATGATTTTAACAGATTTGTCTGCTGAAGTAACAGAAAAATTTTCAACCAAACTATGCAAAATAAAAAACTGTCGGGACAAGCGATTGCCTGTTGATTTTTAATGGGCATCCGTTGAAATGACAGATCATTTTAAAAGATGTGACTGCTGAAATAACAGAAAAAATCTTTGAGGCTAATCATAAAGTTGGTTATTTTGAACTAAATACAGTTGATGCTACAATTTTTGATAACAAATTGACAGTTAGTAGAACAACAGTTGTCAACCGTTGATTTCACATCAATTATTTTTCTGATTGTATCAAGCTAATTATGATGTGTAATGACGGATCAAAGCAAAGGATGATTCATTATGAGGTTTGATTTTCAAAAGGCTTTTTTTGACAGATCACACGTGACTCCTGTCATGTAATTTTAATTCAGTATTTTTTGAAAAATAATCATGAAAAGACTTACACCGCAATAATTTATCCAAATTGTTCAGCTTATTACGAAACGTTCTGTGAGAAATTTTTTTCGTACTTATTGAGCAACTTTGGTGTACATCAACAAACTACCGAAACCAAAATAGCCAATACTATCCGGCCTAATATCATGTGATATCGCATACTTACATTATTTTCTTTAGAGCTACACAAAGTCTCTAGTCTTCAGGGATAAGCCAGCTTCAATCGACGTCTTGAAAGCCAACATACCAGTCGCTATGCTGGCGAACGTCGTCAAAAATTGGACCCTCAGGATAGAACATTTACAGCATAGTCGTGGCCAACATTTAAACAAGATAATCCTTAAAAAGTATACGCCAGAGACAGTTCCTTTGACTCACAATAAAATGCTTATTATAGAAGCCAGCTTTATGCCTTTTATTTGATAATAAAAATCAAACCTGATAATGAATCATCCTATATATGGTAGGCATGTGTGCCTGCTGCAGATTACTACGAGAAAAAATTAGTTAAAAATGTTTCCTATTCCAATAGAAATGTAAAAATGGACAACTTGTTTTCCAGTATACCTTTGTTTTAAAGCTTTAAAAGTAACACAAAGTTACTGCTACTATAAAAACTAAACAAGACCTGCCAGATGACCTTAAAAGTATTGACTTTAAACAGCGCCAACGAGGGACTTCATTTGTTTGCTCACAGAAGACATTTCCACAGTGTCATATAAGCCAAAAAAGAACAAACTTGCTTGTGTGCTGTCCACTATTCATAATGAACCTGCTATTGGAGATAAAAATAAGCCTAAACATATGCTTACATACAATCATACAAAAGAAGGTGTTGATATCTTCGATCAACTTTTCCGTGGAATGAATGCTATGAGAGCCATTCAACAAGTACTTAGCCTACAGAAGAAAAACGAAAATTTTGGAAAGGTGGCAATTTATTTTTCCACATAATCTCCTTCAAGCTCGATACACTTGGCCCAGTAATGCTCTAACTTTTTCAACCCGTCCAAAAAATACATTTTCTAGAGGGCTGCAAAATAGGCCTCCGCGGCGGCAATGACCTCCTCATTCGACCCAAATCTATTCTCGGCGAGTGATTTTTTCAGGTTTGGAAACAAAAAGTAGTCACAGGGGGCCAAATCTGGAGAGTACGATGGATGGGGCAGCAATTCGTAGCGCAATTCGACCAATTTGGCCATGGCGACGGCGGAAGTGTGAGCCGGTGCGTTGTCGTGGTGGAACAGCACTTTTTTCTTCGCCAAGCAGGGCCGCTTTTTCTTCAACTCGACGTCAAATTGGCCCAATAAGTCTGCATAGTAGCGCCCCGTGATTGATTTACCCTTCTTGAGGTAATCAATGTGGATCACACATTGTGAATCCCAGAAAACAGTGGCCATCACCTTTCCGGCCGACCGACCTTCTTCGCCTTCTTCGGAGTACGTTCGCCGGGTGAAGTCCACTGTTTCGACTATTCCTTGGTCTCTGGTGTGTACCAGTGAGTCCATGTTTTGTCGACGGTTACGAAACGATGCAAGAAATCCGCCGAATTGCGCTGAAACAGCGCCAAACACTTCGCCGAGGTGGTCTCACGGTTGCGTTTGTTTTCCGGTGTGAGCAAACGCGGCACCCATCACGCCGACAGCTTTCTCATGCCCAGTTCTTCGTGCAGAATATGATGTACCGTTCCTTTTGCAATGCCTACAGTCTCAGCTATCTCGCAAACCTTCAATCAACGGTTTGCGATTACGAGATCGTAGATTTTTTTTAGCGTTTTCCTCCGGAGCAGCCGTTTTCGGGGCACCTGGGCACCTGGTTCCTCGTTGAACCAATTCTTGACGGTCGCCATCGAGGAAGAAGAGTCGCCGTACACAGCATCCAAGCGATCTTTGATTTCGCTGCGCGTTTTACCTTCCAAAAACACGAATCTAATCACTGAATGATGTTGTTCTTTTTCCATTTTTGTACAACCGACCGACACGCTCGCTTCCAAAGGCTATCAAAACAAAACTAATGAAAGGAATTGACTGAAACTTTGACAGTAAGCTACTAAAAGAATGTGCTGAACGATGGTAAAATTCTTTTGTAATAGCAGCGCCAGTACTTATTGAATGACCCTTGTATTCGTAAATCTGAGCGATAGCCCATGTGTTTATTTTTCATAGTATGATCAATATTGCATCAAGAAATGCCTTTGTTATCAATCTTATACTTGTAGAAAGGCTCCAGTTGACAAAAAACATGGGTACCTTTGTAGGTAAGTCCACACAACACACTGTAGTGAAAAGGAATTGAAAATGTGTTAAGTACCAGGAGTGATTCTATGAATTCAAGAAATAAATCCAGGCCAAATCAGCGCGACAACAAATAGTGAATCAATGAAAACTAAAAGCAGTAAAATATGCAAATTCTGCCCTTACACATTAATAAGGATATCAAAGACAATATGCTATAAATGCTCATCTCATCTTTGTGGTGAGCATCAGATCATTTAATGTACAAAAGTAATTAAGATGCATAAAATTAATGAAATTACTTACATTCTTTTGTAATAAAGTCTCTTACACTAATTCAAGTTGAATAAAGAATTTACTGTTTTGTTGAGAAGTTTTTTCTTAAAGTATTTCCTCATCTTTCTATTTGGTTGTGGAAATGACGAATGTTTATTAATAAACGTTCGATTTTAAGATTACCACTCCACGTTTAACCAAAAAGCTTTCAAAAGACCATCACTATTGTCCTTTCCGCTTATTTCGTAAAGTGTACATTTTATTTTGACTGGGGAAAACTGCTGAGACACGAGTATGGATTGATAGGTTTGAGTACAACAAAATAAAGGCGAATCAAAATATAAGACTGAAAATGAGAACTTGTTTATTTATAGAACTCGGCTAAAAGAAGAATGATTAACATTTTTCAACTTATGAACTAATTTGTAAATTAATGACTTAGGTATTTAATGTGGGTAAGCAAGAGCATTTTTCAATGCTATATTAGGGACAAAGGTCTCATTGCCTCTCTATTTTCCATGGTACACGTGGAAACATTTTCTCGAACTTCTTTTCTGATATCATAGGGTTGGGTGAACTAGTTTTCCCCATGTTTGAAGTAGGGTGTTTTTCAAACAAAGGCAAAGGAAATTCACGAAATTTCCCTACAATTGGGGAAAGATCATGCGCATGAAAACGCATTCATACTATTCATTCCAGCAAATGCAACGCTTCAGGTAATTGCAACCGATGAAAACATTTGGCTTTTCAATAGTAAATGCTCAGCTGTGGTAACAAATGTTGTCAAGCGATGATGTGAGTCCACAATTGATATGAATGTGAATTGTACATTTTTCGTTTCCATTTTCCACGTTGCATTTATAAAAAAAAAACATTTATTTCCTTGATACCATCTTATATGAGGTAAGAAATGCAATATTACGAAGTGTTTAGTTCTAATGATAGAACATAACTCGTAAATCTTACAGCCATGAAGTTTAACACGATCATAAAGATACAATAATGGTCAACAAATTTGAGACACTATGTTTATAAAGAAATAGTTTTGAATTCAGACCCTATTTTCCATACATACAAATAAAATTTTCAATTTATTTTTTATTTAAACGTTTTTATGATGCTACATACAATTCATAATCAATATTGTGGCTCTAGAAAATTTAAATTGATCTAAATACTGGAATTGATTTTATCTGTCCATCTGAACGTCTGTAAGTCTGTCGGTCCTTCTGTGGGTTATAGCAGTTTTTCTCCGAAAATATTAGCAGTTACAGACAAATTTGGTAGATACATCAAAAGTGACGACCTTTGAAAAGGGTCAAAATCAAAATTTAAAGTTTTTCATTTAATTTAAGTTCTAAGGGGGCCCTTTATAGCGGAAAGAAAGGCTTTACCGTTTTTTTACCCAAGATAGTTGTGTGCGATATCAAATGAAAGGGCTTGCTTTATAAAGCAGGTCCTTAAAACATATTACTAGCTTTGTAGGGTGCAGAGGGAGAGAAATATTTGTATCCTCAACGTGTTTGGATTGGTGTGAAAAATCTGAAAAAAATCAACAATGAGCTACAAATACCTCAGAAGGTAAAATTCACTTAAATTTATTAAAAACAGTATGACTTGTAAATTTTTCATTTTCCCCAATAAAATCGTTAGGGTACTCTTAAATTCAATGAAATTTAACACGAACGCAGTTCAATGCAAGATTCTTGTATATTTTAGTTTCATGTAAATCGAAATATTTTTACAAATACAATAACCATTTAAAACTTACAGAAACGTTCAACTATATGGGCTCTCTAGTGAAGCAGGCACTGCGATTTCCGCAGATCTTCTCCAAATTTCAGATAATATATGTAATATAAATATTTGCCAAATCCTTTTATGTAATTAATTATTGTAATACTACAATAAAATAACGGTCGTTTGAAGTAGACTAATGATATTGTATGTAGATCTCAATGCAGTTTTTCTTGATTTCGTTCAACATTCGTGCCTGCATATCATATGTTGACTATAAAACACTTTTGGTAGGACCGTTGTTCTCTTTACCATGTATAATGAAATAAGTAAATATAAATGTCCGTACAGGACTGCAGCGATGGTCTTCTGCTTCGACGATAGAGGATGGTAGTATCCGCCGAAATTTGGCCTTGTCTAGGGACGCGTGAATGCGCTGGCAGGCTAGCATTGCGGGGTCGTGCGACGGGTTGTTTTCGTCAGCACAAGGACCCACTACAAAAAATTTCGTATTCATGAATATGCCGATCGACTGGTGTCGAGGCCGAGGCAACCTACTAAGGGTTGAACTTGTTATAGCCAGCAACAAACTGAGCCGGGAGAAAACAGACGGACTTAGGAGCTGACTTCATCGTTACCGACGATATTTATGGCCCACAAATAAGAGTGCGGCATCCAGGCATCACCACTGCGAAACATTCTTGCTCGGATATGGTGTAGTTCCTTTGGGCCGAGTTCAGTTTACTGAACCCAAAGCAATGGGAGCTTCCTCTCCCTCTTCGGTCAGTTACATAAGCATGGCTCCAACTCAATGTTGACTTGCGTCACAATGAATGGAGAAGGGTTTCTGAAAGTCGAGGCTGTGCAAGATTGAAGCAGATGTTGAGGCTTTTTTGAGCTCTTCAAATGCATTTCGACTGAGTTTGGTCCAAATGAACTTCCCTTTCCGAGGCATGCCCAACAGAGGCACTGAAACTGTCGCGTAATTCCAAACGAACCTTCGGTACCAACCGCACACTTCAAGGAAACGTCGTAGCTACTTAACGGTCTTCGGTAAAGGAACTCATCAATCACCCAAGTTTTGTCCGGATCCATTTTGATAGTGCCATGTCCGATGACATGTCCTAGATATTCGTCTCGTTCCTAACAAACTTACTCTTCTACTACCCCCCAACTCTAGCATGCTGTCCGATTCTGCGTACACTAGCTTTTCTACGACCGGTGAGATGCATAGTGTCTCTGCTTTATTGGCTTGCCATCGCCAACATCGATGAAATGTGAGCCTATAGCGGTGCGGCGTGAGTGGTAAGATGGAAAAGTAGCCATGGATGCTTCCAGACGTTGTCGTTGGTTAGGCGTTAATTCGTGCCTGTTGGGTATAAAAGCGAGTTCATTGACAAATCTAGTATTTAAGGGTGAGGCCATGAATAAGTCTGGGGCCAAACCGAATTGCAAGGCGAAATTGACGCCAAGGTACATGTTCGCTTTGGAGTACCGCTGAGGTGGTCGGGTACTTGCTTGTCCGTTTTATGAAGTGGTGCAGTCTGGGCAATCCGGGAAGTAGGTGTCAGGCTTACCGCATCCGTAGCAGAAAACCGTATGCTCTGCCCGACACGCAATAAAACGATATTCGATTTGCTTGCTCCCCACCACGGTTATTGTAAGCTCGTCTGACTCTCTGTCGGTACCCTCCGCATCTGGAGAGTTGGGCTCTTGCATCACTTCAGCAGTTCCGTGCCGCGGATCCATTCTCGCTTATAGGTATGGCCGTTCTCGAAGGTCTTCCCCGACTCCCTCCTGTCGACTGTCGGTCCTTTGAAGCGATTTGATACTCTGAAAATTGGAGTCCGCAACATGGTGGCAAAGTTCTGGCCTAAAATTTCATTTTAGCACCCGCGGCAGGTGTGGCTGCGTCATTGGCTCAGATAACTCGTCATTTAGCCGGAAGATGTAGGCTCGGTACTTATAGAAGGGCTCGTCTGGACGTTGCCATTTGGCATTTATCTTCTCCATACGCAGTACCCCCTTCAACCGTGACTAGTGTTGAGATGTTGGAGTAGCATGTATCTGCCAGTAGGTTTCCAGCGCTGCTCCTCTAAGCAGGATCGGCAAGTAGGCGGCCAGTACCATATGGTCTCCAGCCAACATCTGGTCTATCAGGGACTCCACCCGGCCAATGAAGACCTCATTTTGGTTGAGTTTGGCTCCCCGCTGAAATGGAGATTCCAGCCCTGAAAGATGCTGGGGATCTGCGTCGGCTTCAACCGATACGGTGCATGTGAAGGTCTGCGTTGATCTGAAGAAGCCACTGAAACAATAGTCAGTGGTAGCACTTCGCTCAGCCCGGGCCGGTACACCGGAGCTATGGGATTCGTGGATGAGCTGGGTCTATTTCGCTCGGGCTCGCGTCTTGGATCCAATAGAAAATCCCAAGGGCTTAAATCTGAGTCCCACATCGGAGGCGTTCGTAAAAATGCTGGAAGTGTGTTTTCCTGCTTGCTTTCCAAAGCGGCAATGCATCGAATCCTGTAGAACTGATGCCTCCACGGGTACAGTTTGGCTCCGCTCTTCAGCAGACGGCACTGCTCCGCCTCCTACCGTGGTGTCAAGTTTGTCCGGTAGTGGCGAACATTGGACTCAGTGGTCTTGATATTTAGGTATCACCCCTTGTGCAGCTCGTGGTTCAGCATAACTGCTTGGTAGCACTGCAGACGTTGCTGGTTGACGACAAAGTGGGAACGTCTAGTTGACCAGAAGATGATGGGTCACGCAGGTCTCGTGAAACTGATGGACGCATGGTAGCGTACGCACTGGTGTGCCATCATTTCCGGCCTCCTGGCAAATTACGCAGAGCGACGTCGATCCCGCATCTGAACGTAAACGACGTTTATCAGGCGTGCATTTATTTGAAAACAATAAATCGTGATTGCGCTGGCAGGCTAGCATTGTAATAACGTGGGGCGGATTCTTCTCCCTAGCACAAGGACCAACTGCAAAAAAAAAAAATTTGCATTGAGGGATTTTAAAAGGTCGAATGCCGATCGACTGTTGCCGAGGCCGAGGTAACCTACTAAGTGTTGAACTTCTTATCGCCAGCAATGAACTGGGCCGGGAAAACAGACGGACTTAGGAGCTGACTTCCTCACCACCGACGATATTTATGGCCCACAAATAAGAGTGGGGTATTCAGGTGAAAGTGGTACCCCCTCGCGCCCTTCCAATTAGTTCAAGATCCAAATGTAGATGTGGGCATATATTTTGCATTTGAGTGAGAAACTCATACAAACATAATTTGCATGAATTTTTCCATCAAATAAGAAATATACACGTGTTCAATTTATGTTATAATATTATGTGATGGAATCACATAACACTATACCATAAAAGGGCACGTGTGTGGAAGGCCACTCTACCTGGGCAAGAGCCCCTATAACGCAAAAGGAAAGGGAGGAGCACGCCCGATGGCCAGCTCATTTTAGTGGAGGGGCCGGCCATCGTTGCGGATCCCATACCCGCTCATGTTGGATGAAAAGAAAAACCGGGTGTAGAGGTTAATTCAGCATTCTTTTTTTTATTCCCTAATACTTGTATTCTTTGTGTGTAGATATTAAAGAGACTAGCTTCCCCTTGCTACATATGATTTGGCATCATTCCAATTTAACTTGAACTTTTTTATTGTACTTTTGTGCCCAGGTTGGAGTTACAATTTAAGTGATTACGTTATCATGCTTTATTACAAATTTCATGAAGAGAAAAAAAATATACAAAGACCTGGGCCGTGGTAGTTATAAGAATAAATTTTGCGCTTTTTCCTAACTTAAAAATAAACGCAAAAACCGCCTGCTACTTCGGCAAAATTTCGATTCCTCATTTTCGCTTTCAACTCAATTCAAAAAAATTTTTTTTTCATCTTGCCAAAGCGTGGTTTAAAAGCACTAACATTTGGCGAATTTCTTTTTTTCTTGTTGTTTCTAAATAAATTTTTAGATTGTGCCCAAAACGTCACAAATAGCAATTCAAATTGTGGTTAATTATATAATTATTAATAACGAAATTTATTAAAATTTGTAAGCTGATATATGTATATACAAAAGAAAGTTAATAAAAAGAACAAACAGGTACTCACCTACATCCTCGCCGGGCGCACGCTGATGATGTGGTGATATTACTGAAAATTAATTGCAATGGGGAGCAAAATTTCAATTTACGCTTTTGCACTTTATACAAAGCAGCTTCGTTAATCATGCTACTGAATATGTACGTTCAGTTATTTTTGGATGCTTTATAAATGGTGGTGTGTGGAGAGTCTACTTTCTCTTCCAGTTTATAATTTAATTTATATTTCAATCGAGTAATTCCGTTTGTGTGGTAGTAACTTGATGCTTCTGTTTTGCCGTTTGATTCGGGACAGAACCGTGCGTGCGTCTAGTTTAGGCGTTAAATAGAGAGCAATATTTTATTCTTTTATTGTTTAAATATTTCGATTTATCGCAATCTGGTCAAGTGATACAAGAGCGAGAGAGTTTTTTCCAATTTAAATTTTTATATTCTTTTGTTAAATGCAAAGTTGAAGGCCTTTGGTAGATTTTAAAGACTAAGACTAAAAACAGATTATTCTTGCTTTGTCGACTTCAAAGTATTGACACGATCGACTTGTGAAATTAAGTTGAAAGATGCTGATGATGGTAGACGTTAGAATTAATGTTAACCTTCACCGCATCGAATACAAAGAAAACAAACTTAAATGATGTTTTTGCTCGTGAAGTATTAATTATTTAAAGTTTTCTACGGTCATTCTCTTTATAGTTTACTACAATTATATGTAGTATGTATAAAAATATTCTCGGCAGTATTTTGGGTTATCTAGGTGAAACTCCATAGAGGTGGAAACAAGACAAACTAGCAGAATAACCATACACATCGGAATTAAGTAGGAACGATGTCGGACAAATTCCCACGGCAATTGCAAGCGGAAAACCAGAACAGAATTCCGTGCACAGCGCTGTCTCTTCAACTTTCTCTCGCGAGATCCTGGTCGCAGCTGCGATCAGACAACACACACCAACGGTCGCGACAGGGCCCCAAAACGGTAACTGGGCACTCAACTAGGCCCGCACACAGGTCGAATGCGTTTCCCAATTAGGAAATCCCAAAAGAAATTTGCGAAAACGCACAATTATGTGAGAGCGAGTGGAACTCCAGGTGAAAATCATTTCACTTATTCCCCAGCACAACACAACCCCAACACAAATATTGCGAATCATCGAAACACTTCACGAATGAGTTTTCTTTAAATTTTTCTCGCCGTGAACGATGATAGCAATTTTCATACTTGAATTTTGCAACGCCCGACAGAAACTTTTGAATACAAAATTCTCACAGAAAACTGCAATTTTCGCAAATGTAATGTAGGTACTCTCTGCAGTCTACAGACACATTTCAACGAGCTTCGGGAACTTTATAAAATCATCACGTACAAATTAGATAATGCCTCAATAGGAGCACTTAACAGGCAACAATCGAGTAAATGTGCTTAATAAATGACGGAAATGATATCCATATGCCAAACTTATTGCACGACAGGTTAGATTACGAGCAGACGCGGCTCTATGAGACATTTCACGTGAGAATTCAATGAGATGTTTTTATTAGGTTTCATTCGTATACACTTGTTTGGCCGCCGCGACGTGTCCGCCATGAAAATTGATAACAGACCCCCAATCCGTCCAAATGTCCTCATGATTTAGCTGTCTACCTGCAAATCTCGAACCGCTGCTAGCTCAGCTGAGTAGCCCAATGCAATACATGGATGTGATACACTAAATCAGTGTTCCCATGTCCGCAAATCATAATAAAAGATAAATATTTTAACGAATATCAATGCAAAGAAAAAATGTACGTGTAATAGAATAAAACAAGTTGGGTAGACAGACCTATGCTCATGTCAGAAGGGTTTTGTACTTAACTTACAAAATGCAGTAACCAGCAACGACTAAAATCATGAAACATGTCAAAGACGATTTTATTGGAGAAAATGTGAAATTCGAGGATCATACTATTATTAACAAAGTTGAACGAATTTTGACTTCTGAGGTATTTGTTATAGTTTTACCCATAAATATTTCCTTTGATAATTTTTTCAGATTTTTTAGATCACGGGTGTCCATTCGCGAAGGAGGAAACAAATTTTTCATGTATTTCCCCCCTGTGCCCCCACTGAAGCAGAAACTGTCAGTTTAAGAACTGTTTTGAAAAGCTCTCATAGAGAACTTTCAATTGATACTCATATCGGCTACCGTTCATGAAATTTTTTTTCAGGGGCCACTCTTCTGTACTGTAATCATCGATTTTTCGAATCCTAGAATGGTTACAAAGCCCTTTAGCTAGGTGCTCTCTCCTGCCTCTTCGACTTGTTTCAATTGTATGTACTCATCTTGATGATATCTATCCCTCCTGAAATTTTCATGCAAATTCTAGAAAAGCTGTAGTGTCCAAGTCGGTAAAAAGCGCATATGGCTCCATAGCCATATGTTTCCATAGTAATACAGGGCATATTGTTCCATAGTAATACAGGAAAATTCAAATCGCTATAACTTCGGTAAATACAATTCGATCTTTATGAAACTTTCAGAAAAGATCAATCTTATAAATAATCATCTCCTTGCTAAATTTTATTGAGTTTTAAGGTACCGTTTAGATTTTATTCAAGAAAACAGAAAATCGATAAATCATACTATTACTAACAAAGTTGAGTTAATTACGACTTCGCATGTATTTGTTGTTGTTGTACTCATCAAGGCCTACATTCATGATTTTTTTCAGATTTTTCGGATGGAAGGTGTCCAGTCGCGAAGGGGGGGCACGCGAAAAGTTTGTACATTTCCCCTTCCCCTGCCCCCCTCGGTACTTATAAGGCAATTTTTAAATTTGTTTGGAAAAGATCTCATTGAGACCTTTCCAACGACACCCTACTCGACTACCAATGGTGAAAAAATTTTTTTTAGGGGTCAACTCCCTATATGGGGAGACCCCCCTTAAACGCCTTTGAAAAATTTTTCCACCTTTGAACTTTCAAGAGGTCACCGCTTCTGACCTTTTTACTAAGTTTCATGGCTGTAGCCCCTATAGTTTCGGAGAAAAAGTGCTGTGACATACAGACGGACGGACGGACAGACGGACAGCCGGACACAGGTCGTGATTGCAATAGGGTTTTGTATTTTAGTACAAAACCCTAAAAAACAATACAAATTTATGTTTATAATAAAAAATTAAAATTCTATAATTTACTAAAAAGTTAAATTTGCGTAACTAAATTTTTCAAATCTGAAGTTGGAAGTTCGGAACAGTGTTATGCAACTTTCGGACAGTTGGCTTGTGTAACTGCTCGATTACTACACGTATTCTTGTCCAATAAAATTGAGCCTCGAGCATACTTGACGTTTGTATATAACAAGAAGCCATTGTAACTCAAATCATTACTTGATCAAATTAATCGATCGATGTCGTGTGTTAAAGGCGTATTCGGCAAAGACCAACCCGCTACGAAAATTTGACATCGAAAGGCTCCAAACGGCATCCGTTGCAAAAGATTTCACAAAGACCCTAAACAACAAGCTGGCCCCTATCTGATCAGACACACCGCCGAAAACAAGCAACGCGCTATGAATGGAAGTGAAAGCGGCTATTAAGACCGTGCCAGAGCAGACTATCGGAAATCAAGCTTGGCGCAAGAGAAATGATTGGTTCGATAATGCATGCTAGGATGCCTTAGACAAAAAGAATCAGGTGCACAAGCAATATTTAGGTAGAAAAACCAGAATGAAGAGAGAACAGAATGATAATATCAGAAGAGTAGCGAATAAGATACTTAGAAATACAAAAAGAAAATACTATGATAACCGATTGAGAAGTTTCGATGCAATTCTTGCAAGCAATAACACAAGATAAGCATACAAAGTAGTAAAACGCCTGAAATGTTGTTATCAGCGCAAAATCACGCTTTGCCGTGATGACATCAGCAAGATCATCGCGGATGAAAACAGGATTAAGGAAGAATGGGGATCATATGTTATTTCAAGAGCCTCCTGCATCCTCCCCACAGCTCCAGTACATCGGGGCCTATAGACGTTCCTAGAGAACTTCCCTTTGCCCCAACTAGCCTGGACGAAATTTGTTCCGAGATCAAAGCCCAAAAAAATAATGATGCGCCCGGTATCCATGACATTTCTGTGGAGTTCATTAAATATGGTGGTAGCGGTGTTTAAGAAGCTGTCCATATTTTATGGACACATTTGACAACACGAACAGATGCCGCATGAGTGAAGCCAATCAATTATGCTCCTCCTCCACAGTGACAAGCTACAGGGCGAAAGCTATAGAGACATACCACTACTTTGTACGGTGTACAAAATATTTTCAAAGATCTTACAAAATAAAATAAGTAGCCTTTGACACATGCAAGGTGCATTCCAAAATAAACGAGACTGACCTAAAATATTAATGACAGTAGCGAGTTTATTTATTCAAAATAGTCTCTTCCAGCCTCGATACACTGTTTTGTGCGATCCAAAAACTTTTCCAAAGAGCGTTTCAGGTCATTGACCGGAATATCCTTCAGGATGTTGGTACAAGCCTTTTGGATGCCTTCTACGGATGCAAAGCGTTTTCCTTTCATAGCCAAATGCAATTTTCTAAATAGATAGAAGTCACAAGGAGCCATATCAGGCAAATACGGTGAGTGATTTATAGTTAAAATGCGATTTCTAGTCCAAAAATTAGTCACAAGAGTGGATTTTTAACAAGTCTCGTTCATTTTGGAAAAAAATATGCACAGACCTTTCGTAAGCCCAAATGGTCTTTTAAAATGCAATAAATCGGTATTTTGCTGATATTCAACTCCAATTTCCTGAATTTTAAAGACGATTTTGGCTCAGTTTTGATAAATTCACGCACGATTTCGATGGAGTTTTCGGTGATCACTGATTTTGGACGGCCCGTATGTTCATTGACATTTATGTCGTCATGACTACCGATGAAACGTATAAACCACTCATGAACTCCGGCACGAGATAGACAATCATCGCCATCAACTTTTTCATCAATTCAAATGTTTCGGTAAACGTTTTCCTCTTCTTCTTCTGTTTCTTCTTCGCACCAAAGGCCTTTTTGGGGTTTCGCTTCCTGCAGCAAGTGCCTCCAACTGCCTCGGTCTATTGACCACGTCCTCCAGGTCCAAGCCCCGAGCAGGGATGAACTGTCTTCAACGACCGAGTCAGACCAGCGTTTCCTCAGTTTGCCCACTGGTCCCCGGCCTTCAGTTCTCCCAACGAATACTTTCTTGGGTATGCGTTGTTCGTCTATACGATTCATGTGTCCAGCCCATTGCAGCTTCCACATTCTTACAATCCTTGAGCTCTCCGGATCGTAAAAAATTTCATACAGCTCATGTTCATTCGCCATTGGTACCCGTTAAGCTTCGCTTCGATTATTCACCTCAGAACCCATCGCTCAAAGGCGTTCAATATATTTGCGTATGGTTGGGTTAGGGCCCATGTTTCACACCCATAGCACAACACGGATCTCATCACAGATTTGTATACTTGGAGCTTTGTTTTTCTGTGTATGCAGCTGGTCTTCAAGATCGTCAGTACTGAGTAAAATATTTTATTTGCGAGCTTTATTTTTCGGCGTATTTCGTCTCTTTCATTGCCCGTTTTATTTTGGCACCTAAATACACAGATTCGCTAACATTCTCGATACTGTATTCGCCAAGTGTGATATTTTGTGTATTTGTGGTAGTTTTCCTCGACTGCGTCATAAGCTTTGTTTTATTTTCATTGATTTGTAGCCCTACTAGTTTTGCTTCGCTGTCGAGTTTCAGGAAGAATTCTTTGGCAGTTGTTAATGACCGTGACAGAATATTGATGTCGTCCGCATAGGCTACTACTTTGCTCGACTTGTATAGTAATGTACCTCGCGTATCGGCAGGTAGCTTCCTTATGACGTACTCCAGAGCCAAATTGAATAGCAATGGGGCCAGCCCATCTCCCTGCGTTAGTCCGAGATTTGTGTCAAAGGCATCGGTGAGTTGGTTATTGATGCGGACTTGGGAGGTTATCGACGTCATTGTCATTTTGGGAAGATGGACTAATTTGACTGGAAATATGTCATGAGAAAACTACCTGTCGATAAAGAGGTACATTCCTATATAATTCGAGCCAAGTGGTGTGCTATGTGGACGAAATCAATATTTTTTCACGGTTTTTAACAACCGCCAAGAAAATCAATGAGAATAAAACAAAGCTCATGACGCAGTCAAGAACAAGTTGAAGTAGCAGGGGAGTGCTCCTGCCAGAAGGATATTGAAAAACAATTAGTAAATCAAGCAATATATTCTGCATATCAAAACTTGACTAATATACAGGTTCCATAAATTGAGTTCGAAGTTTATAGTGTCTGGGTCAGTTGCAAACGTGTATCTTCCTAATATGTATTACGTGTTAATGTTGTTGTAATTGTTAAATATTCAATCGGCTATAACTTAGCTGTTTATGGTTCGATTATTGTGAAATTGTCAGAACACATGTAATTGTTTCCAAAAAACTTAAATTGTAGGTTTTGGGAAATTTAAGGCTCCCATTTTGATTGTATAGGTAAAAATGTAAAATTTATAAAATGTACTATTATTAACAAAGTTGATCGAATTTCGACTTTTAAGGAATTCGTTGCCCTTGTGCTCTTAAAGTCTCACCTTTCTGATTTTTTTCAGGTTTTTCGGGTGAAAGGGGAGGCACCAAATTTTCGTACATTTCCCTTTTCTCTGCACCTCCCAAAGCAAAATTTGTCATTTTTAGACCTGTTTTGAAAAGTTCTCATCAAAACCTTTCATTTGTAACCCATATTGCCTACATGCGATGATTTGTTACCCATATTGCCTATATGCGATTTTTTTCGGGGGCCATTCCCCTGTATGGGGAGACCCCCCTTAAACACCTTATCATTTTTTTTGTGATGAAACTTTGAAGAGGGCATCACTCTACACCTACTTACAAAATCTTGTGTTTCTAGCTTATGTAGTTTGCGAGAAAAAGTGGTGTGACATACGGACGGATGGACGGACAGACAGGATGCGATACTAGTAGGGTAGTGTAAAATGATTTTAACAATAATCTAAAAGATATCTCAAATGCCCAAAATATCACGCTTGACGAATATAATATCGCCAAAATAACGAAAATTGTAAATCAAGTACGCACAAAGAAAATATTTTATTCAGTTTTGACGATTTTGACGACCAACTTCGTACATAAGAAAACAAAGCTTCCAGTACACAAATCTGTAAAAAGATCTGTGCTATTCTATGGGCTTTTTCAGACGCAGCGTGAAAAGTGAGCGTTAAACAGGTTATATGGGCAAGAAGAGTGAGAGGCATTGAGGGGGCCTGAAGGTAAAAACACGTTAAAATTTTCAAGGGTGAATGAGCGTAACGCACATACACAAACGCATTTTGTTCATAATTTGGTGGGGGAAATTTTATATAAACGCCGGTAATCACTCCGAATTGAACATTCGGTGGAGAAGGTAGTCGTCATGAAATGATCGCCTTTCTTTAATTTGCGTGCAAAAATGGATGCGTGGACGCGAGGAGCTACGCGTTATTAGGTAAATTTCTCGAGAGAAATTTACCTATTGCGGAGAGTATCATAGCTATATATATATATATATATATATATATATATATATATATATATATATATATATATATATATATATATATATATATATATATATATATATATATATATATATATATATATATATATATATATATATATATATATATATATATATATATATATATATATATATATATATATATATATATATATATATATAAATTGGATGTAACGAAATTTGTGACCACGCTAGAGGTTGCAATTTTGCTCCGGTTTTCACCAAATTTTCAGGAAAGGTGTATTGGTTTAATATCTCGGTTAATTTCGTGAACCAGCTATATCGGCCAGGCAAAAACTGTTCTGACCAAAGTATAGCTCCGATTTGGATGAAATTTGGTACAAAGGTTCACTAATGTATGCGATGAATCTCACAATAAAAACTCCAAAGTCGGTACGGGAGAAACAAAATTTTGTTGTAGTAATAGTGGTCAAAGCTTTCAACAGATTTTCATGAAACTCGGCAGTTAGATAGAAATTATAAGTATCTAAAGTATTGCGTGAAAAAACTGGAGGTCAGGTTACAAAAAACAAAATGGCGGCCAGTTAAAACTCAAAACTTCAAAGGCTTCTAAAAGTCGCAATTTTGATTCGACAAATATGAAACGTGGCATTACTTAGATCTACAGACTTTGATATTTTGGTGATCATGCATGTGCAAATTACAAAATGGCGGCGGTTTAAGTATGCGTTTTTTTTCAGGTTTTTGTAGCGCTCTAGTGGTCACATTTTCCAGCGGGTTTGATGACACTTGAGATTATGGATCTCTGTACTATGTTCTTGTATTATGCAGAAAATTATTAAAATTGAATGAAAAGTAAAAAAGTCCAAAATTTAAAACCCAATATTTTTAAGCTGCCATTTTCACTAAAAATTGAATTATTTTGCCCTGTCTAGAGTGAAACTCCGATTTGAACGAGATTTGGTACATTGATTGATGAGGTCCTAGCACACAAAGCTTTAAAATAGTCCAAAATCAAATGCATGCATTCAAAATGGCGGCCCCAAAGGTCAGGAGGCAAGCGCAATTCGCTATTTTAGTAGCAACTGAAATAATGAAACTATAAAATCTCGACTTGTCTGTCCGTCCGTCCGTCCGTTTGTTCGTGCGTCACAAGTTTTCTCGCAAACCATATGAGCTAGAATGAGGAAATTTTCTACGTAGGTCAAAAGTGGTGCCTCTTGAAATTTGCAGTGTAGGAAAATATTTTAAAGTCTTTAAGGGGGCTCCCGATACAGGGGGGACATAAAAAATTTTTTTATTTCTGTAGCCCTCTAGCAGCCAATTTTCTCAACAGATTCCGATAAAACTTGAAATTATAAGTCATTAAGGCAAGTTAATTTAATTATGCAAATCGGATGGTAAATAAAAAACTCGAAAATGTACAGCTTAATATTTTTAGCAGCCGTTTTCAATAAAAATTCAAAATGACGGCCCCTGGTGGTTCAGAAAAGAATCGAAAATGTATATATTAATGGCAATGCAAGTGCTGATGAAACTTTTATGGAAATCTTTTGAAATTAACTATTTGAGCTATTTAAGCCAAAAAGTTATCACCTTTGTGTGGTAACCACTGTGAAATGTATAAACAGCAAATGTGAGAAGGGCGAAACGAGTATAAATATGTTTATAACAATTTATTACCCGCCGATTTTCAATATGTGATCCGTACGTGTGCAACTCAATTTAATTAGCAAAATATTTGCGCCTCTATGAAGGTTCTCCAAACACAAACGGCGGCAGATCCTTTCTTTTAATAAATACCCATGTAGTCCTACACAAATTCCAGTAAGAAGTCCAGTAGTAGGCAAGCCAAATTCTTTTTCGAAACCTTACGCTACATACGAGAAATTTACCTTTCCGGCTGGTGCTGCCAACGGGGATTTTTTAATGAATTTATAAAAGCGGAGGCCATGTTTAATTTCAGGAAACAACACGACAAATATCACGATTTCAATAAAGTTCAATTGCCTACAGTAGATCCATAGAAAATTAACAGTACGCATAATCTTCATAGATTATATTATAATAAGCAAGTTTACAACACATCAAGAAAAATGTGGGACTTAAAAAAGATATTCAAATTTGCAATATATTTTTCAGAAAGCAGAAATACACGGGGGATTCAAATAAATCCAATAGAAGTTTGAATCGACTAACTTTAACAATCATAAAATACATTTTTCATTCCAGTTTTAAGGGTTTTGTAAAATAATTTTACAAAACCCTTCTAGTTTCGCGACCAGTCTGTCCGTCTGTCCGTCCGTCCGTCCGTGTGTCACAGCAGTTTTTCTCGGAAACTACTTCAGCTAGAAACATCAAATTTTGTGTGTGGGTGTGAAGTGGTGATCTCTTCAAAGTTCAACTCCAAAAAAAATTTTATAAGGTATTTAAGGGGGTCTCCCCATAAACGAGAGTGACTTTGAAGGTAGCCGATATGGATATCAAATGAAAGGTCTTGATGAGAACTTTTCAAAACAGTTCTTAGTTTGGCAAAGTTTGCTTCGAGGGGTACACAGGGAGGGGAAATACACGAAAAATTTGTGTCCCCCCCTCGCGATTGGACGCCTGTGATCCGAAAAATCTGAAAAAAATCAGGAATGTAGGCCTTGGTGAGTACAACAACAACAAATGCGTGAGAAGTCGCAATTCACTCAACTTTGTTAGTAATAGTATGATTTATCGATTTTATGTTTTCTTGAATAAAATCTTAACGCTACCCTCATATTCAATGAAATTCAGTACGTAGATGTCTATTTATAAGATTGATCTATCCTGAAAGTTTTATAAAGATTGAATCGTATTTAGTGATGTTATAGCGGTTTGAATTTTCCTGTATTACTATGGAACAATATGCGCTGCATGTATTATGGCTATGGAACAACATGCACTTTTTACCGACTTAGACACTACAGTTTTGCTAGGATTTGCATGAAAATTTCAGGAATGATAGGTGTCATGTATATCTTTGAGAATCGGTTCAGCTAGTGGTATCAGTAATCGTAAAACAAAATAGTGGCTGTTTTAAATGCGAAGATTTTGACTTATTTTTTCCCAACTTCAACGTTTAAGGTGCATGTTTTGAACACTTGATTTAATTTGATGAATGACTGAAGGTGAGTACCTACAATTAATGCTCATAAGTGATACAAGTCAAGGAGGTGGGAGAGAGCTCCTAGCAAAAGGGTTTTGTAACCATTCTAGGATTCGAAAAATTGGCCATTAATCGATGATAACAGTACAGGAGACTGACCCCTGAAAAAAAATTCATCAAACGTAGCCGGTATGAGTATGAAATAAAAGTTTTCATGGGAGCTTTTCAAAACAGTTGTTAAACTGTCAGTTTTTACTTCAGTGGGGGCACAGGGGGGAAATACATGAAAAATGTGTTTCCTCCGCCGCGGATGGACATCTGAAATAATTATCAAGGGAGATATTTATGAGTATAACAATACCAAAAACCTTAGAAGTCGAAATTCGTTCAACTTTGTTAATAATAGTATGATCTTTGTATTTCATATTTTCTCCAATAAAATCGTCTTTAAAATGTTTCTTGATTTGATTCGATCTGGTGACTGCATTTTGTAAATTGAATACAAAACCCTTCTGACATGAGCGTAGGTCTGTTTACCCAACTTGTTATTACCTCGTGCACAATTCAAGGCTCAAACATCAATTCTCAATCACTTATCTCTCTGTCTTTGCTTTCATGTTGTCCGCACGATGTTTAACGATCAAATGATCCTTTTGACACATACACTCGCAGGACGTGTATCGTATACAAAAATAGCTTGGGTGAACAATGCAACGTGTAAACATAAGGGCGTAAGCGCGAAACCTGTTTGACCATGGGTGATGGTACTCACCCATAGTCAAACAGGTTTCGCGCTTACGCCCGTGTGAAAAAGTCCTGTGGGTGTGAAACATAAACCCTAACTCAAGCATCTGCAAACATATTGCATACCTTTGAGCGACGGGTCATGAGGCGAATAGTTGGAAGGAAAGGAAACGGGGACAATATCAAATTCGATACAACCATGAGCTGTATGAAATTTTTGACGAGCCGGATATCTCAACGATTGTAAAATTGCGGAAGCTGCAATAAGCTGGACACATGAATCGTATGGTCGAGCAATGGATACCCAAGAAGGTATTCGTTGGGAAAATAAAAGGACGGGAAAATGTGGGAAAACCGAAGAAACGCTGGTCTGACTTGATCAACGAAGACAGTTTATCGCTGCTCAGATTTGGAAATTGGAGGATGCAGTCAATGCACTTAGACAGTTGGAGGCACTTGTTACAGAAAGTGAAGGCACGAGAGTGGCTTTAGCGCTACGAGGAAGAAGGAGGCATACAATTAATAACGGGTTGTAAATCTACTCATAAATATTTATCTCCATAATTTTTTCAGATCTTTTTGTTTGAAGAAAGATGAGAACGATTTTACATATGTGTTTTCTCCTCCCACGAATGAATATGATTTTACGACGTTTTGGAAAGATTCGTGAAATATGTATCCATACCTTCAATTGGCAATTTGTGCGTTTATTAACATCATTATGAGGTTTGGTTTTCGATCTGAAATAGAAGGCATAAAGTTGAATTCTATTTCAGAAATTCGATTGCGAGTCGAAAGAAGAATTTATGATATTTAGTTTTAAAAATTATATCATTTAAATGTTGATCGCGACTACGCCGTAAATAGTTTATTGTGAGGGTCCAATTATAGACTACGCGTTCCAGCGTTCCGGTATCTCGTGAATAATACGAGTAATTTTGGCTTCCAAAGCGTCGATTGAAGCTGGTCCCGGAAAACTAGAGATTTCATGTAATCCCAAACAAAAAAATCTAAAAGTTTGATATGACACGATGTAGGCTGCCAATTTATTGGTCCTAAACGTGAAATCAGGTCCTCATCGGTAGGTCGACGAAGGACACCATAAGTTACTCTAGGAGCACGAAGAACATTTCTCACAGAATGCTGATTATCTTAATACAGCTGAACAATTTGGATACGTTGTTGCAGTGTAACACTTTCCATGAATATTTGTCAAACAATGCTGAATGAAAATATTACAGCTTGACACGAATCATGCATGATCTGTCAAAAAAGCCTATTGAAAACCAAACCTCATAATGAATCACCGTTTATGAAGGTGCAGGTCTAAGAATTGCAGAATCTTTTCTAAATTCTTATATTTTCAATGAAAACACTTTATGTAAATTTTTTTAATCATAAAACACATCTTAAATCACGTATTCATAAAATTTATTTTAGATTATATAATTTCCAATAAAACTCACTGGAACATACAGAATGAAAAAAAAATTTCGGTTGTCGTAGTGAATTAATAAAATCACTTTTTGAAATTCTGAATGAAAATATAAGTAATCAAACAAACTGATTTACATTGTCACGAAATAGCTCAAACAATTTACATTAATCAGGTTAGAATCGAGTTATCCAAATAGAAATTAAAGCAATAATTTAGCTAACTTGAAGCAAATACTGATGCGTGCATAGATTCATTATGATGACACCCATTGCCGAATCAAATGGATTGCGACAAGAACAGGACGTTTTCATTATGATACTAAATTCCGTCTGCATGAAGCTCACTCAAGCTGACACGTTTGATGTTGAATAAACGCATTAAGATTCCATGCATATGTTATACACCATTCACCAAGCCATAGTTGTAAGTGCAGTTTGGTCAAGACTTTGTAGTCCTTATATCAACGGATATTGAACAGGAATAGTAAGATTCCATCCATAATGAATGGACTTTGTTGCCGAGAGTTTCATGCTTCATGTTGCCGTAATTACATTACGGACGAGTTCACCTGACAGCAGAGTGTGAATAGTGTTTGTGACACGATGTTGCAAATTACTACTTGAGGCGTTCAAATGCTGAGAATTGTAATTTGTCGATAATGAGATTATCGACGAAATTATGGATCAAAGGATGTCATCATTTACAGTCCTTATTCTACATATCAGCGTGTTAATATCAAATCACCATGAATCAGGCTGAGCACTTAGTAGTCTTCCTAACATTCATGTTTATAGTATCTTCCACGTGTTGCAAGCCATTGAGCGTCATGCGTAAGTGTTGTAGTAAATTACCAATTAACCATGCCCTGAAATTAATTAAAAGAAAAAGAATTATACCTTTGAAGAAGTCTCATTTTAAGCACAGAGCTACAGATGAAGATAAGGGAATTGACACTTTCAAAAAGATAGCTATAACCATGCGAACACTTCTTGATATGACACAGCTGTGGGAATACTATACCACACGGTTGCGAAAAACTAAAAGAGCAACTCCTGTCCAAGCAAAGGCAACAACATTTGGCAAGGATCGCTCCTTCATTGGAAGGGAATATGTTGAAGAGAAGGATGACTCTGCAAAAAGGAAAGGAAAGGGCACCAACAAGCAAGGACACTAATACTATGTTCCATCAATACGAGACAAGTGTTAGGGTAAAATTACCGCCTCTTTCACTATTCCAGATACTACCTCTGACTGGGACTACTTCTGAGCATAGATTTAAAAGAGAGGCGGTTGATACCATGGCTTGCTTACCTCCTGATCACTTGTGAGTTGGAGGTTATTTTGACATTTGAGATTGTAGTTCGACTTCGCCGTTGTCATAAAAAATGTGCAATCCTAAAAATGTCTCTGTTGAAATATGAAACCCACCTCAATGTACTAATAAACTAATGTACCAAAATTGTTTGACACGAGAATAAACTTGCTTAGTTTTTCTTCTTCTACAGTCCGTCGCCACAACCAGACGTGTTTTATTCATCGCTCCTTGTAATAGCCTATTTAAATTCCACTTGCTCCGAACCAGAACAACAGGTTATGGGCCCAGGTTTGCGGAATAAATAGAGTAAGGTGCGGCGTACATTTTAAAAGATAAAATTTCCGTGGCCCAGAAAAAGTGCAATAAACCGACATTTGTTGTCGTCGTAAATTACGAGTTTTTCGGTCATCATTATGGAAAGCGAAAAAGGTGATTTCACGAAAGTGGCGAAGCTGACAGGCTCAGATAATTATTTATCGTCGTGTCGGAACGCCAGGCTTGTTTTGGAGTGGCACGATCTCGATGGATTCCTGGAAGAAAACGCGACGGACAGTAAATTAACGGCACCCGCTGCAACGGCGGCGGTGGATGTTGCAGTGGCCGCATTGGCGGCTGATTTGGACAATGCCACACTGCAAGCAGCGGTTAAAAGTGCGCGATATGCAGAAAATGCGGCAATCATTCGTGATGCGATTTCAGTGAGTGACCGTGTGAGGAAATCCAAAAAAGCTAAAGCAAGATTAATGATGCTAATAGATCCAAAACTACACGATGAAATTGGTGAACATAATACGGCAGCGGATCTGTGGAAAAAGTGTTCGGAATTGTACCGTAATAACAATTGGCTTAACAAAGCAAAGGTTCTCGGGGACTTCACATCGTTGCGGTTATCAAACTTTGACTCAATGGAGACATTTCTGCGCAAACATACAGCCGCGATGTGCCGTTTACAAGAAGCCGGTTTTGTGATCGATGACGAAATAATGTGCGGGCTTATAATTTATGGTCTAACGCCTGAATATGAAGCATTCATCGGACTTGATGGTAGCAATGTCCTCACAAGTGACGGTTCAAGTGGACATCGATTAACATCAGCAACGCTAAAGAGAAGTCTGTTGGAGCATGCGAATTCGAAAGGCGTGTTGAACAGCGAAGGGAATGCAACAGGCGCATTTAAAGCTGCATCCAAACCAGCTACGAGTGAGTCGAAAAGCAAGAAGAAGAAGAAGGGAAGCGGCTCGATCAAGTGCTTCACATGTGGTTAAGAAAGGGCACAAGAGCCTCCAGTGCAAAACCAACACACAAAATGATGAAGGCAAAGGCGGAACCGCCAAACCAGCCTTCTATGCTATGACGGCAACTGGTTCAACGGACGCGTGGTTCATTGACTCGGGTGCGAGTTCTCATCTCACATCGGACAAGAAGATGTTCAAGCAATTCACCAGTAGCAATGAATTCGCTGACATAACAACGGCTGACAACACCCGCTTGAAAGTTGTTGGCACCGGTTCCATCGAGCTAAATGTTGGGGAGCACATAATTCCAGTGAATAACGTATTGCTAGTCCCTGGAATAGCGGCAAATTTGTTGTCAGTATCGAGCATTGTGAAAGCTGGGAACAGTGTGCATTTCGACAGCAGTGGTTGTGTCATGCGAAGCGTTGCGGGTGATGTGTTACTGAATACACCATCCAAAAATGGTACATACAAGATCACGAATTCGTCGAAGGCTAGTGGGCTGTTAGCAGGGAAAGACGAAGACAATCTGATGACGTGGCATTGGAGATTGGGTCATTTGTCGCATGGTGAGCTGATCAAACTGAGTGGAATTGTGAATGGAATCAAAGTTGACGGCGATAAACAAGCGTTGGCGAAATGTATTCCGTGTTCGCAAGGCAAACAAAGCCGACGTCCATTCAAGAAAGAAGGTGCCAAAATCAAGACAAGTCAAATACTGGAATTAGTTCACAGCGACGTTTGCGGCCCAATGGATACGCCTTCAGTTGGGGGCGCAAAATACTTCGTAACATTTATCGATGATTTTTCGCGAAAGGTCTTCGTGTATTTTGCCAAACAGAAGAGTCAGATCGGGAGGATTTTCGTTGAGTTCAAGATGCTTGTGGAGAGGCAAACCGGACTACAAATTAAAATGTTCCGTTCCGATAATGGCAGAGAGTATCTCGGCGAGTTCGAAACCGAATGCAAGCGCAGTGGAATCGTGCATCAGACCAGTTGTGTGTACACACCACAACAAAACGGCGTGGCCGAGCGTATGAACAGAACGCTCATAGAACGTGCAAGGTGCATGCTGTTCGATGCGGGCTTGGAGAAGCCGCTTTGGGCTGAAGCGGTTAATATGGCTGCGTACATTACAAATCGTTCACCGAATCGCACGCTCGGGAACAAGGTCCCGGAGCAATTCTGGAGAGAAGGAGCCATCGATCTTTCGTTGATGCAATTATTCGGATCGCTGGTGATGGTGCATGTCACAAAGGAGAAGCGGCAAAAGTTGGATGCGAAATCGAAAAGGATGTTTTTCGTTGGATACACCGATACGCAAAAGGGTTTGCGTTGTTTTGATCCTGAGACTCGAATAGTTCATACGAGTCGGGATGTCGTCTTCAAAAGTGCACCAGAACTGAAGGTAAATGATGACGTTCAAATTAATCTTCTCGATGATTTCATTCTAGGGGAAGTCGAAGAGCAAAAGTCGACCGGAGGGCTTCAAAATCATGAAGTCGAGTCTCCCATGACAGAGTCAGCTGTCGATGGTGCATCAATAATTCGCTCACCAACTTCCCGGAATGAGTCTATTGTGGGCGATGGCGATGAATCAACAACGAATGTCAAAAGTGATTTGTCCTACGGGTTCGACGAAACATTAGCTGAATCGCAGTCTGAATATGGGTCGGACGAGGACTATGTCCAACCCAGTACACTACAAGTTCCAGTTGGGGATGTAAGGCGTTCAACGCGTCCCCCAAAATCAAGGAATGTGGAGGCGAATTTCGTTTTTGTAGCGGAGATCGATGAGCCCGAATCATATCATGAAGCTGTCAAAGGCAACAGGAGTCAACATTGGGAGAAGATGATGGCGGAAGAATTGGCGTCACACGAAGAGAACCGAACATGGACTTTGGTTGAGCTACCAGTCAACCGAAAAACAATCAAGATCAAATGGGTCTTCAAGTTGAAGCGTAATCAAGCTGGTGAAGTTGTTCGCCATAAAGCGAGGTTGGTGGCAAAGGGTTGCTCCCAAAAGGCCGGCATAGATTATGAGGAAACTTTCTCGCCCGTTGTACGCTATGGGTCAATTCGCTATCTGCTGGCCATGGCCGCTCAAGAGGGTTACAATATTGACCAAATGGATGCGGTGACCGCATTCCTTCAAGGGGATCTCGACGAGGAGATCTTCACCGACCAACCCGAGGGATTCAATGACGGGACCGGACGGGTCTGCAGGTTGAATCGTGCGATGTATGGCTTGAAGCAAGCGGGCCGTCAATGGAACCTAAAGTTAGATGCAGCTCTCATGGGGATTGGGCTAACCAAATCAAAGCTTGATCCGTGTATCTACCTCTTGCCATCGCTGGAAGTGATTCTGGCAGTGTATGTGGATGATGTTGTGATTATTTGGAAGCAACGCGACAAGATGGAGGCACTGAAGAAGGCTCTTAGTACCGAGTTTAAGATGAAAGACCTTGGTAGAGCGAACAGTATAATTGGCATTTCCATCGAGTACGTCAAGAATGGAATCGCTATACATCAGCGTCATTATATCGAAACCATTCTCGAGCGTTTTGGAATGAGTGACTGCAAGCCAGCGGTTACTCCAAGTGATCTAAGTCAAAGATTGTCAACAGATATGAAGAAGGAGGATGAATCAACGGATAACATTCCATATCAACAAGCGGTCGGTTCGTTGTTATATTTGGTTCAAGGAACGAGACTAGACATTGCATTTGCTGTCAACTACGTGAGCAGATTCAACTCATGCTATGGGCGGATTCATTGGACCGCCGTGAAGTGCATAATGCGGTACTTGAAGGGTACTTTGCATTATCGTATTGTGTATCGTGCGGGTAACCAACCACTTCATGGTTACTCAGATGCTGATTGGGGTGTCGACATCGATAAGCGACGTTCCTGCTCTGGCTACGTGTTTATGTTGGCTGGAGGAGCAATCTCATGGACCAGTAAGCTTCAGAATACCGTGGCTCTTTCAACAGCTGAATCTGAGTATATGGCCTTATCGTTTGCTACTTGTGAGGCCATATGGTTGCAAATGTTTCGCAATGAATTCAAGAGAACGGAAGATCCTGTGGTGATCAGATGTGACAACATGAGTGCAATAACGATTGCCGAGGTCGATGCGTTCCGAAAGCGTAGCAAACACATCGATGTTAGATTCCATCACGTCCGTGAGAAGGTGAAGGCTGGAATCATCTATGTAAAATACGTACCATCAAAGAACAACATTGCAGATTGTTTGACGAAGGCCGTCGTCGGACCGATTTTGAACGTAGGTGTTCATGGAATGGGCATCCAGACAAAACAAGAGATGAAATGATGAAGAATGAACTATTGTAAAATCAATGTTGATTATCGTTTGAAGTAATTTGTCAATTTGATCATTTGAGATAACGTAGAATGGAGTTGATTACTTGAATTAACGTAGAATCAGTTTGCATTTATTTTTATCCATTGAATCAAACTGTCTTTGTCCGAATGAGTTGGGGTGTTGAAATATGAAACCCACCTCAATGTACTAATAAACTAATGTACCAAAATTGTTTGACACGAGAATAAACTTGCTTAGTTTTTCTTCTTCTACAGTCCGTCGCCACAACCAGACGTGTTTTATTCATCGCTCCTTGTAATAGCCTATTTAAATTCCACTTACTCCGAACCAGAACAACAGTCTCTTTTATGACAAGTGCCTTTGCGATCCCATTACCATCTGTTTCGATCATATAATAGCGGTTAAGTTCACACATTTGATCAATTTTCGAAATATCTTAAGTTGTTTCGAATATGATAGAGAGAATGGTGCGGCATTTATTTCATTTTTGAGTGCAATTTTCTACTTATAAAACCAGGACAGAAATTAGCTCATTTTGTATTTTTGGACTTACCTAAGTATTTTATCTGGCCCTTTGGTTTACTTAACAATTCTTGTACAATCAGGTCGTATTTTCCTAATAACTCAACAATACTTAAAAAGTTTCCTTTGGAGCTTCGATCACTGCTATCTGCGTTTTCTCTGTGGACACGAAAGGCTAAATTACATGTTGAAAGTGTCAGAGTAACATCAAGGAGTCTAGAAAGTACTTGGCGATAAAAAGATTTTTCTTTTTTGATCAAGGGCTCTTGCTCTTCGTCGAATGTTCCATGTAGCCATAACATAAGACAAGAATCAAGATGAATTTACGATGTCTGGCGTCTTTCTGTGGCATCTACAAAATGTTTCCAGTCATCATAGCCGTCAATCCAAACATTTCGTATTTTTTTAGATGCCCAATTTGCGAACAACCAACACAGTTCACAACACGTCCTTTGAAGTATTAAAGAATAGGATAGCCATGTACGTTCAAGTTTTACACCAGACTTGGAAACAATACAGTAATTTTTTTCTAGAAAAGATCTATTGTCAATATCTTTTAAGAAAGGGCCCTTAGGTTTACAATGTCCGTTTTCAATCACGAATCTTTTCACTTGATCCGTTAGCTCTTTAAAAGTATCCTTATCAGTAACATATGGCGAAGATACAATATTGTTCACGCTAAAATATAATTCTCTTTGATTTTTGCAAGTACCTTGTTGTGGCTGTTCTGGATCTGGATAGACAATTGGTGTTGGGTGCTGCATCTGGTAATTCTAGTATACTTTTAGTAAGGTCCTATTCTTCACTTTTGGAGCACTGTTCACTCGAGTTTTAATTATTAAAGTCATCATTATTCAAGTAGTGACTAGTTTTAGGTAGCTTTTTATTTTTTTCTTCAGTCTCCCTTTTTTCTTTCGTTTTTCACTCCCACTTAAATATTTTCTGGAACTAGATAGTTTAATATCTAACTTGCACAATCAACTTTACTTTGCTATCATTTGCAGATTCAATAAAACAACAAATACCAAAAATCAAAGATACAAATGACCAATTGTCAAAACAATCACACAAAGAATACGCAACCTGTAGAGCCCTCATAAAAAAACAGCAAATCTGGGACTCCTCTAACATAGTGTTGCTAGCTCACCCCAGCGGTAGCGGCATGAAAAAAATACTTTCTTGGTTAACAAAATGAGGGAGTTCCCCGATCGTCAATGCTCACCCGCGCTGCCAACGTAGCGCGACAAAAAATTAGAAACCAATGAATACGTTCTAAAATTGGTTAACATCTTTTTCCGTTGTCCCATTTTAATGGATTCTAAGAAGAACTTAAAAAAAAACTATATATGTATATACTTTTCAAGTAAAATAAAATACTCAGGTACAATGTTGTTCCGTCTCCGTCTATTTTTCAACAATTCCTAATCCCTGGGAATTTTCCAGTCTAGTCTGCAATATTCTATTCCATATTATAACAAAAAATCCCCGTTGGCAGCACCAGCCGGAAAGGTAAATTTCTCGTATGTAGCGTAAAGTTTCGAAAAAGAATTTGGCTTGCACTACTAAACTTCTTTCTGCAATTTTTGTAGTACCACATGGGTATTTATTAACATAAAAAAAATCTGGTCACGTTCGTTTTTAGAGACCTTTTATCGAGGCGCAAATATTTTGCTAATTAAATTGAGTTGCACGCGTATGGATTACATATTGAAAATCGGCGGATCATAAATTGTTGTAAACATATAAATACCGGTTTCGCCCTTCTCGCATTTGCTGTTTACACAGTTCACAGTGGTAACCACACAAAGGTTTAAATAGCTCGAATAGTTAATTTCAAAAGATTTCCATAAAAGTTTAATCAGCACTTGCGTTGCACTTAATATATACATTTTCAATTTTTTTCTGAACTGTGAGGGCCGTCATTTCGATTTTTATTGAAATCGGCTGCTAAAAATATTAAGCTGTAAATTTTCGACTGTATTATTTGTAATTCGATTTGCATAATTAAATTAAATTAACTTGCCTTAATAACTTATAATTTCAAGTTTCAACGGAATCTGTTGAGAATCTTGGCTGCTAGAGGGCTACAGAAATAAAAAAAATTGTATGCCACCCTCTTGTATGGGCCTTGTATGGGGAGACCCGCCTGTATGGGGAGACCCCCCTTAAATCCCTAAAAATATTTTCTTGCAATGCAAATTTCAAGAGGCACCACTTTTGACCTACGTAGAAAATTGCCTCATTCTAGCTCATGTGGTTTGCGAGAAAACTTGTTATGACGCACGAAAAAACGGGCGGACGAACGGACAGACAGACAAGTCACGATTCTATAATTTTTTAGGGTATTGTTAAAAATATTTAACAATATCTTAAAAATGATCTGGTTTATAAGTTCTTTCAAGTAAAGTCATTTAAAGCGTTTCCATGAAAAATATTCATTATTTCAGTTGGTACTAAAATAGCGAATTGCGCTTGCCTTCACACCTTTGGGGGCCACCATTTTGAGTGCATGCATTTGATTTTTGATTATTTTAAATCTGTGTGTGCTAGGACCTCATTAATCAATGTACTATCTCGTTCAAATAGGAGTTTCACTCTAGACAGGGCAAAATAATTCAATGTTTAAAGAAAATGGCAGCTAAAAATATTAGGCTTTAAATTTTCGACTTTTTTATTTTTCATTCAATTTTAATAATTTCCTGCAAAATACAAGAACATAGTACAGAGATTCATAATCTCAAGTTTCATCAAAATCCGTTGGAAAATGTGACCGCTAGAGGGCCACAAAAACATGAAAAAAACGCATATTTAAACGGCCGCCATTTTGAAATTTGCAAATGCATGATCACCACAATATCACAAACTGTAGGTCCAAGTAATGTCTATCTTGAAACCAAGCTTCATATATGTCGGATCAAAATTGCGACTTTTAAAAGCCTTTGAAATTTTGACCTTCAACTGGCCGCCATTTTGTTTTTTGGAACTTGACCTCCAGTTTTTTTACGTAATTCTTTAGATACTTATAATTTCTATCAAATTACCGAATTTCATGAAAATCTGTTGAAAGCTTTGACCACTATTGCAACAACAAAATTTTGCACGTTTTTTGATCTTTGAGCGGCCGCCATTTTGTTTCTGCCGTACCGACTTTGGATTCTTTATTGTGAGATTCATCACATACATCAATGAGCCCTTGTACCAAATTTCATCCAAATCGGAGCTATACTTTGGTCAGAACAGAAATCACGATTTTTCGTCTAAAATGGCCGCCATTTTGTTTTTGCATGGCCGATATAGCTGGTTCACAAATTTAACTGAGATAATTACCCAATACACCTTTCCTGAAAATTTGGTAAAAATCGAAGTAAAATTGCAACCTCTAGCGTGGTCACAAATTTCGTTATATCCCATATATATATATATATATATATATATATATATATATATATATATATATATATATATATATATATATATATATATATATATATATGATGCTCTCCGCAATAGGTAAATTTCTCTCGAGAAATTTACCTAAAAACACTTACAAAAGGATCATAGCATTCGTTATTAAGTATTTTGTATTTTTAAAATTAGCGGTTTTTCCCGCAATAAAAATTTGGGTCCTCCGATAATGAATTGTCCTCGACGACGTATCTTTTTTACCTGGTTACTCTCTGCAAAAAGAGGGGGAAAAATGAGGAAAAGAAAATCTGTACTTTGCAACATCCTTTCCTTTTTTGTTAACCAATCATAGTCCTAATAGGTTTCCTAGTTTGTATAAAAAATATTCCTAAATCTCGCGGTAAACTAATCATTAGTACGAAACACTGGTCCGTGAGACGGATCTCTCGCCGGTTTTTATCGTTACTCGTGGTTGTGCATCGTCGAGTGACGTTTCACCTTGACATCGTCGCTTTGGACGACGTCACCGAAGCATTAACTGTGCCATCTAGAACCATCCAGTTGAGTATCCACCATTGGTAGAGTCAGCATCACCAGGACTTCTCAATCTCCAGTATCCAACATCATCGTCCACTGTCAGTACTTCGAACGCCAGGCCATCAACTACTATCGAAGTGGTAAGTTTTGTTTTTGAACTACCAATTATCCTTACTTTTTTCACTTATCCCCTTTGTTAAGTGTTTGAATTGCTCGGATTTTAATTGCGTATAATTAAAATGACAAACGGCGCGGATGGTCAAACGCCCACTCCGAGCCAACTTAAGACTTTACAAACAAAAAGAAAAAATATAAAACGCGCATTAACCTCATTCGAGACTTTTTTGTCGAAATACGAGGATTCTGTAGAACGCGCTCTTCTAGAAAAACGGTTCCACGAAAATGAATTAAATCGCAAAAAGTTCGAAGCAGTGCAACTAGAATTAGAAGTACTTGGTGAAATAGATGATTCAGGAAAACAACGAGTAGAATTCGAAACAAGATATTTTGAAACTTATAGTAAGGCTTTGAGCTTTTTAAGCCCTCAATCGATTTTGTAACAATCGACATCAACTACCATCCTTTCAAATCCGCAAGCTGTCATTAGCCCAACAAGCAATATTCATCCTCACATGTCGAATCATCCTAAAGCTTCATTGCGGACCTTTAACGGAGCCTATGAATCATGCCACGAATATCATGACCTCTTCAAATATTTTATACATATAGACGAGCGTATTGCTAAAATACAAAAACTAGTATACTTGAAAGGTTAAGCTGCCAATGCAATTGCCTCTATTCCGGTATCAGCTGAAAATTACGAAGCAGCTTGGAAAACCTTGAATGAACGCTATACTGACAAAAAACTTCTTCCACAAAAGCATGCTAAAGCTTTATTAAATATCCCTAAAATAAGCAAAAACTTTTCTCTTCGATCATTGTTAGATAATAAATAAATTTCATTTCAGCGCATTAAAAACTCTAAGCGATCCTAGTGACTCATGGGATACCCTCATTATCGCTATAATAATGGATAAATTTAGTAATTTCCTTCTAGAAAAATGGTCAGAAGCCACTCGCGATTGCGCACAGCCAACATTGCCCCAAATGATTTCATTTTTATTGCAGCGTATCGAGCTTGATGATACGCGCAATAATCAATATTTATCGAAAGATACTCCTTTGACAGGTAAAAAATCTTTGCAGCTTCGTACAAACCCACGGTTAAAGCAATCTTTTGCCACCACTAACGCTAAAATAAATTGTTCATTTTGTGAAGGTGAACATAGTATAAATTCGTGTAAAAAATTCGTTAATCTTTCACCGAAGGCACGTTACGACGCTGCAAAAAAGGCTAGCCTATGCATAAATTATCCTAGAAAAGATCATCGCGTAAGCCAATGCCCATCTACTAATTGTCGCACATGTCAACAAAAACATCATACTTTACAGCATTTCGAAAAGAAAGAAATTTCTTCCCCCTAAATCGTCCATAGCAAGTGATGAGCCTCATGTTACACCTGAACAATTTTCGCCTGTTGTAAATTTGCATGCTTCTGTTTCTTCTGAAGCAATAGTAGCTACTGCTTTTGTTGATATCGCCAGTCCTCAAGGGAAAAGAAAATGTTGTCATGTATTGTTAGACCCTGGTTCGCAAGCCCACTTCATTACTGAAGAAATTGTAACTTTTCTCGACTTCAAACGAAAACCTGTTAGTATAACGATCACAGGATTAGACAGAATCGCCGTTGATGTTCAACATACAGTTTCAGCAATTCTCGAGTCGATGCACAGCAAATATCGAAAATCCACTCAATTTTTAGTAGTAGCTCGTATAACAAACTCATTACCATCAGCACCAATGAATCGTGCAATCTTCGACATTGCAAACAATATTTTACTTGCCGACCTCGACTTTCATACTCCGTCAACCATAAATACTCTAATAGGCGTTAAATTATTCTATCAGCTATTGTAAAAAGGCAAAATCATGCTTAAAAATCATCCGAACGTTGTACTCCAAAAAATTCTACTTGGTTGGATAATCGCCGGAGAGCTTAGTAGTTTTCAATAGAAAAATAAAACATTCCAATATCGTTTGTCAATTAACACACCCGCATTAGACGCTGATCTCGCACGATTTTGGGAAATAGAAGAAATTCCAACTCCTAAGGCTATCTCTCCAGAAGAAAAGGCCTGTGAAGATCATTTTAATCATCACACCACTCGAGCGCAGGAAGGTCGTTATATGGTTAGATTAACGTTTGATGAAAAAAAGAATTGAATCGGTGAATCGCGTACGATAGCATTGAGGCGTGTTCATGCATTAGAAAATAGACTCGAGAAAGAACCTCAATTAAAAAATGAATACACTGAATTTTTGTTAGAATATAAAGACTTAAAACACATGTCGATTAGTAACCAGAGTAGCAATGGTAATTCTTGTTTCTACCTGCCTCACCACGCCGTAATTAAGAAAGATAGTATTACAACCAAGACCAGAGTAGTTTTCGACGCATCGTGTAAATCCTCTACTGGTATATCAGTAAACGATTCGCTTATGGTCGGTCCTAAGTTTCAAGATGATCTCTTTGCTATTCTCACTCGTTTTTGAACTCATGCCGTCGTTCTCACTACCAACATTGAGAAAATGTATCGGCAAATTTTAATTCACCCAGATGATGCCAAATACCAAAAAATTATATTTCGTGACAACCCCAATAGTCCTATTCTCGAATATAATCTTAACACTGTCACTTATGGCACTTCTCCTACCTCCTTCCTCGCAATACGGGGACTCCAACAGTTAGCTACAGATGAAGGTGCTGCCTTCCCACATGCCGCTACAGTAGTCAAGCGAGATTTTTACGTAGACGACTTATTAACTGGTGTTGACACACGGGAGGCCACGGAGAATCTACGTGACGAATTATTGAGCCTTTTGCAAAAACGTGGATTTTCGCCTCGAAAGTGGGCCTCTAATGACTCCACATTAGTTACTGACTATCACAAAAATCCAAATAATACGCACGTCTCTTGGCCTCAGTTTTACAATCAAAACTTTAGGAATTAACTAGAATTTTCGTACGGACACGATTTTCTATCACGTAAGCTTAGAAAATTCTTCTAAAAAGGTCACGAAGCGCGCAATATTGTCACAAGTAGCGAAACTTTTTGATCCTTTGGGGTTACTGGGACCTGTTATAGTCAAGGCCAAAATAATGATGCAATTACTGTGGAATGCTGGTGTAACTTGGGATGAATCAATTCCATCAGACATACACACTGCATGGCAAACATACAAAAATCAGCTTCCCCTATTAAATAGTGTACAATTTGACAGATTAATGCTTGCCCCGAATTTTATAGAAGAACAACTGCACGGATTTTGTGATGCAAGTGAAAAGGCGTACGGTGTTTGCTTTTATCTCCACTCTGTTGACAAATACGACAAAATTCACTTAAATTTAATTTGTTCCAAATCGCGAGTAGCTCCAGTTGTTTCATTAACGTTACCTCGTCTAGAATTGAGTTCCGCAGTTCTCTTATCGCGCCTTTATAAGACCAATAAAGAATCTCTTACAATAAAATTCAACACAGTTTATCCATGGTCGGATTCAACAATAACTTTACATTGGATTAAAATGCAGCCTCAATTGTTGAAAACCTTTGTTTCAAATCGCGTCGTGGAAATTCAAATACTTACACAATCATGTGATTGGCAACATATGCCGTCATTGGATAATCCAGCGTGTTTTGTTTCTCGCGGTCAGCACCCCGCCGAGTTTCTCCAAGAAAATATTTGGAAAACTGGTCCTTCTTGGCTAATCAAAAACAAAACTCATTATCCCAAACAAAAAATTTCGCCTATCGGTACACCGATAAGCGAAATCCCAAGGTCGGAACCATGTTTTAAACTTCTTGTCAACAACAACAGCCTGCTATCTCGATAAAGCAATTTAGCTAAGTTACAGCGCATAATCGCATATTTATTAAGTTTCACCCACAATTCAAAAAACAAAAAGAAGAAAAGGATTGGTCCATTAGAACCAACTGAAATGAATGCATCGTTGGCCAGCATAATAAAGTGCATGCAGGTGACTGCATTTTCCAAAGTAATTGAAGCATTGCAGAGAGGGAACGCACTTGACTCCACTAGTCGTCTCATTCCCCTTACTCCTAATTTAGATAAAGATGAAATTTTGCCCGTCAGCGGCAGACTCTTACAAGCTAAAATACCTATAGAGCAAAGGCATCCAATTTTGTTACCTGCTGATCATCATATCACCCGCACAATAATCCGAGAAGAACACATAAGATTGAAAAACGTCGGTGCACAAAACACCTTGTATTCTGTTAGAGAAAACTTTTGGCCCTTAAATAGTCAAAACATTACCAGAAAAATAATACACGCATGCGTTCCTTGTTTTCGCACTAAGCCCCGCTTCCTCACTCATACGATGGGTAACTTGCCAAAGGATCGAGTAAATTACTCCCGCCCTTTCCTCAATGTTGTTGTCGATTATTGCGATTTTATTAAAGAAAAGCGCTTACGCAACCGATATAAAATCAAGGCATACGTGGTAGTATTTATTTGTATGTACAGTAAAGCAGTACATCTAGAACTAGTTGGAGACCTTACGACCGTTTCATTCATTGCTAGCTTGAAACTTTTATCTGCTGGAAGAGGAAAGGCCCAAAATATATATTCTGATAATGCTACAACATTCGTCAGCGCCGATCGCGAATTGAACGAATTAGTTAAAACAATCGAATTACGGGAGCATAATGGGTTAACACGGGTGAATAATCAAAAAATTTCGTGGCATTCCATACCACCTAGAGCTCCACATTTTGGTGGCATCTGGGAAGCCGCCGTAAAATCGTTTAAGAAACATTTCTTGGTTACCACAGGAAAAACGCTATTAACTTTCGAGCAACTTGAAACATATGTAATAGAAATAGAGGCTAGTTTTAGAGTCGTAAATGGTTAGAATAAAAAAAAAGAATAATTCCACCAACACAAATAACAACACACACTTTTTACACTTTTGACAAACTTTTATTTAACGATTCGCACGCTTAGAGTACCGGTTACTGACTGGGGGCGACGCCATGGATACGGTTTCCCTAAATACTCTAATTTTGTTGACGCTATGTCTGGATTAGTCATGTGTCGTTTTAGAAATGATCTCGTTGCATTTTCTATAATTAGGTAAATGCAACGTCTGCAAAAGTTCTTCAATACTTTTATGAGAATTGTTTGCTACCGTATACATGACTTCTCCCCCCTTTACATTAAAATTCTCCTGAATTTTATAAATATTTTCGTTAACATGATTTAGAGATTTTACCAAGTTTTTATTTTTCTTAAAAATAGTAAGTATCCAAATTGTTAAATTTAAAATGATAATCGGGATAATGCCTATGGTAATGTAATTTATATTAGAGTGTAATTTCAATTGATTTATGAGTTTCAGGTTTTCAACATTTTTCAAAATAATATCATCGAAGCTTAATTTTTCGGTAAAATTATAAGATTCATTATCGATATAAAAGTATCTATCTACAAATTCTTGATTATTATTACTAAATGTATAATTTGAAATTTTTATTGTTCAATTATTTATATTTATAAGATAATTTCCATTAACCTTGATTTCTCTATCATCGCAAAGGTTTACAACATCTTGATTTATCATGTTTTTGCATATTATTGTAGCATCATTTTTTTTCTAATTACATTTTCTTTGCTTTTGACCAGTTTTCAATTATTTTGGGAAATACAGTTGTTTAATGGTCTTAGTTCATTTTCAAATAAAATTTCTTCGTTATACATATATTTTGTGAAGTTTGATTCAACAATGTACTTGTCTTCGAGGTAGATTTTAAGATTATTTTCATTAGGCATTGCCACTATAACTTTAAAATCGATTAATTTATATGTGTCGGGAATTTTGATAGCAAGAATAATTGTGTCATTGTTATGTTTCAGTTGTCCAGTTCGAACATTCTTTAGTTTGTAAAAGTCAAGGTTCATCATCCTGATTTCTGTTGCTGTCAATAGACTTGGATGCACGATTCCGTGTCTGATTAGTCCTATATTGTCAATAAGTTGGTGCAATTTTTCCTTCAACAACTCTATTTTGAGAATCTGATCGAGTTTTAATTGGTGTTTAATAATTTTCTTTTCATTTTCAGTAGTTTCTTGATATGTTTTAATTGTTCTATTCCTATCTGATTCAATGATTTGCTTTACATTCTTAATAGAGTAGTTTAAAAAGGAATTTATTTCAATTTGTCTGTTTAAGTTATTTAATTCTTCGTCTTGTTTCTTTTCAATCGTGTTCAAAGTATTTAAAATTGTTTGTCGGTCATCATCGCTCATTGTGCCAAAAAGGAATTTTTCTGCGGTCCCAACGAGATTGATAAGTCCTCTTCTTTGCCTAAATCTGGGATCAATAGCAGATAATTTTGCGTGAATGTTCTCTAATTCATTTTGGATAAATGGATCGTTGATAATTCCTAATTTGTGAATGTTTTCTTCAATAGCGTGTATCGTACTTTTGATTTCATTAATACTGATTATATGAAGGATGGTTTTAGTAGTTGTTATGATTCCCGTTTGTCCAAGGTTAATAGTTGTGTATCCATTTTTGGATACTATTGGATTCAATGTAAGAATCCCTGTTGTTGATTGGATAAGTACGGTTAAGATGAGAAATATTGGCATGAGGGGCTGAAAAATGTATAGGTTTAGAAGACAATACGTTAGAAAAGCTGAGCTTGAGCTATTTCAATAACCATTTTTTGTCTAAGATAAGGCATATTTGATTGTGTGAAATCAATTTTTTTGTTTTTGCTAATATATCGAGCAAATATACAACTGAATACTCCACAATCACTTACGTTCGCTTGAAGCGGAATATTGCTGGCATTGTAAATTCTGTTGTATCTAAAGTCTGTTTTAATTTATCTAACAATTCTTGTGCCAAATAATCTTCTAATTTAGTTAGTACTATTGGGTTTTGATTTCCTAAAGAATCGTAGTATTTTATAGATTTTTGTTTAATGTTGATTATTGCCATACACCAACGGTTATTATTAACGTGTATTGGAACTAATATTATATCGTCTGAAAATAAATTGACTTTTCTGGTCCATCTGCGCACTGAGTTATATCCAGCCTCTAATAATCGTGAAAAGAAGAAAGTATTCATAGCATAAACTTTTAACGGGTTTTTGCCATCTTGTTGCACACTTTGCTCTGTTATTTAATTTAGATAAAAGTTAATGATATTATCGTTAGGCAATTTAATCCGTTTAATGTCTGAATATCACTTCTTGTGATATTAATATTATATTTTGAAACTATTGTAATGAATCATGCGACGCCAATGGTGCCCACTACCAACACACTTCGCTGCTAGGTGGCTTGTCATTTTACGTTGGTTGCGACCAGTGCACATCCCACGTCTATTTTGTCGTCGGATGCCAACAGAATTTGACAGCCATATGGACTTGAAGTGTGGAGGTAGTGGCCGCGACGCAGATGGAGGTTATAATCTAATCTCGCGTATGCCTGCATCATACACCTACTTGTAAGGGTAATTAGGTAAAGTTAACGTGCGTCGCGGATAAATTGTAAAATCGCATCCCCATAAATAGTTCGTAAAAGAAAAAAAAAAAAAAAAGGCGAGGAGCACAAATACGAAGTGGCCGCGACGCAGAAGGAGGTTATATTGAAGGGCCGCCACGCAGCAGGAATCAAACAGGACGAACGATGCACCAATACGAGGTGGTCGCATGTAGGTATAACCACGAAGTTTCTTTAAATTTTCGGAGATTTGTGTAATATTTCGATTTTGTATCGCTAACAGCTGGTCGTGTTCAGTACCCAGAACTGGCTCCACGGTCGATTCATCCCGGAAAACTGTTTCAATCCTCTCAAAACGGCGTTGGAAACAAGAGTGCAAGAAAAAACAAAAAAAAAAGCATACGGATTCATGTCGATGACGAAGTATGATGAAGCTGCAATGGCGATACGTGCTCTTAATGGATACACGCTCGGCAACCGGCTGTTGCAGGTTAGTTTTCAAACGATTAAATCCGAGTAGGGAGCGCAGGTGACCGGCGCGTAGATGCAGACAGAATCATGTAACATACCCACTCTTGGGCTTCATTCATATAATATGTATTATTTCGAACCTTCATGCTAAAGTAAATGTTTATAAGCTCACGCATCCACAACGAAGGGGATACTCGTCGCTCTTGAGCATAGCATACTCCCATAGTAGCCACTCCAGTTTGAGAAAAATAGTAATTAAACTAAAAATGGAATGATCCTAATTTTCAACTATTATCTTCGTACAAATCAACTGTCCTGCCTGCACCGTGGGACAAATTGTTAGTGCTAATGACCTCGAGGGTATTAGCGAATTTAATCTTTTTTCATGTGCGCTTGGTGGATCGACGACAAAACGAGTTTTACCTATGGGCGGGCATGTATCAAAGTTAAAACACTGTCTATTTTTCTTACACTGTGGCAGCCACATTGAAACTAGGCAAACCGAACAGTGAATGTCAACTTTTAACCAGAAAGGAGGTAAACGCTGACGTGAAAATGGGCACGAATGTATACATATGATTCGAGGAAAGAATTCGTCGGTGCCAGGTGCAAAGGAATTAATAATTTTGCTTATTTCAACAAAAATAAGTTAGCTCTGTATAAGGTGACATGTTTTTATGTATAACCAATGACAAATTTATTTTTAATGATTTCGCTATACAAATACTGTTTGTTCCTGAAATTTCCTATCAAACTTTAAAACTCGTTGGTCATGCATCTTGGAATGTTTCCATGCGAAAAAGAGCTCGTATTTTTGGTTCGTTTTATAAAGAAGACAGTAGGCCCCTCGGAAACTACTGCAAGTGGACAGCACAGGGCAAATGTAAACTGTGGCTACTTTGTGAATGTACGGTGCGCTTGAGTTGGCAATATAATTTTGAAAGAAAACAAACCTTACTTTTAGCAAGGAAATCATCCTATTTACCGATATTTCACCTGATTTCAATTACTTATACTACATAATTTCATAATTGGCAATTCGATGAAAATAGGAGAGGACTAGAAGAAGCTTTGTCACTTGCCTTGTTTTCAATAAAAATTGCTTGCTTTCGAATTCATACTTTTTATAATTACACTTGCGCCCAAATACGGCTTTTGGTTTAAGCAGTCTTCAAATCTCCAAATATGTTCCACTCACCTCTTAACCCAATTTACTAAATATGCAAAATCAAAAGGTGAAAATGGGATAATCGGAAAAAATAAGGATCTAGAAACTCATCTAAAGTAAAAAAATTTTCCATCAGGGATAGAATGTAGAGTAGCCTTTTCAAGATAATTGCTTTAGTTTGTGGTAATTTGACCGTAAAATTTATGTAGTAAAATGATTTAAATGACCAGCGCAACAAAATATTGTCTTGTTTCGTAGTTGTCCAAGATGGTTTAGAGCTGATTGTAAAGTTCAGATGCCAGTATCATCAGGACCCAGCATTTATATTTTCCAGAACTTACAAAGGTGGCAATTCATATCTTTTTTTTTCATGTATCCTAAGAATCGATTTTTACCATCGATGATTCAGATTTGCTAATTTTATATATTTAAGTATGGACAATATTTATTGTGTCTTGTAAGTAAAAGAAAACAATATAAAAAAATAAATGATCAAACAGGAAATTTCAAATGACATGCGAAAACCGCGGACTTATGATTGATATGTTCGCAATATTGATTGAATGTTAATCAGTTACAAGTCATGAGCAGAAAAGTCCCCTTTGTTTTTTCGCTATTATCAGCCTTTACAACCTCCTTAAAATGGCTAGCTATAAAGCGTCTGTAGTACTTAAATTTTGGTTTGTCCGAATTTCTTAAGTCATTCAATATTGAGACAACATTAAACATAAGTCATTTGTAAATGCTAGATACACACATACTTAACTTAATTAATTTGACAATTAAAACATATATCACAAAATTAAAAAAAATATAAGATGATAAGTACATTTTGAGAAGTTTAAGCATTACCTGAGAGCAGTAAGAGAAAAAAATAAAATAAGGGATTCAATTACTATTATTTAGATTTTGTAATCAATTTGGTCTCGTGCATTATACTTTTCTCCGTTTTTAATACACCATTCTCCTTACATGTTTTTAGGTATCACTAATTACATTTGCGACGATATACCTCGCCTTATTTATAGTTGAAACCGAACGTATTTTATATTTTGTACGCATTCACGGCAAGAGTAAATCGCATTGGATTTCTCAAATCATAATCGAAATAAGAATTCAATTGCATAATGAAGAAAAGCTGAAAATTGAACTAACAACTGAAAGTAATTCCATTTTGTAAAAAAAATGTTTAAGAAAAAAAATCTTAGTATAAATGGCGAGTCCAGAGATGTGTCAACAATAAACATGTAAATACCCCGCGAAACATAAAAAAATGTACTAGTTATTAAAAACATAGTAATTTTAGTCGAGAATAGAATAGAAAAGAGCTAGCGAGAAGAAATATATATCTATAGTATACACAAAATTTAATTTTAATATTAAGTTTTCTTTGCAATAAATTTACAAGAGAGAAGTAACAACGCTAATTTTAAGATCTTTTCGTAAGCCCTAGGATTAGTTGGTATACATTATAAACTTACTCTACTACCGATACAATTTGACAATTTAGTTTTAAATGTTCTTAGTTCTCACATGAATGTTTTTATAACACCACAACATATGTAAGTTATTTAATTTTGATTTTTTTTTAAACTCGCTATTATTATTGGTACAATTCATCTTTGAAATTATAATTGAGGAAAATTACAATCAAAAACATTTCCTTGAAACATAATTATAACTCTACTTTTCGTCATCCTTCACATCTTTGTACTTTATTCCACAACAACTATAAATATTTCATTAAAGAACAAAATGAATTGCTAACGAAAAGAAAAACGACTTTCCTTTCCAGTAGTTCTGCTTTTCAGCGGGAAACGAGGTGCAGGGTAAGTATGCCGTCGCGATAGTAGGGTTTGGAAAAAATCCGCTGAGGTCGGTTTCGCGTCGCGCGCGGTACGTGGTACCTTTGTTGTTTTGCCTTTTTATTAGAGTAGCTTTCGTTGGGTTGAGTTAACGTAGTATACTTTTCGGTACCACGTCGGAAATTCGGGAACGCGAAATAAAAATTAGATTTTGTACTTTTGACTGGTTAATGAAGAAATAAGGAGTAACGCAGAATAGGTTTTCTCTCCGTATGGTTTTGTTTTTGTAACGCGTTTGAAAACGGGCGTGTTCAGGTGGCTGAATATTGTAAATGAGCGTAACCCATTCGGAGACCCGCGACCGAAATCCCCTCCGATCTAGCTGGCCGACAAGCAGCCACCGCGTGAATGGGTTACGGTGCACGGATTGGTTGACCGGTTGGTACCATCCGTTGGCATTACTCAGACTTAACGTCTAGAACCGATGAGAGGTCGGTTCCGCGTTCGCAGTAAATTTTAAAATAATCATTACACTATGATTTCTTCAGGAGGACCCTTTTGAGTTGCATTTTCTAGAATAAGTTTTTGGCCTTCATTAAAAATCTCGCTATTAGTATTCTGATTACTTCCTTTTATTTTCATTGGTTTACAGCTGAACTCTTCTATATTTTTGCTTTGGTCTGCATATTTTAGTTCTTTCTTAATGTTTGTCGGATGAACATTATCTAGTTTTGATTTCCTATATTTTGGGAGGTTTTTACGTCTAGCAGCTATATAATTTTTGATGAAACCTGTGGATCTGGTCTCATTGTAATCTTCCCTATATTGGTTGAGTTCATTCAGGTTTTTGTTCTTGGTTTCTTCTATATTTGCCTTTATTTTCTCAAAATTTACTTGACCGCTTTGCACTTCTTTTAGGGTACATTTTATTGTCGAGTGATAGCTTTCATTATAGTTTCTGATGGCCTTTTGAATTGTCTTTTTACAGAGAGTTTCGTTTTATCAATTGCTAGAGCTATGAATTTTTCAAGTGTGGTATTATGTAGCCTTTCAACATCAGCTATTCTTGTATGACTATGAGGCTTAGTTAAGTGTAAGATTATATCTTCAGGCTGTAAAAAATCTTTCAATAAGACTCCACTAAACTCATTTCCTGTAATAATTTTCTTTGGCTTACCAATTTCCGCAAAATGATCTTCTAATTGTTCAATAATTGTTACATGGTTTCTGTTGCTTAGATAATAAGCAGCTCCAAATTTAGAAAATTTATCTATTAGGGTTAAAAAACTATTTTTCATTATTATAAAAATATCTACGTGGACTATTTCGTTGATCTTGGTAGGAGTTTCAGTGTTTTTAAATTTTGGTTTAATGGGTCGCCTGTCGTATTTTAGTCTTTGACAAACTTCGCATTGGCTTATTACAATTGTTATAAGCTTAAGAAGTTTCGGGAAATAAATTTTATTCTTAAATACTGCGTAAGATTTTTGTATTCCGGAGGGAATACTTTCTCTTACGTGATAAAATGCAATTTGTTTGACGGCTTCGGTTTCTGTTTCGATATCTTTCGCTCTTAATGATCATCTGAAAAATTTTACTGAACTCTTGCTTGGGAATAATTCCCTAATCGTTTGCTGTACAATATTGTACTTACCATCATCTAATTCAGTGTAGATTCCTATTGTACCTTTGTTTACATAGGTTTTAAGAATATGATTTAAATTTTCAAAATCATGTTCGGATAAATATATTATTCGCTTACCATGGATGATGTCAAACTCCACGGTTTTATTATTTGTAAGGATAAATTGTGTCTTATATTTGTTGACAATTTCATCTTTTATAGGAATGTGATCTAGTAATTCCTCTTCTGCAGAGTGAATCGTGGCCAGATCTGAAAATTCCTCATTTTCCATATTCCAAATACCTAGATCAGAATACGAATTGGCTTTGCGGCTATCTATTTGGGAATCTTCTTTTTTGGATTGCTGATGTTTGATCCTACTAAGAAAATCGGCTACTTTATTTTCCTTTCCTTTTAAATACTCAACATCAAATTGATATTCACCTAGTTTTAATAGCCAGCGTTGATAAATCCTTGCCTTTATACTTGGCTTGTAAAAATTTAATTGGTTGATGGTCTGTATAGATCACGAACTTATTTTCATATAAGTAGGGCCTGAAATAGTTAACGGACCACATAATTGCAAGGAATTCCTTGTCCGTTGCTGAATAGTTTTGTTCGTGGTTATTCAGTGTTCGTGATGCGAAATACACAGAATGTCCGCTTTGCGGCAATACTGCACCTAAGGCGTAGTTAGACGCATCTGTTGTTAATTGAGATTGTTTATCGAACTCGGGAAAACGAAGAACAGGATGTGTGCTAATAAGTGCTTTCAATTTTTCAAACGCTTCTATGTAATTTGGATCTTTGGTATTGATTTTCGAATCTTTCTTTAGGTATTCTGTTACGGGTTGTGCGACCTTCGCATAATCCCTAATAAATTTGCGGTAATACCCTGTGGCTTCTAAAAAGCTTTTAAGTTCTTTTTCTGTTTTTGGGAGTTCAAGTTTTTGTATTGATTGAAATTTTTCTGGATTAGGTTTTAAGCCGTCTTTAGTGACTACGTGACCTAAAAAGGAAGTTTCCTTTTGCATAAATGAACATTTATCAATTTGAATTTTTAACAGATGTTTTTCTAAGACTTTGAAAATTTGTGTTAGAGATTTGATATGCTCTTCAAGTGATGTGTTAAATATTAGCAAATCGTCAAATTTACTACACAGCATTTGTGAATAAAATCCCGGAGGATATCATTCATTAAACGCTGAAAGGTTGCCGGAGCATTTTTCACCCCGAATGGCATCCTAACAAACTCATATAGACCATTTGGTGTGACGAACGCCGTTTTATGACGATCTCCATTGCGGACCAATATTTGGTGGTACCCTTTGGCCAAGTTAATTGTGGAGAAATAATGTGCTCTCCCTAATTCATCCAAAATAGACTCGATGTTTGGCAAAGGGAATTTATCGTCGAGTGTGATTTCATTGAGTCTACGATAGTCTATGACGGTTCGATATTTTTTTGTACCAGAATTATCAGTTTTCTTGGGAACGACTATCAAAGGAGAGGAATATATTGAATTGCTTCTTTGGATAATGCCTTGACTTTCCATTTCTGTGATTTGTTTGCGAACTTCTTGTTCGTATTTGTGGGGATACATATATAATTTTGCATTTATTTGCTTGTCTGTTATGGTTTTAATTTCATGTTCGATTGTTGGGGTACTTGTTAATTTATCCCCTTCTTTAAAGAATATAGTTTCAAATCGTTTGAGAACTTTTAATAATTCCCTGTTTTCTTCTAAATTTATATGTTCTAACTTAAGTCTGTTTAAGAAGTCAGAGCTTGATGCTTCTAAGTGAGCAACTTCCTGAAATGTGTAGGGAGTATTTAAAAACCTAATTGATTGACCATTTAGGGTGATCGTCCCTTCTTCAAAGTCAATAATTGTTCCTAAGTTATTTAGGAGATCTGCTCCAATTAAAGGTTTTACTTCCCACCTGATCATAGCTTTATGGGAAATCTTAAACTCAGCAGGTACTGGAGTGTGGACTTCATATTCAAAAACGTCTTTTCCAATAATCGTGGAAAATGGGACTGGATTGATCTTGGTTTTTCGAAAAATTAAAATGGAGTCATCAATGAGACTAAATGATATCTACCAATACTGTAAATTGATAATTTTTTTAAGTTATTTTAATAAGAGGTAAATTATCCGAGGCTAATTGATAAAAAATTTTCATTATTATGCGCATAATTAATTTCTGGATATTGATTTGAGTCCGCTTCGGAATAGTCTTCTGACTGATTTCTCGCATTGGTTATTCTTTGGAATTTTTGAATATTATCAACTTCCATTGGTTCTGAATAACCTTGAACTTGGCGAGAATTTTGCCCACTACGAATGAATTATTTTGCCTGTAATTATTGGAATCTGTGGGGGGATTCTTAAATCTTTTCCGCCCTGGACTTTGATTACCATTACTATTAGTGCTGGTAATGTTCGTTCCCCTATTTTGACTGCTTGAATTGCTAAAATTTCTATAATTATTTTTGTACTGGTAGTTTCTTTGAAATTGTCCTTGAAGATTAGAAGAGCTGTAATAATTTTTTATAGTTTTGTCTGTTTTCGTCGTAATTACTGTTATAAGTACGCTGTCTGTTTTCGTCGTAATTATTGCCATGGATATTATCGAAATTTGGCTTGTACTCAGTTTGTTTGCTGTCGATTTTTTTAGTTTTTACGGTCATAATAGGTTTTGGGAGTGTTTGTATTAAATTTTGAAAACTTTCTTTCATCAGACATTTGTTTTACTTTAAATTCAGGCCTAATGCATGAATTTTCAAAACTCCTCTCTTTCATTATTTCAAGTATTTTATTAATATCTTGTAGCAAATAAATTTTTTCATGTGAAGCTCCTGGGACATTTCCTTTGCAGTATTAATTAGAAGAGAATTTACGCTAGTTAAATCAACATATGGCGAATCCTTATAAAATATCTTCGACTCATTTGCTTTAATTTTTATCTTTTGTAAATGTAAAACAAGATCACTTACATTGTTTGCCTTCAGGTTGCAAATCTTCCGATACATCTCCGCTGGTTCCGTGTCCGGTCTGTAGAGATGTTTAAGCGCCTTTTTTATTTTTTCCCAATCGTCTGTTCTTTCCGTGTTGATAATTCATTGTTTCGCTTCTCCCTGAATTTTCTCATAAAAGATCATTTTTGTTGCCGATTTTCTTGTTTCATCATCGTTGATGCTCGCCAGGTAATATTCCGTGCTAGCAATGAAGCTGTGGATTGTTATCTCGGACGTGCCCGTGAAATTCGACATGTGTCTTATTTCCTTGAGAATGTTTTCCTGTACTCTAGCGTCGTTGTTTGCCATAGCTCTTAAGTTATTTTCACGGTCGAGTCTTAACTGTTGGATTGCTTAAGCCAGTTGGGCTATTTGAGCATCTCGCACTTGGATCTCGTGTTGCAATTGTTGGATTTCTTCTGCCATCACTCCTCTTGTTATTTTCCTTCGTTTGTAATGAAGGTCAGATCGTTTTTTGTTCATTCATTTTCACTTCACTAGATTTTTTATTTTAGTTTATTCACTCAATAGATTGTTCATGATTTAATATTTGAGTTCATTCACTCACTAGATGTGGTTTAAAGTTTCTTTTTGAACTTTTCTTTTTTTTTAACTTTGGAATTGTGAACAGTCTCATTCACAAATTTGTGGATCTTTTAGGCTTAATCTGATCCCCCAAATGAATTTTATAAATGTCTATAAAGTTTAAAACACGGGCTTGGATTAACTGACTCCCAATTTATTCAATTGAGGCCAGAGGTGAATTCTCGTATGATTCTGGCTGGGCTTTGCAATACCCTGTTTTATTATCAACTGACTCCCAATTTATTCAATTGAGGCCAGAGGCAAATTCTCTTATAATTCTGCCTGGGCTTTGCAATACCCTATTTTATTATAACTTTATTCGAGTCACAGATCGCGTTTACCGACTGTGCCAGTTTTAGAGTCGTGTATGGCATAGAATAAAAAAAAAGAATAATTCCACCAACACAAATAACAACACACAGTTTTTACACTTTTAACAAACTTTTATTTAACGATTCGCACGCTTAGAGTACCGGTTACTGACTGGGGGCGACGCCATGGATACAGTTTCCCTAAATGCTCTAATTTTGCTGACACTTTGTCTGGATTAGTCATGTCTCGTTTAAGAAATGATCTCGTCGCATTTTCCATAATTAGGTAAATGCAACGTCTGCAAAAGTTATTCAATATTTTTATGAGAATTGTTTGTTACCGTATACATGACTGGCTATCTTTAACTCTCGCCCTTTTTCTCCCATGTCCTCTGACCCCAATGACTTGCATCCTTTAACTCCAGGTCATCTCCTTATTGGTGATCCATTCCACAGGTAGACTTAACAGACTTGCCGCCAAACCGGTTGTCTACATGGCCATACGCACAACAGATGAGGCAACAGTTTTGGAAACGATGGCAAAAGGAATATCTTAACCAGCTACTGACCAGAAATAATCAACATTCAAACCTCGTGGATCACATCAAAATTGGCCAGCTAGTTCTCATCCGAGAGGACAACCTGCCGCCTCTACAATGGTCTCTCGGAAGAATCATCGCCACCCATCCAGGAGACGATGGCGTCGTACGGTGGTTACGCTGAGGACCAACAACGGAGTCTACAAACAATGTGTAAAAAAGCTTTGTCTCTTGCCCATTGAGTAGGATCAATCTTCTACACATTATATTTAGACTACATACACACACCACACATTACATTGATTATTGTTATCTTATCTAGCTTGCCTTTCAAAATTATTTTTACTCAACATCATCCTATTATTACATTAATAAAAAATATTAGACGTAACTCTCATTATTTGAACAAGACTACTCAAAGGGGGCAAAATGTTCCGTCTACGTTTATTTTTCAATAATTCCTAATTCCTGGGAATTTTCCAGTCTAGTCTGCAATATGCTATTCACTATTATAACAAAAAAACACATACAAGAGGACCATAGTATTCGTTATTAAGTATTTTGTATTTCTAAAACTAGCGTTTTTTCCCGCAATAAAAATTTGGGTCCTCCGATAATGAACCTGTCCTCCACGCCGTACCCTTTTCACCTGGTTTCTCTCTACAAAAAAAGGGGGAAATAGAAGGAAAAGAAAAAATGTACTCTGCAGCATCCTTTCCTTTTTTTGTTAACCACTCTTAGTCCTTCAGTTTCCCACTACAAAAATGTGTAATCGCTAATAGGCTCCCTAGTTTGTACAAAAAATTTTGAAAATGTTACATTCAATTTGTCGGCTCAAGTAGCAACTTCAATTTTAATTTGCGAATTTGCAACTATTACGTGTAATACTTTATAAATAAACTCTGTGCTTGTAAAGAAAATCTCAACATTTACTGGTTGAATAAAATTCAAAACTCGTTGAAGAAATTTCGCATAGAAATACTGAATTGCCTGTATTCGTAAATCTCGCGGTATACTAACCGTGAGTACAAAACAAATGATAAAAAATTATTTCTGAGCTCGCGGCCTCTTGGGTCGGAGGCCCGTGGCATTTGGCCAGCTTTGCCACCCTATAGTTACGCCACTGACTATAATTCATCCACCAACTTGTTTGCTTTCAAAACAACTAGCCACTCGTAATTTACATATCGAAAATGTAAAATAACTTTTAGGGTCAGTTTCATATATGGAAGCACCCCCCTCAAAAAACTTAGGTAATTTTTTTTTGCATTAACTTTGTAGAAGTTGAAACGTTTGACTTACTTTTTATGGCAGTCGCTTTTATAGGTTCCGAAAAAATATGACCCATTGACAGAAAAACGGCCGAAAATACAGGTCGTGATTTTAGTAGGGTTTCTTAAAATTATATTACTTTAAAAAGTACACTCTTGCATGAAATTTTCTTAAACACGACTGCAAGTATTTCTAGTATTTACATGAACATTTTCTCTTAACTACAACTCATATTCAATATTGAAAAAATAACAACAATTAAACAATAAATCAATTTACCTTGGCCGCTAAGCACAAATTAAGTATTATTTATGTGTTAGATCTGTAAGAATTTCAATCGTTCATTACAACCACGAAGCGACTGCAAAACTTTTATAAACTTTTAAAAATTTTAGAACCTTGCAAACCAATCTTGCTCATAATTAATGTTAAGTGTAGCTTACCGAACTGTATTGCCTTTGATAATACATTCAAGTTTGTGACGTGCAAGGCCTTTTGCAACAGAAAACTTCACGGAGCTTGCATGGATGCTCCGAGGGACTGGTACCACCCATATATGGATATGCACTTTATTTGTTCCGATTGTCAAGGTTTGGAAAATACTTTAACTAACATGTATGATAAGTAGATCAGCAGTATCGAAGATTTAAATGAAGAAAAAAATCAGCTTATCTCACGGCAGCATTCTCAGACGAGAGCTAACGATGAGAGTTTTGTGGAGATGGCGAGCAGCTTCGAAGAATTAGCTGCCAAACTTTCTGATAGCAACAAAAAGTGTATAAAGCACTAGAATTATTGGGGAATCAGATAGTGTCAATAAAAGAGACAGTTACTCATATCCAACTATCGCAAAATAATGAAACTTTTAAGAAGTCATCATTGTTTGAAAGTAACGTCTCGAGCGCCCTGCAAAATCTTAGTGAACAACTTCAAAATGTATCTTCACAGCCTGACAAATCAAGCGACCGAGAGGAATTTGCTCATATTCTCACCAGATTGAGCAGGCTCGAGGAGATGTGCACAAGTATTCTGAACCAGCAACATAAAACTTCATGGGCTCCCCAGACATTGCGCTCAACGGAAGCACAACATGCCAATTTAATATCATCACCTGATCCAACTCCTAACTACATCTACAAGTTTGGAACCTTCTGGACAGAAGAAGAATGGGAGGATCACATCAAAAGATTGCAAAAGTCAATAATTAATCCTAGCCCATCTCTAGTAAAAATCGCAGATGCAGCGTACAGCATCTTCTTTACGAAGGGGAAAAATTTGAATGCAACCGCTAACAGAAAAAATACTCCACATCAGTAGCTGCAAGGTTGAAGAACTATCTTCTCAGAACACTCGAAGGAAAAGCTTCAAAGTGTTCATACCATTACAGTATTCTTGGCTCTTCACAAACTACAGAAAAATGAACGGCAACTACATGTGGAACGGTATGAGCTTTAAATTATGGAAGGAGCGTAATGGAGTCACAGAATCCAAGGCCAGTCGTGACAAAAGTAATTATAAGAAAGTATGTATTCCTAACTCCATAACTAACACTTCAATCCAACATCTCTTATAACGCACCTCCATCCTTACCTCCTCCTATTTTATTGAATAGTGAAGTCAACACCACTAAGGAGATTTGTGGCCAACCACCAAATATTTCTGGAAAAGAGCGATCGAGTGTCGATGAGATGACTAAAGCTCCGCCCTCGATACCTGAAACATCCATCTCAAAAACTAGATACAGTGATTTGGTGCGTGGTGAAGACCAAATACCACCAGCCACGAGCTCATCCGGACTGCCAACATTGTCAAACACTTCAAACAAGAGCAAATCATTTCTAGATCCACTCTTGCCACCCACTGTTAAGGCCACTATTGTCTCAAATAACGATCTGGAGAAAAGGTACCTTATTTCAAGGCTCAGAAAGCACAAAATTTATGAATGTGTTCGCCTTTACCTCTCCTACATGCATAAAGCATCGGAAACAACCTGTTTTGAAGGTAAAACGAGGATTAGTCTCAACATCATTATTCAAAGAGAAGGCCTTCCGGTTGATGTTGACGCCCTTCGGAACTTATATTTTTCCTATCATGAAGAGTTGGGTGTGACCATAGACCAGGTGAAAAAAGATCTTGAGACCTATGCTTCCTTTGTTAGCTCCAGTTATGTCTCTTCACTACAAAGGACAAGAGAAAACCAACACAAATTTTTTCGTCCCCTTTCATAAGTCTTTTCAACATAGTCTTAAACTATTTTACCACAACTGTAGTGGTATCTATAATAAACTGCCCCAACTGTTCCTTGACGCAAAATCTTGCCATTTTAATATACTTACCCTGACCGAAACATGGTTAAATGACTCTCACGAAAATGAGGAGATTCTGGTCAATAATTGGTCCATTTACAGAGACGACAGATATTTCCTTAGTACTGGACAAAGGCGCGGAGGTGGTGTATTGATTGCTGTACATAACTTTCTCCTTAGTGATCCCGTCAAAACGCTATCAAATTCATTATTCCAGCATAAAATAGTGCAAAAAAAGCTGCAGAAATTTTCTGTATATATTGGCGTCTTCTATGTCCCTCCAAAATCATGCTTACCTCCAGAATCTGTCAAAATTATTTATAATGCTGTATATGATATCATAGCTGGAATTACTACCGGAATTAATGAAGAAGACAGAGTCATTATAACTGGTGACTTTAATCGGCCAAACATTAAATTCGTAACCGATGAACTTGGTAATCTTCTTCCCGTCAATCTTCTAGACAGTAATGACTTTAACTTAGTGAGCACCCTCTATGGCAATGATTTGCAGCAAACCGCTCCTATCTCCAACCAAAACGGAAATTGGTTAGACCTCATTTTCACAAATGCACATGACGAAGTAGTGGTTAATCCAACTGATGAGAGCGAGCACCTGTTTTCCAACACAATTCATCACTCCGCCTTTTCTGTTGAACTTTCCACTCCTGATTCAGTAAACCCTATTTCTTACAATAATGAGATTGTATATGACTTTCGTAATGGCGATTATAAAAATATTGACAGCCTTCGATCAACTTTCAACTGGACTGGTACTTTGCCAACATTAGACTTGGATCAAGCCTTATCCACCTTTTATCAAATCATTCTTGACGCTGTTGATTCATTTGTACCTAAAATTAAGAAAAAAGACAAGGTTTCTGAACCCTGGCTGGGAAGTGACCTCAGGCGTTTAGGAAACCAACGAAACAAGCTATATAAAATATTACAAATTGGTAACAACGTTGGCGAAGAGTTTAAGAGAAAATATGACGAGCTCGCTAATGAGTTTAAAATTAAATCTCAAGAAGCATACAAATCCTACATAAATGTTGTAGGTGAAGAAATCACTCGGAATCCTAGGAAATTTTTCGAATTCATCGACGTAAAACGTAAGATACATGGTTACCCTTCAGCAATGAAATACAATGATTCTATCTCTTCTTCTCCAGAGAAAATCTGTGAGTTTTTTGCTGATTTTTTCCAAGGAATCTACTGCGATCCTGGAAACTCTCAAAACCTTCCGTCCTCTGAAATAGCACCAAGAGCACAGATCAATAGTATTTCGATATCTGAAGAGGAAATTCGTCAAGCCATCGAAGCTCTTGATTTGAACAAAGGACCTGGTATCGTGTTAGTTCTTCTAGGATTTAATTTAATTCAATTTGTATTTACCTAATTTGTCGTCTAGCCTGATTGTTATCTGGCCAAATTCGACTATGCACCGAAGTAACAACTTCTATGCAGCAAGAGAATCTAAGTTCGGCCGAATAAACCAGCCAAAGTATTTTTGATCAATAAAATCTTGTATTCGTCTTTTAATAAATACCAGCCTAAGATATACTTTGGCCGAACTCTTTATTATCGGACGGGTCAGAATTTACTGATCCCGAATCAATACATTCTTTTTCTTTTATACTAATTCTACTCATTGTTTGTAAATCTATTTCTCACGCCCTCATTACTTAACGTTCAACTTGTGTGGTCATCAACACCTCGCATTCCCATTTACCACACTCATCATCGCAATGCAATTTATGACCTATTTTCTAGGTCATAAATTTCGTCGTCTCAAGTGCATTACTAGGTCGCTAGCATGCACATGGCAAATCGAATGCGGAAGAAAAGTGAAAGTGAAAGAAATTGAACGTTGAGTAATGAGGTAGGTTTCATGTTACATACGTTCGTCGTCACATTAGTCTTTGCGACATGTTTTGTTTTCATATTCCAATGCAATGGCTCGTGATAGTAATTTATGACCTTACCATGGGATTGGAATATGAGACGAAATACAATTTGAGTATTTGTATTATGAATGAATGATTTAATTGAGTTTATGCAACTTATTTAGTGGGAATAGTGGGAATCATTACACCCTCCGCGTTTTTGTTGTTGAGCGTATATTCATATTAAGCGAAACAATGAAGTTGCATAATCTTATTACAAACATTTATATAATCTTAGCTGATTGTTATGTAATTCTTTTAATACTCCATTGACATCGATTATGGAGTTTACACCTTTCTTATCTTTTACTATAAAAGGACCCATATATGGTTTTTGATTTTTCTTACAATTGTTATTCTTAATTAATACCTTATCACCTATTTCAATGTTTAATGCATTAATATCTATTTGCTTTTCTAATCTTTTCTTTTTAACTTTCTCTATTATTTCTTTTGTTTTATCTATTGTTGTTTTCAATCTTAGTTTTAATTCATTGGCAAAGTTGTCAAGATTGTATGTTTTTGTAGACAATTTTTTATCATTTGGTAAATAAGCCAATTTTCCGAAAACTAATTCGTATGGTGTATAACCAGTATCTACATTAGGAGATGTATTATAAGCGAAAGTATAATACGGAAGCCAAGTATCCCATTCCGAATCTTCAGTGAATGAGAGTAAGAATTCATTGAGAACCCTGTGGTTCCTTTCAACTACGCCTAAAGTTTCATGGTGATACGGTGTCGAAAATATCTGTTCTTTTTGTAACAAGTTACAAACCTCCTTCATTAGCTCATTTAAAAATTCAGTACCTCTATCTGATTTTAAAGTTTTAAATTGACCATATTTTAGAATAAAATCTTTCACTAAGGTTGCCGCTATAGTCCTCGCATACTTTGATTCAATTGGGATGGCAACAAAAAATTTCGATAATTCACATTGCATTGTGAGAATATAACGAAAGTGATTAGATAGTCTCAATGGACCAACTGTGTCAATTTGAATTGTCTCGAAAGTTGTTGATGGTGTACTCGTATGTACAAATTTTTCTTTAGTGTGCCTATATAACTTGCTAGTAGCACAAATCTCACAATTATTAACAAATTTCTTGACCATAACGCTCATATTCTTCCAACAATATCTTTGTTTTAATTTTAGTAAAGTTTTTCTAACTCCTAGATGACCTCCATGTTACTTTGCTTTTTTGTGCACATATATCTTGTTGCTTCTTATTGATACCCCTTGTAATAGCTAAAGTTTTCTTTACTGATTCGTCTATTTCTGGAGGAATCATGCTTCGTAAAATATCAGTGTTTAATTCAATGCGAGATAAAGCATCAGCATTCGTATTGATTTTGCCTTTTTTTTAATAATCTCAAAATCATAGTCTGATAAATCTAACTGATTCGTGTGAGCCTTGAGGATGGGTTTTTGTGTGTAAACAGTGAAACTAGTGGGCGGTGGTCTGTTACCACAATAAATTTTCTGCCATATAAGTATGGTCTGAAAAAATTTATACCCCAGTGTATTGCAAGTAAATCCTTCTCAATTATCGGTTTATTGAGTTCACATTTATTCAATGATTTACTTGCATAGGAAATGTGTAGGTCAGAACCGATTTCTCCTTGAGACAAGACTGCTCCTAATGCATAATTAGATGCATCTGTTGTCAAGATAAATGGTTTATCGAAGTCCGGATACTGCAATATTGGTGGTTTCATCAATTTTGATTTTAATGACTTGAATGCATTCTGGCATGTTTCATTCCATATAAAATCTGCATTCTTCTTAAGAAGCGATTGAGTGGTTTTGCGATGCTCGCAAAGTTCGGAATAAAACGCCTATAATAATTGCAGAATGCTACAAATCTACGAACTTCATCCGCATTTTTCGGGATTGGGTAATCTTTGATTACTCGGTACTTGGAAGGATCAGTTTTTACGCCATCTTTGGTAATGAGATGACCTAAGTAGACGACTTCTGTCTTTAAAAACTGACATTTATCAGGATTAAGTTTAAGATTAAACTTCTTCAATCTTTTGAAGACTTTTCTCAGATTTTCATTGTGGTGATTAATACTACATCCGAAAACAATTATATCATCAACATAAAGAAAAGCTTCGAAATCAAGTCCGCAAAGTGCGATTGTGAGCATCCTTTGGAAACTGTTTGAAGAGATTTTTAAACCAAAAGGTAATCTCTTAAACTGATAGTGACCATTATTATCTGAAAATGCTGTAAGTGGTCTTGACTCTTTCTCTAGTTCTATTTGATGGAATGAACTAGTCATGTCCAGAGTCGAAAAATATTTGGCTCTGCCCAGTTTATCTAAGACATCATCAAGTCTAGATAATGGAAATTTATCGTTGACTATTTTAGTATTAAGTCTTCGAAAATCTACAACTAAACGCCATTTCTTTTCAGTACCATCACTCTTTTTTGGTACCAAAAGTAACGGTGAGTTATAAGGGCTTACGGATGGCTCAATCATCTTATTTGTTAAAAGATCTTGGACTTGTTTTTTGATCTCATCGCACTGAGAATTAGGAAGTCGATAATTTTTTGTGTAAACAGGTATATTATCGGTTACATTCAAACTTTGAGTGTAAAAATTGTTAACACCCAGTTTCTCATCATCCAAATGAAAAACATCCTGATATTCTTTTATAATTTCCAGAAGACTATCTCTAGCTTTGGGATCATATGAAGATATATTGATAGAATTCAGAAGTGTATTGAGTCGTGTAGTGTGAGTACTTTTGCGTTTATTCAATGCTCTCACATCATAATTGCGTAAAGGTACAGTATCAATAAGATCCTCAATACTATCAACTATGACTTCGGAATCTCTTGAATTCAAAATTTTTATATGCTTGATCCCTTTGGATGGTATAATGATGCTTCCTACAAATATACCTTCCATTATCTCCTTATTTAGGATTACCATGTCTTCCTTAGTCTCCAAGTTAATCGGAAAAATAGTTTCGGTTCTGGCAGGTAATGTAATCTGCGCAATTTTGCTTTGTTTATAATGCATAGGTAGTACTACTTCTTTGTCATTTACTAGAAAAGATATTGTGTAGGTCTCATAATCTATCTTGCACAAGAACTTCTCCAACAAATCTCTACCTATAATTCCATCAGTATTGATAGGAAATTTTTTACCCACAATATAAAATTTTCCTTGAATGATGTCTTCATCATTCAATTTCATCTCAAGATCTATTGATCCATAAGACGTAATTGTTTCACTTGTAATCCCCGTTAATTTGCATTTATCATCCGACCAAAATAGCTCATTTTTGTTAATTTTCTCGCATTTACACAAGGAAACATCTGCTCCTGTGTCTATCAAAAATCTCAAGTTCTGTGAGGCATTTTTGCAAAATACACTAATGTAGTTCGCACAATTATCCGAAATTTTGTATATCTTCTGTCCGGAAGGAATCTTTACTCCGTTCCGGAGTCCTGGCAGTTTTCCTGTTCCTGTACTACATTTATATTACTCCTGTTTCTATCATTATTGCGTCTATTACCTCTAGTATTACTATCCCTATTGTATGTATTGTTTTGATTATTCCTATCGTTACCTCTTCTTCTATAATTGTTCCTATTATATTCATTATTGCTACTATTATTTTTATTATTATAATTACGCCCCCTGCTTTTGTCTGTATTACCATTCCTATTATCATTATTTCTATTCCTATAATTATTTCTCCTATTATCATTATTTCTATTCCTATAATTCTTACTATCTCTCTTATCACCCTGATTCTGATTATTTCTATTTTTCTTATAATAAAATACACTATTAACCTGACTTGCTTCAGTCTTCTCAACCTCCAGAGCTAAATCTGTGGCATCTGAAAAATTCTTTGGTCTTGCCGCAAAGATTGTGCTCCTTAATTGATCATTAAGGCCATTCTTAAATACTGTTAGGGCATAGGAATCGTTCATTTTCACGATCATGTTCTTTTGATCTTGAGTGGCACTTGCACCAAGGTTAGATATTTGCAGGCTATTTAATTCATCTACCAGCTCTGATATTGTATCCTTATAAGAAGATACACTAAATTTTCGCTGGGTCAACCCACTCAAAGTGGTGTGTATATGAGGGATGGTGTTTGGGCTCTTGTATTTGGCTTGTAATTTTGCCGCTAATTCCTCAAATGTCTTGGGAATTCCTGAACTTACTATAGAGGTCTGTACACTAGTTGATAGTTTTATATTGTACACAAAATCAATTAGGGCTTCTTTTCCTTCTGCAGATAATGTCTTGTAAAATATTTCTACTAGCTTCAAAAATTGCTGTAGTGATTTGAAACATCCTTCAAAGACAGGAATTGTTTTTAAACAAATCTCTAAATTAAATTCTGCCATTTTTGCTCTATTCTGCTCTCTCATACTATCTAGATTTTCCAATAACAAAGATATTATCCTTACGAATTTCTCTTTTAATTCCAATGTTTCTTCTTCTTTTTCACTGCTAAATAATTGTCTTGCTTCTTTCCTTAAATTTTCAATTATTGCCGATTTCAAATTTATTGTCTCCTCTGTATAGGGACGATTTCTACATTTTTTATATTTGCCAAAAGTTGTTCTAATTCTTGCACTATTTGTTCTAAACGCTGCATTAGGAAGACGATTGCTTTCAGATATTAAACATTTACGTTTCTATTTATTCTACTTCTAACATAATTTCTATTTTTTACATGATATGCATACAGTACTGTTAAAATTATATAAAAAAATAATTGACGTTATTATACTTTGCTTATACTCTACTACAAACGAATCTGTGATATTAGTTGTCGAACAGCTATTACCCATGTTACAATTTCTTTTTTCCACTTAACGAATTTAACTTCCTAAATAAACTCTTCTGTACTTCTCCTTCCGAGATTGATATCAAACGATGAAGCTCTTTCCGTTCTCCCCTTAATTTTGCCTTGCTTCCTGCACGATGTTTCTTCTTACGCTGCTGTACCGCGCTGACTATCGGTGTTGATCGCTTTTGTCGCTGCAAATATTCTTCTATTGTTAACTTCTTTGGTGCTAGTTCGCTGATTGGGGCTGGAGTGTATGCAGGTGCTTCAACCGTACTTGTTGACTCAGGTTGATATTCTATACTCTTCCTTCGTAAATCATCCTCCGCTTGTGCCAGCAATTCATTGAACCTCTTGTTCAATGCTTCCAACTCAGTTGCGTCGAACAACGCTTCCATTTTTGCCTAAAGTTTGCAGGATCGCCATATCGTGTTAGTTCTTCTAGGATTTAATTTAATTCAATTTGTATTTACCTAATTTGTCGTCTAGCCTGATTGTTATCTGGCCAAATTCGACTATGCACCGAAGTAACAACTTCTATGCAGCAAGAGAATCTAAGTTCGGCCGAATAAACCAGCCAAAGTATTTTTGATCAATAAAATCTTGTATTCGTCTTTTAATAAATACCAGCCTAAGATATACTTTGGCCGAACTCTTTATCATCGGACGGGTCAGAATTTACTGATCCCGAATCAATACATTCTTTTTCTTTTATACTAATTCTACTCATTGTTTGTAAATCTATTTCTCACGCCCTCATTACTTAACGTTCAACTTGTGTGGTCATCAACACCTCCCATTTACCACACTCATCATCGCAATGCAATTTATGACCTATTTTCTAGGTCATAAATTTCGTCGTCTCAAGTGCATTACTAGGTCGCTAGCATGCACATGGCAAATCGAATGCGGAAGAAAAGTGAAAGTGAAAGAAATTGAACGTTGAGTAATGAGGTAGGTTTCATGTTACATACGTTCGTCGTCACATTAGTCTTTGCGACATGTTTTGTTTTCATATTCCAATGCAATGGCTCGTGATAGTAATTTATGACCTTACCATGGGATTGAAATATGAGACGAAATACAATTTGAGTATTTGTATTATGAATGAATGATTTAATTGAGTTTATGCAACTTATTTAGTGGGAATAGTGGGAATCATTACACTGGCCCCGATCTCATTCCCCCTCGTTTTTTGGCCCTCTGTAAAGATCATTTGTCCCTCCCTCTTTTCCTCATTTTTAATAAATCGCTTTCGAGCATGCACATTGGAAACCATTTTATATAATACCAATCCATAAAAAAGGCAAAAAGCGGTCTGTTGAAAATTATAGGGGAATCGCTACGTTATCTTCCATACCGAAGCTTTTTGAAAAGATTGTATGCGATAAAATTTCACCTCTTATTGAACCTTATCTCAACGACGAGCAACATGGTTTTCGGAAAAGCAGATCTACTACCACCAACCTTATCGTGTTGACGTCAGACATTCTATGTGCGATGGAAAAAGGTAACAAAATCGACGCCATATACACCGATTTCAGCAAGGCGTTTGACCGCGCGAATCATGAAATATTGATAAAAAAAACTGCATAGTTTTGGAATCACTGGCCCACCGCTTAGCTGGATTCATTCATATTTGAAAAACCGCATCCAATATGTCAAGTTCTAAAGTCGCTCATCGGAGAAATTAATGTCCTCTCTGGGGTTCCTCGGGGTAGTCATCTGGGTCCATTACTTTTCAATATCTTCATATCTGACCTTTCAGCGGCACTATCCGATATACCTCACCTTTTTTATTGACGCATATTGAAGCTCCCTTTCTTCAATCCAAATTAAATATTTTGCTCTAATGGTGCAACGATAATCAACTTGCACTCAATTTGGATAAATGCCATGTCATAAGTTTTTCCAGAAAAAAAATCATCCTTGACGATTATCAAATCAAAAGCACGAGTTTGAGCAGAGTTGAGAGCATAGGAGATCTAGGCGTAATCTTAGACACACAGCTTCGGTTCAATCTTCAACATGACGAAGCCCTCTCTAAAGCTAATAGGATGCTAGGTTTTATCAAAAGGAGAGCCAAAGAGTTCGAGAATATTTGGGCAACAAAATCGCTATACACTTCACTTGTTCGTCCCATTCTCGGATACGCTTGTTTAATCTGGGACCCAATTTACAACATTCATAAAACTAGATTCGAGTCGGTACAAAAACAATTTTTACTCTTTGCCCTAAGGTCCCTCTATGACCCCAGAGATTTCCACAGCCTTCTGTAATGAATCATGCGACGCCGCTGATGCCCACTACCAACACACTTCGCTGCTAGATGGCTTGTCATTGTACGTTGGTTGCGACCAGTGCACATCCCACGTCTATTTTGTCGTCGGATGCCAACAGAATGTGACAGCCACATGGAAATTGAAGTGTGGAGGTAGTTGCCGCGACGCAGAAGGAGGTTAGATTGAAGGGCCGCCACGCAGCAGGAATCAAACAAGACGGGCGAGGAGCACAAATACGGAGTGGTCGCATGTAAGTATAATCCCGAAGTTTCTTTAAATTTTCGGAGATCTGTGTAATATTTCGATTTTGTATCGCTAACAGTGGTCGTGTTGAGTACGCAGAACCTGCTCCACGGTCGGTTCGAGTCCGGATTAGTTTGAGTGCAAAAACAAAAAAAAAAGGGTACGGATTCGTGTCGATGACGAATTATGAGGAAGCTGCAATGGCGATACGTGCTCTTAATGGATACACGCTCGGCAACCGGCTGTTGTAGGTTAGTTTTAAATGAATAGAATAGTTGTTTGCGAATTCCTGGGCATTGAAAAAGCATATGCGCCTTCATTCCAATCCTGATTTGTATAAGTTCAATCTACGTGGAAAGTCGTTAAATAGCACCAATGTATTTAAGAAACATGAAGCTTCAGATTCAAATCCTGATTTATTTACGTGTAATTTGTGTGGGAAATCATTGAAAACCGGCATTGCATATAGACGTCATAAAGCTGCACATTCAGATTCCGAAAGGTAGAAGTGTGAGATATAATGCAAATTATCAAAAGCATAAAGCTTTTCATATACAGTAGCTTCTATATTAAAAGAACATATGGCTGTGCATTCATGTTATATAAATGCAATAAATGAAAAAAGTCGTTGACCAGCTTGTAGTATATTAGCATACCACAAAATTGCACATTCAGATCCCAATGTATAGTGCGAAGTATATAATAGATTTTTACGGAGCCATCGCTGGTCAACGCACATAAAGGGTTGCATGCCAATGCAAATGAAAATAATGCGACAAATCATGTATAAGTACTCATGCACAAAAAAATCAATCTAATCCTGACTAATTCAAGTGGAATCACGTGAAATATCTTCAGCGGCATCCGATGCACTTCAGTACAAAACCACGCCCAAATTACTAGGTATGCAAGGAAGAAAGAGCGGGTTTCGTAATTTATAGGTCAAATTGCTCTGCATTCGAGTCCGGATTAGTTTGAGTGCCATATTATAACAAGAATTATTAATTCTACGATAAAGTTTTAACTCAATTTATATATACCTAAATTCGATTGATGTGAAAGTATTGAAAAGGGAACAAACTGGGAAAACGAAACTACGACGACACATAGTAAATATTAATTATCATGTTTCGATAAATTATTATTAATATTAAAAATATAAATGATGCGCGTATATTTTTTTTCCTTTTGTCTTACTCTTCTCTACAAATAATAAAATCTTCTCGCTACGTTTATAAGTCATAAAAAAGTGATAAGAGCGATGAAAGAAAAGAATTGAGAAAATCAGACGAAAAATTGGAAATAAAAAGGTAGTACGACAGCGTTGACAGAAATGAAATAAAAAAAAATATATATATTTTCTTAATAGTTGATTTCACTGAAATTTCACATAAGATATAACGAAAAAAATTTTATGAGAACTCCAAAATGTTATGCATATGTAAAATAAAATAACTTTAAGAAAGTACTAAATAGAATCGACAAAAATCGGAATATAATGGAAAAGGCATAATAGGTAGATTCGGATTTAGAAATTTATTTGTACTTTGGAGAACGTAAACGTGGAGAAAAATGAATTAATTTGAAGTTGCATTTAAAAATATAAAATTGTATTTTAAATAAAGTACTGAATAGACAAATTAATAGTATCTGAGCAAATTTCTTTAATTTTTAAATAAAAGAAAAAAAAACTATATGTCAAAATCAAAATAATCTATGTTAAATTCTAAAATTACCAACATGTACATAATAATATAGCAAAAAGAACAAAGCATCCATTAAAAGCAATTCATTTGGGTATTCAGCTGAAACTAATGAAATGAAACCCAATTGATCAATGGAATGAATAAATTACTATGCAACAACAAACTCAAATCAACATAAAATAAAAAAATTTTGCGTAAGATGAATAGAAAAAAATACGTTCAACGTTCTTTCACTTTTGAAATTATTTTATTATTTTAAAATTCATCATCATCACTGCAACTTTTTATTTATTATGAACAGTTTTTGTTCGGTACCACGATCAATCTCTATTTTTCATTTGATCACGTAATAATTTGACGATTTTTACAATATTTCCGTGTACCAGTCAACCAGCAAACGAATAATTTTCCTTAATTTTCAATTTACCGATCTTTTTGTGATGAACATCATTCTCTTTAATGAATTTGAAATTAAGATTGAAACAATCTACCAATTATGCATTCCATTGATTACTTGCATCATAAATATTATTTTTAATTTTACTCTTCTAAATTATGTAATCTTTAGATAGAATTTAGGTAAGACTAAATAAGGATAATACTAACATAACAAGCGATGAAAGAAAGTTAATAGATGTCTAGTAGATTTTTTATAACTATAATATCAAACTAAAGAATAATTAGTTTGAAATTGTAAGATTATAAGCAAATGGTATGTTATACTTTTAAATAACAATATGAATTGCTAACGAAAAAAATCGACTTTCCTTCCCAGTAGTTCTGCTTTTCAGCGGGAAATGAGGTGCAGGGTAAGTATGCCGTCGCGAGGATAGGGTTTGGAAAAAATCCGCTGAGGTCGGTTTCGCGTCGCGCGAGTTATGTTTCTCGGGCCGAAGTTATACAAAAAAATATATATATTCACTCAAATTAAATTAAACAGGTAAGTTCCGCTTGAACGTCTTTATTATATTTTGGTTGCAATACAACTGAACTCGTTGTAACGTTTATGGAAAAGTCTATTGTTTGCAATTATGATGGTGCAGCGTAATTTCCGTGGGAAAGGCACTTCGAAATGAGTGCAGGTCCAATGTCTGTCTGCGCGAGTCCAATAACCGTCGCGGAATTCGTCCAGGTAAATGGTACGTGAAACGGGATCCGATCTATTGGTCGGCACGTCGAATGGGGCTCGTAACTCCTCCCCCCTTAGAAAGAAGCGACGGAAGCAGGAACTGGAATTTTGTAGGTCCTGGTGTAGGAGCGGCTGTGGGACCTGTAGTAGGAGTGGCTGAGGATCCTGTTGTTCTTACTTCCTGATTTATGCGTAGTTTTCCCCAGAAAACAGGTCGTAGGGCGAGAATGCAGATGATGATCCCAAGGATGGTGAGTATAGCTGTTATTGATTGCGTCCTTGTTTCCAGGCTTGACCAAAGAAGTTTGACGTCTTCCTTCGCATCAAAGTTGTAGCCATCAAGTTTCTGAAAGTGTACAGGAAAAAGCTCTTTCGAGGCGGTAAAGTTAATACTGTTATAGAGGACTGGGTAAATTTGGATCTCGTCCCAAAAGAGTTTTGGGGTAGCATCGTAGGTAATCCCATTTATTTGCACCTCGCAATTTTCAAATTTTATAAGGCTTGTCCCTGTGATGTTTTGTGTTCCGACTCCACACGTGGAGTTCATGGGAGTGCTCGGAAATCGGAATGCCATCTTCTAGGTTTTCAGTAGCTGAACGGACTGTTGAATTGGAACTTAAATTAGCGTTATTCGTAACGTTGTAGTTTATCTCGATCTTTGGGGAGGATTCGTCAGGAAGTTTGATTCGGCTGAGAGCGTCTACATTTGAATTTTGGGTACCCTTTTTATAAACGATTTCGTAATCAAATTCTTCTAATTTTAATCGCCAACGGACTAGTTTTGAGTTTGGATCTTTTAAACTCATGAGCCATGTTAGAGGTTTGTGATCAGTCACAATCTGGAATTTTCGCCCGAATAAATATGGTCTGAAATGCTTCGTTCCCCATACAATCGCCAGTAGCTCCTTTTCTACCGTAGAATAGTTAATCTCTGAATCTGTTAAAGTACGGCTAGCATAACATACTGGTAAATCACTGCCAATTACGCCTTGCGATAGAATGGCTCCTATCGCAAAGTTGCTAGCATCCGTGGTCAAGATAAACGGCTTAGTAAAGTCGGGGTATTGCAGTATGGGGTTGTTCATCAAGATATTTTTGCACGTATTGAACGCTTTTAAAAATCGATCATTAAACTCTATTTTTCTACCCTTTTTCAAGCATTCTGTTAAAGGTTTAGTGAGACGAGCAAAGTTTTGTATGAATTTTCGATAATATCCAAGGAGGCCAAGAAATGCTTTAATTTCTTTAGTAGTTTTAGGAATAGGGAAATCTTTGATCGCCCTGATTTTATCAGGGTTGGGTTTTACTCCTTCGGGTGTGATCACATGACCCAAGAAGGATATCTCTTTACGAAGGAATTCGCATTTATCGAGTTGTATTTTGAAGTTTGCTTCTCGCAACCTTTGGAAGACTCGTCGCAAATTGATTTTATGTTCCTCAAGTGAAGTGGAAAAGATGATGATATCATCAAGGTAAACTAGGCAAACTTTCCCTTGAAGGTCACCAAGTACGTTGTCCATCACTCGCTGAAATGTGGATGGAGCATTTTTCAGGCCAAATGGCATTCTCACGTATTCGTAGTGACCTCCTTCCACTGTAAAAGCGGTCTTCTTTATGTCTCTGGTATCCATCTCTACTTGATGGAACCCGCTTGCAAGGTCAAGGGTGGTGTAGTATAAAGATTTTCCCAGTTTGTCGAGAAGCTCTGCTATGTTGGGTAATGGGTACCGATCGCCGATCGTCTTTTCGTTAAGTTTACGGTAGTCTATGACTAACCTCCACTTTTGTTTTCCTGAAGCATCCCGTTTCTTTGGAACAATCCAAACAGGGGAGCTCCATGGGGAATAACTAGGGCGGATTATTCCCTGATCGAGCATATCGCTTATCTGCCTCCGTACCTCCTCTTTATGAATGAATGGATACCTATAGGATTTGGTGTAAATTGGTATCTCATCGGTGGTTCTGATTCGGTGTTTAATCTGGTTTGTGAAACTCAAGTTTTGTCCTTCTTGAAAGAACAAATCCCTGTATTCCTTGCAAGTGTGCAATATAATTTTCTTTTCCTCTTCATTCATATGAGAAGTACGGAGCAGATGAGATATTTCCTTAAGTTCTTGCTTGCAAGTTGGGGTGTCGATACTGAAGTTATTAACTTCAATAAAGTTGGTATCTGAAAACATCTGAGCAACCAGTGGTTGCTCGAGAAACGCGATTTGCTCAAAATCAGAAGTGTTAATCAATTCTACGTAGCTGTAGTTGGCTTGGCAACAGTGAATTCCTTCTGGTATGTACACATCCTTATTCAGTTGGGTTTTTCCGACATAGATGTCTCCTTCTGTAACTTGCACGGGGATTTTAACTATTTGTTTGCTGTTTGCGCCAATTTTAAATTTTTCAGAACTGAAATTTGGTTTATACTGCAGCCGAATAATGGAGTTGTTTGTAGTTAAAGTATTCTTCTGGAGGTCAACTGCAGCACCCAAAAATGATAGAATATCGAGGCCTAGGAGTCCATCAAAATATTCATGGAATTTAAAAATTAGAAACGTGATTTCGCCGGGTTGATTAAATTCGATGAAATTGTTTAATGTTATCTGTTGATCAATTTTGTGTTCACTGAGAATGGTTTTAATAGGAATCGGTTCAATATGGACAATATCACATTTCTTTGCAAATTCAGGGCTGAGGAAAGATGCTGAAGCTCCTGTATCAATTAAAAACCTTAAAGGGCGGCCAAAAGGAGAAGATATAGATATATATGGAAGTTTGTTACCATGAAAGTTAATATCTAAGTATCCGATGGGTTCATTGAGGCTTTTGCTGGAAAATTTGTATCATCGATCTCGTGAATGTAGTTGTTGCTTTGATATTGATCGTTGTAATAATTATCTAATTGTTGGTATTGCCCTTGGGGTAGTGGTGAGTGATTTTCTTCGAGGCGTGAGCTATCACTTTGATAAAAGGGATTTGGATAATTGTTAGAATAACAAAAGTTGAATAGCTCTTTGCTATCAGTTTTTTGGGGTTGATTAGAACGGAACTTATTCATTTGTGGTCGTTTATTTCGTTGATTTTGTGCAGAAAACCCTGTTCTATTATCTAAATGTTGAGATCTTGATATATTTGGTGTAGTGTGTCTTGAAAAATTTGTATTTTGTCGGGGAGGAAATGGAGTATATTTACGTGGAGGAAATTGGCCGGGAAAGTTTGTTGACCGATAGTAATTTGAAGGTTGATTCTGTTTATATTCCTCCCTAGTTCCTGTAAATGTTTTGTTTAGGGCAGAAGGAAGATGTTGTGGGTTATATCTAAAATTTTGTTGTGAAACTACTTTCAGTGGGGGTAACCTTGCAGTGTTTAGCATCTTGGAACTATTAGGCTCACTTTTCATGTATGCAATATTTTGTTCCTTAATACAGAAAGAGAATGCAGTTGGAAGGGAATTAGGCTTCATTGCTCTAATTGTGGAGCCAAGAGGCTCTTTGAGTCCTGATAGGAATGTATTTAAACACATTTCAGTATAAAGTTCACGTTTTGCTTTAATGACATTTTCATCAACTTCGTGAATTTGTATATGGTTGGTCATGGTTGCCAATATTTCAATTATTTCGCTGTAGAATTTTTCGATGCTTTTCTCCTTTTATTTTAAGTCGTGTAGGTCCCGGATGAGAGATGTTTCATTCCTCTTGTCAGAGTAATGAAGAATTAAATTTTGCTTAATATCAGGCCATTCCAAAGGAGTCCCATACATGTTCAGGACTTCGTTGGCCGGTCCAACAATTTTTTTACGAATGGCTCTAAGTAGTAGTTTCCCATAGGGCGTCCCATTCGTACAAGAAACAAGAGAACGGATTTCCTCGACATTATTTATAAATTCAAATAACAATCTAGGATTTCCTTCAAATTGAGGTAAATCCTTGATTGCGTCTGGAACTCTAAGTGTATTTGCAATGTCCGCCACGTTAATGGGAATGACATTTTCTTCAACGTCTGCCATTACAACTGTAACACACAAGTTCGGTTTAAAACAGATTAAGTATATCTTTTTAACGACACTAATCTGAACTTTCGAATAAATATTTTATTTATTCTTATACAGGTACTTCACCAGAATATAATTCGGTTAATGATTCTTAAACAGTTGGATCCTAATTAGTTTGCATAAAATAGGATTATTATCCAGATATTTGTTTTTGTTTCACCAAAATATAATTTTTATTTCATTGATTTTGTTAAATATGGAGAAAAGTGGATAAAGGAAAGGTTATACAGGAGATACATCAACAAATTCGACTTACATGAGGATTGCTGCCAACGAAATCAGTAACATTTCCATATCTTTGTTTCTTTATAATGTCTTTCACTTGAACTTTTCCTTTCTTTCGGTTCTTTTTTCTTTCGGCGCTTTCACTCCTTTCACAGAACTGAATTTTATTTGTGTTGTAACTGATAATTAACTATACAGCACTTCTTAGTTTTTGTTCAACATCGATAAACCGTCGATGTATGTCTCTCTTTTTCCACTTTACACTATCGATAAGCCGTCGATGTGAAATGGCTAATTGTCCTGTATGAATGGACCACCGATAAACCGTCGATGTCTCACAATACACTTTCAATAATCACCGATAAACCGTCGATGATTTCGGAATTCAGAACTGCAATTTCAGTAAAAGCGATAAACCGTCGATTTACTTTTATTTAAAAAGTAGTGAAAGCACCGAAAAGAAATCCGCACGACTGCGCCAGTTATGTTTCTCGGGCCGAAGTTATACAAAAAAAAATATATATTCACTCAAATTAAATTAAACAGGTAAGTTCCGCTTGAACGTCTTTATTATATTTTGGTTGCAATACAACTGAACTCGTTTTAACGTTTATGGAAAAGTCTATTGTTTGCAATTATGATGGTGCAGCATAATTTCCGTGGGAAAGGCACTTCGAAATGAGTGCAGGTCCAATGTCTGTCTGCGGGAGTCCAATAACCGTCGCGGAATTCGTCCAGGTAAATGGTACGTGAAACGGGATCCGATCTATTGGTCGGCACGTGGAATGGGGCTCGTACGCGGTACCTTAGTTGTTTTTGAGTTTTCTTTAACGTAGCTTTCGTCGGGTTGAGTTAACGTAGTATACTTTTCGGTACCGCGTCGGAAATTCGGGAACGCGAAATAAAAACTAGATTTTGTACTTTTGACTGGTTAATGAAGAAATACGGATTAACGTAGAATAGGTTTCCTCTCCGTATGGTTTTGTTTTTGTAACGCGTTTGAAAACGGGCGTGTACAGGTGGCTGAATATTGTAAATGAGCGTAACCCATTCGAAGACCTGCGACCGAAATCCTCTCCGATCTAGCTGGCCGACAAGCAGCCACCGCCTGAATGGGTTACGGTGCACGGATTGGTTGACCGGTTGGTACCATCCGTTGGCACTACTCAGACTTAACGTCTAGAACCGAGGAGAGGTCGGTTCCGCGTTCGCAAGTAGACTTTTAAATCATTACACTTCCATCCTACGATAACCGACTCCAAATATTGAATATGGCATCACTAGCTTCTAGGCGAACTGCGTTGTCCTCATGCCTAATTTTCGATGTGCTTAGGGGTAGTATTAACGTCAAATTTATTCCCGAGAAGGTACGGCTGAATAACCCTTCTACAGTTACCAGAAATTCTCCTATGTTCACCACAAGAACACATCGGACCATATATGCGGATAACGCGCCAATAAATAGATATTGTAAAGCATTTAACAAATTCAGCAATCATTATTCCCCAACCATTTCCAAGTCCCTTTTCAAGTCGATAATTACACAATCCTGCTCTTCCCGGATACAGTAGATCATTAAGTAACCAAATGTATAAATTGTAATATCTTTGTGTTTTGTTAAATGATGCCTTGTTTGGCAATAAATAAATAAATTTACAGAGTGAAAAACTTGATTTAATTTATAAAATCTTTTGAAAATTAGGTAAAAATAATTCAAAGCAAACTTTTATCAGAATTGCCAACGAAAGCCACTATCACCGCTTTAAAAAAAAATTTAAAAAGATCAATTTCACAGAACTTTATAATCCGAGAAAATATTTCAAATCTTTTTTTAACCTTAAGCATTGCTTTGATTTTTTTTGCAAAAAATCAAACAGGGAAGCTAACCCTACTCATTCAAATTAAATCTAAATCTATCATAATAATATAATAAATTAAAACAGAAGGATTTGTTGAAGGGATACTAGTAACTGAACTACTTATTACCATATAAGTGTTAATCCTTGAAGAAAAAACTGAATAGTGAAGTCATCTTAAAATTGATCACTCTTATTCTTTCGTTACACTAAGTCATAAGTGATTTTGCACATACTTTATTAATTAAATCAGAAACTACAAAATCTGCTGTACTAATCCGCCTTCAAACTCACGAACGTTTCGCCGACCCGGAGCCATTCTTCATTTGAAAGCAGTCATAATTCAGTTCACTGGCGATAACTGTCATCATTTCTATTGAGTGGTAAAAGCTATTACATTGCTGTTTGTGGATTAATTTGATAAATGTGGCGAGGCAGTGAATGCGATTTGATTTATACTGACCACCATTGGGCCATTAATCGGCGGTGGACAAAATACGTTGACACGCAAACAAACTGCTGAGAGGAAAAACCAACGGAGATAAAGTGTCTACTCGGTAGACGTATACCCTTGTACGAAAAGATTTTTCCAGGAATCTGTTTGTTTGGTTCGTTATTGCTTGAAATGAAAAATACATGAATTTGAAAACCAGAATACTACAATACATCTTCTGCTTGAACGATGATTAAAATAGTCCTTAGAATTTTACAAAGTTTGGCGAAACCCGAATAAATTTTTAATCTGACAGGAATTGAATCGCTGCAAATTTAATTTGCATTCAACAGTTTCCTGGACTTAACGGTATTAAAGCAAGACACGAAATGTTTCCAATTTCGCAATTGATTCTCTGGTAACTCATCTGCACATGCAGCACCGCTCTACGCTGTCATAGCAGGAGTCTTGAAATGTTTTCATTTTGAGTCTGGTCAACAGCAACAGTAGAGTGGTTTCGAACATTGTGGTGATAGGCAAAGCTTTTAGGCTCTCAATAAACTCCCTCAATCGGACGGTCTGCATTGTATTTAATTAAATGACAGCTAGAATGTCCATTCCATTGTCCTCAACTGTGTTGATGTTTCTGCTGGACGTTGGGCTTGGATATGCACACTATGCTCTTGTACTATGCCTGACGCCATTGACATTCCCTTCTATTCCATTGAACCAAAGCAGTCGCTGTATATCAAATTTAATCCCACATAAATAAGGGACTGCCAATAGTATTTTGGGGAAATTGTGGCAAATTCACCGTGTCCTGTCAGCTACCGATGATATACGGTCATTGCTGAACTCGCCGTAGCAATTTTCGTTGACTCCGTGCGTCGTTTTGTTTGTTTACATTTGTAATAAGTGACGATATGTAGCCTGTGCAAATCTCGAAATTATGGTTTTGGCTTAAAACCCGGATTAATTGAGTAAAAATTCAGTCCGTAAAAGCATCTGCTAAGCTTTTTCGCAAAGTGATTTATGAGACAACATTGGCACCGGTACCGGGGGCAACACAAGCGAATATAAATCTACTGAATTGAAATGAAAATGTTGCACATTAGCTGCAGATGAGACTATCATTTGGCGTTTAGCATCTGGCATTTTGCACAACACTTTCTCAATGTCAAAGGACGTTTTGCCGATAGCATGGACTCATATGTATTCGTAAATATTCTGCTCTGTATGTATGATGTAATCAGTATTTTAATCATTGATATTAAAGGAACTTCACAATTTATTCCAAAACGTTGAAGAAGTTGCTAACAAAGTCAACTTGGATTTCTGGGGCTAATATCAATATCGGCTAATATTTCTCATACTCACAAATTTTGAAAAAGAGAATAATGGAAATAATGCTAATTGAAATTCAAAATCAATCACTGAGTGGGTGAAATTATTATGTTATAAATATGAGCATCGAACTGCTAAGGAAGGAACGTTTTTCCTACGTCCTGAAAAAATTATATTGAATGCACTATAAAATACCCAATTCAAAATATATATAAAAGAATAGCTAGATAGTCCTATAATCACTTATTTTGTAATTAAAGAGCTACTGTTTTGACTAATAAGCGCCTGGATCAACAATAGAATCACCATCTCTGATGGCGCGGCAGTACAGATGGGGCTTTGGGACCAAAATTGCCCAAAATTTTCGTGTCTCGCGTTTTGGCCAATTTTCAACTTATAACAGCAATTTGCAATCAGCTTCTGCTGAGTCTTGTCTTCTTTTTCTTGGCTTTGCTACCAGGCACTTCCTTTGTCCTCTGCTATTGAACGCTCGTTAGAGAAGCCTGTAGCCCTTAATGTCGTTATTATAATACAAATAAGTCACTGTAACATATTCCTTTTGGCATCATACTTTTGCAGAACTTCTTAGCTCCTTAAACAGTTTTAGAACGCCAAAACTAATGGTTTCTCTGAAGAATTCAAACAAGCTCATCGATTTTATGTCTGTGAGAAAAATGCCAGGAATCAGCAATATATTACCCCAAATCATCAAATATAGCGGCGAACAAAAAGCTACGTACACAGTTTTCAAGGATATAGGGAATTAGTACCAAACGCCACGTGATTGAAACCCAACTATATTATTTCCAACCAAAAAAAGGGAAACAAGCTACGTTGCGAAAATAATACGGGCTTATCACTCAATTTCAGCTGATAAAATGTTCTCCAACAACTTGAATGTCAAATTCCAATATTTTACGACAACATGATTGAAGAGTCTCAAGGTAAGTATAGAACTATAAGGTCAATAGTTGACAGCAGACATGTGAAGGTGCAGGAATTTAAAGATTGACTCCTAGCAAATTCTCAGGAGTTTTAACAAGCATGTGATAGTATCGTTCATATGTTACTATATCAAAGAATGCTGAATTTTAATATTCCAGGAAAGTTTGTTCATTTAATAAAAATATTAGTAGCAACTGGCAGTAGCATTTATTGGAATGGAACAAAGGAATTCGCAGTCCCGTTGCTGTTTAACCATTATAAAAATACTTAATAATACAAGAGATATATCTATCATCTACTACATCTACTATCAACGTGATCAAAAGAAAGGCATTCATGATGACTTTGGAATTATACATCGTATACATCGACGTACAGTCTTGAAGAGTTGCAAGGAGTAGTACCATTACAGTCGACAGCTCTGCTATATGATCATATGACGGTATATCAGTTTGGAGGGTACCAGTTGGCTCGCTGTTTTGGCAAGGAAATGGCCATAAATTGGACCATAAGTACAGCTCGATTACAAAAGTTCAGCCACCGAGAATCCCCAAGTTTTTCACCGCGCATCAATTTTTATCATTTAAACCTGCTCTACATTACACTACTATCTTTTTTATTGACCAATCATAAACCAAAACAAAATGAACTCAATTATGTCACTCAACTCTGAACCGTCGCAGTACCAGAAATATTTTCATTCAACTGGAATTGCACGGCCGTATCAAGTCAAGTCAGAGGTGCTTCATTTAATACGAATCGTTATAAATTTTCAAAAAATATAAAGCAAATTCCAAACAATAACAATTTAAAAACTTAATGGCCTAAATGGCTCTCTAAGTTTAAACATTATCAATAAAAATACAATTAATTGACAAAACATTATGAAAATAAATTTAATTAAAATTATTACATATTTTTTGATTCAATTGAAAAAAGGAGATAAAACCTTCTAGCACTATTCAAAAATTAATTATAATGCTAACAGAAGATTGAACTTTTATCCTACATCTTATATGTTATAACCTAATTTTAATCAAATTCAATCAAAAACTTCATCTTATACTAATACAATGCTAACACAATACTCGTAACCTAAATCTTAAGCCTTATCTCTATACCTAATATAATAAACATGACATATAAGTTAACAAGTTAATTACACTTTTAACAAAAAAAATTATAATTCGCGATCGGGCAGAGGTTCCCCGTCACGTTCAAGTTTACAAGACACAGTACAACTTATTCTAATTCACATGTCATTTTTAGGGTTTTGTAAAATAATTTTACAAAACCCTACTAAAATCGCGTCCTGTCTGTCCGTCTGTCTGTCCGTCCGTCCGTCCGTGTGTCACAGCAGCTTTTCTCGGAAACTACTTAAGCTAGAAACATCAAATTTCGTATGTAGGTGTAAAGTGGTGATCTCTTCAAAGTCCAAGTACAAAAAAATTTTTATGAGGTATTTAAGGGGGGTCTCCCCATATAGGGGAGTGACCCCTCGAAAAAAAATTCATTGAAAGTAGCCGATATGGGTATCAAATGAAAGGTCTTGATGAGAACTTTTCAAAACAGGTCTTAGTTTGGCAAAGTTTGCATCGAGGGGCGCACAGGGAGGGGAAATACACGAAAAATTTGTGTCCCCCCTCGCGATTGGACACCTGTGATCCAAAAAATCTGAAAAAAAATCAGGAATGTAGGCCTTGGTGAGTACAATAAAAGGAAATACGTGAGAAGTCGCAACCTACTCAACTTTGTTAGTAATAGTATGATTTATCGATTGTATGTTTTCTTGAATAAAATCTTAACGGTACCCTTAAATTCAATGAAATTCTGTACACAGATGAATATTTATAAGATTGATATATCCTGAAAGTTTCATAAAGGTTGAATCATAATTAGCGAGGTTATAGCGGTTTGAATTTTCCTGTATTACTATGGAACAATATGCGCTGCATTTATTGCTATGGCAACATATGGCTATGGAACAATATGCGCTTTTTACCGACTCAGACACCACAGTTTTGCTAGGATTTGCATGAAAATTTCAGGAATGACAGGTGTCATGTAGATCTTTGAGAATCGGTTCAGCTAGTGGTATCAGTAATCGTAAAACAAAATAGTGGCTGTTTTAAATGCGAAGATTGGATAATTTTGAGTTATTTTTTCCCAACTTCAACGTTTAAGGTGCATGCTTTGAACACTTGATTCAATTTAAAGAATGACTGAAAATGAGTACCTACAATTAATGCTCAAAAGTGAAACAAGTCAAGGAGGCGGGAGAGAGCTCCTAGCAAAAAGGTTTTGTAACCATTCTAGGATTCGAACAAATTGTGTTTCCTCCCTCGCAAATGGACACCTGAAATAATTATCAAGGGAGATATTTATGAGTATAACAATAACAAAAACCTCAGAAGTCGAAATTCGTTCAACTTTGTTAATAATAGTATGATCTTCGTATTTCATATTTTCTCCAATAAAATCGTCTTTGACATGTTTCTTGATTTGATTCGATCTGGTGACTGCATTTTGTAAATTGAATACAAAACCCTTCTGACATGAGCATAGGTCTGTTTACCCAACTTGTTATATGTATTTTCTGCTGCATTCGCAATTGTTGGCGTTTCCAGATTCGCGGTAAATTTGTTGCAGATTCAGCAATTCTGCATTCTCACGTACTGGATGATCGTATTTTGCTGACATAGGGTCTGGTACGGTTAGCGTGGGAACGCTAGTTAACTTGTTCGTTAACTCTTCCCCGCTTAAATTCGGATGTCCGCATCCGATTAGAAATATGGCTGGTCGTAAAATCTCGGAGTCGAGTAGCGCAGGGTATTGCGAGGCTCCAGAGGAATTGAAATTGATGCAGTGCCTGATGACAGGTTTGTATTCGGATATGGTTTTATTGCTTCTTCCTTTGCAGCAGGCTGACTGATTGTGATCTGGGCACTGCTTTTACAAAAGGATCTGAGAAATATAACGATTAGTATTATTAGCAGCATAGAAAAACTTATCCCATAGCTGGACCAGCGATCAAGGAGGTTTTGATTTTGCAGAAGCTCTATCCGCTTGGTGTTTTTTATTCGTAGCTCATTCATGGCTTCTAAAGAAAGGACTTCGTGGTATTGTTTTTCGAACGGTGTAGGCTGCAGGATAGCTGGAAGGGCTTCCCATGTCGAGATTTCCTTGGAGATGAAGGTCTTCTCGTCGATCGTCACAGTAGCGTTGTTGAATTTTATGACAAATGTGCCGCGAAGGTTACGTAGGTCTTGGTCAATAATAGCCGTTCCTTCAAAATCGTTGGCAAGAATAATATCGGGCGCAATTTCTTCGATGGTTGGGACTTGTAGGCCGCTGATAGTGTTGCACGTTGAATTTAGACTCCTCAAGATGTTAGGAATACAAGCTGACTGACTTATATCTAATATATCGGTTGGTTTACAAATTGATAAGCCATTGTATGCTTTACTGTTTCTGAGGATGCCATATATTTTATCTTGACCTCTTAAGATGCTATTGTACAAAATTTCTATAATTTTATTTTTCCTTTTAACTGGTTTCACAATAAGCTTCTCAAAATTTTCTTCTAAAGTTATTGGGATTTTTACAATGTATAAGAGTGATTTACCATTAGTAACAATTTTTACATCTGCTGATTGTAAAGCTTCTTCGGTTGAAAGATATGGAAATTTTTCTCTTTCTTATATTTCAATTGCTTGTTTTATTTCGCTCATAGATAACATCAATGAATTAACAGTTCCAGTTTTAGCAAAATCTAAAGCATAGTTTATGGTAGTTAGTTCTTCTTTTATCAATCTTAGCTTATATTGTATACTAATGGCTAGATCATATTTGTGGTGTTCATTTGCTTTTACAAATTTTTCTATTGTGTTGGAAACTTGCGTCAAATTATTTAATCGTTCTGTCAATGATTTATTTATAAGTACTTGGTTATTATTTTTTTTTAAGACATGATTTATTTTACCTAGAATTATGTTAAGGTCATCGTGGTTGGGACTTCCGGCGACCCACTTCCAGGCAGTTCCGATGAAATCTAGTGACCTTTTCGCAATTTTCGGTCGTAGGTGTTCTAGAAGTTGTTGGATTTGGGATAACTCGTGGGCAAGATAAGGATATAAAGGATTATTTCTGTCGATTTCTCGTTCAAGTACGTTCTCCGTATCTGATACAACATTTGTGTACTGCCCGATGTCCACATCGGGTGATATTGATGTTTCCCGTTCTTATTTTTGCCTGACACGCCTTGATGGTAATGACCTGGGAGTTTGTATAATCAAGGACTTTGACTTTGCAGGTTGCCACATGGAGAGTGAGTCTTAAAAGAAAATCAGTTTCGTATATTACTTTTGTGTACTTTTTCTCCGGATTCGGTAATGACTGTGGTGTTTCTATTCTCTTTAACGGTTTCCTGCCTATACCTTGGGGTTAATTTTGAGCCTAATCTTCTATTCCTTTTAACAAAAATAATGTCGCCCACGTTAAAGTTTTTTAAGGGGTTCCTATTTTTGTTATGGAACTTAAGGTCTTTGTCCTGCTTCAACTTAAGTTTATCGATATTTTCCTGCCGCGCTCGTTCGAATTCTTCGGGGGTTACTCGAGGAAGGTGGCCAAGATACAGCTCTAAGAGTTTTTTTCCTGTGGTGGAGTGGATGGTGAAGTTATATTCATTCACCGCCTTTTGAAGTAGTTCTTCGAATGGCCGGTGGGGATCGTCTCACTTGAGACATCTCATGGTTTAGATAAGAGTGGAATGAGGACGTTCTATTTGGCCATTTACTTCGCTTTTATAAGGAGGAGTTTTAAAAACTTTTATTTGTAGGTCGTCTTCCATCATGGAAGACAAAGACATGGATCTGAGAGCGCCTTCGTTATAACAGAATGTCTCTTAGAGGCTGTTTTATGTCCTCCGCGGACTTAGATGGGAGAATTTTCGCTTGGAGAAATTTCGTAAATTTGTCGATAGCTGTTAGGACTAGCATTTTTTCGGTCAGAAATAAATTGTCATGGACGGTGTGTCCTGGGTAATTTGGAATGGGGGTTGCGTGAAGATGAGGTTTATTCGGGTGTCTTTCATATTTATTTTCCTTGAATGTGATGCACCGAGAGACAAGCCTTTTGATTTTGGCGGACATTTTCGGAAAGTAGAAATTCTCCAATATCTGGAGTCAATTTTCTTCAGCATTTCTATGAGCTCTTCGATGAGTGTTGAGGATCCTTTCCTCCTGTTCCACCTCATTTGGTACGTCTTCAACAAGTTTGCGTGTAAAACGGATTCGGTAATTTCTGAAATGCTGTTTGTAGATTTCCTGTATTCGTCCTAGTGTTGTTTCGTCAGTCATAAGTCCATTAACAGTATGTGGACTCAGGTAGCGTTTGAAAGTATTTACGATCTCCTGGTCTGTATATTCTTGCTGTATTAGAGTATGCCCAGTGTAATTGTCGAAAGGGTTTGTTATTTAATAGCTTCTTTCGTTGCCTTTGTTCAGAATAATTTGGTTGCGGAAGGCGTTTATCGGCGTTGTCACAAGAGGAATCAGGTTTTGTGAGGAGCTATCGTCGCTGTGTTCAGTTGGAGTAAGTGATTTGGCCTCAAGAGGGTTCGGTGGTCTCAAAAGAGAATCAGCTAAGACATTGGCTTTGCCTGGTTTGTATAGGAGTTCATAATTATACTCCTCCAGGAATGCTTTCCAACGTTTCATTTTACTGTTGGTATTTTTGTTGCTCAAGGCATATGTGAGAGGTTGGTGATCCGTGTAAATTTTGACCTCTGAGATCCATAGAGAAAGTTCCTGAATTTTTCAATGCCCAAATGATGGCCAGCATTTCTTTCTCGTTCACCGCACAGTTTTCTTCCGTTTCACTTAAGGTTCGCGACAAAAAGGATATTGGCTTGTTTTCTTGTGAAAAAATAGCACCGATGGCATAGCTAGAGGCATCCGTAGTCAATTCGAACTCTTTTTTAAAGTTAGGATGTGATAGTACGACGTCTTTGTATGTTAGAGTTTTCCTTAGCTTCAAAAATGCGTCCATTGCCGGTTTGTCTAAATTGATTGGTGTGTTTTTTGAAATATGCTTGGACACTCGTCCATCTTTTTGTTTTTGTGGTAGGGAGGTGAAGGCATTTACGCCCGCCGAGTCTGGCAGTGTGGGACTCCCATGGAGGATACCCTTGGACTACTCACTAAACACCTCTCCTGTCAATCTGAGAACCTAGCCTGGAACCGTTTGACACATTACTTCGGGCCAGCTCTCGTTTTGTTACGCCGTGGGGCGCCTTCAAGCTGGGGAGTCCCTTTCCTAGCGGGAGGGGAGAGGGAAAGAGGAAATTCCAGAAGAGCGATCCCCCAGCCCCAGCACCTCCGGCGGCTGCGAGTCACTTTTATCTTTTAGGACTGCCCGAGCATAATGTGCCACCTGGTTCCATTTGTCAACCGATTCGAGCATCACCGCAACTTTATCAACCGATTCGAGCATCACCGCAACTCCCCCTCCCCTCCCCTCTTAAAAGGGATGTCAGGGGCTTTGCAAGCTTTGCGTAGTCGCGAAAAAAGCGGCGATAATACCCTGACATTCCAAGGAAGGATCTGAGGTCTTTCAAGGTTTTTGGTGGTGGAAAGGAAGCAATTGCTTCGACTTTCTTTGGGTTTGTTTTGATACCGTCGGCGCTGACTATAAAGCCCAAAAATTCGACGTCCCTTTTCAAAAACTCGCACTTATCTGGTTGTACTTTCATGTTTGCCTTTTCAAGTGTTTTGAGCACTATTTCCAAGTTTTTGAAGTGTTCGGCCTCATTCTTGCCAAAGATGATAATGTCATCTATATATACGTAGCAAAGCAACCCGATGTGCTCACGTAGAATGTCATCGAAGGCACGCTGAAAAATAGAGGGTGCATTTTTGAGCCCAAATGGTAGTCGAAGGAATTCGAATTTACCATTATTAATGGAGAAGGCGGTTTTCTCGATGTCCCTTTCCATTAGGGGAATCTGATGGAATCCACTTTTTAAGTCGACGATGGAAAAGAACATGTTTTTCCTGAGGTTGGACAGCACCTCATTTATCTCGGGTATAGGGTACCTGTCCGGGATCGTTACAGAGTTCAGTTTCCGGTCGTCAATGACCATCCAAAACTTCTTTTCTCCGGAAGAATCCATTTTTTTGGAACGATCCACATAGGCGAGTTGTATGGCGATCTTGATGGTCTAATGATGCCATTTGCTATCAGATTTTTAACTTCCTTCTCGACTTGACTCTTGAAGGCTACCGGGTAAGGATAAGATTTACTGTATACGGGGTCGTTTGTCGTTGTACGAATTTCCCCTCGTACTGTTGTTGTGTAGGTAAGCCTCTCGTTTGGTTCTGAGAACAAATTGGTACACTTGTTCAAAACCGCAGTAATTTGTTTCTTTTGAGGCTCAGATAGATGGTCTGTATTTATATCAAGCTTGTTAACGGATTGTGAAGGGTGTTGTTTCAATACAAGTTTTATCCTGGGGTTGATAGTCATAAAGTTACCTTTTGTATGAATAATTGCGTCCATAGACTTCAAAGGGTCATTTCCGATCATTCCGGTAAATGTTTTAAGGCTTGGTAAAAGGAAGAATTTTAATTTTCCGATATTCATTCGGAATAAATCAATAAATGCATGACGTCTAATATTGACCGCTCCACCCACGGAGTTCACGCTAAATGGTGCATCATTTTTCAGGGGATTTTTAATGTAACGGGGCTGTATGTAGTTTTTATTGGAACCTGTATCTATAAGAAATTTCAATGTTTCACCGCTCTTCGCTATCACTTCGACATATGGAAGCTGTTTAGTCTAAAAAATGGATGACGTCTTGGTTTTCATTAGTTTCGTCCGTCTCTGTGTTTTCGTCTCGTAAGTCTATTGAAAAGGGCTCTGTGTCTTCTTCAGCCAGGAAATCAGCATGTTCGTGCTGTTCCAGCTCTTGTTGGAGCTGATCTATGGTCTCATTCAGTGTTTCCGGCTGTATGTTATTGTTTTGAGTAAGATAAAGACGTTGCTGTTTATATCCGTGTGTCTGTTCGGGGGCTGAAGTCTCTTTTGGGCGTAAGGAAGTCTTGGGCTTGGTCTGTTTTGGTAGTTGACAGCGTGTGTTCTCATGGATTGATCAATGTCCATAGGTTCCACTCGTCGTGGCTTGGGTGGCAATGGTGGCTGGTTTGGATATTGGTATTGTAATCTTGGCTGGCTAAATCGTGGAGCCTGTGGTGTGGTCGGGTTGTTCACGAATTCAGGGTAAAATTTAAGTCTTGGATTATTTGGCATAGATAACCGTGTTGGGTTTAAAATATTTTTCTTCGGCGGAAGAGGTGGTGCAGCTGTAGTGTAATTTTTGCGTGTACCAAATTGAGAGTTATTAGCGTGTTGTGCACGGTAGTTCATATTTTCCAATTTAAGGCAAAGATGGAAGGCCTGTGGTAGATCAGCTGGTTCGCGTATACTTAAGAGTCTTGGGAGGTCCCCTGATAGGCCCCTAATAAAGGTATCGAGAGCCTTGTCTCGATAGCATTGAGTCATGTTATTCATCGATTCTTGACTCATGGTGACTGATGATAATCTATTAAGCATGAGGGATAGATGATGATACACGGTTTGATAGAGCTCGTGTATACTGCTGTTTCCTTGAACAAGAGTCGTCATTTGGTACTCGAGTGTACCAAGATCCCTTTTATCTGCGTAGCGCAGACTGAGGCACTTGGATATTTTGTCCCAATTGAGAGGTGTATTATAGGACTCCAAGGCTATATCGGCTTGGCCGACGATTTTGTTCCTGATTACGGACAGAATTCCGTAATACTTAGGAGAACCTTTGAGGTGATCGTAGATCTTAGGTATTTTTTCTACACTCTTTTTCCAGAGCCTAATTCGCCTGGATTGCCTGAAAAGTCTCTCAAGCTTTTCACCACATCAGGAATTTTATCCATATCGGATAAATTCCTGTCATGGCCAGCGTTTATGCTCACGTCCACCTCATTGTTACTATCGGATGAAGGATTGATCAGCTCGTGAAAAATTTGTCTCCCTTGCGTTTGAAGGGATTGTAACACTATTTGGCTGATCATTTCAGCCAATTCATTCTGGGGAGGACTTGCATTCATCGCGCTGGTGGATGGTGTATTCCGAGGATCTTCACCGTTATCGGGTACTGGGGGAAACGATAGGATTGGAGAACGAATAAGATTGTCGGGGTTCGACATTGCAGACTTTTACCCGTCCGAAAGTTGCGAATATTTAACTATGAATTCTGGAGTCTTCGGTTCCTTCCTCAAGGAAGCTTCACACTTAACAAACAACGAAGTGATAGAAAATGAAGAATCTGTCCTCACAACACTGACCTTTGCAAGAACTGACGTTTACAGTAATTAACCAATCGATCAATCAATTTTTCACAAACATATATTCGCGACAACCACAAATGTAGATCCTTACATCAATTTCTACTCAAAAAAATCACTTATTTCTTCTTTATCACTTTCACTTTCAAAATATTATTTTTCAATAGAAAATACAGAAAACTTAAGATTAATGAAACCAATAGTGATATGTTTAGTTTCTTAATTATTTTCCTTTTATTGTTAAATGTTCATGAATCATGTACTTTATATTACACTATTAATGTGGTCAAGAATGAAATTATTTGCACTTTAATTTAGATGCATTAACAAATTTTCATAGTTATTCTTTCAGCTCAAAAATATTTCATACAGTCTGCTCTAAATTTTAATATTTTTTTTTTTTTTACTTACAACAGGAGTAAAAAATTGCTCATTTTCCTCTGCTTGTAGCTGTGTTGTAAAGTGGGTTTTCCTATGGCTGTTGCTCTGTCTCCTTTGGCTTTTACTCCTTTTTGCTAGGCTTGGTTATCCACGAAGCTACTAAGGGGCCGTCCAGATTTGTGGGCGATCTTCGGGGCTTGGTTGTTGTCCCGGAATTCCTGTCGATTGGTTATCTCGGCTCTGGTTTCCAGCAGAATCGTTCGTCTTTACGCACTTTGATTGACGCGTCGATTCACTTTTAACGTAAATTCACTCTTAATTGTCACGACTTTTTACAATTACTACTATTTATGAAGAAGTGGACCACATGCCAGTCTCAGCAATGTGTTAAGATCTATCATGGCTTATTTGTAAAAATTAGATTTTACAAATTGATCTATCCACTTATATTCGCACACACGAGCACAGCCCCACGATGGCCGCCAGTTAACAAGTTAATTACACCTTTAACAAAAAAATTTATTATTCGCGATCGGGCAGAGGTTCCCCGTCGAGTTCAAGTTTACAAGACACAGTACAACTTATTCCAATTCACATGTCATTTTTATATGTATTTCCTGCTGCATTCGCAATTGTTGGCGTTTCCAGATTCACGGTAAATTTGTTGCAGGTTCAGCAATTCTGCATTCTCACGTACTGGATGATCGTTTTTTGCTGACATAGGGTATGGTACGGTTAGCGTTGGAACGCTGGTTAACTTGTTCGTTAACTTATACCTATCCTAAATATTGAAAACTATCCCTAATATTTAATATAAACAAACAACAACACGAAATATAGCAATAATGATATGACACTGTAAAACTAAGTAACAAAAAACACAGAAACAGAAAACAAGCACGAATAGTTTAGACATTTTCATTCAGCCATCATTAACTAAATTGCTCCGTATCAGCTTGACCAGCCTCAACGAATCTAGCAAATGAATTTCTCTATTGGAATTGTTGGTTTTGTGAAGTCAAATTCGAAGGATATTTTATCTTTCGAGTATATTTTATATATAATTGGAACACCGTCAGAATCAAAAACATATCGATTCATGTCCAAATACACGAACGCTTCTGGAGGAATGAAGTCAGCAGCGAAGCAAGTCACAATATACCCGTCCACAGGATGGAACCGCTGTGAAATCCAGGGGTTTTTACTCACAATTACAGATCTTGCGATATGATTCCGAAGAAGTTTCAATTTGGAGATATCGACTCTCGTCCCTTTAGAAGTTTTATAAATTCTTCTATTCCATAGAAAGTGTTTTTAATCCATGTCAGGCTTTTTGTACAAACTATTACATGTACGAAGATATCTCCTTTCGAAAACTCTTAATCTTTCCATAGTACTAACATTCTGGTTGTTCCAGATCTGACACCCATTTGTCAAAATTGGTCTAACCAGGATCTTTTAAAGATAACTTTGACCTTTCGGTCAATGTTTCTGGAATGAAAGAGTCTTTACTGAGCATGATTTTGACATGTTCAGCATAGTTGGGATGCTGATCGAAATGAATACCTAACTATCGATTTATGTGGGACCCATTTTGAACTACCCTCACCAGTCATAATGTGCAAATCCTTCCAATTACGTTTCAGGTCTTGACTGGCCCCCTGCAGCATTTTCCAATACATAATTGTGTAGCACTTCTGTTCATTGATTTTCATTCGCCAATTGTCGGTGTAGCGCTGCAAATCACTTAACATTTTATGGAAATAAGACAAATCTATTGTAGTTTTTTGGCTTTCCATATATATGATCAGATCATCAGCAAACGCTACAAATTATCGCATCGGGAAGAGGTTAAGATCAAAGTCGATCAATAGCTTGCAAATAAATTGACAGAAGAGTAGACTAACTATTTAACTTCACCGAAGACGGTCCCAAGCCCGTTTGAGAAAGGAGGAGGGAGCTCCCTTCTTCCCCAACCCACAGCTTTCATAATTCCTTATCCCAAACCCCCTAACTAAATGGTAGTGTATATTCTCGGGGTCGCACATTGGGTTTACTGGTTCCCCAATAATGGGACATTAAAATTCCCAGATATGCTAATATGTTAACTGTAAATACATCTGCAGCTTTGCTACTAAATTCTACTTATACCTCCTTTGTGGGGGCGTCGGAGAGTGAAGGCGAATCTTCCGCGCCTGATTACGGAACCAACGTAATACCCATGCCATCAAAATGTAGGTTGGGTGACGGGCTAACTCCCCGTCGCTTGAAAATCCTAATCCATTAGATCCTGGAATGTCAAATCACTCAATTATACTGGCACTGTTAAGGACATCTAACAACAGGCCAGTAAACGTAAATTAAAAATACTAGCGATCCAGGAAATGAACTGGACTGGAAACAACATTCAAGATATGAGATCGCACACAATATTCAAAAATGCCTACTGCAAAACGAGAATTTGGAGTGGCCTTCATTGTGGGTAGGGACTGCAAATCGCACGTTATTGATTTCAAGGCAATAAATGAATGGTTGTGTGCGATCCGTACATCCGAAATTCCTCAAAATCTGGCTGATCAGTGTACACTCCCCGACTGAAAAAAAGGACGAAGAAACGAAGGAAAGGTTCTACAATCACCTAGAAAGACTAGTCGACTCATTGCCTACAAACAACACAAAAATAGTTCTGGGTGATTCCAATGCACAGGTTGGCAATGAGCTATCTATTCGGGGAACGACTGGAGGATACTGTCTCCACGACGAAACAAATGACAACGGCCAGTGCCTAATCGACTTGGCTTGTGGCAGAAGTTTAGTTATACATTCGACTTGCTTCCCACATTGGTCCATTCATAAAATGACCTATGTATCACCGGATGGCAACACACAAAACCAGATCAATCATGTTCTGATCCAACCACGTTAAGAATCGAGCATACTTGACCTCCATACATACCGAGGAGCCAATCGTAACTCATATAATTACTTGATTAAATTAACTTATCGATGTCGTATGTTAAAGGCATATTCATCGAAGACCAGCCTGCTACAAAAATTTGACATCGAAAGACTCCGAACGGCGTCTGTGGCCAAAAATTTCACGGAGACCCTCGACAACTAGCTGGCTCTCATCTTATCAAAAGCTTCGCTAAAAATAAGCAACGAGCCCTGGATGGGAGTGAAAGCGATTATTAAGACTGATGCAGAACAGACAATCGAACATCAAGCCCGACGCAAGATAAATGATTGGTTCGATAAAGAGAACCAGAATGATTAGAAAAAGAATCAGGCGTACAAAGATTACATAGGTAGGAAAACCAGGATGAGAGAGAACACTATGAAAATCCAAGAAGAGTAGCAAATAAGATAATTAGAATCAAGGAGAGAAAGGCAAGCAGACAAAGTAGTGAAAAGCGTGAAACGTGGTTATCAGCACAAAACCACACTCTGTCGTGATGACATCGGCAATATCATCGCTGATGGAACCAAAGTTAAGGAAAGATGCGCATCGAATTTCAAGAGTCAGAGTCTATAGATGTTTGCGAAGAGCCTCCATTTGCCCCATCCCCTCTAGGTGAAGTTTGTTCTACCATCAAAGCCCAAAAGAATAAAATGCCGGGCATCAGTGAAATGCAACCTGTTCAATACGAGTATTTTAAACAAGGAATTGAGCTCCTCCTTCAATTTGAGAACGTTTCTATCCGTGCATAGGCAGAAAAAATGAAGAGGTTATCCCCACTTAGCAATAAAATTCTGATAATGGACACTTTAAGGAATTCAAAGTTTTTGAATTCGACTTTTTCAATATTTTGGAAACAATAGGGTCTTCTAACCAATATTTTGATGCTACCCCCCTCTCCCATTACTGTTTACCCTATCGTTTCTTACGAATTAAAAATTGTTGAATGTTATGGAGTGCCATGAATTGCGGTAGTTTTCGGTGAGAAGCATGATATCAGGCTTTCGTTTGTTAATAAATTCAAGGAGAAAGTGACGTCAATGTAGAGTTGTTCACTGAGATGAGATGAAGCTTATTCCATGGAAATTATTTTCAAGCATGTTGGCCAGAACGTTAAAAATGGGCTTGATTTTTTGGTCTTGATTATTCATTCTTTTCGGGAGAGATTCAAGCTGTTGGTTAATTTTGAGGAGCAGCTCAGTATTGCTACTTACATTATTTATTATATTTACATTGTTATCTACTGGTCCTCTAGTAGCCAGTGCATATGATACTCCGGACTTGAGGAAGTTGGAAGATAAGACACTGCGATGTACTTGAGTTTGTTTTGGGGAAATTTTAACTTTTTATCTTGATATCAAGGGCATCCTTGATATGATGCTGGATGGCCAAATATATCACAGTTAATACAGTACAATTTCCAAATTGGCTCCATCTGAGCCAATTAGCATTCATTTGGGCATGAATATCTTCACATTTGACGCATCGATAATGCATGGCAAAATTTGCAGCTGAACAACTAAATCTTTGGCACCTCAGTCTTGTGAAGACGCTCCCATCTCACAACTCTAAAGTTCAAGTAACTTACCTTTTGGAGGGCACTTGGACTACTTTCGTTGGAAATTTGTACTAAATAATATGGAAATATTTTCTTTTTAATTGTTGATCGCCTTTTGGCAAAATATTCTGCATTAATGAATTTGACAGCTGGTGCTGCTTCATGTAACATTTTAAGGAGATTAACTGTATTGTGCCTACAACCCAGGCCCTTCAACAGGAAAGTATGATTTTTCTCCGCCTTTTGCGTGTATGTTAATTGGGGAGCTTGTACACTATTAAGAGCATCTTTGGCTAGCTTGAAATCAGCCAGCGGTTTTAATTGGAAGATTATCAGCGGTCACTCTCTTTACTTCGAAATCATCAATCTTATGTTCGGCTGCCAATAGCCTAAGCATATATCCTCCGCACTGCCCAAAGACATTGACCGGCGGGACTTTCTCAGTAGTTTCATTATTTTTAATAGGAGAACCAGCAGACATACCGATTGGCTTCTTCTCCTTCTCCTTATTTTTAGATATATAATAATCGATAAAGTTACCACTGGAATCTTTAATATTATCTATATTTTCTTGGCACTCCATCTCGGTATCCATATCGTTATTTATTGCAGCAAGTACCGCATAGTAATTTGCACTGTCGTTTGCGCACTTAGTATGATATCGGCATCACGGATTGTTGTCTTTTTCGCATTTTAAATTGTTGGTTTCTTTGTTCGTTGAGCCTTTTTCGTGGCTACTTTATTTCTGCTCGTCTTATTTGTTAAAGTTTTAAAGTCAAAGTCAAAAGCGCTTTATTTAATACCAATCGTTATAAATTTTTAAAAGAACATAAAGCAAATTCCAAACAATAAAACTATAAAAACTTAATGGCCCGAATGGCTATCTAAATTTATACGTTATTAGCTAAACACATTTAATAAAAAAAAATACACTTGGAAATTTAAATTAATTAAGATTATTACTTATTTTTGGATTCAATTGGAAAAAGAAGAAAAAACCAACCAGCATTATTCAAAAATTACTTATACTACTAACACAACAATAAACATATATCCTCTACCTAATATGTTACACCCTAATTCTAAATAAGTTCAATCAAAAAAAAAAAACCTTACCTTATATTGAAACGTATACCTAATTTATAATACAAAAAAACAACATTACTAGATGTAGCAATAATGAGATGAATCTAAAAAAACTAAGTAACGAGAAAAAGTACAAAAATAGAAAACAAACACGAATAATTCAGACATTGTCATTCAGCCACCAATAATTAAATTGTTTCACCTCAGCTCGACCAGCCTCAACGAATCTAGCAAATGAGTGTCTCCATTAGAATTGTTGGTCTCGTGAACTCAAACTCGGAGGATATTTTATCTTCTTATCGGTGGCCCGTCGGTATATGTGATATATGATTGGGACGCCGTCAGAATCAAAAACATATCGATTCATGTTCAAATACACGAATGCTTCTGGAGGAACGAAGTCAGTAGTGAGACAAGTCACAATATACCTGTCTGTAGGGTGGAACGGCTGTGAAATCCAAGGGTTTTCACTCACAGTTACAGATCTTGCGATATGATTCCGAAGAAGTTTCAATATGAAGATATCGACTCTTGTCACTTGAGCGGTTTGATAAATTTTTCTATTCGATGTAATGTGCTTCCAATCCGTCTCAGGCTTTCTGTACAAACCAGTACATGCACGAAGACATTTCCTTTCGAAAACTCTTAATCTTTCCATTGTACTAGCACTCTGATTGTACCAGATCTGGCATCCGTATGTCAAAACTGGCCTAACCAGGGTCTTGTAACAAATAACTTTGACTTTTTGATCAATGTATCTGGAATGAAAGAGTCGCTGAAGGGCCATGACTACTTTTAGTGCTTTACTGAGCAAGATTTTGACATTTTCAGTATAGTACAGATACTGATCGAGATGAACACCGAGGTATCGAGCAGTGGATTTATGTGGAACCCGTTCTGAACTACCCTCACCAGCCATAATGTGGAAACCCTTCCAATTACGTTTCAGGTCTTGACTGGCCCCCCGCAGCGTTGTCCGAAACAAAATTGTTTCGCACTTCTGCGCATTGATTTTCATTCGCCAATTGTCGGTGTAGAGCTGCACATCATTAAACATTTTTTGAAGATTGCTCTGAACTATTGTAGCTTTTCGGTCTGCCGTATAGATGATCAGATCATCAGCAAACGCTACCAATGATCGCGTTGGCGAGACATTAAAATCAAAGCTGTTCAATAGCTTGCGAATGAATATTGAGAAAAGCAGGGGCGCAGTAACTGTTCCCTGCTGTAGACCATTCAAGACCTTGAATTCGCGCATTGTTGTCAGATTTCCATCAGTTACAACAAACGATTTCCCGTATAACATATTACACATCATGGCGACAAGGTGTCTGGGGAACCTGTCCTGAAGAAGTTTGAAAACTAGTCCATCTAACCACACCGTATCGAAGGCTTTCTCCATATCAATGAGACATGCTCCAACACATTCTTTGTTGTTTAGTTTCCAACAGATGTCTGAGGTTACTTTCGTTATTGCATGTATGGTCGAATGCCTGGCACGAAAACCAAATTGGCAATTCGGCATCAACTCATATTTAGCCTTTTTCCACTCATTTGGGAAATATGAATTGTTCAACATGTTGTTGAACAATATGCAATAATTCCTAATAGCAACCTCAGGCAAATGTCGGAGAACTATATTTGGAATACCGTCAGTACCACATGATTTTTTTTGTTTATTCTGCGAAATATGAAACACAAGTCTTCATAGCTGACAAAATAATCAATAAGATTCAAGCTCGGTATGAGGTCAGATGTTAATGTTTCATCGAAATGAAGAATTGATTGGCTGTTCAGGCTTGATTTGAAGTCGGAAACTTTTGCTTCAACGACCTCCGAAAATATTTCATTCCTTCTCTCTGGGTTTAGCAGATGAACCAATTCAAAATGTGTTCCAATCAGGGCAAGTTTATCCAATCCATCACATATAATCCTGTTTCCATTTCTATCCGGAGTTGTACCATCAATTTCGATACCAGCTCTATCGAGAAGATTTATCTCATCACTAGCGACTTCAAGATTCGATACCTTCACTCGAGACTTCCTGCGGAATAAGCTATTCACTTTCGCGAAAACGCCATCTGGGTCCTGTGGGCTGATTCCCCTCGATTTTTCCGCCCATTAATTGCTGACCTCACTCCTGAAGTAAGTTTAAGATTAAGTTCCGGACATTCTTCAGGTGTAATTTCAACAAAGCCAACGAGGGATGGTTGTAGTCCAAGAATCGTCGATAAATATTATTGACGCGGGTGAGAAGAAGGCTTTTCAATCTTTTCAACCTTGCGATGGTTGGTGTTTCATATCCTTCCATATTGTTTCGATGTTTAATCTTGGGAACTACTTTCTCCATCGTTTCCAACGTCAGCTTCTCTAACTTCGCCAAATAGAGATATATTTTATCGTCAGATAGATTTCTGTTATTAGGAACCATTGAGCAAGCGTTGCCATCATCAGAAGAGGGACATTGCTTCTGGTACTCCCGATTAAACTTCTTTTGAAACTTTCCCCAGTCTGTTTTTTTGAAATTCAACCGATGGTTTTCATGTTGAACTGGAATGAGGAAGAAATCATCCGTTTGATGATTGATTTCCATTACGATTGCGTAATGGTCCCTATCATAAGGAAGCACCTGCAGTTTTCGTTGAGGACTATTAAAGCTGAATTCAAGTCTTGCGTCAGCAATGCAGAGGTCCAAATATGAATTTGTCCTAGGGTATGTTGGGAACTCCGACCCATATAAGTTGCACCTGTATTCAATTTGGTTCTCTGTTATCCATGATTTCAGGAATACACCTCTTGGATTATTGGTGGCGTTTAGCCATGATGTATGCTTGGCATTCAGGTCACCGGCAAAAATATAATAATCATGCAGCCTGTTCAATTCGAGTATTTCAAACAAGGAATTGAGCTCCTCCTTGAACTTGAGAACATTTTGACCAGTTGCATAGGCAGAGATAACGAAGAGGTTATCCCCACCTGGCAGTGAAATTTTGATGACGGACACTTCAAGAAATTCAAAGTTTTTGAATTCGACTTTTTCAATATTTTGGAAACGATAGGGTCTTCGTACCAATATCCCAGTGCCACCTCCCCCATCACCTATTACCCTATCGTTTCTTACGAATGCAAAATCTTTGAATTCCATGGAATGCCATGAATTGAGGTGGGTTTCAGTGAGAAGTATGATGTCAGGCTTTTGCTTAACAACAAATTCAAGGAGATAATCACGTCGATGTATAGCAACGATAGAGTTGACGTTGATCGATATGAGGCGAAGCCTATCCATGGGAATATGACTGGATGACAAGTTATTATTAGGCATTTGAAAGACCTAAACGCTGAAAAGCAAAGTTAATTTTTGAATCTTGTTTATCGATTCTCTCCGATAAAAAATTAAGTTGCTGGTAAATTTTGAGAAGCAGCTCATTATTGCCACTTACATTATTTACATTATTTCCAGCATTTTCTGCTTGTCCTCTAGCGGCGAGTGCAAAGGATACTCCGGGCTTGACGAAGTTGGAAGGTATGATATAACGGTGTACTTGTGTTTGCTCTGGAGCAATTTTAACTTTTGCATCTTGATATCGGGAGCATCCTCGATATGATGCTGGGTGACCAAAAACACCGCAGTTAACGCAGTATAATTTTTCTTTAGGCTCCATCTGAGCCAATTTGCACTCACCGGGAGCATGAACGTCTTTGCATTTAACGCAACGATAGTGCATGGCACAATTGGCAGCTGAATGTCCAAATCTTCGACACCGGTAACACTGTTTGACTTCTCTTTTCTGGAGGCGTTCTCACCTCACCACTCTGAAATTCAAGTACCTTATTTGTTGAAGGGCACTTGAACTGCTCTTATTTGCAATTTGTACCAGGTAAAGTGGTAAATTCTTCCTTTCTATGGTCAACATTCTTGTCGCAAAGGCTTTGACTGAAACAAAATCAATATCTGGTGCAGCCTCCTTGAGCACCTGAAGAAGGTCGACTGTATCCTCTCCGCTGTCCAAACCCTTCAACAAGAAGGTCTGATTTTTTTCACTTTTTGGGGTATAGGTGAAGTGTGGAACCCCCCCCCCAGAAATCAGCGCATCTTTGGCTGACTTGAAATCAACCAGTGATTTCGTCCTTATGGTTAATTTTTCAGCATTAACTCTTTTGATTTCGAGATGGGCAAGTTTATTTTCGGCTGCCAATAGCCGAACCATATCTTTCCCGGTTTGTCCGAACACGTTGATTGGCGAAACTTTTTCTGTTTTGTTGGAAGCTTTTTCAGAGGAACCAGCAGAACTGCGGGCTGGTTTTTTCTCCTTATTTTTGTTCTTTAAATATTGAATAAAATTAACGTCATTATCTTGATTAGAATTACCTCCGATGTTTTCTTCGATTTCCATATCTTCGGTTAATCCCTCCAGCGCTGCAAAATAATTTTGGCTCTCGTTGGTGCCACCAGCACTTAGAACTTCCTCTGGATTTACTTGCTTTGTACTTTTCTTCAGCTTTGTTACCTGTTGTCATTGATTTTGTGGCTGCGTCTTTTGAGGCTTCATCCCTTTCTTGAAAAGATCCTTGAGAGACTGTATCTCTTGCCTTAGTTCATCATCTTCTTTCTGCAATTTGGCCATTTGTTGATCGTCCGCTATTATTTGCAGCTTGCACCCTCCATCTACGGAGTTTTCTTCGTTATGTTTTCTTTTGGTGATTGTCGCCAGTTTCATATTCGTCGTTTCCCCAGGTTGCCCCAACGGTGTGAAGCCGTCGGGCTCCTCCATACCAGCGGCGAAATTTTCTTTGTGAATTTGTTTTTCGTTACCAATCGAAGTAAAAATATTCGATAGAAATTTCCTGAGTCGATTACTTCGACAATATAAGATTTTTTCCGATAAAAATTAACTTCGGACTAACGTTTTTAAAAAATTAATTTAATTTTTGAAAACTTTTGACAGGAGCGATTTAAAAGACGTCTATACGCAAAGACTACTATTTGTTAAAGCTTCTTATGTTTTGGATGCACTTTGTGGCCTAATCACTTAGTTTTGTTGAGTTTGATAATTTACGAATCATTTCCTTCAAATTTTGAATTCGGAGTTCCATTTTTTTATTTTCTCTGGTAACTCTTTCCAGTTCTTCGCTTGATAGCGTTAAACGCATTCCATGCTCAAAACTTTCTTGTCCGTTTTTTTTTTCATTGTTTTCGTATTTGTAGTATTTGAAATGCCTGGCCCCGGGTCCCCCACAGGTAAGATGCCGTCGGGTTTCTCCATGCCCCCGGTCAAAAAAACGTTTCTTGTTTGTTGAACTTTTTGAGACTTCCTCGCAAGTAAAATCCAGATATTCTATGAATTGTTCGAATAATTCGACGATACAATAAGTTTAAAAAAAATAGTTTTGAATTGATGTTTAAACAATTATTATGATTTTTAAAAATTTTATACAGGGGCTTTTTAAAAATCGTTTGTTCACAATAAATGCTAGACTAAGAATCGAAACTGCATGGTCTACCCTAATTAAAAGCTTAAAAAAATATCAAGCAAACAATACAGCAAACCTGGATGTACACATTTAAAATAATTACCCGCGGATTTGCGAAAAGCCTACTGTAACATTATACTAACCCAGCTACCTTACTCGCTCCCTGGAAAAGTTAGCTTACTGGAAGAAAGTCCATTTGGAATTTAGCTACGAGTACGTCAGGTCTATCGTTATTTGAATATTATCATTTATATTTATGGTATGTAGTCCAATAATTATTTCATTAAATTTACTTTTAAGCCTGCATAATTTTGATGTAACTTCAATAAGTTGGCCTTGTTGTTTTTTGTTTTACTTTTAAAGTTCAACACAGAATTGTTTTGGGCATCAATTTGGTGATATATGCTTAATTTTCCTATGATACTTAATGGAGTTAAATTATATTTTTGCGTTTTGCTTCTTATGGAACGCTCTGGTGGACGAATGGAATGCAAAAAATGTCATAAAAAATAGGATTAAAATCATTTCAATATTTTCTGAGGAGTTTGCGTGGTGTAGTGATTAGAGTACTCACCCCATAAGCTAAAAATTTCTGGTGAAAACGAGATTCGTTTCAAGTGGTTCTTAGGATGAACTATATAGTAAGTTCGGCCAATTAGAATATGTACTATTTTAAAACCAGAAAGTTTCGCAACTGGCTGGATGGATGATATGCAGCTAAGCATGGTACAGATGCAGGTTATTATATGTACTAGGGCAACAAATACCTCACAAGTCAAAATTCGATCAATTTTTTAAGTAAGTATGATTTGTGAATTTGAAACAGTTCGCTTAAACTTTTTTCCCAACCTTCTTGTCCATAGAAACATGAATTTAGCAAACCAGTGGTAATTTGAAGGAAATGGTTTAAAAGTATCAGTTTTTGTATAAAGTGCACCAGAGCCAAGATAGCTATAATGGCGTGTATAAATTTAGGAGATCTCCTATTTTTACGTATTTCAACTGACTTCCATTGGAGTTTCACACGTTTATTTTTAATGTTTGTCCATGCGTAACCTTTAAATGGCGATAGGCAGACAACTTCTTTTTTTCTGAAGGTGTTTTGAGCAATGGTAGAGGACATACAAAGGCGGTCCCATAAGTACCTAGCCTCACCACACGATGGCGCCAGTATCGCAAGGGAGATTCACTATTGCGTAGTGCATTCTCTTAGACGGCTCGGCCAACTTGGACTCGTAGTTCTGTTTTGACCACGTGTGGAAGCGGGCATGTCCCTAGATTTTAGAAAAATAGAGAAAGAGCAATATCAGCCGGTGATTCAATACTTGTGTTTAGAAGGGAAATCCCGCAGCAAAATCAAAGAGTGGTTTGATGCTGTATACGATGACTCTATTGCTGCAATGCTGATAATAAAAAAATGGTTTAAGGAGTTTCAAGGTGTTTCTTTATCGGTTTTTGATGAACCACGACCGGGTGCCCTGAAAACGGCTACCATGGAGGATAATGTGACCAAAATCCATGAGCTCGAATTGGCACACCACTGATTGAAGATAGTAGAGGCAGTAGGCATCTCAAAAGACCGTGCTTGTTTGCTCACTCCGGACAAAAAAAAACGCAGAAGTGAGATCACTTTAGAGCAGTGTTTGAAGCAGCTTATGCTCAAACCAAAGGAATTTCTGCATCATTTTGTGACGATCCACAAAACATGGCTCCACTGGTACACACCGGAGACCAAGGAGCAGTCGAAACAGTGGACTTCACTTGGCGAACGTGCTCTGAAGAAGGCGAAAGCTGTCCTATCGGCCGGAAAAGTGATGGCCACTGTTCTCTGGTGTGTCCCATTTTGCGAAGAAAAAAGTGCTCTTTCACTATGACAATGCACCAGCTTACATTTCCATCGTCGTCACGTCCAAATCGGTCGAACTGCTACTCTGTCAACCGTGTTCTCCAGATTTGACCCCGTGCTGCTTCTTTTTGCTTCAATACTTGTAAAAGTCAATCACCGAGCAGAAATTGGACTGGATGAGGAAGTCATCACCGCCTCGGACGCCTACTTGAAGACATCGAGGAAGTGGAGCGAGCTAAGAGGAGACTATGTTGCGAAATAAATTGCAACTTTGCCAAAACTTTCGATTCTCTTTTGTAGCCTAAATACTTATCGGAACACCCTCGTATGTTTTATATATATATATATATATATATATATATATATATATATATATATATATATATGTATATATATATATATGTATATATATATATATATATATATATATATATATATATATATATATATAGAAGAGTTTTAATATGTTTAAGGCAACGAGGCTTCGCATATTTTTAGATTACCAGCGACTTTTTCTTGTGCGTGCCAGTTATATTTGTACAAATAAGAACGGACAACCGTTCTTTGCTCAACTTGCCACCATGACACCTTTCTTCCTTTAATACCAATAATTTATTCGGTTTAACTTTAAAGAAAACCCAAATTAATCCGCATTGTAAATATCCGGCCATTGGTAGTCGGAGGTGAGGGTCGAGAGACAATTTTTCCAATCGGTCGTTACATCAGGATTAACAGAATTTGACTCCTCACTGGTTTGCTTGTATACAATCGATTCCCTGGTTTCAAATTGGTCAAGCTGACCAGCGGAAGCAGAAAAATTTGTGATCTTCAAAGAGAGACTCTTGTCTAGCCTTTTGTTGCAAAATCAGATCACTTACCGGTACCTGGATGCTTCTAGCTTGTATAAAACAATTTTTAAGGATTATTTCCATTTCTTGATAATTTCTGGATCATAGTTTTTTTGCGTTTGTTGCCTTCACAGGCCGAAAATATTACAGCTTTTTTTAAGAAGAGAATTCGGAAGAAGCGAAGACTTTTTGACTCAACGAAGATAGATCGAATTTTCTTATCAAGAGACGCTTCTCCTTCAGAGAAAATGATTTACATGACATTTGCACAACAAAAATCGCAACAGAATAGAGAACAAAAAGTACAGAGAAGAAAATCCACTCGTATGTTTATTGTGAACCCAGAAAATCTAATTTGCTCTCATCGAACTTGTCTGGTTGTTTATATTTCCTCCTATACCATTTTCAGCCGTTCGTGTGAAATTCATTACGGAGAAGTATTTCAAACTAAAAGAAATTTATTCAAGCTCGACATCTTCTCAATTTGTAAACAAAATTTTCAAAAAAAAAAAAAAAAATTCGTTCGGGAAAGTGGAAATGCAACGAACAATGAACGTTTTAAGGCATTATGAGAGTTGACAGCCATTGAAAACTAAGTTTTGCGTCCATTTGATTCCATATTGCGCTACAACAAATTTCGTTTCCACAAATTCAATTTCATTTGAGCATAAAAATACCTATTGCATGCTTTGAATAGTTGAAGCGTTCCTAAGAACTTTGTTTTATATCCAGGGAACCGGGACGTTGTGACGAGAATATTTTTAATAGAAAAAAACACATTTGGACCAACGAAAATGAGCGCTTTAAGCGAAAAATCGTTACAAGCGGGGTCAGTATAACGAAATTTTACTGTATACATTTTTTTGTTTTTTTTTTTTGTTTAAGGGAGGTGAAGGCATTTACGCCCACCGAGTCTGGCAGTGTGGGACTCCCATGGAGGATACCCTTGGACTACCCGCTAAACACCTCCCCTGTCAACCTGAGAACCTAGCCTGGAACCGTTTGACACATTACTTCGGGCCAGGTCTCGTTTTGTTACGCCGTGGGGCGCCTTCAAGCTGGGGAGTCCCTTTCCTAGTGGGAGGGAAGAAGGCAAGAGGAAATGCCAGAAGAGCGATCCCCCAGCCCCAGCACCTCCGGCTGCTGCGAGTCCCTTTTATCTTTTAGGACTGCCCGAGCATAATGTGCCACCTGGTTCCATTTGTCAACTGATTCGAGCATCACCGCAAGTATATTATCCGGGATGAGCTCTCCCGTCTCCCTGTAGAGTTACCTTTGCAGCCTGGCCCATTTTCTACACGCAAAAAATGTGTGACAGGCATTGTCCTCCTCTCCTGAGCAAAACCGACAATCGGGAGACCGTGTCTTACCGATCTTGTGCAGGTAAGACTGAAAACACCCGTGCCCGCTCAAAAGCTGGGTCAGATAGAAGTCAGTCTCACCATGCCCTCGATTAAGCCACGGTCTCACATCCGGGATGAGGCGCGCAGTCCACCTTCCCTTCGTGCAATTCACCCAAGACTGCTGCCAATCGTTGAGCGAGCGTTGTCTCTCCTCGCGGACAACCATCTCCCTCGCATCCTCGTTTTGGCGCAGGTAATTAGCGCGGCGCTCTCTAGCAAGGAGGGCGACAGGTATCACGCCTGCAATCACTCTCACCGCCGAGTCGGAGACTGTTGGATACGAAGATGCAATTCTCAGTGCTCCTCTTCTCTGTACCTGTGCCAATCGTTTTCGGTATACCTCCTTGCTGAGAGCGTCGCCCCATACCTCTGCTCCGTACATTAGCACTGACCCTACAGCACTCATCAAGAGGCGTCTTCTTGATGGGCTGGGTCCCCCTACGTTGGCCATAAGTCGACTCAGGGCCGATATTCCCGAAGCAGCCTTCTCAGCCGTTGCCCTGATTTGCTCAGAGAAACTCATCTTCGAGTCGATCAGTAGCCCCAGGTACTTCACCACTGGCTTCGACTCGATTTGTATATCTCCAATACTGATCATCCCTATTCTAGGGATTCTCTTTTTTGTCAAGATGACCACTTCGGTTTTCTCCAGTGCTAAACTGAGCCCGCGAGCAGTCATCCAGTCCCTCACTCGGCGCATTAGCATACCTAGCCTAAGTTGCGCTTGTTCAACGGTGCGTCCGGCGACCAGAGCCGCAACATCATCCGCACCGCCGACCAAGCGCGACTCATCTGGCATCTCAAGTCTCAGTAGCCCGTCGTAAGACACGTTCCACAGGTCCGGACCAAGGATAGATCCCTGGGCAACACCCGATGTAATTTCCATCCTTCGTTGGCCCTGTGTCGTGTCGTAGAGCAGGCTTCGTTCTTTCAGGTAGTTCCTCAAAAGCCGCATTAGATATTCTGGAACTTGAAAAGAGTTTTCCAGCGTGTCTAGAATATATAGGTACAAAATATTGACATTGCATTATACTTCCATTTTATTTTCTTAACAATTACAATTGGGGGGAAATGGGCAAAGGAATTCCAGGACAGAGGATATTTAAGGATTCAAGGTTTTAAATAAGTTTGTTTTAAAAGTGGCCTTCGAAATGCCTGGTGTATAGCAATTCATCTTGTTGTTAAAGATTCTGCAGCATTTATTAATAGGCTCACTATCTGCATAGACAGTTCTATGATGGGTTACTTTGAGAAAAGGAGTCTGCCTAGTTTGACTCGTTGCCTTATTAAAATTAAACTTCGTGGAGAGTGATTCAATCTGAATACCTTTTTCAATATTTAAAAAGGCGAAGCAGTAAGATGAGATTTGTCTCCTTAATGACAGAGAAGTCATGTTTAGTTGTTTAAGCCTTTGCGAGTATTCTGGTAAGGTTGAGAATTGACTGGGATCGTAAAGATCCCTTAAGGCAAATAGTACAAACTGCTTCTGGATGGACTCAAGTCTATTTGAGTGTATTTCAAAGATAGGGTCCCAGACCATGCTCGCATATTCTAAGATTGGGCGAACAAGGGCCGTGTACAAAGATTTTGTTACCCATATATTCTTGAACTCCTTCGAAGCCTAGCTGCTTATTAGCCTTCGCTAAAATTTTATCATAATGTAAATTAACACGTAGCTTGTGATCCAAGATGACACCAAGATCATTAACATGCTCAACTCTTGCCAGTTCGACATTATTAAGGAAGTAGGTATTGCTAACGAAGTTTTTTTTGCGAGAAAAAATTATGACCTGACATTTACTTGCGTTGAGTTAAAGTTTATTAATCTCACACCATTGTTGAAGGCGAAAAAGTTTAGTTTGAAGAAAGCTCGTTGTAGTTTATGAGCCAATAGCTTGGTGAATTTTTAGGTCATCAGCATACGATAGGTGTGGTATACCCACTAGTTCTTTTGATAGATCAGATATGAACATCTTAAACAGGAGAGGTCCGAGGTGACTACCTTGTGGCACATCCGATAATGCTACAATTTTCTTTGAATAGTAACCCTGAAAAAGACCCCGAGATCCCAAAGTTTTGCAATGTTGTTATTAATATGGAGTGATTCACTTGATCAAAAGCCTTACTCAAATCAGTGTATACTGCATCAACCTGCTGGACTTTTTCCATGGCATTAAGAGCATCGGAAACCATGATTATGAGATTAGTGGCAGTTGAGCGACCTTTACGGAAACCATGTTGCTGGTCGTTAAGGAATGGATCAACAAAGGTGGCGAGCCTATCATGTATCATTTTTTCAAATAGTTTTGGTATAGTGGATAGTAGTGCAATGCCTCTGTAATTCTCCACTGATTTTTGTCTCCACTTTTGTGGATGGGTGTAAGGTTGGATAATTTCCACACAGTCGGAAAGACACCTGATGGGAGAGATTTATTAAAAATTATGTGCAGCGGTTTGGATACCTGTGTTAGACACTGAAATAAACAAGTTGGGTAAACAGACCTACGCTCATGTCAGAAGGGTTTTGTATTCAATTTATAAAATGAAGTCACCAAATCGAATCAAATCAAGGAACATGTCAAACACGATTTTATTGGATCAAATATGAAATACGAAGATCATACTTTTATTAACAAAGTTGAACGAATTTTGACTTCTGAGGTTTTTGTTATTGTTATACTCATAAATATCTCCCTTGATAATTATTTCAGATGTCCATTCGCAAGGGAGGAAACCATATTTTTCATGTATTTCCCCCTGCGCCCCCACTGAAGCAAAAACTGACAGTTTAACAACTGTCTTGAAAAGCTCCAATGAAAACTTTTATTTCATACTCATATCGGCTACGTTTGATGAATTTTTTTTTTTCAGGGGCCACTCTCCTGTACTGTTATCATCGTTTAATGGCCAAATTTTTCGAATCCTAGAATGGTTACAAAGCCCTTTTGCTAGGAGCTCTCTCCCACCTCCTTGACTTGTTTCACTTATGAGCATTAATTGTAGGTACTCATCTTCAGTCATTCATTAAATTGAATCAAGTGCTCAAAGCATGCGCCTTAAACGCTGAAGTTGGGAAAAATAACTCAAAATTATTCAATCTTCGCATTCAAAAAAGCCACTATTTTGTTTTACGATCACTAATACCGCTAGCTGAACCGATTCTCAAAGATATACATGACACCTATCATTCCTGAAATTTTCATGCAAACCCTAGCAAAACTGTAGTGTCTGAGTCGGTAAAAAGCGCATGTTGTTCCATAGCCATATGTTGCCATAGTATGCATGTATTCCATAGTAATACAGGAAAATTCAAACCGCTATAACTTCGCCTAATATGATGCAATCTTTATGAAACTTTCAGGATAGATCAATCATGTTAATAGGCATTGAATTGAAGGGTACCATTAAGATTTTATTCAAGAAAACATAAAATCGATAAATCATACTATTACTAACAAAATTCAATGAATTGCGACTGCTAACGTATTTGTTGTTGTTGTACTCACTAAGGCCTACATTCCTGATTTTTTCAGATTTTTCGGATCACAGGTGTCCAATCGCGAGGGGGGGGGGACACAAATTTTTCGTGTACTTCCCCTCCCTGTGCGCCCCTCGAAGAAAATTTTGCAAAACTGAAACCTGTTTTGAAAAGTTCTCATCAAGACCTTTCATTTGATACCCATATCGGCTACCTTCAATGAAATTTTTTTTTTCGAGGGTTCACCCTCCTATATGGGGAGACCCCCCTTAAATGCCTCATAAAATATTTTTGTAGTTGAACTTTGAAGAGATCACCACTTTACATCTACACACAAAATTTGATGGTTCTAGCTTAAGTAGTTTCTGAGAAAACTGCTGTGACACACGGACGGACGGACGGACGGACGGGCGGACGGACAGACGGACAGACGGACAGACTTGTCGCGAAACTAGTAGGGTTTTGTAAAATTATTTTACAAAACCCTAAAAAGGATGGAGGAATATGGTCTGGACCAGGGCCTTTACTCAGGTCCAGATCGTTAATGGCTTTATGGATTTCTTCTAAAGTAAGAGTTATTTCTGCAGTACCACCATTATAAGGTTTTTGCGCCTGATGATGTACCAGTGAGCTAGCAGGCAGAAAAACTTCCTGGAAGTATTCAGCAAACATATCACAAATTGTTTTACAATCAGAGGAAGTAGTTTCTCCCTTAGTCATTGTTGCTGGATACCCAGACGATTTTCTTTTAGTATTTACAAAATCATAGAATTTCTTAGGGTCACGCATTATATTTTCTCCTGTTATATTAACGAAGAGATCGTATGCCTCTCGAGATTTTTGAGAAAATTCATTGGCCAAGTTTTCATAACTTACACTGGTTTGTTCGTTTGGGTTTGGACTATTTTTTAAGATCTTGTAGAGTTTGTTTCTATGATTTCGTAATTGTCTAAGCTCTCTATCTAGCCATGGCTCAGATTTCTTATTTTTTTTCTTTATTTTAGGGACGAAATTTTCAACGGCGTCTGATAGAATGATGATACTGCATCATCTACGTCTAACATTGAAAGAGTTTCTATCCATTCTATAGTTTCTAAATAGGCTCTAATACCTATATAGTCTGCATTTTTAAAGACATATACAATTTCATCATTGTATAAATTCGATGTTTTCAGATCAGATGTAGAAAGTTCAACAGAAAAAGCTCTATGATGTTTAGTATTAGAAAACAGGTTTTCTTCGTCAGTCATTGGACATACTACTACTTCGTCAACAAAATTTATGAAAATTAAATCTAACCAGTTGCCATTTGGGTTTGGGGTTGGAGCAGTTTGCTGCAAATCATTGCCATAAAATGTATCGACTAATTTATTGTCAACGGAGTCTTTAAGGTTCAAAGGAAGGAGATATTTTTCATTTTTGCCAACAACAAAGGATAAGTGAGGACGATTGAAGTCACCTAAAATGATGATTCTATCATTTTCATTAAGGGGTGACATGACTGAAGAAGCTACCTCAAAGAAGTCGTTGTAAATAGTTTCGTCAGAATTGGGAGTTATATACACTACACCGATGTATAAAAACACATGACCAAGGATAACTCGCACAAATATATGTTCGAAGTCTTTAGAGGATGCAGTTGGAACCACTTCACATGATAGGAAATTTTTTATAGCAATTAGAACTCCACCTCCTCTAGATTGACCTTTGCGCTGATAGTCTCGATCACAGCGGTGGATAGTCCAACTCTCGTCAAAAATTTCCATATTTGTATACGAGCTATTCAACCAAGTCTCGGTGATGGTAATAATTTTAAAGTGGCAGTATTTGGCGTCAATAAATAAATAATTTAAAGCGCCTTGAAGTCAGACTTTGGTTAGGAATGATATTTCTTAAAGTCATCTCGAGATTTTTGAAGAGCAGCGATGTGTTTTGATCTCACATACGATCTTTAGGTTTCTAAATCCTTTTTTTAACCTGGTCGGAGCTCACACTGAATTGCTCATGGAAACGTGTATAGACAAGTGTCAAGGTTTTAAGGTCAGTAGGAAGCCCTTCCTGTTGTATTTTAACCTTTAAGTTGGTTTTTGTCTTCCCTTCGACACATGTAGTTTCACGAGAATCGTGCAGATAGGAAAGAAAAAGACGAACATCATTATAAATGTTGGAGTCTCGAAAACGTGATATAAGGTATTTACTCTCTAGATCACATTGAGAGTTGATCGTGGCCTTAACTCTAGGAGGTACTAGCGGATCAAATACTGTTTGCGTCATTGCTGATTCAACAGGTGGAGCTTCTGGTATATTAATATATCCAGAAGAAGATGGCTTTTGGTCATCACCGCGTACGAATTTTATTAGTGGGAAGCTATGGGTGGTTTTAGGGTTTGAATTATTAGTTGTGATGACTTTTTGTTGAATTTCGGAATTTTTATCTATTTTGTTACTTTGAGCCACAGGCGATTTGTTGATGGATTTGTTGGATAAAGGAATATTGCTCAAAGGTGAGGGTTTACATTTTATATTAGAATAAAGCTTATTCTGGTAACGCCACTTGAAGAACTTGATGCCATTCCATGATAGATATGTAATTTTTCCCTGATGATTGCTGAATAACCAAGCATACTGTGTTGGGATCTGAAGTTTGAACGTTGGTCGACATAGCAGTCACTAATGCAAAACTCGTCCCGAACAAAACGAAGAACCCAAGCCTCATCAGCAGCTGATGGTGCACCTTAAACGAAAAACTTCTCGTAATTGCTCTTTTCGTTGTGTAGTTGACAAGTTGTACTCGTCGACTTTGCATTTGCCTCATGAATTCTGGCTACCCGTTTGTGCCATTCATCCTCGGACCAGAGAGTGCCAAATTATGATATCATGTTGGATGTGTCTTCGGCGATTCCATTTAGTGACACGTCACATACAGATGTTACCTCATCAACGTTTGTTACATGCTGGTTTTCGTTTACTAAGACAGTATTATCGGCCTCAAGCATTTCCTCATTTAATGACTTGGCACCATAAGAGGATGTATGCTTTGAGTGTTCATGTTGGATATCGGATTGATGGTCCAGTTTCTCTAAAAAATTTAGAATCACCAGCAGATGCGAGCCAAATAGATTGCTGTTCCTCCAATTGTAAGCTTTGAGTCCGGAAAAGTTTCGTCAAATAATTTTCAAGATTCGTGTTGTTTTGAGCAGATAAGCTGTGGGAAGGAAGTGTAGGCGCCAAAGATTTATTCATCAAAGATAATCAATCCTCGATTGCGTTGAGCTTTCTCTCGAATTTATCAAAAATTATCTCAACTGCTAGGCTATTGTTGTTTGTTGAGATCTTGCTTGCCAGACCGTCGAAGCAGTCAGCCATTTCTGTGAAGCTTTCGTCATTAGCTCGCGTTTGGGCTTGATGCTTAGAAACAAGTTGAGCTGTTTCCTGCATTAATTGATCGATATGCCCTATGATGTTGTCGTACATACACTTCAACAGCCTACTCGTGTTCTGGCAATCCGAACAATAAAGTGCTCATCCATATATGGATTATACCAATCCCTGGGAGCATTGATACAGACACCATGAAACTGCCTATTACAAAAAGCATTGCACGAAACAAGCTTAAAGGTGTAATTGAAGGCCACACAATTTGCCATACTGCACTTTTTGGACATTTTTTATTGTTTTTATAGTTTTATTTAATTTTCAAAACAACCTTGAGACCACGAAGAAAAATAAAAGCCAACAAGAACTTGACCTTGCCCTATACGTCCATAAACAATGATTTTGCACTTCATGCAATTAAATTAAATTGTCCACATAAGCGCAATAGGAAACAGTTGTGAAATTGTAAAGTTTTTATATTGATTTTAATTTTTTGAGAATCGACACTTTGATTTCATTGATTTAAATGATTTAAATGAGTACTGACACACTAAATTTTTAATTTTCAGCTGACACATCCTTATTTTTACGACACGATTGTACTATATGGCACATTTATCACATTGGAGTTTATTTTTACATAACAATGGGATCAGATATATGGATAGTGAGCTTCTTCATGTAGTACCAGCGAAACACCGGTACCATCTAGCAATAAGCACCTCCTTTGTTCATCACTTCCCGACAGGACAAAGGATTAAGGAAGGTTTTCCAAATCCACACTAACAATATCACAAATTATTAGTATATATATATAAATATTTTTTTTTTTTTTATTTGTTAGCTTTTTTTACATTTACTAATAAAAGACTTGTACAACTACTTATATGGGATAGAAGGACTTGACATAAAGCTTGTTATAAAGATTATTAGTTGTTAAACATAAAAGAAGAAGAAGAAGCTCATATTTGAAGTATCCAGTTAAACCAGTTCAAATTGTATTTTTGAAAATCATTTACACATATATCCCACTTCCCAGTCAGCAACAGAACGCTGCTGGTATAAGGGAAGGTATTAAATTGTTAATAATAACTACGATGACTAATTAAAGAACTGAATAATTAAAACAGAAGTAAAGAAATTCAACTAAATATAATAAAGAAACGCAAGCTCAACCCATCCAAACCTTAGCAGTGTATTCTTTCAAAAGTTTTTTAAACATGGGAAATGATTTGACATTCTTCAACTCAGTTGGTAATGAGTTATAAGATCTATTTGTCCGCGCAAGTGATAATTTAAGGTAGTCATTATTTCTCGTATTGTAAGAGTGGACATCTCTGTGTTTGATGAGTTTTATACCTGATTTCAAACTATTAGTACTGATTTTAAATACAAATTTAGCCTTTTCCATAAAAATCAACTGTCTAATACTAAATTTTCTAGTCAATAAATAAAGACTATGACTGGGTGTCAACCTATCCAGACCATGCATTGCCTTGATAATCTTATTCAGCATTCTATGAATTGAGTCAATGTTCGATTCCGATGCATGGCACCAATTCAATATGCCATAAGTTACCTGAGGCAAAACATGTGCATTATAAATTAATCTTTTGAGACCAATATCTAAATAGCTTCTACTCCTGAACAATCTTATCCAGAAGACTAATTTTGATTTTAAATTACTAATATGCTTTGACCAAGAAAACTTTTCATCTACCTCAACACCTAAATACTTGATCGAGGAAACCCGTTCAATTTTGTCTTCATAGATTTTAACATTTAAATTGATGTCCACCTTATTTTTTTGTTTAAATATCATAAGTTTAGTTTTACTCGTATTAATAGTAAGTTTATTCCCTAATAACCAAGTACCGTAAGATATAAAATCAGCATTAATTCTTTGTTCAAGAGCATCCGCAGATGAATCTGAATAAAGAAGCAGTGTATCATCAGCGTATGCAATGTATTTCCCTTTCAAACCAGAAAAATAGATGTTGTGTATGTATAAAAGGAAAAGAGTTGGCCCAAGTATCGAACCTTGAGGGATACCTATGTTAATCTTATACTTAGAACTAATTTCTTTGTTAACACAAACTGAAATAGTTCTATTACTCAGGAAGTTGCCAATCAAATTCAACGGAGGGCCTCTGATGCCCAATTCACTTAGGCACAAAAGCAAAATGTCATTATCGACCGTATCGAAGGCTTTAGCTAGATCTACAAATATTGCGGCAACATATTTTTCGTCATCCAGTTCGTTATTGATGAATTGTAAGGCATCCGTAGTAGCAGATATTGTGCTACTTTTTTCAATAAACCCATACTGGTTCAAATCAAACCCTAATGAGTCATTGATAAATCGAGGTATCTGAATATTAATTATTTTTTCAAATACTTTGCTCAAAGTGTTCGTGAGGCTAATAGGCCTATAATTTGAAGGTTCCTTTACACATTGTAGTGAATTTTTATGTTCAATAAGTCCGTAAAGGACTGCAGCGATGGTCTGCTGCCTCGGCAGAGGAAGGTGTCGGTATCTGCCGAGAATGCCCTCGTCTGAAGACGCGTGAATGCGCTGGCAGGCTAGCATTGCGGTGTCGTGGGGCGGGTTCATTTCCCCAGCACGAGGACCCACCACAAAAAAAATTTGGCACTCACGAATTTGACTGCTGGAGATCCAGGGGCAACCGAAGTCGCAAAAATTGTAGATAACTACTCAGAGGGAGATAGAGCTTGTTACGAGAACAAGTGGAACCTGAAAAGAAAGGCGGACTTGGGGTAACCTCGTCATTATCCGACGAAGTTCATGGCCCACAAATGAAAGAGAGGCAAACGGGTGATGGTGGAGCCCCTTCGCACCCACCCAACCGGAATAAATCCATATATATTTTGTTGCAGTGGCCAGGTATTCCTCTTCTGAGTGGAAAACTCATACAACTTGAATTGCATGAACTTTCCCACCAGAAGGGGAGTACCCCGGTGACCAATTTATGCCATAGAATTATACAATTTGATTGCATAACTCTATGCCATAAAGAGGCACTCTGCTTGGGCCACTCAACCCGCGACGTCACCTGAAACAAGAAGGATTAATTTGCACCCGGCGGCTGGCTCATGGTTTTAGGGGGAGCCTGCCACCGTACCGAGTCTTATACCCGGTCAGAGTGGGAGGAAAGGAAAGACCGAAGAGTATATTTTAATTCGACATTTTCGTTCTTTTTATTTTTCTCTCAAATACAAAATGACGTCCGATCACTACAAACTGATAGATTTGAGTACGTTACACATTAATTTGAATTCAAATACTCGCTTATTCAGACTCTTGTAAGTTCAAAATCTTGACATTTTTATTATTTTACGGATTTTTAATCTTATTATAATACTTGTGTATGATATAGTCAACAGGATTCTATCAACATACGTTGACTGTTTTGGTTTATCACGTGATGGAGAAAATATTTAAATAATATATTGATATATCCGATTTGAGTTACACGACTGTTTTGGTGTATCACGTGATGGAAAAAAATATTTAAATAATATATTGATATATCCGCTTTGATTTACACGACTGTTTTGGTGTGTCACGTGATGAAAAAAATATTTAAATAATATATTGATATATCCGCTTTGATTTACACGATCTTCGAATAAAGACGAGAGTAAAAACGAACTTCGTTTAAGGGTCACAGCACCAAATGTATAGCGGAAAATCTTTCAATTTACAAAATATAATACGAACATGCAAAAAAGGAAATTTTTATTTTTTTATTTGAACAAAAGAACGGGTACTTACCCCAAACCTCCTCGTACGAGCGCTCGTGTTCGGGGCGGGTAAATCCTGCAAATTTTGTATTATTATTATTTTGTTTCTTTTATTTATAGCAACAACTTCGCGATTTTTCCGGGTCCACTAATTTTCTCCGACACGTTTACATATGATTACTACAACAAATTCACGTTTCATATTATAAATCTTGTCAGTAATGCGATCTAATTCGGCCTCCCGAATACTACTCATGAGCTATTTGAGAGCTTTAATCAAAAATTATAAACAGAAGTCTCATAAATGCTTTTATTCAAAATCGCCTGAAAATCCTTTAAACAATTGATATTTCATGTGCAATGAGAATGAGTTGTGTTCCCGTTAATATTCCATCGAATTGTCAACCACCGATAAGTTGTGTGGCGATTTTTCATCAGAAATAGAATTTTTCACCCTAAGTTAGATTGTCAATACTCTGTTCACTTTATATTGGGACAACGAATTTAGTATGAGGCGTATCAATGTTGAACCTTGTTCTCAAATTTTCCATCATTACAATTTATGAATTATTCCATCCAGGCTGCACCTTGCAGTTGGCTGTAACTAACACGGACACACCAGGTCGACTACAGCAGCTTTCATTTCCTAACATTTACTGTTAAAATTTTTGCCCGAAACTTCTTAAAACCACGATTTCCGCATTCCGTCCAGCGTAAATCCGAGTTTTGGAGAAACACAATGCAAAACGGTTTTTTCTTTTTTTCGTCGTGAAAACGCACACGCCACTTTTCAAACCCCGGCAGTGCTTAAAAGTGACATATGGCAAGAATGCAGATGAATCCCACGACTCTTATCGAGATGACGAGAACGTAAGCCACGGAGAAGTTCCACGAAGGCAATATCACGTGGAAATGAATTAACTTTGTTCATTGGCCGAAGCACTTTAATTTGATAATGGAGAAATTTGCACACATTTTCTCAAACACAAATGTACACCGCAAGATTTGTTTTATAATTTTTCCACCAAAACTTTTCAACAAATGGATTTTGTTGCCACTATTTGCACGCACTCGCGATCAATTCTCGATCTCCGACCCCGACGTGGTCCCGGTGGCCGTGAATCACAGACTCCCCAAATCTCTTCGCGACAGCACCGGCAACACAAACCGTAATAATAATGTAATATGAAATCATGTTTTTTTAGTGTTCTCCCTTTTGACTAGGTTTTTGATTTCGTACCATATTGAGGATATGCTGGAATTTAGGGTTGGTGTAAAACATGTTAAATATAAATGTGCCATTTTGGTTTTTGTAGCCTGCAACGCCGGGAATTCTCAGCAACGTGTCGCATACGTCTTCGATGTAAGGAAATTTTTCACCGATATGTTCGTAATAATCATTACGGATATCCTCTATTGTCGCTCCATCCTTAGCTCGCGAAGTGATAATACTGCGAATAATTGCATCAAACGGAATTTGATCGTCTGATAAATTATTTGCAGAGTTCTCTGACGTAAGGCTACAATCGGCAACAATAGTCAATGTTCTAATTGAACTCGAGGACTAAGTGTGGGGCGATTATTTCTCTTATCAATTTAAGTTCCCTAGCAGAAATACCATCACTGCCTGAAGATGAATTCTTTAGCAAAGCTATAATTGATATAACTTCATTATCGAATGTAGGTTCGAGGAAAATTGATTTGACGTTAAGCGGAATCTGATATCGATTAAAATTCGTTAACTTAAATTTTCGGTCAAGTTCATCGGCTAATCTTTTCCCTATAGAGCTGAAATGTACCCCAAGGGTTTCAGCACTAATATCAGTATTTTGTTTGCTTTCCCCACCTGATGACAAAATTTCATTACTAAGCGTCTGCCATACTTTTCTAGCATTTCCGTCAGCAGAAGCAATTCGCTTAGCAAGAGACTCTCTTTTGGCAGCTCTTATCAATGAGTTAACCCTATTTTTCTGTTTCTTGTAGTTCAAAATATGGTTATCTATATTTGGATTATTCTTCATACGTTTAAATAGAGTATGCTTCTTCCTACTTTCTCTAATTATTTCCCTAGTAATCCAAGTGTTAATTCTAGTACGTATCATTTTGACGGTAGTAGCTGACTCTTTCGCGCTTTGGATGGTTTTAATAATTTCCGAAATGTGTAACCAATGGTTGCAGTTTTTAAATTTACTATCTACTAGTTCAAAAAAATTTTCTCTATCTAAGCTGTAAACATTTTTTTTGCCATGAGTATCAACACTTTTCTAACTCCCTCAACAATAACAAATAAGACGCTATGGTCTAAGTCCGGCCAAACCTCATATTTAACCAAGAAGTTTACTGAATATGTATTCAAGTTAGTAACGATATGATCGAGAAGTGTAGAGCAGTTATCCGTTATTCTTGTAGGTTGATAGTTAATCATCCGTGCTCCATTCATATTTAACATATTAAAATAGCTCGTACTAATGCTGTTGCTATGAAGTGTATCGATATTCACATCAGCTATGACCGTCAAATTTTCGTGACTTTGATAGATATCATCTAAGTATTCAATAAATTCATTAACATTCTCACTAGGCGCCCTATAATACGTTCCAATCTTTATTTTTTGCCTCTCATCCTGAAGGGAAATAACTATCGTATTATATCTATTATCTACTAGAAGAACTCTATACTTAATATTGTTTCTTATGTAAATAGCAGTTCCTCCACCTTGACTTTGATCCCTACAATTATGTATAGACTGAAATCCATTTACGTTATATAACCTAACTTCCTCACTACAAATCCAAGTTTCATTCAATATGATGACATCCAGACTCTCATGTGAGTTACAAAACATCATCAAACTTGTTCCTAATGCTTCGAATGTTAGCATAAAATATATTTATATTTAATGCTTTATTCATTTTCAGATGTATAATTGATTTTTCTTTGGAACGACTTAATAGCCTTGAGATATTCATGGCACTCTTTATGAGATGCTGGATGAGAAACTTGATTATTTTTTGCTGACAGGCAATTAGAGCATTTACTAGATTGGGAATTGCAGCTTCTTGTGTCGTGATGCTCGGCACATATGGCACAAACCTCTATGCTACTTCTGCAGTTTTTTGAAGAGTCGCCAAATTTTTGACACTTAAAGCATCTTCTAATGCTGAATTCTTCCCTACAAAAATATGAGTTAAAATCTATATTAACAAATGTATTAACCAATCGCTTGTATAAAATTCCCGGTACTTCAAAGATGCTTTGCCAGTGCTTGACTACATTGATTGAGCAATCAGGAATACCTGGATTGAGAGCCTTTATCTCATCCAAAAGCTCATCATTCTCAAATGTTCTTTCCAATCCATGCACTATTAACCTAGGCATCATCTGCATAGTGGGAACCACTTTATAAGCATCACCTAGGCATTCCTGCAATGAATTGACAAGAGCCTCTGTATTAGAAAAATTTCAGTTTTGAATAAAATGCCACCATCAGTAATTTCCCTGCTGTATGTAATCGGAGTTTTAGCCGCCGCTGGCTTAAATGCTTCCTTTACTCTTGCCATAGTTTTGTCTGAAGCTTGCCTTTCTTTCGGTTTTATTATAACCCCTCCATTATATTTCGGCGCTACTCCTATTGGATTCTGGGACAATGCTGCTGCATATGAAACAGGCCGCACTGATTTGTTGGAGATTTGCGATTGCAGATCTTCTAGTTTTTTTGCAATTTCTCTGTTAGTGTCATTCAGACCTGAAATTTTATCCATTATTTCAGCTTGGCTTTGACTCGCTGTTAATTGCTTTGCTTTTAGCAGCTTAGAGGCAGTGGCTTTTTCACTGGGTCACACCCAAAAACACCAATCTACCGCCTCTTTCAAGGCAATATAGACAGTGTCTGGCATTGATATGCAGCTTGTGTGGAACCATTTTCCACACAGACTGTCGCATTTCATTGCGAAATCGCCTTTGTTGACCACTTTTTTGCAAATTCCGCACTTATTCGACATTATATTGAAAAAAACAGAGCACCAAATATATAAGTGAATACTGCTAAGGTTAGGTTGAAAATCAAGCAATCGTATCAATACTATATACTCACTAAATTCAGTTCACTTCAATATGATGTAATAATAATTGCTGATTTTGATCAAATTTCACTAAAAACAGACAATTTAATTTATTTTAAACAAATATTTAGCAAATTTTCACTCTGACAATTATTTGTTATGACACGCAATGACAGTTCTTCTTCTTCAGTTCTTATTGATTAACGAATTCGATAAGCGGCTAACATTCGACGCAACTAATAATTAACACAATATATTTCAATAGGTTTAGTTTCTTATAATGTTTAATGGGTCACTGGGAAAAATATGATTCACTGTTTAAAGAATTAAATTAAACACATTCAATATTAGGAATACAATCAATATTACAAATTGAATTGCGGAGCAATTTCAATACACGTCCTTACGCGGCGGTGGATTCAATTACTTCTATCAGATGCTTTTTCTAATCAACATATTATAGGGAAACAAAACTAGAGAATTAACTAAAGAAAAACTTATTTGACATGTACAGAGTGGGCCAAATACAAGGTTGTTTTTAAAAATACAATAAAATGAACAAAAATTAAAGTTTTTCTTATTTTTACCCTTATTCACAAGATCAAACTTTCCGTTAGTTGTGAAACACAATTTCATTCATATGGCTGCCACGACTGGCATGACAGTAGGCCATCCTCTCAGCCCAATTTTTGAAGACATTATTGATGGTTTTGGGCCCTGTCTGAGCAATGGTTTGTTGAATATTCAATTTCAGTGCTTGAATTGTTTGTGGATCTATATAACATCGATCTTTTACAGCGTTCCATAAAAAGAAGTCCAACGGTGTAAAATCGCAGCTTCAAGGCCGCCAGTTGACATCGCCAAGGCGGTTGGTGACACGTTTTTCGAATTTCGTGCACGAAATATCGATTGTTTGATGAGCTGTATGGCATGGCGGGCCATCCCATTGAAATTTAAGGTCCGTCAAGTCCAAGTCCTTGATAACCCGCCACAAAAAGTCGGTTATCGTGCATCTGTAGCGCTTTCCCTTTACCGGAACAGCGTTGCTAGCCTCATTTTCAAAGAAAAACGGTCCAATGGTACCACACACCACACAGTCACTCGCTGAGGATGGATTGGCTTCTTGACAGCCACGCGTGGGTTTTTTGAGCTCCAGATGTGCCAGTTTCGTTATGTTTGTTCACATAGTCGGCGAGATGAGAATGTGCCCCATCAGAAAAGATGATTTTTTGAGAAAAATCTGCATCCGCAGATGGTCATTTAGTCATTTGGATCTTGTAAGCAAATAATCCGAGGTCTTTTTGCAAAGTTCTTCTAAGGTTCGTGCGACTAATGTTGAGTTACTGCGATCGATGGCGAGTTGATGTTCTCGGATTGAGTCGCACACTCTCGGCTACAGTGGCCACATTCTTCGGTGTACGCATCGTATGAGTACGGAAACTGTGAGTATTGTCCACTAGTGTGGCTGACTCATGAGCTTTCTTCACAAATTTGCGTACAGTAAGCACAGTGGGTGTCGCATTTCGGGCAAAACTTCTTTTCAAAAAACGCACTGTTTGAACAACACAGTCCTTACTTTGGAAATAAGATTTCAATATTTCCAACGTTGTTCAAGTGTCAATCGATTCATTTTATTGCGCGGAAGGTTAATACTGACTAACTCTACTGTCAGTGTCAAAATGATATGTGAGTTAAAAAAAAGTGGTATGTGGCCCATCCGGTTTATACACCTAAAGTCTCTTTGAAAAGTCCAATCGTACTTCATTTTAAACGGCCAACAATTCGTTGCAGTTTTATTTATATTATTGATAGAATGGTATTCGAAAATATGCATCTATTTCGACAGAACACCCATAAAGTTGAAAATCTGTGTTTTTTGTTGTTGTAATAGCTGAAAATTAAAAATCGTGTAACTTTCGTGATTTTTATAAAGATTACAGAATGTATGCGTTTTATGAGAAAATTTCAAATATAAAGGAGCCAACAGAAAAAAGAGATTTATTTACCATTGAAGAAGAAATAACACACTTTGTAGTTATTTTTATATATAGTTATCCACCTGAGTAATGCGTCTTTCCTATGGAAAAGGTAGTTGGTTCATGCCGTTTTCGAAGAATGATTTCGGGCGGGTAACCAACCAATTGCGCATGAACTGTTCAATCTGTTTATCGTTCTCTAAGATGTAAGGGCTGCAATTCCCGCAGGGAGAAAGCCGGTCAACAAGAACATTCTTGGAGGCTAGCATTCTTCGGGGAACACCGCCCCCACGGACCGGAGGATATGGGGGGTGCCGTGAGGTTCCCTCCTGGGATGACAGGTAACGACTCTTATTGTATCTGGACTACGCTTTGGACAACGAACTGGAATTGACGCTTTGGGCTGGCGGATGTGATGGTTTGGACCTAGTTGCTTTGCACAGTAGCGCCGAGGTGAAACTCGTGTGTGAACAGCTCCAATTCAACTATCATACCGTCTTCGTCCCGGTAAAACCTTGGCAGGCCTCGGAGTACGTTCGAAGTTCGCACCATTGGGTTGGTGGTGTAGGTTCGGTTGAGACGGACTCACGATTAGCGCTGGTCTGGCTCTGAGCACTTGTCCCCATAAGGGCTTGTGCCAACCCTCGCATGGCCTCCCTGCTCTGCAAAGATAACCATGGGACCAAAAAGGCGACTACACACACGAACGGAGATAGCGGCTCCGAGGGGGGACCCAATAAAATGGAGCAAATAAAATCAACAGATCAAAAACATCCAACAAATGAAACCACAACCAAACAGGACGCTAGCACGGAGAACCCTTTTAGGCAAAAACCGCTGTTGGCAAGAACACCGATAAAACAAGTCACCGATTGCGGGGGGAGGCAGCAAACCCCAGAAACACTGTCAAAGCCAACATCACAGATTAAATCATCGGAGACAGACCACAGACGGACTAACGAACGAAAGAAGGCAGAGTGCGTTGTGCAACCTGGCATCATTGCGGCCTTTGGGCGCAGTAGAAGGACTATGCGCACCCCGAAGCGCCCAGTGCAAGACGTACACAATCCAGATCAAGCTGCGACACCAACAGAGGCCAGTGTAAGACTGGGGGAGGGAGAAGTTTTGCCGTTGGCCGACGCCACTTCAAACGCGACCCAAGCGATAGAAGCAGAAGGGCTAGGAAACGGGGGCCTCTCCCAAGAGGTGGCGACAAATAACACAATCGCCCTTGACCGCGCCGAAGAGGAGCGGCTTACTCGAAAAGCGGGGAATATCGTCAAACAACTGAGGGCTGCCTGCGAAGTGAAGAAAAACATAGGCAACAGTGTCAAGAATGGCATTTTTGAACTGGAGGAGCTTTTTGGCCGCATAACGCACTACAGGCGGAGGTGGCTTGCAACCGAAAAGCACCAAAAAGACACACTCTCCCTCGAGGCATCAGTGGGTCCTAGCAGCAGCAAAAGAATGGCCAGTAGCCCAATTGAAGGCGACCGTGAGAAAAGGAGGAAGGACGAGACCATAAACGAAGTCGACACTCCAGGCGAGGAGTTTCATGTGGTGCGAAACAGAGCAGCGAAAAAAGCAGCAAAATGCATTCTTCGCAAGGATGCTAAGCTAGCACCCGGCGACCTCAAACATGAGCCGGGGACAGGAAGATGCTGGGTTTTCAAGGAGGCCCTAACTAAAGCCAAATCGATACTCAAATGATCCGTATCCTGCAGGTCAATTTGCACCGAAGCACAAACGCCCAGGACCTACTTGAGCAGTTTGCGAGGGATAAGAAAGCTGACCTCCTGTTGCTGAGCGAGCAACATCATAACAAGGGCTCGCAAGCGTGGTACCCTGACAAATCTGGTACTTCGGCCATCTGGGTTCGAGACAGCGCCCACCTTCAGGTGCAGGGCCATGGACGCGGGGATGGTTTTGTGTGGGTGCGGTGTTCAGGGATAACATATTTCAGTGTTTATCTGACGCCTAACGAGGCAATGCGATGTTTTCGAACCAAACTCGATGCCCTGGAGGACGCTGTCTCGAACACAGAGGGCCACATGCTCGTCAGGGGAGACTTCAACGCTAGAGCCATTGAATGGGGTATGCCACAATCCGACCCAAGGGGAAAGCAAATCTTGGACATGGCGGCCAGAACAGCGCTTTTTGTCCTAAATACTGGTAACACCCCTACTTTCCGCCGCTGGGGTTGCGTAGGAACCATACCCGATGTGACACTCGCTCCGGAGTCCCTGGTACCCAGAGTACACAGCTGGCGAGTACTAGAGGACTACTCGGCTAGTGATCACTAGTATATAACTGTTGAGATTCACGACGGTGCCACTCTGCGTGCATATGCCCAAACTTTAATCCTCGGATGGAGGACTGGGAGGATGGGCGTTGAGAGGTTTGCTGACGCGCTTACGGCAGGCGCACCGTTGCTGGGAGCTCCGCCAGGGAGTGGAGGGCCTACAGCCTAGGACTTTGTGAACTCAACTATGAGTACCATCATAGCTGCTTGCGAGTCTTCCATGCCCCGTCGGAGACCCCGACACGGTAAGCCTCCAGTATACTGGTGGTCAAACGAGATCGCCGAACAAAGAAGCGAGTGTCACAAGCTTCGGTGAGAGGCCCAGCGGGCGTGAACGCGGGAGGAGGCAGACACTAGACTAGCAGCATACAGGTCCGGCAGGAAATATCTTCGCAGGCTTATTAACAAGAGCAAGGCCCGATGCTGGCAAGACCTCGTGGACGATGTAAATAGGGATCCGTGGGGCTTTGGCTACAAGCTGGTCATGGGGAAACTTGGTGCCCTACGGAAGCCTTGTATACATGACGCGGAAAAGATGGACGCGATAGTGCGGGGACTCTTCCCCGCCCATCCCGTCCGTGTTGACGCTGTCCTTGGTGAAACAGCAGTCGAGTGCCCAGTCTTCACACAGCTGGAACTGGAGGAGGCAGTCCTCTCCCTGAAAGCGAGGAAGGCTCCAGGTCCAGATGGTGTTCCAGCTGAGGTTTTGGAGCTCGTCTATCACCATTGTCCTGACTTGCTGCTCAGCACATTCAACGCTTGCCTACGGGACGGGGTTTTCCCGGTACGATGGAAGGTGGCGAGGCTCGTGCTGGTCAGCAAGGGGAAGGGAAATCCCGAATCGCCGTCTGCATACCGCCCGTTATGCATGCTAGACACGGCTGGGAAAGTGCTAGAGAAACTCATCAAGGGAAGACTCACTGACGCGATTCGTGCTGCTGGGGACCTATCTCCTCGGCAGTACGGCTTTAGAGCAGGACGTTCTACCATTGATGCGATTGCAGAGGTGGTGAACGCGGTCCAAAAGGCAGAGGCATATGGTCGCACCAAGCGACGGATCGTCCTGTTGGTGACACTCGACGTCAGGAATGCCTTCAACTCCGCTAGATGGGTGGATATTCTGGACACGCTGGAAAACTCTTTTCAAGTTCCAGAATTTCTAATGCGGCTTTTGAGGAACAACCTATAGGACCGAAGCCTGCTCTACGACACGACACAGGGCCAACGAAGGATGGAAATTACATCGGGTGTTGCCCAGGGATCTATCCTTGGTCCGGACCTGTGGAACGTGTCTTACCACGGGCTACTGAGACTTGAGATGCCAGATGAGTCGCGCTTGGTCGGCTATACGGATGATGTTGTGGCTCTGGTCACCGGACGCACCGTTGAACAAGCGCAACTTAGGCTAGGTATGCTAATGCGCCGAGTGAGGGACTGAATGACTGCTCGCGGGCTCAGTCTAGCACTGGAGAAAACCGAAGTGGTCATCTTGACAAAAAAGAGAATCCCTAGAGTAAGGATGATCAGTATTGGAAATATACAGATCGAATCGAAGCCAGCGGTGAAGTACCTGGGGCTACTGATCGACTCGAAGATGAGTTTCTCTGAGCAAATCAGTGCAACGGCTGAGAAGGCTGCTTCGGGAATATCGGCCCTGAGTCGACTTATGGCCAACGTAGGGGACCCAGCCCATCAAGAAGACGCCTCTTGATGAGTGCTGTAGGGTCAGTGCTAATGTAGGGAGCAGAGGTATGGGGCGACGCTCTCAGCAAGGAGGTATACCGAAAACGATTGGCACAGGTACAGAGAAGAGGAGCACTGAGAATTGCATCTTCGTATCCAACAGTCTCCGACTCGTCGGTGAGAGTGATTGCAGGCGTGATACCTGTCGCCCTCCTTGCTAGAGAGCGCCGCGCTAATTACCTGCGTTGAAACGAGAATGCGAGGGAGATGGTTGTCCGCGAGGAGAGACAACGCTCGCTCAACGATTGGCAGCAGTCTTGGAGGAATTGCACGAAGGGAAGGTCGACTGCGCGCCTCATCCCGGATGTGAGACCGTGGCTTAATCGAAGGCATGGTGAGACTGACTTCTACCTGACCCAGCTTTTGAGCGGGCACGGGTGTTTTCAGTCTTACCTGCACAAGATCGGCAAGTCACGGTCTCCCGATTGTCGGTTTTGCCCAGGAGAGGAGGACAATGCCTGTCACACATTTTTTGCGTGTACCAAATGGGCCAGGCTGCGAAGGGAACTCTACAGGGAGACGGGAGAGCTCACCCCGGATAATATAGTTGTGGTGATGCTCGAATCGGTTGACAAATGGAACCAGGTGGCACATTATGCTCGGGCAGTCCTAAAATATAAAAGGGACTCACAGCAGCTGGAGGCACTGGGGCTGGGGGATCACTCTTCTGGCATTTCCTCTTCCCCTCTCCCCTCCCGCTAGGAAAGGGACTCCCCAGCTTGAAGGCGCCTCACGGCGTAACAAAACGAGACCTGGCCCGAAGTAATGTGTCAAATGGTTCCAGGCTAGGTTCTCAGATTGACAGGGGAGGTGTTTAGTGGGTAGTCCAAAGGTATCCTCCATGGGAGTCCCACACTGCCAGACTCGGCGGGCATAAATGCCTTCACCTCCCTACCACAAAAAAAAAAAGGGCTGCAGTGTGGGATGTTGCACTGCTATGCAAGAACAATGTATCTCAGATGGGCTGACGGCGGGTTTTTGACTGAAACGTAGCAAGCAGCGTTTATTATGCGACGATCGGAAAGGAAATCAATGAGTAAAACTATTGGAGAGTCTCAAAAAGCCGTTGACATCACCTTACCGACTGGCAAGTGAATTTTTGCTTTTATTGGCTACCTCTTTTTTCTTCATATCAGAGAGGGCCTTCTTGACTCGACAGTGTTGTGTTCACTCGTGGCCATCAACATGCATTATCCCTGTACACGCACGCGGCCCCGAACTTCAGCTGGTTTAACGCCTTCGTTCATTAAAAACTTTATTATGATGTCTTGAGCAACCGAAGAATGAACCCCTCTTTTGCTCATTGTAAGAATATATAAGCAAACTGGTTTGCCTATCCTCAACACGCTTTCTAAGTCCTCAAAAGTAAAAGGCTCATATATTGAACTGCTTTGGCATCAAATTTTATTGAATTTAAGGGCACACATATGATTTTATTGAGTAAAATATTAAATTTGTATATCATACTATTATTAACAAAGTTGAGTGGACTTCAACTTCAAAGGAACTTGCTGTAATTGTACTTATGAAAGTCTGTTTCCATGATTTTTCAAGACACCGCTGTCCAATAGCGAAGGCAAAAACATTTCATACATTTCCCCTGTTTCAGTACCTCCTGAAGCAAACATTGTCACTTAAAGACCAGTTTTGAAAAGTGCTCACCAATAAATTTCATTTGATACCCCATCTTTGGTAAAAAAGGTTCTCTCTCTATGTGAGGAGACCCTCTTAAGAACCTTTGAACATTTTTTTGGTACCTACAATTTCAAGAAGCGTTTACTTCTGATATACCTGCCAAGCTTGGTGCTCATAACTGCTGTAGTTACGAAGAATACTGCCCTGATCCATCGCACAACAGTCTAAACCTTGGCATGGAAATTTATTGTTAAGGTATCTCATTCCATGACCGTAACGGAATTTGAGGTGCTATGGTCAATATCACGCTCAACCATATGATTATTACCTAATTTTTCTATTTGTACCCATCACAGCTGGATGGCCTAATACAGAAACTGCACCATCAGAAACTCAAACTCGATGCCGCGACCAAGGTTTGAACTTGGGAGCTGCTGCGTAAGCGGAGTGTTCCCTAACTCACAGTTCAACACGAACAGACGTAAAGACAGGTCGCAATCAATAGGGTTTTGGATGATAGTACAAAACCCTAAAAATTAATATTCCAATATTATGTTTGGTATATTTTTGCTAGGATAATTCCAAAATAAAAGCGCTCAGGAAAGAAACTCATGTAATAAATTGCTTTTCCATGAGCTAAGCATATTGGCTTTCATCGTATTTTGGAAATCTTTTAATCTTCCAAACCCTGAAGGAACAGAAGATAATTGCTATATTTTGCTAAATTTGCTTGTGATTCGAATCTGAAAAACACTCATTAAATATGTCCAATATGCGTAATTCCGACTTTTATATCAATTTCATAAAACATTATCTCGACAAAGTCGTCATTCCGAGGCAACCAAGCATTTCAGTGAAGAACATGAGAAATGATAGGAATAGAAATTTGATGAGGTTTTAAGTGAACGTGATTTTCCGGCAAGTTGAGCAAATAAAAATGCACCTATAAAACGAAAGGATTAAATCAAATGGGAGAAGAGAGAGCTATGGGGATATCATAAACAATAGACTACACACACCCATGGATGACAGTGAACTCGGAAAGTCATTTATGCTAGAAGAAATAACTTACAACAAATCTACCTCTAAAATGTTTTTATTCGCCTTATTTTGCTAGATATCTAGGAGTGAAAACAGAACAGTGATTGTCCGCGCTCCTGAGGCATAACCTTTGTGCATTGATGAACGCAATAACCCTTTCTTTCAATTGCTACTAATGGGTATCTCCTAGCATAAAATTTGATAGTTTTTCCATCGCAGTAACTGATGGTCTTGAGCATAATTTTGGAAAAAAACAAAACCGTTGAACAAGCGCAACTTAGGCTAGGTATGCTAATGCGCCGAGTGAGGGACTGAATGACTGCTCGCGGGCTCAGTCTAGCACTGGAGAAAACCGAAGTGGTCATCTTGACAAAAAAGAGAATCCCTAGAGTAAGGATGATCAGTATTGGAAATATACAGATCGAATCGAAGCCAGCGGTGAAGTACCTGGGGCTACTGATCGACTCGAAGATGAGTTTCTCTGAGCAAATCAGTGCAACGGCTGAGAAGGCTGCTTCGGGAATATCGGCCCTGAGTCGACTTATGGCCAACGTAGGGGACCCAGCCCATCAAGAAGACGCCTCTTGATGAGTGCTGTAGGGTCAGTGCTAATGTAGGGAGCAGAGGTATGGGGCGACGCTCTCAGCAAGGAGGTATACCGAAAACGATTGGCACAGGTACAGAGAAGAGGAGCACTGAGAATTGCATCTTCGTATCCAACAGTCTCCGACTCGTCGGTGAGAGTGATTGCAGGCGTGATACCTGTCGCCCTCCTTGCTAGAGAGCGCCGCGCTAATTACCTGCGTTGAAACGAGAATGCGAGGGAGATGGTTGTCCGCGAGGAGAGACAACGCTCGCTCAACGATTGGCAGCAGTCTTGGAGGAATTGCACGAAGGGAAGGTCGACTGCGCGCCCCATCCCGGATGTGAGACCGTGGCTTAATCGAAGGCATGGTGAGACTGACTTCTACCTGACCCAGCTTTTGAGCGGGCACGGGTGTTTTCAGTCTTACCTGCACAAGATCGGCAAGTCACGGTCTCCCGATTGTCGGTTTTGCCCAGGAGAGGAGGACAATGCCTGTCACACATTTTTTGCGTGTACCAAATGGGCCAGGCTGCGAAGGGAACTCTACAGGGAGACGGGAGAGCTCACCCCGGATAATATAGTTGTGGTGATGCTCGAATCGGTTGACAAATGGAACCAGGTGGCACATTATGCTCGGGCAGTCCTAAAATATAAAAGGGACTCACAGCAGCCGGAGGCACTGGGGCTGGGGGATCACTCTTCTGGCATTTCCTCTTCCCCTCTCCCCTCCCGCTAGGAAAGGGACTCCCCAGCTTGAAGGCGCCTCACGGCGTAACAAAACGAGACCTGGCCCGAAGTAATGTGTCAAATGGTTCCAGGCTAGGTTCTCAGATTGACAGGGGAGGTGTTTAGTGGGTAGTCCAAAGGTATCCTCCATGGGAGTCCCACACTGCCAGACTCGGCGGGCATAAATGCCTTCACCTCCCTACCACAAAAAAAAAAAGGGCTGCAGTGTGGGATGTTGCACTGCTATGCAAGAACAATGTATCTCAGATGGGCTGACGGCGGGTTTTTGACTGAAACGTAGCAAGCAGCGTTTATTATGCGACGATCGGAAAGGAAATCAATGAGTAAAACTATTGGAGAGTCTCAAAAAGCCGTTGACATCACCTTACCGACTGGCAAGTGAATTTTTGCTTTTATTGGCTACCTCTTTTTTCTTCATATCAGAGAGGGCCTTCTTGACTCGACAGTGTTGTGTTCACTCGTGGCCATCAACATGCATTATCCCTGTACACGCACGCGGCCCCGAACTTCAGCTGGTTTAACGCCTTCGTTCATTAAAAACTTTATTATGATGTCTTGAGCAACCGAAGAATGAACCCCTCTTTTGCTCATTGTAAGAATATATAAGCAAACTGGTTTGCCTATCCTCAACACGCTTTCTAAGTCCTCAAAAGTAAAAGGCTCATATATTGAACTGCTTTGGCATCAAATTTTATTGAATTTAAGGGCACACATATGATTTTATTGAGTAAAATATTAAATTTGTATATCATACTATTATTAACAAAGTTGAGTGGACTTCAACTTCAAAGGAACTTGCTGTAATTGTACTTATGAAAGTCTGTTTCCATGATTTTTCAAGACACCGCTGTCCAATAGCGAAGGCAAAAACATTTCATACATTTCCCCTGTTTCAGTACCTCCTGAAGCAAACATTGTCACTTAAAGACCAGTTTTGAAAAGTGCTCACCAATAAATTTCATTTGATACCCCATCTTTGGTAAAAAAGGTTCTCTCTCTATGTGAGGAGACCCTCTTAAGAACCTTTGAACATTTTTTTGGTACCTACAATTTCAAGAAGCGTTTACTTCTGATATACCTGCCAAGCTTGGTGCTCATAACTGCTGTAGTTACGAAGAATACTGCCCTGATCCATCGCACAACAGTCTAAACCTTGGCATGGAAATTTATTGTTAAGGTATCTCATTCCATGACCGTAACGGAATTTGAGGTGCTATGGTCAATATCACGCTCAACCATATGATTATTACCTAATTTTTCTATTTGTACCCATCACAGCTGGATGGCCTAATACAGAAACTGCACCATCAGAAACTCAAACTCGATGCCGCGACCAAGGTTTGAACTTGGGAGCTGCTGCGTAAGCGGAGTGTTCCCTAACTCACAGTTCAACACGAACAGACGTAAAGACAGGTCGCAATCAATAGGGTTTTGGATGATAGTACAAAACCCTAAAAATTAATATTCCAATATTATGTTTGGTATATTTTTGCTAGGATAATTTCAAAATAAAAGCGCTCAGGAAAGAAACTCATGTAATAAATTGCTTTTCCATGAGCTAAGCATATTGGCTTTCATCGTATTTTGGAAATCTTTTAATCTTCCAAACCCTGAAGGAACAGAAGATAATTGCTATATTTTGCTAAATTTGCTTGTGATTCGAATCTGAAAAACACTCATTAAATATGTCCAATATGCGTAATTCCGACTTTTATATCAAGTTCATAAAACATTATCTCGACAAAGTCGTCATTCCGAGGCAACCAAGCATTTCCATCAATTTTTCCATTTGTTAAATCCTTTTCTGACGAGTGGCTATTAAACTAGTGGATTCGATGCAGATGTGAACACCTCACTAGTGGACATAAACCTGAAGCATGCATGCACTGCTCACATGCGTCCAAACTGACCAAATCCAACAAGCGATCGTAAAACTTCTGCAAGTACAACTTTTATGAGTTTCTCAGATAGAGCCATAAATGTTAGACGCATGGGGCCTGGAAAGTGAAGAACATGAGAAATGATAGGAATAGAAATTTGATGAGGTTTTAAGTGAACGTGATTTTCCGGCAAGTTGAGCAAATAAAAATGCACCTATAAAACGAAAGGATTAAATCAAATGGGAGAAGAGAGAGCTATGGGGATATCATAAACAATAGACTACACACACCCATGGATGACAGTGAACTCGGAAAGTCATTTATGCTAGAAGAAATAACTTACAACAAATCTACCTCTAAAATGTTTTTATTCGCCTTATTTTGCTAGATATCTAGGAGTGAAAACAGAACAGTGATTGTCCGCGCTCCTGAGGCATAACCTTTGTGCATTGATGAACGCAATAACCCTTTCTTTCAATTGCTACTAATGGGTATCTCCTAGCATAAAATTTGATAGTTTTTCCATCGCAGTAACTGATGGTCTTGAGCATAATTTTGGAAAAAAACAAGCTATTTGTCTGACGCCAGTAACAGGATACTTGATAGAAACACCTTAATTTTTTGGCCACAATTCTCATGGACAGTCAATAAATTTATGACCTTTGGTTTGGTGTCGTGATGTGGTGTCAAAATCTGTATATAATAAATGGACTAAGCAAGAGAGTGCTCCTACCAGAATGGCTTTGTAACGAACCTATGGTTCAAAATAAGTTTTCTAATATTGTAGCATGAATCGATGACGTTAATTATAAATTCAATGCTTGGATAAGAAATCGTCCAAATTTATGCAAAAGGTACGAAGTTTCTTTCATAAGCACATAACAGGCACCATTTTGTTCTAGCTTAAATAATTTTTCTGAATGTTCGGCTAATCGAAAATATTTAAATTTAGCACTATTCCTTAAATTTTTATGAAAATCAGAAGAAAATAAGGCCGCCTGCGTAGAATTGAAGCATGTGTCAAGCGTGAGCATGTATTATTGTCGTTGTAATTGTATACAATTGAAATGGCTATAGCTCACTTGACTATGATCTAATTTTCATGAATTTTAGGAGCATAAATATCTTATATCAATCTACATAATTATTAAATTACAAGAAGATTAAGAGTAGCCATTTAATTTTATGGGAGAAAACGTAAAATCTAAAATTATTGCTATTATTATCAAAGTTGAGTGAATTTTAATTTCTGAGACAAAAAACCACCTCCGTGATTTTTTTCCGATTTTTGGCTCAGACGTGTTTAACTACGATATGACACAATTCCACGTCTAACCTTCGTTGCGTATAGATGTGTTCCTTATCGCTTTTGTCATTGATTTGAAAATCAATTAATTTTTCACAAAGGTCAGTTGAAACTGAGATAATTACTTAGTTTAGGTGCCATACTCCCAATTTTTTTTTAAATTTCAGTATGTTATACAATTTTTCATGCTGAAAAAGAATATATATATATATATATAGATATATATATATATATATATATATATATATATATATATATATATATATATATATATATATAAATATATATATATATATATATATATATATATATATATATATATATATTATATATATGTATATATATATATATATATATATATATATATATATATATATATATATATATATATATATATATATATATATATATATATATATATATGTTGGGCGCGAAAAACATATCTTTACATAGTTTTTAAGGTTTTAAAATTGGGAAATGTACACTATCGTGAAAAGTTGGTATTTTGCACATACTTGATGTTGGAGAGGATTGAGAGTGGGGTGTGGGAAGAAGGGTGCCCTTCTAAAGAATAGAAGGGCACCCTTCTATTCTCAAGAGGAGCACCTTTCTATTCTATAGAAGGATACTCTTCAAATGAATAGAAGGGTATAATAAAGTATAGAAGGGTTCCCTTCTATAGACTAGAAGGAAGAGTACAAGAATGCTTCCCTAGAGAATAGAAGGATGCCCTTCTATAGAATACACACTTAAAGAATAGAATATTGCTCCTCTAGACAATAGAAGGGTGCTCCTCTAGAGAATAGAAGAATGCTCTTCTAGGGAAAAGAAGGCTGCTCTTCTAGAACCCGTCCTTGCACAGTATATTACAGCAGCATCGGGGATCTGCCATTTCAAACGATGTTCTAAGTTTTTAACACCCCCTCCCCCCACACTCCACTCTCAATCCTCTCCAACATCAAGTATGTGCAAAATACCAACTTTTCACGATAGTGTACATTTCCCAATTATCAAACCTTAAAAACTATGTAAAGGAATGTTTTTCGCGCCCAACATATATATATATATATATATATATATATATATATATATATATATATATATATATATATATATATATATTGTTACATGTACAAATAATTCTGCGAGCTACTGTCGCAATTGTTTTCACAACAATGAAGAACACGAATTTACTCGAAACCACGAGAACCCAACACGCATGAACAACATCTGAAAGTGAGTCACTGCTCCATTCATTTGCAGTCGCTCGAATGTTCCCGTGAACTCGCCAATGTACGAGAACCGGGTTGAATGACTACAGACCCTATATAAAGGCGAGCTGGATGAATGGGGGGATCATCATTCATTCGACCGCGATAAGAACTGCGATAGTGTGTTTCGTAATAGTGAAGTGATTTAGAAGGCAATTGCGATAAGAAATTTATGGACAAGTGTTAGATGTTTTAATAGTGAAAATTAAAATTAGTGAAAGTGTTAAACTGATTATTGTGCATTTTTGCAATTAAATAAACTCTTTTAACTTAAATTAAAAGACATTGCGTTTTCACTTTCCCGGAACGTTAAAATTATTGGCCGCAAACCAAAACACGCGACAGTGGTGTCGAGAAGTGAGGAAGAAAATTTCGAAAAGTGATTTTAAACATTTTTAAACTGCACAGTTGTGAAATCTAACGTAAAAACTGTTGAAAAAAAAAAACGAAAAGCCAATACAATAAAAATGCATCGAAACTTGCATCTAAGAATCAATGAATTGACCATGTCGGAGCTCAAGGAAGAGTTAGAACAGCGAAATCTGGCTACGCAAGGTACAAAGGCCACACTGATTGCACGCTTGCGCGACGCGATTGAATCGGAAGGCGTTAATCTGGATTCGGGTGAGCTCTCAGATGCCGAAAATGGTGCAGAAGGTGGAGAAGCAGAAACACTAAAACCAAAGGACCCAGAAAATGCACTGATGCAAATGTTGATGCTGATGCAGCAAGAGCAGCGACAACAGTCATCCAATTTATCTGCGAAGCTCAATGAACAGTCGTCCAATTTAACTACGAAGCTAGATGAACAATCAGCGAAGCTGGACCAACAAGCGATCGAAATCAAGGAAGTGCAAAAACAGTCAACCGAAATAAAAGCGGAGCTCGGTAGCCTGAGCAATCAAATTAAATGCGTCGAGGAAAAGGTTTACCAGGTCGATGAGAAGGTCAGCCAGGTTGAGGACAGAATCAACTATGAGATCAGCCAGGTCGAAGAGAGAATGAACCATGAGATGGAAAAAGTGAAAAAAGAATTGGAAGCAGCGAAGGCAGTAGTAACCACCTCACCAGCCCCAATTATAACCGCAGCGCAAAGCACAACCAGAAATGTGCAAGCACCAATATTCGATGGGCAAACGGTCTGGAGTATTTACAAGACCCAGTTTGAAGCTGCCGCAAGGGCAAATCACTGGAATGAGCAGGAAAACAACTGCACTGATTCTTGCTCTAAGAGGCCCAGCTGCCAAGCTTTTGCAGACAATCGCCGATGAATTGCACTCAAACCCGAATGCTATAATGAATGCGCTCGACATGCGTTATGGAAACGATCATCTAAAGCAGATTTATCGGTGACAGCTAAGGCATCGGATGCAGAAGTCTGGTGAAACCCTACAGCAGCTAGCCCAAGACATTGAGCGACTAGCACTTTTGGCTTACCCAGCCTACGACCCAGAACATTGAGATGATGCAGCGACAGAAGCATTCATCAGCGCACTAAAGGACCCGGAATTGCAACAAACCGTGCGTTTAGCTCAAAAGCAAACGGTTAAGGACGCATTGGCTTACAGTCTGAACTTTGAGGCAGCGAAAAATGTGACTCGTACCACTGCCCGCGTTCGTGAGGTAGTGACAGACGAGTGCAGGTGTGAGCCCGTCGAAATTGAGCGAGACCCGCATGTAAATGGTGTGCCTAGATGCTGGCGTTGCGGAGAGAAGGGGCACCTGCAAAGAGACTGCAAGAAGCGAAGAAAACCGAGCTATTGTCCAGGGTGTGCAGCTAGAAGGAGATCCAGACCGAGTCAGGAGCCCAGAATGGAAGCCCTTCAAACAGAGGGATCGGGAAACATGTAAGAGCCAACTTCGTGGGGCAGAGGTTGGCTAGGAGGATCGACGTCCCCAGCACCACCATCACGGTGTCAAGACTACATCGTGGAGAAGCGGACTTCTGCCTTCTGGGTCAAGTTAACGGAGAAAACTGCACCATAACATCCGACACTGGTGCAACCCGATCGATTATCCGACAAGACCTAGTTAGACAGCAACAACTTCACAAGGGCAGAATTTTCTCACTACGGACAGCTACGGGAGAAACTGCACCTGTTCATGGAAAAGTCAACCTCCAGATACAGTTGGGAGACCTTGTGTTCCGACACAATTTTCTGGTTGCGAATATTATGGATGACTGCATTCTCGGAATGGATTTCTGCAACCACATGGAGTCACGTTGGATTTGGGCAAACGTGTATTGAAATGGCAGAATGTCGAAGTACTGATGGAGGATCCCAGCGTCCAAATTCCAAAGATGAATGTAGTGGTATGTACTGACACTGATGTACCGAATTCTTCCAAAAGCTTTGTATGGGCCAAGCTTGATGGTGATTCTGGAGACCACCGATCTTATCTGATAAAGCCAACGAAGACGTCCGCATTGCGCAGTTTGATTGTAGGACGAAGCCTTGTAAGATCTTTAAGGAACGGATATGTGCCGGTTAGAGTCCTTAACACCGCAGACTCAACCACGAGCATCAAAGCGGGAGAAGTCATCGGCAGCTGCCAGCCTGTTTCCACCATCACCTCTTTGGAAGCTACTCACGATCATCATTGCAAAAGGAGGCAAGACACTGACAAAGCCCGGGAATCAATATTGAAATGGGTCAAATTGCCAGTGCAGCTATTCAAACGAGCCTCTGATCTGGTCACCAAGTACAGTGACATCTTCTCAACAAGCCCGGATGACCAAGGCCGAACGAGTCTGGTAACTCACGTCATAGATACACAGGGAGCCAAGCCGATTCGACAAGCACCCAGACGCCTCCCTATAGCGAAACAATGAGAAGTGAGCGCGCTGATCTCGGACATGGAAAAACAAGGCATTATTGAACCTTCTATCAGTCCATGGGCCGCGCCTGTAGTTCTAGTGAAGAAAAGGGATGGTAGTACTCGTTTTTGTGTCGACTATAGGCAGCTCAACGACGTCACTAAGAAAGATAGTTACCCGCTCCCACGCATCGATGACATCATGGACACTTTATCCGACGCAAAATGGTTTTCTACACTCGATCTCAAGAGTGTCTACTGGCAGGTAGAAATCGAGAAGAAGGACCGAGAGAAGACCGCATTTTCAGTTGGGACCGGATTGTGGCAGTTTGTGGTGATGCCATTTGGGCTTTGTAATGCTCCAGCCACTTTTGAACGCTTGATGGAATACGTGTTACGTGGTCTAACCTGGAAAACCTGCTTGGTGTACCTAGATGACATCATCGTCAACGGGAGAACGTTCGAAGAGCATGTGCGGAACTTAGAAGAGGTTTGCTCCAGACTGCGACTGGCAAATTTGAAACTTAGTCCCGACAAGTGTACCCTTTTCGCAGCTGAAGTAAAATACCTGGGACACGTCGTATCAGCAGAAGGGGTCAAAACAGACCCTGAGAAGATTGAAGCCGTGAAAAGCTGGCCAACACCAAACAACAAGCGCCAACTACGAAGTTTCCTGGGTCTGGCAACCTAGTATCGAAGATTCGTCAAAGACTTTACCAAAATAGCTAAGTGTCTCCATCAGCTAACCGAGAAAAATCGTCCGTATGTCTGGAACGAACAATGCCAGACAGCCTTTGAGACCCTTTTTTTTTTTTTTTTTTTTTTTTGTGGTAGGGAGGTGAAGGCATTTATGCCCGCCGAGTCTGGCAGTGTGGGACTCCCATGGAAGATACCTTTGGACTACCCACTAAACACCTCCCCTGTCAATCTGAGAACCTAGCCTGGAACCGTTTGACACATTACTTCGGGCCAGGTCTCGTTTTGTTACGCCGTGGGGCGCCTTCAAGCTGGGGAGTCCCTTTCCTAGCGGGAGGGGAGGGGGGAAGAGGAATTGCCAGAAGAGCGATCCCCCAGCCCCAGCGCCTCCGGCTGCTGTGAGTCCCTTTTATATTTTAGGACTGCCCGAGCATAATGTGCCACCTGGTTCCATTTGTCAACCGATTCGAGCATCACCGCAACTATATTATCCGGGGTGAGCTCTCCCGTCTCCCTGTAGAGTTCCCTTCGCAGCCTGGCCCATTTGGTACACGCAAAAAATGTGTGACAGGCATTGTCCTCCTCTCCTGGGCAAAACCGACAATCGGGAGACCGTGACTTGCCGATCTTGTGCAGGTAAGACTGAAAACACCCGTGCCCGCTCAAAAGCTGGGTCAGATAGAAGTCAGTCTCACCATGCTTTCGATTTAGCCACGGTCTCACATCCGGGATGAGGCGCGCAGTCCACCTTCCCTTCGTGCAATTCCTCCAAGACTGCTGCCAATCGTTGAGCGAGCGTTGTCTCTCCTCGCGGACAACCATCTCCCTCGCATCCTCGTTTCGGCGCAGGTAAATAGCGCGGCGCTCTCTAGCAAGGAGGGCGACAGGTATCACGCCTGCAATCACTCTCACCGCCGAGTCGGAGACTGTTCGATACGAAGATGCAATTCTCAGTGCTCCTCTTCTCTGTACCTGTGCCAATCGTTTTCGGTATACCTCCTTGCTGAGAGCGTCGCCCCATACCTCTGCTCCGTACAGTAGCACTGACCCTACAGCACTCATCAAGAGGCGTCTTCTTGATGGGCTGGGTCCCCCTACGTTGGCCATAAGTCGACTCAGGGCCGATATTCCCGAAGCAGCCTTCTCAGCCGTTGCCCTGATTTGCTCAGAGAAACTCATCTTCGAGTCGATCAGTAGCTCCAGGTGCTTCACCGCTGGCTTCGATTCGATCTGTATATCTCCAATACTAATCATCCTTACTCTAGGGATTCTCTTTTTTGTCAAGATGACCACTTCGGTTTTCTCCAGTGCTAGACTGAGCCCGCGAGTAGTCATCCAGTCCCTCACTCGGCGCATTAGCATACCTAGCCTAAGTTGCGCTTGTTCAACGGTGCGTCCGGCGACCAGAGCCGCAACATCATCCGCATAGCCGACCAAGCGCGACTCATCTGGCATCTCAAGTCTCAGTAGCCCGTCGTAAGACACGTTCCACAGGTCCGGACCAAGGATAGATCCCTGGGCAACACCCGATGTAACCGCCATCCTTCGTTGGCCCTGTGTCGTGTCGTAGAGCAGGCTTCGGTCCTTTAGGTAGTTCCTCAAAAGCCGCATTAGATATTCTGGAACTTGAAAAGAGTTTTCCAGCGTATCCAGAATATGTACCCATCTAGCGGAGTTGAAGGCATTCCTGACATCGAGTGTCACCAACAGGACGATCCGTCGCTTGGTGCGACTATATGCCTCTGCCTTTTGGACCGCGTTCACCACCTCTGCAATCGCATCAATGGTAGAACGTCCTGCTCTAAAGCCGTACTGCCGAGGAGATAGGTCCCCAGCAGCACGAATCGCGTCAGTGAGTCTTCCCTTGATGAGTTTCTCTAGCACTTTCCCAGCCGTGTCTAGCATGCATAACGGGCGGTATGCAGACGGCGATTCGGGATTTCTCTTCCCCTTGCTGACCAGCACGAGCCTCGCCACCTTCCATCGTACCGGGAAAACCCCGTCCCGTAGGCAAGCGTTGAATGTGCTGAGCAGCAAGTCAGGACAATGGTGATAGACGAGCTGCAAAACCTCAGCTGGTACACCATCTGGACCTGGAGCCTTCCTTGCCTTCAGGGAGAGGACTGCCTCCTCCAGTTCCAGCTGTGTGAAGAGTGGGCACTCGACTGCTGTTTCACCATGGACAGCGTCAACACGGACGGGATGTGCGGGGAAGAGTCCCCGCACTATCGCGTCCATCTTTTCCGCGTCATGTATACAAGGCTTCCGTAGGGCACCAAGTTTCCCCATGACCAGCTTGTAACCTAGGCCCCACGGATCCCTATTTACATCGTCCACGAGGTCTTGCCAGCATCGGGCCTTGCTCTTGTTAATAAGCCTGCGAAGATATTTCCTGCCGGACCTGTATGCTGCTAGCCTAGTGTCTGCCTCCTCCCGTGTTCGCGCCCGCTGGGCCTCTCGCCGAAGTTTGTGACACTCGCTTCTTTGTTCGGCGATCTCGTTTGACCACCAGTATACTGGAGGCTTACCATGTCGGGGTCTTCGGCGGGGCATGGAAGACTCGCAAGCAGCTATGATGGTACTCATAGTTGAGTTCACCAAGTCCTTGGCTGTAGGCCCTCCACTCCCTGGCGGAGCTCCCAGCAACGGTGCGCCTGCCGTAAGCGCGTCAGTGAACTTCTCGACGTCCATCCTCCCAGTCCTCCATCCGAGGATTGAAGTTTGGGCATATGCACGCAGAGTGGCACCGTCGTGAATCTCAACAGCTATATACTGGTGATCACTAGCCGAGTAGTCCTTAAGGAAAAGCTGTGTGAATCACCCGTGCTGGCGTATCCGAAACCCGGAAAAATGTTTGTAGTTGACACCGATGCAAGCAACGACGGTATTGGAGCTGTACTCTCCCAGCAGATCAATGGCGAAGAAAGAGTCCTCTCGTATTACAGTCGAATTCTTTCAAAAAGTGAGAGGAACTACTGTGTGACCAGGAAGGAGCTATTGGCTATAATAGAGGCCACCAAACAGTTCCACAAGTACGTATATGGCCAGAAATTTGTTCTTCGAACGGACCGTGCATTGCTGAGATGGCTACTTAACTTCAAAAACCCTAAGGGACAAGTTGCGAGATGGATCGAAAGATTGCAGTCATACGACTACGAAATTGTTCATCGAAAGGGCGGAGTTCATGGAAATGCTGACGCCCTATCTCGTCGCCCATGTCCAGCTAACTGCAAGCATTGCCGACGGATTGAGGAAAAGGAACCGCCCGTTGATCTGCGTTTGATAACGGCGGAATTCAATGAAGGTTAGTCATCGTAGGAGATTCGAAATGCCCAGCTAGCCGATGAAGACATTGGACCATTGCTCATATGGAAGGAGACGACGAGGCGACCTGAGTGGAAGGACGTTTCAACGCATGGCGCAACTCTGAAAAGCTATTGGGCACAATGGAGGGTGGTGTACTCAAGCGGAAATAGGAAACGGCGGATGGCAGCTCCTATAGGATGCAAACTATACTACCCAAAAGCCGAATTCACGATGTGGTTAAGGAAATGTATGAAGGATCCTCGGGAGGCCATCTTGGTGTTAACAAAACCTTAGCGAAATTGCGGGGAAGATTCTACTGGCTCCACGCTCGAGAAGACGTAGAGGACTGGTGTCGCAGATGCACAATTTGCGCTTCCGTCAAAGGTCCAAAACGACGACTGAGAGGACAAATGCAAACCTATAACGTGGGGGTACCGTTTGAAAGGATTGCTGTTGACATCGCTGGATCCTTTCCTGAATCCGAATAGGATAATCGTTTACGCTGGTTGTGGCCGATTATTTCAGCAAGTGGCCCGAGGTGTACACCATTCCCAACCAGGAAGCAACTACTGTAGCCGAACAGCTAGTGTTAAATTGGGTCTGTAGGTACGGCGTGCCTTGCGAACTACATTCGGATCAAGGCCGAAACTTTGAGTCACTAGTTTTTGGCGAAATGTGCGAGCTGCTCGGAATACGGAAAACGATGACAACACCGCTGCATCCCCAATCCGATGGAATGGTCGAATGTTTCAACGGCACGCTCAATAAACACCTGGCCAAGATGGTTGACGAGAACCAAAGGGACTGGGACCGACATATCCCACTATTTTTAATGGCGTATAGAGCCGCTGAACATGCACCGACGGGCCAAGCCCCAGCCAAAGGCATTTTCGGAAAGACTATTCGTTTGCCAGCCGATATAAAGTTCGGAACACCCCCTGAGAAACCCCAAACGGTCTCGGAGTACGCAAGTGATCTAAGACAACGGTTGAACCAGATATATCGGACAGTGCGAAAACACCTCGAATCGGCTACTGACCGCATGAAGACCAGGTATGATCTAAAGGCTAATTCTACTGGCCTCCAGCAAGATGACTTGGTGTGGCTATATAACCCGCAACGGCGAAAGGGTAGGTCTCCAAAGTTGCAACATAGCTGGGAGGGACCATACCGAGTCACAAAGCGAATCAACGACGTCGTATATCGCATACAGGAACACCGTAAACCGAGAGCCAAAATGAAAATCGTGCATCTAGACCGTCTTGCCCCATATTACATCCAGGGAGAATTGACTACAACTGGCGACACATCTTTCCGGGGCGAAAAGAACTGAGGTGGGGGCAGTGTTACATGTACAAATAATTCTGCGAGCTATTGTCGCAATTGTTTTCACAACAATGAAGAACACGAATTTACTCGAAACCACGAGAACCCAACAAGCATGAACAACATCTGAAAGTGAGTCACTGCCCAATTCATTTGCAGTCGCTCGAATGTTCCCGCGAACTCGCCAATGTACGAGAACTGGGTTGAATGACTACAGACCCTATATAAAGGCGAGCTGGATGAATGGGGGGATCATCATTCATTCGACCGCGATAAGAACTGCGATAGTGTGTTTCCTAATAGTGAAGTGATTTAGAAGACAATTGCGATAAGAAATTTATGGACAAGTGTTAGATTTTTTAATAGTGAAAATTAAAATTAGTGAAAGCGTTAAACTGATTATTGTGCATTTTTGTAATTAAATAAACTCTTTTAACTTAAATTAAAAGACATTGCGTTTTCACTTTCCCGGAACGTTAAAATTATTGGCCGCGAACCAAAACACGCGACAATATATATATATATATATATATATATATATATATATATATATATATATATATATATATATATATATATATATATATATATATATATATATATATATATATATATTCTTTTTCAACATGAAAAACTGTATAACATACTGAAATTTAAAAAAAAATCGGGAGTATGGCATAATGAATAACTCAGACTTCGGGTCCAGTCGCCAGAAGAACTAGTTAGAAAATTAACGTTCAACCAGGGGAAAAGAAACAATCAAGAAAAAAAATAAAGTAAAGTCAATAGCGACGAAAGACAAGAAATCGAAGAAACCGCAGCAGGAAGCTGATCAAGAAGATGTCTTCAGCGCAGGCATTGAAGAGGATAAAGGTAACAAAAATTCTAAACATTGTTTTACTAAACCTGAGAGTGAATTTATCGAATATTTAAAAATCAAAAATACGAAGTGCCGCATAACACTGTTTCGAATTTTCAACTGCCGATTTCAAAAATTTAGTTGCTCAAATTTAAATTTTTCCAAATTATAATTTTTGGGAAGGAAAAAAAAATTCAAATTTTTTATTATAAATATAAATAAGCCGACATTTTGAATCGTGAATATTAACGGAATTGCCGTGTCTAATTTTCATTCGTATGTGGCCGCCATATTTCTTAGTTGAAAATACCGGAGGCCATAGTTCGTATTGATTCGCTCACGAGCTCATGAGCTACGTTCGCGAAATTTGCCGACAAGGGGCAACAACCTGAATTGATTTTATGTTTGACGGAAGTCCTCAATGGAGACGACGTTGAAATTATAGCCGAAAACTTTCGTGCATCCGACGAAATATTCAGGTACAGTGTATTGCTGGCAGATTTACAAACTCTGTTTTAGGCATAACCTATGGCGTCTCGCCAAACTTGAAGATGGCATTAACCTCTAGTCTTGGTTTTTCGACGGACGATAGGCAAAACGTGTCTAATGAGGTCGTTGTGACAAGCAGTCCCAGTACGCCAAAGCAAGTTCCACGATTTGCGCGACGTCATTAAAATAATGCCAGAATTCGATCCAACGTTAAGCACATCACTGACGGCGTAACAATTAGTTCATCGTGTTAAACCACTAGCATCTTTATATTCATGGGATGAAAACGTTGTTCTGTTTGCAGTGCAAACGAAAGTTAGACGGCCACCAAAATTGTGACTAGATGCAAGAAGCGGTATTTTCAAAAGCATCGATAAATTTGCAAGGTCTTTAGAAGAGGAATTTGAGTCTACCGAAAATGAAGACGAGGTACATCTTTGTATGATGGCAAACGTCAGACGTTCAAATGAGCCATATATGGATGATTATTATCGAATGTGTGTAGAAGGTAGACGTGCGGGGATTGGTGACGTTGCCATTATAAGATATATGCGTGAAGGTTTAAACGACGCTCAAATCCAAGCCGCTATCGCATGCTTTACATTCAAAACAACTAAGGGGTTTTTGTGCTGCCTTAAAACTTATTTAACAAACCAAAGTAAGACAAACATACCAGTCACGCGAAAATCACATAATGAAATAAAAAGTGTAAGCCCAATGAACGTGAACTCTGTGTCAAAGAAAATATTTGATAAGTCTGTGTCGGGAGCGACGACTGTTACCAATACAAATGAATTATAATTGTTATAAACTGGGGCACATTTCTGTGAACTGTTCTTTGCCTCAAAGACGACCGCAATGTGTTACATGCCGAAAGACGGGACACAGTACGGATACATGCATAAGTCGCGATAAACCGGAATATATGAATAATGCGAATATTCGTCAGTTACATTCAAACTACTCCGTAGAAAACCAAATAGTGAAAAATATTCTTATGGATGGAAAAATTTTGGACTTGTTTTTAGATTCAGGTAGAAATCGATCTCTCGTGCGAGAATCATGTGCGTGTAACTTAAAAAACTATCCGCCGATTGAGCTGAACGGATTTGTAGGTGGGCTCTTAGAATGTACTAGCAAAATGATAGCGACATTAAAAATAGACGATACAATCGTGCGCGTGGACATATATGTTGTAGCCGAGCACTTCATACCAAATGGTTTTCTTTTGGGATTGGATGCGTTGAAGGGAATAATACTTACTGAAAATGGCGAGTGCCACATTGAAATTAAATGTCCTGAAAACCCCGATATGAAAAGAAATTTAACTGCAGCCGAAGCAACCGAACTGTGGGTACTACTTGATGATTCCCGTGATTGTTTTGCAGAGGCTACGGCTGAAATGGATTGATGCAGGACAAAATCAATGAGTATTGAGTTGACGTCCAACATGCCTATCCATGCTCAACCATATTGTATACCGTTGGCTGAAAGAGATAAGATTGAGGAGATTGTGAATGAATTGTTGGCCACAAACGTAATTCGTCCAAGTAATTCATTATCTTCTTCTTCTTCGTAGCCCTACTGTCCCTTTCGGGCCTTTGCTTAGAGAAAGTTAGAGTATCTCATTATCATGATCTAGTGTATCGGCACTCCACAAGGTGATATGATCCTTATCACGCTTTGGCCGTGTGTCCGTCCTTCCAGCTTCGATACGTTCTGGTTTTGAAACCAGCACGTATCATAACTGAACAGGCTTATAGTCCGTCCGAAGAACCACTCGAACTAAATCTCGTTGACGCTAACGAAACTTGAACCAGAGACCTTCAGCTTACGGGCTTAATGCTCTAACCAATAAGCCACGCGGACTATTCATTATACTTTTCGCCTATTGTTTTTGCTCCCAAGTAAGACGGGAAGGATCGTCTTCGTATTGACTTTCGTGCGATAAACGCTATCACCAAGAAGAAATCGTACCTAATGCCAGCTGTTGAGGAACATCTCCCATAACTCGCGCGAAAGCAGTTCTTTACGACACTAGATTTATTCTCTGGTCTCACACTTAGACCGTCAAAGTGTGTTTTTATTTTGCATCCAAGTTAACCTTCTTGGGTCATCGCACCGGAATGAGCGCAACGGAATGAAGCCTGGAAGCAAGAAATTGAGTCATCAAAAAATTTCCAACGCCTGAAAATGTGACTAATGTCAGAAGATTTCTTGGATTAGTGGGGTTCTTCCGCAAATTTATTGAAGGATTCTCAAAAAATTCTAAACCGCTAACGAATTTGTTAAAAACGAAGGAGCAGGAATCCTTCATGTGGGACAAGACTGCAGACATTAGCTTCAACGAGTTGTAAAGTCGTCTCTGTAGCGAAGCCGTTCTAGCTTTTCATGATCCACGGGCTGAACATGAGGTACACACCGACGCCTGTTCTATCGGCCTCGCCGGAGTCTTGATGCAATCTACGGACGAGAAACCATTCCAGCCAATAATATATTTCAGTAGGCATTGCACCGATGCTGAAACAAAGTTCAGTAGCCACGAATTAGAGGTACTGGAAATCGTTGAAACGTTAGATCGATTCCAATTTCATTGGATTGGGAAACACTTCCGAGCGGTTTCTGATTGTAATGCAATATCAAAGATGAAGTTGCCCACTTCACTAAACAATCGAGTTACTCGATGATGGCTTAAACTCCAAGAATTCGACTTTGATGTGGTACATCGAGCAGGAAACAATATGAACCATGTCGACCACACAAACAACCGCAAGAACCGACAACAATAGCAGATAAAGTGTTACTGATACAAGAACCTAATCAGAGCCACTGGTTGATATTATTACAGTGACTTATGGATATAATTGATGGACTCTGTACATCAGCTCAATTTGCCCAGTTAAATTGCGATTAAACTCTTAAGAAAGGAACATCAATGCGAAAAGTAAATGGCGATCTTAAATTTGTAGTACCATCAGCTGTCCATTGGAGACTAGTAAAAAGTTGTCGTGACGAAGCCGGCCATTTTGGCGTTGATAAAACGGTCCATAGGATACAAGAACTGTTCTCGTTTACTCAAATGCGCAACTACGTGAAATTGTACATTGCTTCATGTCCGGAATTTTGTCTCAATAAAGTACCAGCAGGAAAAACCGAAGGTCGCTTGCTTTATGAGGTTGAACTATACCTTTTATGTTATTGCATACTGATCACTTAGGACTATTTTCTAAGAGTAACAAAGGCAATCTATATATGATCGCAGTAACGAACCCTTTCAGTGAATTCACAATGGTTCGAGCCACGAGAGCAGCCAACAGTCGACCAGTGGTTACCATGTTGAGAGATATCACGTCATACTTTGGATTGGTTCCAGTACCACTTCAAACACGTTTCTGATGTTAGGCAGGAAACCGATTGAGTGACAACTTTCAAAGCTCGAAGATTTCTTTTTTTTCTTCAAGATCGTATATACCTTGGCTTTTTTCCACTTGCTCGGAAAATATGAATCGTTCTACATATTGTTGAAAAATATGCAATAATTACTAATAGCAGCCTCAGGCAAATGTCGTAGTACCATATTGAGAATAAGTCCATCTTATTAAACTGACAATGATGTCGACAACCCCCAAGTCCGCATCAATGACCAAGTCACGGATGTCTATGAAACAAATATCGAACTAAAGCAATTCGATTAGCTCGCCTCATTGCTATTTAAATTGGCTCTAGAATATGTCACAAGAATTCTACCTATCGATACACGAGGTACATTACTATACAAGTCAAGCCAACTAGTAGCCTATGCGGATGACATCAATATTTTTTCATGGTCGTTACCAACTGCCAAATAACTCTTCCTAAAACTCGACAGCGAAGCGAAACTAGTTAGACTACAAATCAATGAGATTAAAACAAAACTCATGACACAGTCGAGGAAAACTACTTCAAATACACAAAATGGCAAGTATAGTGTGGGTGAATTTGTGCATTTAAGGGCTAAAATAATGAGAGCCAGCAATGAAAGAGACGAAATATGCCGAAGAATAAAGCTCGCAAATAAAATATTTTATTCAATTTTGACGATCTTAAAGACCAGCTGCATACACAGGAAAATAAAGCTCCAAGTAAACACATCTGTCGAAAAGCCTGGGTTATGCTTTGGGAACAAAACATGGGCCTTAACTTAAGCAAGGGAAGGATAAACTAGATTTATGTTGTTCGGTGTGGATGCGAGTAAACAGAATAGTTAGCCCTCTACCACTAACTCCAAAACAAGCGAACCGCACAGCGATTGTAATGATAGCCAAGGGTATGATTTTCAGGGTTTTGTGCTAAAATACAAAACCCTATTGCAATCACGACCTGTGTCCACCTGTCCGTCCGTCCCTCTGTGTGTCACAGCACTTTTTATCCGAAACTAAAGAAGCTACAGCCATAAAACTTTGTGAAAAGGTTAGAAGTGGCAACTTCTTGAAAGTTTTGGTGTGGAAAAATTTTTCAAATGGGGTTTGAGGGGGGTCTTCCCATATAGGGAGGTAGGGATGTTCATTGATTCAACGAACCTGTTTTTTAAACAGTTTTCCTACAATTAACTGATAAACTGTTTTCTCATTATAGAAAAACAAGTTGATTCCATCAACTGTTTTTTCAACACATTCATCCACTGTTTCCGCAACGATCTAAGAACAACGATCAAAACGAAACATGAAATAAAATTCAACAATGCTTCTCTCATCCCATAGCCGTGCTCACATCAGATCTAGTGAACCGCATCAACTGTTTGTTTCAACGATCGTTCAACTACATTCATTGCGAAACTAGTTGATTGCATCAACTTCTTTTTAAATAAAAACGAAAACCATTTGAACGATAAGCGCACAGAATCTATCAACCGTTTTTTCAACGATCAAGGCTCGTTCGTTGATCGTTGAAAAAACGTTTGGCCGGCAACGTCTGTGGCAAAATAAGTTGAATCGTTGAATGCATCAACGAATTTTCCGAAAGGTAAACGTTGACCGAATAGAAGAAAATGTGTTAAGTTGATTGCTTGCTCATCTTTACTTGTGCGCTCGAGCTACGACGCTTGTTGGCGTTCAGTATTCAGTTAATATTTGCGACTGAAGAAGTTTAGCGAAGTTTATGAAAACAAATCGTTTTTTGTTTGTGCATTTTTTTTAATTGAAGAAATTAAGTAGAAACTAAGTGCATAGTTTGTAGTGTAAATTTTTAATTTGTAATTAAGTGATAGTGATTAAGTTAGAATTAGTGTGTAAAATAATTAGTAATTTAGTGACAGTAATTAAGTTAGAATAACTAAAGTTAGAAAAACTTTAAAAAATAATTGTCAAAATGTCGGCGGAAGCGCGAAAGAACTGTAGCATCTTGTGGCGCCATTTCGAAAAAGAAAATGGTAGCGGAAAGGCAGTTTGCAACATTTGCAGAGATAAAATTAGTTTTAAGTCCACAACTGCAAATCTACGGAGTCATCTGAAGTGCAAACATATTTCGACCTTATCATCTCTTGCATCAGAGGAGAAAGGAAGTTTTCGAGACTGCCCACGAGCTCCTGAATATGAAATTGGTTCTCTGCTCCTCTGCCAGCCGCATAGTAGCAATACCATAAGTATACCACCACCGGCTCCAAAGCGTCAAAAGGTAATTGACACTTATATACAAAAAAAAATGTAAGTTCAGAGCAAAAATCACAAATAGACCGAGATTTGTTAGACCTTTGCGAAGATAGATTTCACCCATTTTCGATTGTAGAAGAAAGGTCTTTTAAGAAATTCTCAAGGTGGATATCGGGGTATACTCTATCATCCAGGAAAACCTTGTCGAACTCCCTTCTACAAGAGATCTATACACAGACTGACCATCAAATCAAAGAAAAAGTTGGCCAAGAAGTTGATAGTATCTGTATTACAACAGATTTATGGACATCACGAGTGACAGACAGTTATATAGCCGTTACGGGCCATTACATAACCATGGAGCTTGTTTTTAATACAGTTTTATTAGGGTGTTGTCACTTTTCCGGTAATCATACTGCAACGAACATTGCGGAACAAATCAATGCTTTGATTGATAAGTGGAACCTTAAAGGCAAGGTCAACTTCACGGTGAGTGACAACGCGGCAAATATCAGCAAAGCAATCAAAGAAGGTTTAGAGTGGCAGCATTGTGGTTGCTTTGCTCATACATTAAACTTATAGTTGAAGATGCATGGAAACTTGCTAAGCCACTCATCAACAAATAAAAAACGGTCGTTTCTCATTTAAAAAAAAAGTACCGTGTCCTCAGAAAGGCTAACAAAATATTAAATACAACAACAGCAAACACCGAAGTGCTTGATACAAGATATCGAAATAAGGTGGAATTCCACATATTACATGCTACGCAGATTTGTAGAGCTACAAGAGGCCATACGTTCAACACTAGCACTGGTCAATAAAGATATGCCAACCATTAATAGTGAAGGGTGGTCTATCTTAGCACAACTTTGCCAAATTCTGTGGCCATTTGAGGAAGTCACTAGCATGATGAGCGGTCAAAGTTACTTAACGGCAAGTTATGTTATAGTTATGACGCGATGCCTTACAGCATCTTGCAACAAAATTTTGGCAAAAACCGACCTATCAAGCAAAGTTGTTGAAATGGCACTTTTATTGAAATCAGGCCTAACAGGAAGATTTAAACATGTGGAACAAAGTGGAAGTTTTTCTGTAGCTACATTCTTGGATCCCAGGTTTAAAATGCAAGCTTTTTCAGACCAGAACCAGGCTATTATTACAAAAGAAAGAGTACAAGGTCTCGTGTCTTCACTGATTTCTCAAAGCAAAGCGCCATAAATATTCCGCAAACACCAACAGAAACGTCGCAAACTAACGACACAGTTATGAAAGATGAGTTTAGTCCGTGACAAATATTTGATTCATTGATTGTACAAAAAACAACTCAAAGCTCACCAGAGTCAATGGCAATAAAATAAGTCGACATGTACTTATCGGATGAGGTCCTACCGAGATAAACTGAATCTGGAGCATGGAACTGCCCTTTAGAATGGTGGAAAAATCACCGATATGTATATCCGAATTTAACAAAATTATTCATTACACACTGCAACATAGTCGCAACTTCAGTTCCATGCAAACGTATGTTTTGTAAGTCTGGGAGCAAAGTTGAACAGCTTATGTACCTAAATGTGAACATGGATCCCAATAGATTTAAATAAAACAATTAAGCAGAGAAAAATTTTAGAAATATGAAGCAAGAAGCAAGCGCAATATAAAAATCACAAAAAAATTTACCCATGTAAATATTAAAAAAGGAAAAAAATACATAAAAAAATAAAAAAACTATAAACTTTAATAACCATAATGAATTTAAAAATGTATATAAAATGTAAGTAGACCTTGCTAAATGAATTAAAGCTTTTAAATACGCCTAGTTTATGTGAGTCCAGTCAGTCCTAAACCTGGAAAAGTATGAAGGGAAGTTTATTTCATTCTGTAAAAATACACAAATTCATCCACCTTGCTGTAGTATCAATCAGTTTAATGAAGGGCACAATTCAATCGATACTCACTTGCATGAACAAATAATTATTCATTTAACTTTTTTTCAAACCTGTTAAAAACGTTAACTGATTTTTTAACTAGTCAACCGTAAACGGTTTCGTTGCGTTGAAGTAAAAATCGTCAACGACCCATCTCTATAGGGAGGTGACCCTTCAGAAAATTGTTTCACCGTTGGTAGTCAAGTAGGGTGTCGTTGGAAAGGAATTAATGAGATCTTTTCAAAACAAGTCTTGAGTCTAAGGTATCGACACATGGGGGGCAGGGGAAGGGGAAATGTACGAAAATTTTGTGTCACATTTGACCCGAAAAATCTGAAAAAAATCATGAATATAGGCCTTTATGAGTACAACAACAACGACTTGAGAAATTGAAATTCACTCAGCATTGTTAGCAATAGTATGATTTATCAATCTGACATTTTCTTGAATAAAATCGTAATGGTGCCCTTAAATTTAACCAAGTTTGGTATACAGATGACTACATACATGATTGTCGAGCAAGTTTCATTAAAATTAAATGGTATTTAGCAAAGTTATAGTGGTTTGAATTGTCCTATACTACTATGGAGCAATATGCGCTGCATTACTATGGAAACATATGGCTATGGAACAATATGCGCTTTTTACCGACTCAGACACTACAGGTTTGCTAGGATTTGCATTTACGCCCGCCGAGTCTGGCAGTGTGGGACTCCCATGGAGGTTACCCTTGGACTACCCACTAAACACCTCCCCTGTCAATCTGAGAACCTAGCCTGGAACCGTTTGACACATTACTTCGGGCTAAGCCTCATTTCTCTACGCGTTTAGGCGCCACCGGGCTACAGGGATCCCTTTTCCAACGGAAGGAGGGGAAGGGAGAGGGATTTCTAGAAAAGAGACCCTCCACCCTGGACGCCTCCAGGCGCTCATATATTTTCCTTTTTATCTAAAGGACTGCCCGAGCGTAATGTGCTACACAGTTCTATTTGTCAACGGATGTGAGCATCTCTCCAGTGAGTTCATCTGGAGAGAGATCTCCCATTTTCTCAATGAGGACACCACGCTGCCTTTCACACCTCTTGCATACAAAAAATGTGTGGTAGGCATCATCGACCTCTCCAGCACAGAATATGCAGTCAGGAGACCGTGACTTACCAATCTTGTGCAGGTAAGACCGAAAGTATCCATGTCCACTCAGTAGCTGAGTTAGATAGAAGTCAGTCTCACCATGCCTTCGATTGAGCCACGGCCTCAGGTCACCAATAAGGCGTGCGGTCCACCTACCTTTTGTATCGCTCACCCAGGACTGTTGCCAATCACTGAGTGAGCGTTCTCATTCTTCGTGGGCGACAGCATCTCTGTCGCATTCGTTCCTCCGCAGGTAGATTCTGCGGCGCTCCTTGGCAAGGAGGGCAATGGGTATCACTCCTGCGATGACCAGCACTGCCGACTCCGAGACAGTCCGATATGCAGATGCAATCCGCAGCGCTCCTCGTCGCTGCACCTGTGCCAAGCGCTTTCGATACAGCCCACTGTTGAGAGCCTCACACCATATATCCGATCCGTACAACAGCACAGATTGTACTGCACTCATCAGAAGTCTCCTTCTTGATGAGGTGGGACCCCCTATGTTGGCCATTAGCCAGCTGAGAGCCGAAAGACTCGCTGCAGCCTTGTCAGCTATTGCCCTGATTTGCTCGCAGAAACGCATCTTCGAGTCGATCAAAATGCCCAGGTACTTCACAGCTAGTTTACTCTCAACGAGTGCTTCCCCAATGTTGATCATCCTTACTCTAGGGATTCTCTTCTTTGTCAAGATGACTGCTTCGGTTTTCTCCAAAGCTAGGCTGAACCCGCGAGCAGTCATCCAGTCCCTCACTCGGCGCATTAGCATACCCAGTCTGAGTTGCGCTTGTTCAACAGTGCGACCCGCAACTAGCGCCGTGACATCGTCGGCATAGCCGATCAAGCGTGACTCATCCGGCAGCTCGATTCTCAGTAGCCCGTCGTACGTGATGTTCCACAGGTCTGGGCCAAGGATGGAGCCTTGTGCAACACCCGATGTAACTTCCATCCTCCGCCCACCCTCCTTCGTCTCATAGAGCAGGCTCCGGTCTGCCAGGTAGTTCTTCAAAGTTTCAGGAATGATAGGTATCATGAATATCTTTAATAATTGGTTTAGCTAGTGGTATCAGTAATCGTAAAACAAAATAGTGGCTGTTTTAAATGCGAAGATTAAATAATTTTGAGTTATTTTTCCCCAACTTCGACGTTTAAGGTGCATGCTTTGAACACTTGATTCAATTCGATGAATGACTGAGGATGAGTACCTACAATTATTACTCATAAGTGAAACAAGTCGAGGAGGCAGGAGAGAGCTCCTAACAGAAGGGCTGTGTAACCACTCTATGTTTTGGAAAAAAATTCTGATGCCATGACTCGATGATCACAGCACAGGGGAGCGGCCCCTGAAAAAAAATTTCATCAAAGGTAGCCGATATTAGTATCAAATGAAAGGCCTTCATGAGAGCTTTTCAAAACAGTTCTTGAGCTGACAGTTTTTGCTTCATTGGGGGCGCGGAAAAAAGGTATTATGGGAGATATTTATGAGTGCAACAATAACAAATATCTCAGAAGTTAAAATTCGTTCAACTTTGTCAACAATAGTATGATCTTCGAATTTCACATTTTCTCCAATAAAATCGTATGGATGCCTTTAAACCCAACCTTACACAAGGTCCTAATACTTTGTAAGTTTGATGAAATTCATATCATATTCACGGAAGTTATATCCATTTGAAATTTCTCCAATCACAACAACAATAACACTCTATTTTGGTATTTTATGGACTTTCAATCGAACCGGACATCTTCTTAAAATTTTCAGGTAAGATCTATGACATAAATGGTTTTGGGATTTCATGATTTGAGTGAATTTTTGTTTCTTTTAAACGAGCAAATCTCTTTGACATGTTTCTTGATGTTATTCATTGCTGGTGATTGCATTTTGTAAGTTGGGTACAAAACCCTTCTAACATGAGCGTAGGTCCGTCTACCCGACTTGTTTCTTTTACACTGTGTGCTGTGGCAAATGGTGGACTTATTTTCACCTTATATACATTGTCTCATTATTGAGATTTATTGAGATAGCCATTAAGTTAAACCCGAAGCCACCCAAAATAAAAAAACAAACTAATCTTAGTTCATTTGTAAATATTTCCATCGATTGGAATGCAACAGCCTTAAATTTCCGTTATCAAACTAGAAGAGAAATATTGTGGCCTTGAAAAGTATTCTCATATTGTAAGTGATATTTACAATTGGTACGAAAATTTATTTTGGGCAAGTGTAGTGTAATTAACATATAGAATAATTGAAGTTTGGCTTGATTAATTAGTTATTGATTGAAAGACTTTTTCTAGGCATTAGATTTTGATTTAACTCCACCGTAGACGGTCAGAAGCCTGGTTGGGAAGGCTTCATATTGTTTGCCTAACCCATTACTTCCATAAATTCTCATCCTAAGCCCCACGAACAAATGGAAGTAAATGGCCTCGGGGTTGCACATTACGTTTCTTGTTTTCCAATTTGAGAGAATGGCAAGAATGCCAACAACAGTAAATATACCCAAAGTCCCTACTCACACCTTCTTTGTGGGGAAACAAGAAGATGAAAACTAGACTTCTGGGCCTGAAAACGGAATTGAAAGTAATAACCGTGCCACCGGACTGGAAGTTGGATGACAGACGGACATCCCTGGAAAGCCCTACAGTGTTTTGAGATCTACAAACGAGCCTTGGAATGGATCCGACCTACGGCATAGACTTTGCAACCCAGTATTGTATCGGATCTTGGAATGTCAGATCACTGAACAGCCCTGCACTGTTAAGGACCTTTAACGACAGGCCAGCAAATATAAATTCAACAAACTGGCAATCCAGGAAGTGAATTGGACATGAAGTGATATCAAGATATAAGATTGCACACACAAAAGTGAGAAGCCTGCTGGAAAGCGAAAATTTGGAGTGGGATTTATTGTGGATAGGGAGTTGAAATCACACATTATAGATTTCAAGGCAATCAAAGAACGTTTGTGTGTACAAAAGTGAAATGTTTCGAAATCTGGCTGATAAAAGTACACGGCCCCAACTAAAGAAAAGGACGAAGAAACAGGGGAGACGTTCTTCAATCAAATAGAAAAACTAGTCGACATATTAGCTACCATCGATACAAACGACGTTCTGGGTGATTTCAACGCTAAGGTTGGCAATGAGCTATCTCATCGGGCAACTAACGGAGGATATAGCCTCCCTGATGAAACAAATTACAACTGATAGCGCCTGATTAATTTTGCATCTAGTCATACTTTCGACTTGCTTTCCACATCAATGCACTCATAAAATGTCCGGATAGTCGGGCGGCAACACACAAAACTAGATCGACCATGTACTTGACGTCCGTACATAGCAAGGAGCCAATTGTAACTCAGATCATTGCTTGATCTAATTATCGTATCGATGTCTTATTTCAAAGGCTTATTCTATAAAGATCAGACCACCACAAAATTTTACATCAAAACGCTCCAATCGGCGTCTGTGACAAAAAATTTCATGGAGACCCTCGACAACCAGCTGGGTCCCATCTTATTAGATGCATCGCTGAAAGCAAGCAACGAGCTGTGGATGAAAATGAAAGCTGCTATTAATACCGTGGAAGAACACATAATCGGACATCAAGCCCGGCGCAAGAGAGATGATTGGTTCGATGATGAGTAACAGATTGCGTTAGACAAAAAAAACTGGACGTGCAAAAAATGCATACGTAGGAAAACCAGAACGAAGAGAGAACACTATGAAAATCTCAGAAGAGTAGCGAATAAGATAATTAAGATTAAGAAAAGAAAATTGAGAAGTAAAGTCGTAAGTCTAGCGAATAACAACACAAGCCAAGCATACAAAGTAGTGAAAAGCCTGAACGTGGCTATCAGCCCGAGACTACGCTCTGTCGTGATGACATCAGCAATATTATTTCTAATGAAACCAATATTAAGGAAAGATGGGCATCATATTTCAAGAACCTCTTTAATCCTCCGCACAGCTCTAGAACATCGGAGCCTTTAAATGTCTGCAGAGAGCTTCTATCGCCCCCATCAACTCTGGATGAATTTTATTCTACCTTCAAAGTACAAAAGAATAATAATGCGCCAGACATCAATGAGATTCCAATAGAGCTTATCAAATATGGAGGCACCAGTGTTCATAAAGCTATTCACAAAGTCATTTAGCACATTTGACAAGAAGAATATATGCTGAAAGAATCGTGCCAATCAATTATATTCCCTTTCCACAGAAAACATAAAATACAACAGTACGAAAACTATGGAGACATATCACTACATAGACAACAGATATACACCAAATTTATATTGATTGAAATGTACTGTACCAAATGATGCTTTGGCTTGGTATCCCAGTCAAATAAGTTCGTCTTACCAAAATGACAATGACGTCGACGACCTCCTAAGTCCAACTCCCTGACGGACTAGAGCAGGGAGATGGGCTGGCCCGATTGCTCTTCAATCTGGCTCTGGAATACATCATCAGAAAGCTACCTGTCGATCCAAAATGTACGTTATCTATGTAGATGAAATCAACACTTCGTGAGTTTACTAAAAACTGCCAGAAAACTTTTCCTGAAAACTGACTGTAAGGCAGGCTACAAATCAATGAGAACAAAACAAAGCTCATGACACAGTCGAGGAAAAATAACTCAAATACATACACAAACGATCGCATTTGGCGAATACAATATCTAAAAAATTAAAAGCCAGATAATAAGTGGACATTTATAGAAGAAGAAAAACTGTAGCATATCGTAGATGGAAGATAAAATAAAAATATTTATTTTGTTGAATATGGAAAAATGAGTTTCTAAGAGAAAATAATTGGTCTTCTTCTTTCCCTCTACCGGCCTCTGTAAAATGAGCTAGCCATCGGGCGTAGGTTTCCTTTCTAGTTGTTGCAGGGGCTCTTGCCTGGGATACTTGGCCTTCCACTTCTCTCGTGGCCAATTCACCATATGGATCGTTGATCTAGTTTAGAAGGATTCAAAGAGGCATCACAACACCCAAATGCCCAAATTTTTATGTGGGCCTTGAATATCCGCATTACCGTCGAACCTCACACGTGAGTAGATTGGGAAAGTTGCCGCGTCTCCTTATTGTAATGTACTTCGGTTGAACTCCTCGGTCTTCGACACCTATCAAATGGATATTATTTCTCAATCAGAAATCGTAAGAGTTAAATTTGTTGTTGTGGGTCCTTACGCAGGCGGAAAGAACCCACCCCCGACACCGCAACGCTAGCTGCCAGCATGCTCACGCGTCGCCAGGCAAGGCCATTTTAGTTGAGCATTACTATCTGAGGCGGCAGTCTACAGCTGCAATACTGAACGGACATGTAACCTCCTGTAAACACTACAAGCTTCTGTAAACTATCACATACAATCCTATTCCCATTTATATACGGAGTCGAATTATTAATTTAGATACTAGCCCCATCAAGAGGATCGATCTCACTACTAATAACTTTAAGATTCGACACATTCATTTCGAGACTTCTTACGAAATATACTATTGCCTTTCGTGAACACGCTATCTAGATACTGTGGGCTAATATAGCTCAATTTCTCCGCTCATTGATTGCTGAGTTCACTCCTGAAGCATGAACCGATTACATTTCAGACATTCTTCAGGTATAATTTCAACAAAGCCATTGAGGGATGGCTGTAGTCCAGATATCACTAATAAATATTCCTGACGCGTGTGACAAGTGGGTTTTTTAATCTTTCCAACTTTGGGACGGTTGATGTCGCATATCCTTCAATATTGTTTCGATGTTTGTTACTTTGAAGTATTGGGCAAGAGTAATTACCATCAGAAGGTGAACATTGCTTCTGTTATTTCCGATTAAACTTATTGTGAAACTTTCTCCGATCTGTTTTCCTGAAATTAAGGTAATGATTTGCATTTTGAACTGGAATGAGAAACACATTATTCCTTTGATGGTTTAGTTCCGTCACAAGGGCAAAATGGTCACTATAATAAGAAATTACCTGCGATTTTAGTTGAGGACTGTTAAATCTGAATTGAAGTCTTGTATGTTGGAGCTCCGACCCATATAGATTGCACCTGTATTCAATTTGATTCTCTATTATCCATCATTTCAGGAATACATCTCCTGGATGTATGCCGAGTATTAAGATTGCCGGAAAGAATATACTAAGTGTGTAACCAGTTTCACTCAAGTATTTCAAACAAGGAATCGAACTCCTCCTTGAATTTGAGAAAATTTCTTCCTGTTGCATGGGCCAAGATAATGAAGAGTTTATCCCTACCTGGCAGTGAAATTTTTTAAAGGGACACTTTAAGAAACTCAAATTTTTTGAATTCGATGCTAACAATATTTTTGAAACGATAGGGTCTTCTTATTTATATGCCGGTACCACCTCCCACATCATCGTTTGCTCTATCGTTTCATACAAATTAAGATCATTGAGTGGCATGAATTGTGGTGGATTCCAGTGAGAAGCATGATGTCAGGCTTTTATTCAAGGAGATAATCACGTCAATGTCGAGCAATGATGGAGTTCACGTTGATCAAAATGAGTCAAAGCCCACCCATGGGAATGTAGCTGAATGGCAAGTTATTTTGAGACATTTAAAAGATTTAAACATTGTATAACAAAGTTGATTTTTGAGTCATGCTAATTTGTTTTTTTGACCAGGAGTTAAGTTGTTGATAGATTTTAAGAAGCAGTGCATTGTCAGTACTTTTATTTCTTAAATTATTCACAATATTGTCTGCTGACCTTCTAGTGGCGAGTGCAAATGATACTCCGGGCTTGAGGAAGTTGGAAGGCATCACACTGCGGTGCACACTCAATAAATTTAACTTTTGTATCTTGATATTTGGGCATCCTCAATATGATGCTAGATGAACAAACATACCACAGTTGACGCAGTAGGATTTTTTTTTTACCCCATTTGAGCCAATTCACACCGGGAGCATGAAGTTCTTCGCACTTTACCCATCGCTAGTGCATGATGCAGTCAGCTGCTGACGGACGAATTCGTTGATACCACGTACACTGGTTGACACGTACACTGGTTGGCATTTTCATCTCACCACTCAGAAATTTAAGTACCTTATTTGTCAAAGGGCAGTTGGATGCTTTAATTAGAAATTTGTAGTGAATAAAACGGTAAATTTTTCTTCTCAATTTTCAATCTGCTTATTACAAATATTTTGGTAGAAATGACCTCAATTTCAGGTGTAGCTATTTTTAGCACTTGAAGCAGATCGACCGTATCTTCCCCACTGTTCAGATTCTTCAATGGTAAGGTCCAATTTTTTTGCTTTTTGGGGTAGTGATGGGTGGAACCTGCCCAGAATTTAGAACGTCTTTGGCTGACTTGAAGTCAAAAGTTTTAATAGTTGTGTTTTCTGCCTATACTTTTTGAATATCAAAATCACTGAATTTATTTTCGGCTGCTAATAGCCAAACCATATCTCTTCCGCTTTGTCTGAATGCATTCATTGGCAGAATATTTCTAGGCCTAGCACGCGTTACGTGTAGACGTGTTTTTAATCGCATCTGTCATTAATTTTGAAAATTAATTGATTTGTCACAAAAGTTAGTTGAAACTGTTTTTTTAAAATTGAAAACCATCACCGTCGAATTATTCGAACATTTATGGAATACATGGAATCTATTTCCTGAAAAAGTATCAAAATTGGAAATACATTCAAGGGAAGTCACAGTCTAAGAACATTCCTTCTAGTTTCGCTGCAAAAGCAAAGCAAGATAGAGGAGCCCGACGGCTTCATGCATCAACCAGAACAATCGTGTCTATCGCCAACGATGACGGGAGAAACAAGTTGAAACGAAGATACGATAACAACGAAGAAAAACCGCAAATTCTATTGAACATCGAGATTGAGCAGTTAATCAAAGCTAACGAGAAAGCTGAGAAGGTTGAGAAAGAAAACGAAGAGCTCAGACTTTGGATCCAATCACTAGAAGAATTAGTTGGAAAATTAACGTTCAACAAAGCAAAAGAAATTAGCGAGAAAGAAAAAGAAGTAAATTCAAAAGCGACTGAAGATAAGGAATCTAAGAAACCAAAACAAGTAACTGATCAAGAAAACGTTCTCAGCGCAGGCGGAGCAAACGCCAGCACGAATTATTATGCAGCGCTAGCCGGACTAGAAGATTACATGAGTATTGAAGAGTATACAGGTAACAAAACTTCTGAGCATTGTACTGCTAAGTCAGATAATGGATGTATTGAATATTTAAAAATTAAAAATAGGGAGAAAAAATTACAAGTTTTGTCTGCTGGTCCGCCCGTCAAAGTTAATCAGAAGAAAGAAAAAGTCCCACCAATCAAAATATATGGGCAAACAGGCAAAGATATGGTTCGACTATTGGCAGCCGAAAATAAGCTAACTGATTTTGAGATCAAAACAGTCAATGTCGATAAACTGACAATCAGAACTAAGTCATTGGTTGATTTTCAGGTAGCAAAAAGTGCGTTGAGTTCTGGAGATGTTCCGCATTTTACATACAACCTCAAAAGCGAATAAAACCAGACTTTTTTATTGAAGGTTCTAGACTACGGAGAGAACACAGTCGATTTCTTTTAGGTGCTTCAAGAAGTTGCACCAGAAATAGAATTTATTACAGTTAAAGACTTTGCAACAAGGAGATTGATTGACGACCGTAAAAACTTGCCTGATTACTTAGTCCAGATTTCCAGCAAAAGTGGTTCAAGTGCACTACAAAAATAACGTACTTAAACTTCCGTGCGGTGAGTTTGGAACGCCTCCAGAAAAGCGGGGACAACCAGTGCTATAGGTGTCAACGATTTGGGCATTCCGCTGCCAATTGTGCCATGAAATATAGATGTGTAAGGTGCAAAGGTATCAATGCTCCCGGCGAGTGCGAATTTGCTCAGGAGGAGCCAAAAGAAAAAATTATTTTGTGTGAACTGCGGTGTTTTTGGTTATCTAGCACCATATTGAGAATGCCGCCGGTATCAAGATGCAAAGGTAAAATTTACTCCAAAATAAAGTCCAGTAAACCACAGTGCGATGCCTACCAACTTCGTCAAGCCTGGGATGTCATTTGCACTTGCTACGAGAGTCACCAATGTCAATTAAATAAAAATGTTAGTGGCAATAATGAGCTGCTTCTTAAAATTTATCAGCAATTAAATTCCTTATTGGAGAGAATCGATAAACAAGATTCTGAAATTGACTTTATTTTTCACATTAAGAGCTTTCAAATGCCTCAAAATAAGTTATCATCTAGTCACATCCGCATGGATAGGACGCGTCTCATCTCGATCAACTCCATTGTGGGTTTACATCGACGTGACTATCTCTTGGAGTTCTTTGTAAAGCAAAAGCCTGACATCATGCTTCTTACTGAAACCCACCTCAATTCATGGCACTCCATGATATTCAAGGATTTTGTATTCGTAGGAAATGATCGGATAAACGGTGATGAGAGAGGTGGCATTAGGATTTTGGTGAGAAGAACCTATTGTTTCCAAAATAATGAAAAAGCTCAATTCAAAAGCTTTGAATCTCTTGAAGTCTCCATTATCAAAATCTTACTACCAGGTGGGAGCAACCTCTTGGTTATTTCTGCCTATGCAACTGATCAAAGTGTTCTCAAGTTCAAGGAGGAACCCAATTCCTTGTTTGTAATACTCGAATGTAACAGGCTGCATAATTATTATATTCTTGTAGGTGACCTGAATGCCAAGCATACATGATGGCTGAATGCCACCAATATCCCAGAGACGTATTCCTGAAATCGTGGATAACAAAGAACCAAATTGAATACAGGTGCAATCTATATGGGTCGGAGCTCCCAACATACCCTAGAACAAATTCATATTGGGACGTCTGCATTGCCGACACAAGACTTGAATTCAGTTACTTTTTATGGAATTGTTTGCAGCTACATATAAATGAGTTGCATATTTTGAATAATAATTTTTCTGAAAAATTATTAGAGAAGAAAAATGTTAGAAGGAGGTGATTTCGACGTGTGCACTAATTCTCCTCAGGCCATCACTCTTAGATACACACCGGTGATGGCGACCACCATGCTCAGAGGTGAGGGAGTTAATTTTTAGTTTTTCTACTTATGCAAACTCAATATGTTTTTGTATCTGCAAGTTATATTCAAGGTAAATTTCTCTTGTAAGTACTTGTATTAGCTAAACTTTTTAATTGGATCATTTCACCCAGCAGGGGGGATGCCGGTCGACAAGAGCACTCTTGGAGGCTAGCATTCTTTGGGGAGTTCCGCCCCCACGTACCCGAGGAAACTCCGCAGGGGGAATGCCGGTCGACAAGACCACTCTTGGAGGCTAGCATTCTTTGGGGAGTTCCGCCCCCACGTACCCGAGGAAATTCCCGCAGGGAGAAAGCCGGTCGACAAGAACATTCTTGGAGGCTAGCATTCTTTGGGGAGTGCCGCCCCCATGGACCCGAGGATATGGGGGGTGCTGTGAGGTTCCCTCCTGGGATGACAGGTAACGACTCTTATTGTATCTGGACTACGCTTTGGACAACGAACTGGAATTGACGCTTTGGGCTGGCGGATGTGATGGTTTGGACCTAGTTGCTTTGCACAGTAGCGCCCAGGTGAAACTCGTGTGTGAACGGCTCCAATTCAACTATCATACCGTCTCCGTCCCGGTAAAACCTTGGCAGGCCTCGGAGTACGTTCGAAGTTTGCACCATAGGGTTGGTGGTGTAGGTTTGGTTGAGACGGACTCCCGATTAGCGCTGGTCTGGCTCTGAGCACTTGTCCCCATAAGGGAACCCTCGCACGGCCTCCCTGCTCTGCAAAGATAACCATGGGACCAAAAAGGCGACTACACACACGAACGGATATAGCGGCTCCGAGGGGAGCAATGGAGCAAATAAAATCAACAGATCAAAAACATCCAACAAATGAAACCACAAGCAAACAGGACGCTAGCACGGAGAACCCTTTCAGGCAAAAACCGCTGTTGGCAAGAACACCGATAAAACAAGTCACCGATTGCGGGGGGAGGCAGCACACCCCAGAAACACTGTCAAAGTCAACATCACAGGTTAAATCATCGGAGACAGACCACAGACGGACTAACGAACGAAAGAAGGCAGAGTGCGTTGTGCAACCTGGCATCATTGCGGCCTTTGGGTGCAGTAGAAGGACTATGCACACCCCGGAGCGCCCAGTGCAAGACGTACACAATCCGGATCAAGCTGTGACACCACCAGAGGCCAGTGTAAGACTGGGGGAGGGAGAAGTTTTGCCGTTGGCCGACGCCACTTCAAACGCGACCCAAGCGATAGAAGCAAAAGGGCTAGGAAACGGGGGCCTCTCCCAAGAGGTGGCGCCAAATAACACAATCGCCCTTGACCGCGCCGAAGAGGAGCGGCTTACTTGGAAAGCGGGGACTATCGTCAAACAACTGAGGGCTGCCTGCGAAGTGCAGAAAAACATAGACAAGAGTGTCAAGAATGGCATTCTTGAACTGGAGGAGCTTTTTGGCCGCATAACGCACTACAGGCGGAGGTGGCTTGCAACCGAAAAGCACCAAAAAGACACACTATCCCTCGAGGCATCAGTGGGTCCTAGCAGCAGCAAAAGAACGGCCGGTAGCCCAATTGAAGGCGACCGTGAGAAAAGGAGGAAGGATGAGACCATAAACGAAGTTGACACTCCAGGCGAGGAGTTTCATGTGGTGCGAAACAAGGTAGCGAAAAAAGCGGCCAAAAAGCTACTCCTACAAAAAACAGACAAAGAGCTCAACCACGAAAAGACCAAAGAACCCCCCGATATACCGCAGAAAACAAAAAGCAAACCACGGCGCAAACCCTTGCGAGAGGCACTGCTTATTAAACCCACTAAGGGCCGAACCTACGCAGATGTCCTCCATGAAATTAAAGGAGCGGTCAAGCCAGACGACACCAAAACTGCCATCAAAGCAGTTCGACCAACCCGGACCGGTGGCTTGCTGGTGGAATTCGGGCCAGAGGCCACAAACAAAGATGCATTCCGTGACGCGATTCAAAAGGTTCTTGGAGATGCGGTAACGGTTGCCTCGCTCAAACCAATGGCCACCCTGGAAATCAGGGACCTCGACTGCGTCACGGACAAAGCTGAAGTAGAGGATGCCATTAGGAGGGAGTTCCCCAGCTTAAGTGAAGTCAAGGCAAGATTGACACGTGAAAACACAAGGGGGCAACGCATGGCTATTGTCGAACTAGCTGATAAAGACGCCCAGCAAATCCTGGCGAAGGGCAAAATTAAGATAGGTTGGGTGATCTGCAGGGTACGGAGAAGAGCAACCCCTATCCGCTGCTTCAGATGCTTCGAATACGGACACACCGCGTATGGCTGTAGGGGACCCGACAGGAGATCTCTGTGCTACAAATGTGGTGAAACGGGGCACAAAAGGAAGGAGTGCACGAACGAGGCAAAATGCATTCTTTGCAAGGATGCTAAGCTAGCACCCAGCGACCTCAAACATGAGCCGGGGACAGGGAGATGCTGGGTTTTCAAGGAGGCCCTAACTAAAGCCAAATCAATACTCAAATGATCCGTATGCTGCAGGTCAATTTGCACCGAAGCACAAACGCCCAGGACCTACTTGAGCAGTTTGCGAGGGATAAGAAAGCTGACCTCCTGTTGCTGAGCGAGCAACATCATAACAAGGACTCGCAAGCGTGGTACCCTGACAAATCTGGTACCACGGCCATCTAGGCTCAAGACAGCGCCCGCCTTCAGGTGCAGGGCCATGGACGCGGGGATGGTTTTGTGTGGGTGCGGTGTTCAGGGATAACATATTTCAGTGTTTATCTGACGCCTAACGAGGCAATGCGATCCTTTCGAACCAAACTCGATGCCCTGGAGGATGCTGTCTCGAACACAGAGGGCCACATGCTGGTCGGGGGAGACTTCAACGCTAGAGCCATCGAATGGGGTATGCCACAATCCGACCCAAGGGAAAGCAAATCTTGGACATGGCGGCCAGAACAGCGCTTTTTGTCCTAAATACTGGTAACACCCCTACTTTCCGCCGCTGGGGTTGCGTAGGAACCATACCCGATGTGACACTCGCTTCGGAGTCCCTGGTACCTAGAAAACACAACTGGCGAGTACTAGAGGACTACTCGGCTAGTGACCACCAGTATATAGCTGTTGAGATTCACGACGGTGCCACTCTGTGTGCATCTGCCCAAACTTCAATCCTCGGATGGAGGACTGGGAGGATGGACGTCGAGAAGTTCACTGACGCGCTTACGGCAGGCGCACCGTTGCTGGGAGCTCCGCCAGGGAGTGGAGGGCCTACAGCCAAAGACTTGGTGAACTCAACTATGAGTACCATCAAAGCTGCTTGCGAGTCTTCCATGCCCCGTCGGAGACCCCGACATGGTAAGCCTCCAGTATACTGGTGGTCAAACGAGATCGCCGAACAAAGAAGCGAGTGTCACAAACTTCGGCGAGAGGCCCAGCGGGCGCGAACACGGGAGGAGGCAGACACTAGGCTAGCAGCATACAGGTCCGGCAGGAAATATCTTCGCAGGCTTATTAACAAGAGCAAGGCCCGATGCTGGCAAGACCTCGTGGACGATGTAAATAGGGATCCGTGGGGCCTTGGCTACAAGCTGGTCATGGGGAAACTTGGTGCCCTACGGAAGCCTTGTATACATGACGCGGAAAAGATGGACGCGATAGTGCGGGGACTCTTCCCCGCCCATCCCGTCCGTGTTGACGCTGTCCATGGTGAAACAGCAGTCGAGTGCCCACTCTTCACACAGCTGGAACTGGAGGAGGCAGTCCTCTCCCTGAAAGCGAGGAAGGCTCCAGGTCCAGATGGTGTTCCAGCTAAGGTTTTGCAGCTCGTCTATCACCATTGTCCTGACTTGCTGCTCAGCACATTCAACGCTTGCCTACGGGACGGGGTTTTCCCGGTACGATGGAAGGTGGCGAGGCTCGTGCTGGTCAGCAAGGGGAAGGGAAATCGTGAATAGCTGTCTGCATTCCGTCCGTTATGCATGCTAGACACGGCTGGGAAAGTGCTAGAGAAACTCATCAAGGGAAGACTCACTGACGCGATTCATGCTGCTGGGGACCTATCTCCTCGGCAGTACGGCTTTAGAGCAGGACGTTCTACCATTGATGCGATTGCAGAGGTGGTGAACGCGGTCGGAAAGGCAGAGGCATATAGTCACACCAAGCGACGGATCGTCCTGTTGGTGACACTCGACATCAGAAATGCCTTCAACTCCGCTAGATGGGTGGATATTCTGGATACGCTGGAAAACTCTTTTCAAGTTCCAGAATATCTAATGCGGCTTTTGAGGAACTACCTTAAGGACCGAAGCCTGCTCTACGACACGACACAGGGCCAATGAAGGATGGAAATTACATCGGGTGTTGCCCAGGGATCTATCCTTGGCCCGGACCTATGGAACGTGTCTTACGACGGGCTACTGAGACTTGAGATGCCAGATGAGTCACGCTTGGTCGGCTATGCGGATGATGTTGCGGCTCTGGTCGCCGGACGCACCGTTGAACAAGCGCAACTTAGGCTAGGTATGCTAATGCGCCGAGTGAGGGACTGGATGACTGCTCGCGGGCTCAGTTTAGCACTGGAGAAAACCGAAGTGGTCATCTTGACAAAAAAGAGAATCCCTAGAGTAAGGATGATCAGTATTGGAGATATGCAGATTGAATCGAAGCCAGCGGTGAAGTACCTGGGGCTACTGATCGACTCGAAGATGAGTTTCTCTGAGCAAATCAGGGCAACGGCTGAGAAAGCTGCTTCGGGAATATCGGCCCTGAGTCGACTTATCGCCAACGTAGGGGGACCCAGCCCATCAAGAAGACGCCTCTTGATGAGTGCTGTAGGGTCAGTGCTGCTGTACGGAGCAGAGGTATGGGGCGACGCTCTCAGCAAGGAGGTATACCGAAAACGTTTGGCACAGGTACAGAGAAGAGGAGCACTGAGAATTGCATCTTCGTATCCAACAGTCTCCGACTCGGCGGTGAGAGTGATTGCAGGCGTGATACCTGTCGCCCCCCTTGCTAGAGAGCGCCGAGCCATTTACCTGCGCCGAAACGAGGATGCGAGGGAGATGGTTGTCCGCGAGGAGAGACAATGCTCGCTCAACGATTGGCAGCAATCTTGGAGGAATTGCACGAAGGAAACGTGGACTGCGCGCCTCATCCCGGATGTGAGACCGTGGGTTAATCGAAGGCATGGTGAGACTGACTTCTATCTAACCCAGCTTTTGAGCGGGCACGGGTGTTTTCAGTCTTACCTGCACAAGATCGGCAAGTCACGGTCTCCCGATTGTCGGTTTTGCCCAGGAGAGGAGGACAATGCCTGTCACACATTTTTTGCGTGTACCAAATGGGCCAGGCTGCGGAGGGAACTCTACAGGGAGACGGGAGAGCTCACCCCGGATAATATAGTTGCGGTGATGCTCGAATCGGTTGACAAATGGAACCAGGTGGCACATTATGCTCGGGCAGTCCTAAAATATAATAGGGACTCACAGCAGCCGAAGGCACTGGGGCTGGGGGATCGCTCTTCTGGCAATTCCTCTTCCCCTCTCCCCTCCCGCTAGGAAAGGGACTCCCCAGCTTGAAGGCGCCTCACGGCGTAACAAAACGAGACCTGGCCCGAAGTAATGTGTCAAAGGGTTCCAGGCTAGGTTCTCAGATTGACAGGGGAGGTGTTTAGTGGGTAGTCTAAAGGTATCCTCCATGGGAGTCCCACACTGCCAGACTCGGCGGGCATAAATGCCTTCACCTCCCTACCAAAAAAAAAAAAATCATGGCTGGCGAGGATACTTCAGAACGAGTTCCACATAAATCCTCTGTTTGATGCCTCGATGTTCATCGCGATCAGTATCATGTTAAAATTATGCTCAGTAAGGCACAAAAGTAGTCATGGCCCTACGAAGACTCGTTCATTCCAGATGCATTGATCAAAAGGCTAAAATTATTTGTTAAAATACCCTGATTCGGCCACTTTTGACATATGGATGTTAGATCTGGTACAACCGGAGTGTTAGTACTATGGAAAATTAAGAGTTTTCAAGAGGAAATGTCTTCCTGCATGTACTGGCTTGTGCAGATGTCCTGAGACGGATTGGAAGCATTATGAATATATCGAACAGAAAAATTTTTCAAACTACTAAAGTGACAAGAATCGATATCTTTATATTGAAACTTCTTCGCAATCATATTGCAAGATCTGGAACTGTGAGTAAGAACCCTTGAATTTTACAGCCGTTCTACCCCACGGACGGGTTTATCGCTACTGGCTTCGTCCCTCCAGAAGCACTCGTATATTTGGAAATTAATAGATATGTTTTTGATTCTAACGCCGTCCCAATCATATATCACATATATCGACGGGCCACCGATAAGAAGATAAAATATCCTCTCAATTTGAGTTCACGAGACCAACAATTCCAATGGAGGTACTTATTTGCTAGATTCGCTGAAGCTGATCGAGCTGAGACGGGGCAATCTAGGTATTGGTAGCTGAATGACAATGTCTAAATTAGTCGTGTTTATTTCCAGTTTTTGTGTTTTTCGTTACTCAGATTTTGAGTTTCATCTCATTATTGCTGCATTTGGTGTTGTTGTTTATGTATGTTAAAAATTAGGGATAGGTTAGGTATATGTTATGTTTATTATATTAAGTTTAGGGACAAGGTTAAACGCAAAGGTTAGGAATATTGTGATAGAATTTTTAGGGGTTATGTAAAATAATTTTACAAAACCCTACTAGTTTCTCATCCTGTCTGTTCGTTCGCCCGTCCGTGTGTCACAGCACTTTTTCTCGCAAACTACTTAAGCTAGAAACATCAAATTTTGTATACAGGTGTAAAGTGGTGCTCTCTTCAAAGTTCAACTACAAAAAATTTTATAAGGTATTTAAGGGGGAGGTTTTTCATCAAAGGTAGCCGATATGGGTATCAAATGAAAGACCTTAATAAGAACTTTTCAAAACAGGTCTTAGTTTGATACTTTTTGCTTTGAGGGACGCGCAGGGATGGGGAAATACACGAAAAATTTGTGTACCCCCCCCCCCGCGATTGGACACCTGTGATTCGAAAAATCTGAAAAAAAATCATGGTGGTAGATGTTTATGAGTACAACAACAACAAATACCTTAGAAGTCGAAATTCGCTCAACTTTGTTAATAACAGTATGATATTAGAATTTCACGTTTTCCCCAATAAAATCGCCTCGGTACCCTTAGATTGAACGAAATTTGATATTTACGTAGTCCTGCTAAGGGTTCTTTAACTTTGCAAGTTTGATGAAAATTAAATGATATACACGGAAGTTATAGCCGTTTGAAATGTCTCCAATTACAACAACAATAACACATGATTTTGGTATTTTATAGACTTTCCATCCAATCAGTCACTGCAGTTTTCACTTGATCTTCTTGAAATTTTTCAGTAAGATCAATAACATTAATATTTTTGAGAATTCATGTTTTGAGTGATTTTTATTGGTTTGCAACAAAATGGCGACCGTTGAAAGTAGAAAAACAATGGATTTACCTTTGAACGTGCACATCTCTTTAATATGTATATTTCTTGAGGTTGTTCATTGCCGGTGACTGCATTTCTGAGAAGTTGGGTACAAAACCCTTCTGACATGAGCGTAGGCCTGTTTACCCAACTTGTTATGTACTCAATCATCAATTGCGTCGATAATATGATAAGCTTATTCCAACTGCCGTTTTCAAAATTATTCAGCTTTTGACAAATATTTAAAAAGATATCGATACGCAACGAATGTCAATCGTAAAATCGACGCTTGCGATGTAGCTAGGTTAGTTTTCTTCAAAGTTCAATGTTTTTAGCAGCTATTTTTCTTCAGGATAATAATATGGTCAAATCAAATTAGAGTTGATAGGATATTGTTAAGACAACTACAACGTGAAGTGAAACCTAATGATTTGTATTTATAAATTAGAAGAATAATTCATTAGAATTATATTCACTTTAACTCATTTAATATCATATTCTAATTCAGAACTGAACCTCACTAAATATCTGTTCAATGTGACTAAGCTGCTTTGAATAATTTAAAAAATATATATTTCTATTGTAAGGCATTAATAGGACACAGGGGAGAATCGACAATTTAATGACAGCTTGTCGATGTTATCGGAAATGCGTACTTGATGAATGTTCCTCACGCTAGAATACGATGCAATTATTAGCGTGAAAGGCATCCCATGTCGATTAGATTGTGTATCTCTTGAAATCATGAGGAATGCAGTCCTTGTGTATAGCAGGATTCACATATTGACATTGGGGTACATACTGCAATTGTGGTTAACCATGTACCCAATCATCCATAGCTTTAAGGGTAATGGAGTATTAAAGCTCAAACTATTATATACTGAATACGATTAGACTTTAATTTGAGATTCCCTTTTTCACATGATAAAGTACGGAAAATGTTGCTGAGTTTTGGCAAATTTAAGGACTAATGGATTAAAAATCGAGACTCATTATTCATCATGAACACATTAAAATCTTGAAAGGTAGAGTCAAGCTTCCCTACGTTGATGCACCAACAAGCTGTACATGAATATTGCCTTAAATTCTTTTAAATAGCATTTCCTGTTCAAATCCGTACCCAGTATGCTAAACCTCATACATTGTTTGCAAGCACTCACCAGACTTGTACACATTTAACAATCAATTTAACTGTCGGCCACCATCACCGTGACTTTGTGTGAGGTACTTTTAATCAATTCTGCAAACCACATTGAGCGTGGAACCAATCGACGTCAATATAAGACAGGACTGCGAAGGGTCGAAGGCTGTGTTGAATGCGATTTTTTCCTATTGCACCTTCAACGCAAAGGACAATGTATGGTTTGAAATGATTCTGTCCGAAGACCCGTCAGTAAACACACAATGGACAAATGGAGCTGTCCCCAGGACGAATAGGTGGCACATTCATACTATGTCTAATACTCACTCATCGAGCAGGATAAGCGTAACAAAATACAAAAGAGTATCGTAGAATGGACAAACGTGATTGCCTCCGGCTGTGTCCAATAATGGCGAGTGATGCAAAAACTTGGGGCGATATTGGAACATTGAGATGGAAGGTGATAAAATATTTGCCTTTATGGATGATATGCATTATGCAACCAAATGAAATTAGTCAAGTGCATCCTCGTATAATGCTCCGGGCATTTGATTGGAATGGCAATATGCATAGTCCAATTTGATGAGATGTACTCAAGTATTTGAGATCTATTTGGCGAAATTCGGGGATAAGCAATAAGCTCCTAAAGACATTATTTCTGAAATGATCTTGATGATAAGCTAGATTTGTATGCCCTGAGATTACTGTTCTAATGAATGCCGTCTTTAAATGACATTACATCTATACTATTTACACTGGGGAGCTTAAAAATCTTCGTTGAATGTTTTAACTAACTTCCATAGCAAAGAATGTTAACAGTTTCATGCATATATTTTCCTTTTTTAAACATGTTCACGCATTACTTTTGAACAATTGCGCGTAAAAAGATTCGGTTTCGCTAAATTGTTGAACTTACTTGTGTAGTGAATATTGATATGTTTAAGATCTCCGTTCAGGACTGCAGCGGTGTTTCGCTGCCTCAGCAAGTGGAACCAGTGCTCAGCTGGATTGGCCTTGCCTGGGGACTAGACTTTTAATTAAAAATCAACTCCACCGTAGACGTTCCCAAGCCCGTTTGAGAGAGGAGGAGGAAACCCCTTGTTTCCTCAACCCATAGCTTGCATGATCCCCCATCTCCAACCCCCCAATGGTTCAGGCTGCAAAGGGAACTCTGCAGGGAGACGGGAGAGCTCACCCCGGATAATATAGTTGCGGCGATGCTGGAATCGGTTGACAAAGGGAACCAGGTGGCACATTATGCTCGGGCAGTCCTAAAATATAAAAGGGACTTACAGCAGCCAGGGGGCTGGGGCTGGGGGATCGCTTTTCTGGCACTTTCTCTTTCCTTCTCCCCTCCCGCTAGGAAAGGGACTCCCCAGCTTACAGGCGTAACAAAACGAGACCTGGCCCGAAGCAATGTGTCAAATGGTTCCAGGCCGGGTTCTCAGGTTGACAGGGGAGTTGTTTAGTGGGTAGTCCACTCGCGCATGGGAGTCCCACACTCTGTGCATAAACGGCATTCACCTCCCTACCACAAAAAAAACCCCAATTAAATGGTAGTAAATGCTCTCGGGGTCGCACATTGGGCTTACTAGTTCCCCAATAATGTGACATTAAATGCCAAGAAATGTTAATAACTGTAAAAACATCTACAGCTCTGCTACTAAATCCTACTTACACTTACTTTGTGAGGGCGTAAGAGGGTGAAGGTGAATCTTCCGCGCCTGATAACGGAATCAACGTAATAACCATGCCGTCGGAATGGAGGTTGGGCGACGGGCTAACTCTCCGTCCCTGGGGAACCTTTAAATTTTCGGAACCTGCACGTTGGCCTCGGAATGGATTGGAATCATGGCAACGACCTCGCAAACGAAAAAGGTACTATGGAATTGGATCCTGGAATGTCAGATCACTCAATTACCCTTGCGCTGCTAAGGACCTTTTACAACAGGCCAGTCAATATCAGTTAAAAGTACTGGCAGTCCAGGAAACGAATTGGACTGGAATCGACATTCAAGACATGAGATCGCACACAATATTGTAAAGTGGGAAGTCTACTGGAAAACGAGAATTCGGAGTGACCTTCATTGTGAATAGGGAGTTCGAATCGCACGTAATTGCTTTTAAGGCAATAAACGAGCGGTTGTGTGGGATCCGTATAGCAGCGAAATTCTTTCAAATCTGGCTGATTAATATTCACGCCCCGACCGAAGAAAAGAACGAAGAAACGAAGGAGACGTTCCACAATCACCTGGAAAGACTGATTCACTCATTGCCTACAAACGACACAAAAATAATTCTGGATGATTTCAACGCTAAGGTTGGCAATGAACTATCTCATCGGGGAACAACTGGAAGATATTGTCTCCACGATGAAACAAATGACAACGGTCAGCGCCTGATTGACTTGGCATGTAGCAGCAATCTAGTCATACATTCGACTTGCTTCCCGCATCGCAAAAACCAGGTCGCAGCAAAAATTTGACATCGAAAGGCTCCAAACGGCGTCTGTGGCCGAAAAAGACGAGCAACGAGCTCTGGATGGAAGTGAAAGCGGCTATTAGGACCGTGGCAGAACAGGTAATTGGACATCAAGCCCGGCGCAAGAGGAATGATTGGATCGATGATGAGTGTCAGAACGCGTTAAATAAAAAGAGTCAGGCGTACAAAGAATATATAGGTAGGAAAACCAGGACAAAGAGAGAACACTATGAAAATCTCAGAAGAGTAGCGAATAAGATAGTTAGGATTAAGAATAGAAAATACTATGTCAACCAATTGAGAAGTATAGATGAAATTTTAGCGGGCAACAACACAAGGCAAATATACAAAGCAGTGATAAGCCTGAAACATGGTTACCAGCCCGAAACCTTACTCTGTCGTGATGACATCGGCAATATCATCGCTGATGTAATCAAGATTAAGGAAAGATGGGCATCATATTTTAAGAACCTCCTTAATCCTCCATACAGCTCCAGAACATCGGAGCCTATAGATGTCTGCGGAGAGCGTCTATTAGCCCCACCAACTCTGGATGAAGTTGGTTCCGCCATCAAAGCCCGGAAAAAAAATAAAGCGCCGGGCATCGATGAGATTCCAGTGGAGCCCATCAAATATGGTGGCACTAGTGTTCATCAAGCTATTCACAAAGTCATTCAGCACATTTGGGAACAAGAACATACGCCAAAAGAGTGGAGCCAATCAATTATATTCCCTATCCACAAAAAAGGTGACAAGCTTCAGCGCGAAAATTATAGAGGCATATCACTAGTTTGTTTGGCGTACAAAATATGTTCAAGGATCCTAGAAAATAAAATCAGCTCATACACCAACAGTATTACTGGGGAGTACCAAGGCTTTAGAGCAGGTAGATCAACGATAGACCAATTGTTAACAGTCAAGCAGGTACTTGAAAAGTGCTGGGAGTTCAACATAGATGTTCAGCAAATTTTCGTTGACTTTAAACAAGCATACGACAGTATTGATCGTAACGTCCTGTACCAAATAATGCTTTGGTTTGACATCCCAGCCAAATTGGTCAGTCTTACTAAAATGACAATGACTTCGACGACCTCCCAAGTTCGCATCAATAACTAACTCACCGATGCCTTCGACACAAATATCGGACTAAAGCAGGGAGATGGGCTGGCCCCATCGCAATTCAATTTGGCTCTGGAGTACGTCATAAGGAAGCTACCTGTCAATACGTGAGGTACATTACTATTCAAGTCGAACCAAGAAGTGGCCTATGCGAACGACATCAACATTTTGTCACGGTCATTAACAACTGCCAAAGAACTCTTCCTAAAACTCGACAGCGAAGCAAAACTAGTAGGGCTACAAATCAATGAAAATAAAAAAGAGGGCATGACGCACTCGAGAAAAAATACCTCAAGTACCCAAAACATCACGATTGGCAAATAACGTATCAAAAATGTTAGCAAATTTGTGTATTTAGGCGGACAATGAAAGAGACGAAATACGCCGAAGAATACAGCTCGCAAATGGAATATTTTATTCAGTATTGACGATCTTGAAGACCAGCTGCATACACAGGAAAACAAAGCTCCAAGTATACGAATCTGTGATAAGGCCTGTGTTATACTATGTCTGTGAAACCCTAACCCAAGCATCCGCAAACCCTAACCCAAGCATCCGCAAATATATTCAACGCCTTTGGGCGACGGGTCCTGAGGCGGATAGTCGGAGCAAAGCTAGATGTAGACCAATGGCGAATTCAATACAACCATGAGCTGAATGAAATTTTTGACGACCCGGAGGTCTCAATGATTATAAGACTGCGGAAGCTGCAATGGGCTGGCCACATGAATCGTATGGACGAACAACGGATACCCAAAAAGGTAGTCGAGAAACTAAACGATTATTTCATCAATATACTCGTACACAAAACATAGAAGGCATGACCAACGACGCTTAGTGCAAAATAATAGAAAACGTGGCAAACCAACTCGAGTCTTTTTTTGTTAATCCCACCAGCAAACGAGAAGTGCTATCGGTAATTAGAAACCCCCAAAATAAAAAATTCACGGGTAAAGGTGAATATTCTGTTGAATTAATAAAAAATATTGAAGATATAATAGCTCTAATTATAGTACAACTTGTACATATGAGTTTTGACTCACGAATATTTCCAAACTACCTAAAGAATAGCATTGTTGTCCCACTGTTAAGAAAAAGAAACTGTTTCAAAATCGATAACCTTCCCCATTCAGTTTGTTGTCAGTACTTGGCAAAATTTTTGAACAATTAGTGAAAGAAAGACTAGTTAATTTATTTGATAAAAATCATTTCTACATAATAAGCAATTTGAATTTACAAAAAGAAAGTCCAAAAAAGAGCCAATAGAAACCTTGATTGCCAAAATATATCAAAATGAACAACAGCGAAAAAACTTCAGGATTATTTATTGACTTTCAAAAAGCATTTGATAGGGTAGATAAAAAATGGTTATTGTTAAAGCTAGTAAAAGCAGGGTGGCGCAGGACTGCATTGAACTGGTTTGAAACATATCTGTTCGATCGTCAGCAACAAGTACGCGTAGGGGGTGTAAAAAGTAATCCTTTAAAAATCAGTAAAGTGTTCTACAGGGAAGTGGTGTGTCAGTGACACTCTTTTTAGTTTGTATAAATGATTTGTTAAAAATTCCTTTGCATGGAGCTTTTCATGTTTTTGCTGACGACGTGTGCTTCTTATTTACAAATCCTAGTTGGCAATTAAATATTTTGCAAATTGACAACGATCTTTACCAACTAAAACAAGTTGGGTAGACAGAACTTCCCTCACGTCAAAAGGATTTTGTATTTTATCTACAATATGACGATAAATAGAATGATTTAATTCAAAAAAAACTTTTATGACATGAACTACAAATATATTCTTGCTTTAAAGGAACTCCATTTTAACCAGCCAACGTTTTGTTCCAATATTACTAAAATCATTGATTGATCTGAATCTTAAAAGTATATTTGTAATTCATCTTATCTGAAATTTGGAGAAGACTCAATTAAAAGTGTAGTGTCTGGTTCGATATAAAGCCCACGTAGTAGAAAAATCTTATATGATTGTTGTAATTGGAGGAAATTCAAGTGGCTGTAACGTCGGTAAATTTTATTGAAACTTATAGAGTAAAATAATATTTTGAAGAAATACTTAAATCGTTGATTTCATTTAATTCAATGATACTGATACAGTTTCACTGACAAAAATGTTAAATCTAACGAATTTCCGCCTCTAAGTTTTTTGTTATTGGATACAGCGCCATGATTTTAAAGGCTTCCTGAAAGAAATTGTGCACAAATCTACTAGTTTCCCGTCTTATCTGTCCATCTATCTGCCCATCCGTCCATCTGTGCATTTGTCCATTCGTCCATGCGTCTGCCTATCTATCCGTCTATCCATGCGTCATAAGAAATTTCTACAAAGCTCAAAATTTTTGAAAAGATCAGAAGTGGTGGTCTCTCAAAAGTTTAGTTCTTATCAAATATATAAAAAAAATAGTGAAGTGAGTAGTGAAACCTGGCTACGCAAGGTACAAAGGCTATACTGATTGCACGCTTGCGTGACGCAATTTCATTGGAAGGCGTGTATCTGGTTTTGGGTGGGCCCTCAGATGCGTAAAAGGCGTAGAAGGTGGAGTAGCAGAAACATCAATTTCAAAGGAAGCAGAAAATGCACTGATGGAAATGTTGATGCTGATGCCGCAAGAGCAGTGACAACAGTCATCCAGTATAATTGCGAAGCTTAAACAATCAGTGAAACTGGACCAACAAGCAATTAACATCAAGCCAGATTTGAAAAACAGTCAACCAAAATAAAAGCAGAGCTCGGTAGTCTGCACAACCAAATTAAATGCGTCGAGGAAAAGGTCCACCAGGTCGAAGAGAAGGTCAACCAGGTCGAGGAGAGAATCAAACATTAGATGAGCCAGGTCGAAGAGAGAATCAACCATGAAATGGAAAAAATGAAAAAGGAATTGGACGCAGCGAAGGCAGTAGTAATCACCTCACCAGCCCTGCTTATAACCGCAGCGCAAAGCACATTCAGAAATGTGAAAGCACCAATATTCGACGGGCAAACAGTCAGAAGTATTTACAAAACCCAGTTTGAAGCTGCCACTAGGAAAAATCACTGAAATGAGTGGAAATCAGCAACTACGTAAATTTTTGGTCTAAGAGGCCCAGCTGCTGAGCTTTTGCAGACTATCCCCATTGAGTTGCACTCAAACTCGACTGCTATTATGAAATACACTTAACATGCATTATGGAGTTGATCATCTAAAGCAGATTTATCGGTCACAGCAACGGCATCGGATACAGACATCTGGCGAAACCTCACAGCAGCTAATCCATGACATTGAGGGACTGGCACTTTTGGCTTACCCAGCCTAAGACCCAGAATATAGAGATGATGCAGCAACATAAGCATTCATCAGCATATCAAAGGACTAGGAATTGAAATAAGCCATGGATTCAGCTCAATATCAAACGGTTAAGGACGCATTAACTTATAGTTTGAACTTCGAGGCAGCGAAAAATGTGATTTGTGCTAGTACCCGGGCTCACGAGGTAGTGGCAGACGAGTGCAAGTGTGAGCACGTGGAAATTGAGGGGGAGCTGCAAGTTTATGATGCGCCTTGATGCTGAAATTGTCCTATCCTCGAATATTGCTCTGTAGTTTGGTCTCCCCGACACTCCTACCTCATTGACTCGTTAGAGAATGTCCAGCGTAAATTTACTCGTGTCTTGTTTTACAAATTCAAAATCCCATATCAACCCTATGACTGCCGTTTATCCTTCCTACGTTTGCCTACTCTGTCATCCCATCGCATGTATCTAGATCAGTGTTTTCTGTATCAACTCTGCCACAATCAAATTTCATTAACATTGCTTGCAGACCTACGTCTTCGTCAATCATCGCGTTCTTCTCGGGCAAACAATTTTTTCGTGCCACCGTATGCCCGTACAAATTTATATTTTCACTCTCCTATTAATCGAATGATATGGAATCATGATAGGCTTGAGCTTGGTCCTTTTTCCGACTCATACCTAGTTTTTAAATTGAGGTTAAGAAGCCTGATTCTTAAAGCTCAACTGGAGTAAATATTAGACTTTATTTTCTTTTTTTGTGTGCTTTAATTTAATTTTACACGCATATTTATTGTTGAAGGAGTGGCGTCCCCAGCACCAACAATTATCAATTATCAAATACAAAAATTTCAAGTGAGATTTTAGTCTCCGAATTTTTTATTGATGAACAGTTAGTCCCCAAGTAAACACGACTTATACTTTTCACTCTGTTTGATTGTGCTGGACCAGACGTTCAAAACTTGAAACAACTACCGCTAATATATTAAGAAAGTTATACAGACATTTCATCATATCCATCCATTAACTGAAAACTCGTAATTAAATTTCTCTATGTAATAGAATAGTCCGCGTGGTGTAGTGGTTAGAGAACTCGCTGCGTCAGCCGAAGATCCTTGGTTCGAATCCCGTTGGTGACAACAAGGTTTGTTTCGATTGATTCTTTAGACGGACTATAAACCCGCTCAGTTATGATACGAACTGGTTTAAAATGGACGCACATACGGCCAAAGCGTGGTACTGACCATATACACCTTCCCGAGTGCCGATAAAGTCGATCAAGGTAATGAGATACTCTAACTATCTCTAAACGAAAGAGCGAAAGGGGCTGTAGTGCTAAAGCAACATAAAAAAGGATAGAAGTATGTAAAGAAAACTGAAACGTTATTAAATATTTCAAAGTGAAGGTTATACTTCTGTTATCCTCAAGTATTATATGAGTGCGATCTAGTTTTATCTACTTTGCTATATGCAAAGTCGTCCTCAGTTTTAAATTCAAGCGAACATCAAATTAAGATAAAAGCATTATTAACGCTATACTCATCTTTAACTTTTGTCGTAAAATGTAACATCGTCTCACAGTTGAAGCAAAAATTACAGTTTCCATCATTAATTACATTGGATAACCTTCGCTTGTTTAAATTTTTGAAATGAACAAATAATAAACACATAGAGCCTTAATGAAAATATGCTCTCCCAAGTATTCAACAAACGCCAAATCATTAATAGAAAATAGTAGTTATTAACAGCAGTCGCATATGATCGATACATCCATACTTGTACAAAATTCAACATGGTACAAATAAAACAATCAATTCTCTTGTGTATAGAAATAAGATATCGAAAAACAAAAAATCAATTATCAAAGTTTAAAATTGCACCAACACCAACATCAAACACACAATTATACTACCATTTCTACCTTAATTAATATTAATGTAAAATACTTTATATTAATGGTAAAACCAACCATCAAATAAAAAAGGAATCCAAACGCAAATGAAAATACATGTGGACATCAAACACAGATTAATTGAAAGAAAACAACAAACAAATAAAACATACAAATATGATAACAACTTAAAATGTGATGATTTCAAATACATATACATTGAATAGATAAAAACAATTATAAATGAAACAAAAGCCAAGTATTTAAGACCCGCATAGAAAAATATATAAGAAGACGGCCATTGAATTTAGAATATTTGTGATGAAGCACAAGATATGAAAGAAGTAAACTCGAAGATGAAAAAATAACGCGCGTGTGAACTGAATAATAAAATCTCAATTCGAAGAAGCTTTATTAAAACAAGATGTGGTTGTGAATCATCTGAACGACTCGTTCTTCGCAGAAAATCTAAATCTACACCAGGAATTCGATTACCAATTGAACTAGCAACAGAATTTTACCGTAATTGCGAATATTGGAAATCAATAGTGGAAGCAACCTTCGATTGAAATCGAAACGGAATGACGACTGAGACTGCGAAATAACGGATCGGATGAGATGGTACGTTTCAAGGGGAGTCGACTTACAGCCGCTACTCGAGAAAGATGGGTGGGCACACGGCCGTGGTGGGAAATACGATCTTGAGGAAAGTGGGAGTGGATCGTGAGAAACTCGTTGCAAAAAGTTATGTTGCTCGTGTTTTGCACATTTTAATTGTATATCTGCATGAAATATCCGTACAGTAAACCATAACGAAAAAACGCAATTGTTATACATGTTCAAAATTTTGGAATTTCCGTGTAATTCGTTCGGAAGTGTATTTGCAGAACCGTTGATTTACGGTACTTCGTGGTGATACGTCAATTCGTATAAAGAGAACTGCACGCTCATCTGTTGGTGCTGTTAGAAAGGCTAGGGACGGTGTCTCGATCCTCGGGTAGTGTGAAGTTTCACCCTTGACCACGAATTTTCCCCAAGTGTAGTAATCGAGCAGGTTTCATGCCAGCAATGATAGAAAAGAATAACTAGGACGTCGCAAGTAGTGCACGAGACAAGAAAATTCAATGGTGGCAAGAGTTTGAATTTGGAATGATCGACATTGTTGAGTGGCGAGAGACGATTTTAAAGTATCGTTTGTGAAGTTTAATTTGTTGAGTTTCATGAAGTGTTAGGACTTGTGCGGAATCCTAGAAAGTTTGTAATTTTCATTCCAAGTAATGGAAAAGGTTCCGGGATTGCGCGTTTTTCACTCACTTAGCGTCGGGAGAACAAACTGAGGGAATCTGATCAAAACCACGAGACAACGTGGACGCCGCGTGGAGAAATAAACTTTAAGTGTTGGATATACGAGTTTTTGTGAAATTGGATGACACTTCGTTTTACCAATTGATGAGTTTCGAATAAAAAGATCAGTTGCTTATCAAATGTGCTGTTAAAACGTGTATATTACAAATTATCACCGAGTATTAAATAAATTCAGTTCCAAGATAAATTCAATTCGTGGAGTATGAAGCCGCTTTTATCAAATTTGTTCAAATCCTGACAACGATTTTATAGTGCAAAATTGCACCAAATAAACTTAACGAATGGTTCGGAGAGTGAAAGTGAAGGAAATATACCAATAATAGTACAGTTGAGTTCAAGTCAATTTCCAAAATGAATTTCTTAAAATTATCGAAACGGTACAAGATTCGCTCCAGCTTGCACAGTTAAGGGAAAGAAACTCGTGATAGTTTGCGTGCGGTACAAGATTCGCTCCCGCGTGCACAGTTGCCGTTTTCTGCCGACTGGCCGATTGAATTGTCGGGAATCCCATCTTTCTGTTGGAATTTACTGCACGCCGGAAGGGAACGAGATTTTTTATGACTTTTGACAGAATCAGCGATACGCCCGTACTCCAAAGAGCTCATTTGTCTCCACCGATAAGACGGAAGTTAGCTAGGTCACGTATGAATTCACATAGGCAATGATTGAGTCATAGGACTTCAAAAGTTTTTAAAGATAGACATCGGAAACTTCAGCCGTTTAGGGAAACGTGAGGCAATCCTTGATTGTATTCGATTAGGCGCCCGTTATTTTTTTTTGTTTAAATTTATTGGATTTGGTGAAAGCAAATAATTACTGCTAAATTTTTCATTCAGTCATAATTAAATGAAACCGGTTAGTGCGAGTGGAGTTTGGTTTCGGTTTCGATTATTCTTCATTTACAGGCTTCCCCGCCCTGAACACGAGCGCTCGTAGGAGGAGGTTTGGGGGTAAGTACCCTTCTTTTGGTTCAAAAATTATATTTTTCTTTGCATGTTACATTGAATTTACCTACATACAAATACTAAACCAAAGCACTCGGACACCTGCGTTTCTTTAGATAACGTCCGTAGTCTCGAAAAGACCTTGCTTAATCGGTACTCGGTCGCTTTTGTATTGATTATTTAATGTTATAAACTATTAGATGATTGCCCTGATCTATCGTTTTTAATATTTTCTATTTGCACAGAACATAATGTTATTTTTTATAAATAAAATATGCTAATATCCCAAAACTTTCGGTCTTTCCATTTTGCTTCTTTTGGACCGAGTATAGGACCTGGTACGGCGGCACAATTTAATCCTTTTTTTCTCTTTGTTTCAGGTGACATCGCGGGTTGAGTAGCCCAAGCAGAGTGCCTCTTTATGGCATAGCGTTATGCAATCGAATTGTATAATTCTATGGCATAAATTGGACACCGGGGTACTCCTTTTCTGATGGGAAAGTTCATACAAGTCAAGTTGTATGAGTTTTCCACTCAGAAGAGGAATACCTGGCCACTGCAACAAAATATGGATTTGTTCCGGTTGGGTGGGTGCGAAGGGGCTCCATCACCACCCGGTTGCCCTTCTTTCATTTGTGGGCCATGAGCTTCGTCGGGTAACGACGAGGTTACCCAAGTCCGCCTTTCTTTTCAGGTTCCACTTGTTCTCGGAACAAGTACTTTCTCTCTCGGTGTAGTTATCTACACTTTTTGCGACTTCGGTCGCCTCATGATAGATGACCAGGAAAAGTTCGTGAGTGCGAAATTTTTTGTAGTGGGTCCTCGTGCTGGGGGAAATGAACCCGCCCCACGACACCGCAATGCTAGCCTGCCAGCGCATTCACGCGTCCCCAGACGAGGGCATTCTCGGCAGATATCTTCACCTTCTTCTGCCGAGGCAGCAGAACATCGCTGCATTCCTTTACGGACTTTTGAAAGTTGATTATTCACTACACAGTGACCTCCTCTCAACAAGCCCGGATGACCAAGGCCGAACGAGTATGGTAACTCACGTCATAGATACACAGGGAGTCAAGCTGATTCGTCAAGCACCAAGACGTCTTCCTATAGCCAAACAAGGAGAAGTGAGCGCACTGATCTAGGACATTGAAAAACAAGGTGTTATTGAGCCTTCTGTCAGCCCATGGGCCGCACGAGTAGTTCTAGTGAAGAAAAAGGATGGTAGCACTCGTTTTGGTTTCGATTATAGGCAGCTTAACGACGTCACTAAGAATGATAGCTCCCCGCTTCCACGCATCGACGAAATCATGGACACTTTGGCCGACGTAAAATGGTTTTTTACACTCGATTTCAAGAGTGGCTACTGGCAGGTAGAAATCGACAAGAAGGACCGAGAGAAGACCAGATTTTCAGTTTGGACCAGATTGTGGCAATTCGTGGTGATGCCGTTTGGGCTTTGCAATGCCCCAGCTACCTTCGAAAACCTGATTGAATACGTGTTACGAGGCCTGACCAGAAAGACCTGCTTGGTGTTACTAGATAATATCATTGTTATCGAGAGAACGTTAAAACAGCATGTGCGGAGCCTAGAAGAGGTTTTCTCTCAATTGCGGCTGGCGAATCTGAAACTTAGTCCCGACAAGCGTGCCTTTTCGCGGCTGAAATAAAATACCTGAGACACGTTGTATCAGCAAAGGGGGTGAAAACAGGCCCTGAGAAAGTTGAAGCCGTGAAAAGCTGGCCAACACCAAACAACAAGCGCCAACTACGAAGTTTTCTGGGTTTGGCGAACGACTATCGATGATTGGTTCTCATATTATGTTTAAATAACAAAACAGAACTTTTATGTAATATTGACGATTGTCCGGCAATTTATATTTCATTTAATCTGACTGAATTATGTATGTTAAATTTAACTGTTTTTAAACTAATGTTTTTGCTGTTGTTATAATTAGTTCACTAGTAGTTTCGCATCCACCGCTGAAGATGGTCGGCAATACCGACCGAAATCCATACATTTTGTTTAGAATAAAACACATTTGTAACATCTTAAGTATTAATTAGATTAATGTAATTGAACACTTGTTTCATTTTGAACTTGATTATTTGCAGTCCATAAAAGTAATCAAAACTGACCACAATTGTGTTCATCCAACAGGTCAAACTTTTAGAGAAAAGTTTCTGAACTTATAAAAAAACAAATATGCATACATAGAAGTAGTAAGTGTAAGACCAGAAATAAAACAACAAAATGAGCAATTAAATTGTTTGTCAAATATTTTTCGATTTGAACTAATCATACATTGTCTTCAACTTGATGTACTCGTACTTTCATCATTGGGGAAGTATCAAAGCATATATTTCCGCTGCACAGTAGCCATGCTTGAGTGTAGTATAAACTACTCTTCTTTCTTTGGAAAGATTTTTTTTTTAATTATTCATTAAAATCGGTACCTGTTCATCTGTCAACCCGTAATCACAGTAAGTTTTCCAAAAAACAATGACCGAGTAGGTCGCACTATTGTTTTAGTATAAAGGTACACTTAAACAGTTACACGGGTTTTGAACAGAATTTGGAATCAACTTCTCATTCTATAAAATAAATAAGTCCCTAATATAGCCAACAGTCTGAAAACATTGCTTTGACGAAAACAAAAGAAGAAGATTTGCATAGTTCCTCCCTTTGTGTACGAGTATAAGTTTATGCTCTGGTCAAACATACATACAGGTGATTATTGGTCGTTAACTTAAATAACCTTTAGTAAATCAATCTGATAATCAACTTCTCTATTGAATCTTAGTCGCCCTAAGAATCGATTCAAACCATTGATATCTGCCCTTACATTTTCTTTTGTAATTATCCCCAAGTAATTAAAATGAATGGAATAAACGTTTTCAAGCGATCTGAAATAGCAGAATCACCTCCTGGCTATTTAATTGACAATGAGAAATTCTTTTGTCAATGCAATTTCACTTACAGTACGCCATTGGTGCTTTGCTCGCTATTGTAAGAATTTTCTCGAGTAAACTGAATAAGGTATCATAAGTGGATGCAGGCAGGTAGTGATAATAATGGAAGGCATGTAAACATTCACAGGTGTGTTCAGGTGTAATGACTGTTTATTCGATCTTTCGATTCCTGACTCGGGTAATTATTTACGAATTAATTACCTGACATACACAGAAGTTTCCTTTCTTCCAATTGATTGTGAGAATGATTTTAATTGGGCAAGGACTCCATATGCATTCTAAACCTGAACATCTAGCGCAGCCTAATTGCGTTTAGTAATACAATGAATTTAATTATATCATTCAGTTAAACTAATATGCTATGCTGGCATCAATTGAAAAAGTAATCAAACATAATGACGTTGGCATTTATTTGTGAGGAAAAACTTACAATCAATGAATATACACTATGTACATATATGCATATGCAAAGATACTACATCATAGCTGTATGCCTGGGGATATGTCCTTCAGTCGCCCTGTAGTCACGTACTCTAAAAGGACATTAGCTTGTACTGTAATTGAGATAATCAGTATGGATTTGCTTGTGGATCGTGTTTGTGCAAGAATGATATAATTTTTCGTCACTTGATCATTTGTGCTGATTTTCTAGAAAATTAAGCTTCATTGGAATGAATCACTGTTGAGAAGTCAGATAATGCTAATCAATTGCTCCGATACTGATATTTCAAAATTTAATTAAGGGATCCTTGTATTTACAGACTTTTTGGATGCAACACCTATGAATAAGTTTGATTTCATAATTTTGTGAATCCCGATGTTTTTCTAACTACGGGAGGGAAGGATTGATATGCTTTCTACGTTGCGTTTTGTTATTTTGCTTCTTCATCGATGCCCCGGAGAAAAAAATAAATTGTCATATCCTTATGCGAAGATGCTAGTATAAAATTCTTTGCAAAAATATGTTACCTCGAAGCTAATAACTTGCTGCGACGTATAGACAAGCGGGCAATAGGAATTTCAATTGAGTATTTTTTTAAACCAAAACAGTTCCATATTAAGCTCTTGAGGCATTTGATATGGATGATCATTCCGTTCTCGCTCTTATTCTTCTTCGTAGCCCAACAGCCCCTTTCGAGCATTTGCTTCCTGGAGTAAGTGCCTCCAACTGTATCGGTCCATTGATCGCATCGTCGAATTTTGAAATCCGAGCAGTGATGAACTGTCTTCGTTGACCGAGTCAGACTAGCGTTTTCTCGGTTTCCGCCCATCAGTTCTCTCAACGAATAACTTTTTGGGTTATCATTGTTCTTTCATGTGATTTACATGGCCAGCCCATTGCATCTTTGTCAAAAATTTCATACAGCTCATGGTTGTTTCGAATTCACAAGCGATCCCTGTCTAGCTTCGCTCCGAATTAACCGTTTCAGGACCCGTCGCTTGAAGGCGTTCAATATGTTTGCAGATGCTTGTATTAGAGTCCACGTTTCACACCCATAGTATAACACAGGTCTTATCACAGATTTGTATACTTGGAACTTTGTTTTTCTGTGTATGCAGCTGGTGTTCAAAATCGTCAATACTGAATAAAATATTTTATTTGCCCAGTTGTATTCTTCGGCGTATTTCGTCTCTTTTATGACTGGTTCTCGTTATTTTGGTACCTAAATACACAAATTCAGCCATATTTTTGAGATTGTATTCGCCAAGTGTAATATTTTGTGTACTTGAGGTATTTTTCCTCGACTGCGTCATGAGCTTTGCATCGCTGTCGAATTTCAGGAAAAGTTCTTTGGCGGGTGTTAACTACTGTGACAAGATGTTAAAATTGTCCGCAGAGGCTACCACATGCCTTGAATTGTATAGTAATGAACCTTTTTTTTTCTAAATGTAGCTTTCTAATGACGTGTTCCAGAGCCAAATTGAATAGCAATAGGGCCAACCCATCTTTCTGCTTTAGTCGGATATTTATGTCAAAGTCATCGGTGAATTGGTTATTTATGTGGATTTGAGAGGTTGTTGACGTCATTGTCATTTAGTTAAGTATGTTACCATCAAAACTGTCGTATGCTTGCTTAAAGTCAACGAATATTTGGTATACATTTATGCTGAACTCCTAAAATTTTTCAAGTACCTGCTTTATTGTATACAGTTGGATCTAACTGTGCTGAAACCACCTTGATACTCCCCAAAAGTACTATTGGCGCATAATCTGATTATATTTTCTAAGGTTTTTTGTTACCTTTTTTATGAATAGGAAATATAATTGATTAGTTCCACTCCTTCGGCATATATTCTTGTTGCCAAGTGTGCTGAAAGACTTTATGATTGCCTTTTTTTCGTTCTTATTCTATGCTTTCAAACTCTTCATCCCCCGCATGGGGAATGCTGGTCGACAGAAATACTCTTGGAGGCTAGCATTCTTTGGGGAGTTCCGCCCCCACGTACCCGAGGAAATTCTCGCAGGAGGAATGCCGCTCGATAAGAGCACTCTTGGAGGCTAGCATTCTTTGGGGAGCGCCACCCCCACGGACCCGAGGTACCTTCCTGGGATGACAGGTAACGACTCTGATTGGATCTAGACTACGCTTTGGACAACGAACTGGAATTGATGCTTTGGGCTGGTGGATGTGATGGTTTGGACCTAGTTGTTTTGCACAGTAGCGCCGAGATTACACTGGTGTGTGAACGGCTCCAATTGAACTATCATACCGTCTCCGCCTCAGTAAAATCTTCGCAGACCTCGGAGTACGTTCGAAGTTTGCACCATTGGGTTGGTGGTGTAGGTTCGGTTGAGACGGACTCCCGATTAGCGCTGGTCTGGCTCTGAGCACTTGTCCCCATAAGGGCTTGTGCCAACCCTCGCATGGCCTCCCTGCTCTGCAAAGATAACCATGGCACCAAAAAAGCAGCTACATACACGAACGACGATAGCGGCTCCGAGGGAGGACCCAATAAAACTGGAGCAACCAAAAACATACAACAAAGATAAAAAAAAAATTAATAAAAAATAATAACAACGATGACGCAACCAGCGGTTGCAGCCAAGATGTTAACAGTACATCGAGAGCAGTACTTACCATGACAAAAACGACGAATAATACGAAGACAGTTAAGGAGGACGAAAGACGGAGATTGGCGGACAGGCTGGTTCGGACTGAGATCCCTGCGGCGTTTGGGCGCAGCAAAAAAATTATGCGAACACCAGAGCGTCCTATGAAGGAAAAGGGGGACACTCTGCAGGACACTTCGGGTGTTCGAGCGGTGGAAGATACTGCTGCGATCGTTACCAAAGCGACCGATGCAAGGTTCGCAAATCCCGACAAAATAAAGAAACATCCTGAAGCCAACGAGAAGATTACGGCACAAAAAGCAACGAGTGACCAGAAAAATAGAGTGAAGTAATGTTATTGCACTGCCAACGTCAAAAATGTGGCGGAAATACTGCATTCGGAAACGGAACGCAATAACCTCTCCCAAGGATGGTCACTAAGTCCAATCGCCGCCCAGAGATATGAAGAAGAAATGCTATTCCGAAAAGCGGGAGATGTTCTGAAAAGAATACAATCTGGATGCGACTCCCCAAAAATCAGCAAAGCAGCAAAGGAAGGGCTCCTTGAACTAGAGGAGCTCCTAGATCGCATAGGGCACTATCGGAGGAGCTGGTTAAGGGCCGAAGGCGAGCAGAATGCTAAAGAGGCTCTTGGGGTGAAATCTAAAGGCCACATGCAGATATCTCCACCATTAAAAATCAATAAAAGAATGGCGTCTAGCCCAATCGAAGAAGATCGGTATAAAAGCAGGAATTAAGAGGCAATTGATGGGCATGGAGCACCAGAACACGGGTTCCAGATAGTGCTAAAAAAGGAGCGAAGAAAGCTGCAAAGAATCTCCTTCAAAAACGCCAGGAAGTAAAGTTCGCACAGACGCCCAATCAGAAAAAGGACCTGATGCAAAGCAGGAGAGGCAGAAGCCCCGACGAAGACCCCAGCAGCAGGCTTTGCTTGTAAAGCCCCAAGATGGCCAATCTTACGCGGAGGTACTGCGGAACATCAGGGGAAACGTAAGGCCCGAAGACACCAATACTACCATGAAAGTAGTATGACCAACGCGGTCGGGCCGCATACTGGTCAAATTCGGAGCAGAGGCCGGCAATAAAGAAGCATTCTGCGACGCAGTAAAGAAAGTCCTCAGAAAAACCGCAGCTATAGCCTCGCTCGAACCGATGGCAACGATCGAAATACGAGACATTGACTGCGTGGCGGACCTCGCTGAGGTAGAAGAGGCCATCATCAGAGGCCCTAGCGTGGGAAGGATCAAAGCGAGACTGACACCAGAAAACAATAAGGGACAACGCATAGCCATTGTTGACTTGACCAAAAGTGACGCCGAACTGTTCCTGAACAAGGGCAAAGTACGAATAGGGTTGGTTATCTGTAGGATACGGCGAAGAGCAACGCCTCTTCAATGTTTCAAATGACTTGGCTATGGTCACACCACACAAGTATGCAAAGGACCCGATAAGAGTTCCTTATGTCATAAATGTGGTGAAATGGGACATAAAAGAAAAGAGTGTACGAAGGAGGCACACTGTATTCTTTGCAAGGATGTTGATCCAAAACCAAATTTCGGACACATCTTAATATCAGGCAAATGCCAGGAAGCCCTAGCCAAGGCAAAATCAGAACTTTGAAGGCCCGCATCCTGCAGCTAAAATTTCACCGCAGTTCAACCGCCCAAAATCTAATTGAGCAGTTTGCGAGGGACATGAAAGCCCAGCATTATGGTATTCTGACGATACTGTTACTGCCGCCATCTCGATTTGGAACAGTGATTTCCAAGCGAAGAGTTGTGGATGGGGAAATGGTTTGGTGTGGGTTCGGTGCTCAGCGACAACTTTCTTTAGTGTGTACCTAATGCTGAACAAATCAATATCATCTTTCCAAGCCAAGCTTAATGCTCTGGAGGGTGCTGTCTCGAATTCAGAGGGCAAAACGCTCGTTGGGGGCGACTTCAACGCTAAAGCAATCGAATGGGGCATACCTCAAACGGATCCGCGGGAAAAACGAACCCTGAAAATTGTGGCCAGGACGGTGCTCGTCGTACTAAATCCCGGAAATACGCCGACTTTCCGTCGTATTGGCTGTGAGGGAACCATACCGGACGTGACATTCGCCTCGGAGTCCTTAGTACGGAGGATACACAATTGAAAAGTATTAGAGGACTACTCAGCCAGTGATCATCAGTGTGTTCTACTTGAGATAAGTGATGTTGTCTCCCGACGTCCGTGCTCTCTAGCTTTCTACAACTGGATGGAACATCGGAAGGATGGACGTCGAAAGGTTTGTCAAGGTGCTCACAGCAGATGAGCCGCTGCAGGGAGCTTCGAAAGGGACGGAAGAACTGGCGGCTCAAGACGTGGTGAACCCTACTAAAAGCTGCGCTTCTATGCCCCGTCGAAGACCCCGGCACGGCAAGCCCCCAGTGTACTGGTGGTCAACTGAAATCGCTGAAAAGCGAAGGGAGTGTCACGAGCTTCGACATGAGGCTCAAGGGGCATGGAACCGTGACGCGGCATTCCACTGGATGGCAGCATATAAGTTAGCCAGGAAATGCCTTCGCAAATTGATCAACAATAGCAAGGCTCGCAGCTGGCAAGACCAAATGGACAATGTGAACAAAAATCCGTGGGGCCTTGGCTACAAGCTAGTTATGCGGAAGCTTAGTGCCCTACGGAAGCCTTGTATACATGACGCGGAGAAGATGGACGCGATAGTGTGAGGACTCTTCCCCGTCCATCCCGTCCGTGTTGACGCTGTCCATGGTGAAACAGCAGTCGAGTGTCCATTCTTCACGCAGCCGGAACTGGAGGAGGCAGTCCTCTCATTGAGAGCGACGAAGGCTCCAAGTCCAGATGGGGTTCCAGCTGAGGTGCTGTGGCTCATCTATCACCATTGTCCTGACTTGCTGCCCACCACATCCAACGCTTGCTTACGGGACGGGGTCTCCCCGGTACAATAGAAGGTGGCGAGGCTCATGCTGATCAGCAAGGGGAAGGGAAGCCCGTTATGCATGCTAGACACGGGTGGGAAAGTGCTAGAGAAAGTCATCAGGGAAGACTCACTGACGCAATTCGTGCTGCTGGGGACCTATCTTCTCAGCAGTACGGCTTTAGAGCAGGACGTTCTACCATTGATGCGATTGCAGAGGTGGTGAGCGCAGTCCAAAAGGCAAAGGCATATAGCCACATCAAGCGACGGATCCTCCTGTTGGTGACAGTCGACGTCGGGAGCGCCTTCAACTCCGCTAGATGGGTGGTCACACTGGAAAACCCTTTTCAAGTTTCAGAATATCTAATGCGGCTTTTGAGAAACCACCTGAAGGACTGAAGCCTGCTCTACCACATGACACAGGGCCAACGAAGGATGGAAATTACATCGGGTGTTGCCCAGGAATCTATCCTTGGTCCGGACCTGTGGAACGTGTCTTACGATGGGCTACTGAGACTTGAGATGCCAGATGAGTCACGCTTGGTCGGCTATGCGGATGATATTGCGTCTCTGGTCACTGGACGCACCGTTGAACAAGCGCAACTTAGGCTAGGTATGCTAATGCGCCGAATGAGGGACTGGATGACTGCTCGCGGGCTCAGTTTAGCACTGGAGAAAACCGAAGTGGTCGTCTTGATAAAAAAGAGAACCCCTAGAGTAAGGGTGATCAGTATTGGAGATACACGAATCGAATCGAAGCCAGCGGTGAAGTACCTGGGGCTACTGATCGACTCGAAGATGAGTTTCTCTGAGTAAATCAGGGCAATGGCTGAGAAGGCTGCTTCGGGAATATCGGCTCTGAGTTGACTTATGGCCAACTTAGGGGACACAGCCCATCAAGAAGACGTCTTCGCAGGCTCAGTTTAGCACTGGAGAAAACCGAAGTGGTTATCTTAACAAAAAAGAGAATCCCTAGAGTAAGGGTGATCAGTATTGGAGATACACGAATCGAATCAAAGCCATCGGTGAAGTACCTGGGGCTACTGATCGACTCGAAGATGAGTTTCTCTGAGCGAATCAGGGCAACGGCTGAGAAAGCTGCTTCAGAAGACGCCTCTTGATGAATGCTGTAGGCTCAGTGCTGGTGTACGGAGCAAAACTATGGGGCGACGGTCTCAGTAAGGAGGTATACTGAAAACGTTTGGTTCAGGTCCTGAGAAGAGAAACACTGAGGATTGCATCTTCATATCCTACAGTCTCTGATTCGGCAGTGAAAGTCATTGCAGACGTTATACCTGTCGCCTCCCTTGCTAGAGAGTGCCGCATTATTTAATTGCGCCGAAATGAGAATGGGGAGGAGATGGATGTCCGCAAGGAGAGGCAGCGCTCACTCAGCAATTGGCAGCAGTCTTGTGTGAATGGAACGAAGGGAAAGTGGACTGCGTGCCTCATCGTGGATGTGGGACCGTGGCTAAATCGAAGGCATGGTGAGATTGACTTCTATTTGACCCAGCTTTTGTGCGTATTTTCAATTTTACCTACACAAGATCGGCAAGTCACGGTCCTCCGATTGTCGGTTTCGTCCAGGTGCTGCAGAATACGGGAGGGTTCACTCCGGATAATATAATCATGGTGATGCTCGAACCGGTTGACAGATGGAACCAGGTGGCACATTATGTACCGGCAGTCCTAAAAGATAAAAGGGTTCACAGCAGCCGGGGGCGTTGAGGCTGGGAGATAGCTTTTCTAGTACTACCTCTTCCCCTCTCCCCTCCCACTAGAAGAGGAATCTCCCAGCTTGAAGGTGCCTCACGGCGTAACAAAACGATGCCTGGCCCGAATTAATGTGTCAAATAGTTCGAGGCTACGTTCTCAGGTTGACAGGGGAGGTATTAAGTGGGTAGTCTAGTCGCATTCTTGCGAGCATGGGAGTTTCTCACTCTGTGCATAAATCTCATCCACCTCCTAAACACAATGAAAACGTCGAGTGCCGCCAACAGAACGATTCGTCACTTAGTGTGGCTATAAGCTTCTGCCTTTTGAAGCACAATCAATACTTCCGCATCATTGGTGGAGTTTTCTGCTCTAAAGCCCTACTGCCAAAGAGATAGTTCTCTAGTAGCATGAATCGCGTCAGTGAGTCTTCACTTGACGAGTTTCTCTAGCATTTTCCTAGCAGTGTCCAGCATACATAACGGGCGGTATTCTGACGGCGAACCAGGATTTCCCTTCTTCTTGCTGATCAGCATGAGCTTTGCTACCTTCCATTATACCTGAAAAACACCACCTTGTAGGCAAGCGTTGTGTGCTGAGTAGCGAGTCAGGACAATGGTGATAGACAAGTTGCATCATGTCAGATTGAACACCACCCGGGCCTCCTCGTATTCAATGAGAGGAGTGCCTCTTCCAGGTGCGACTGTGTGAAGAGTGGGCACTCTATTAGAGTTTCACTGAAGACAGCGTCAACATGGACAGGATGGGTGCGGGAGAATGCCTGCACTATCTCATCCATCTTTTCCTTTACGTGTGCAAGCTGTCCACAAAGCATCAAACTTTTGCATAACTAGCTTGTGACCAAGGTCCCATGGAGCCTTGTCCACATTATCCACCAGATCTTGCCAGCAGGAGCCTTGTTGTTGTTAGTTAATTCCAGAAGGCATTTTTTGGCTGTATTATATGATATTTTTAAACGATTTCAGTCCACCACCAGTACACTGGGGGCTTGCTATACTGTGATGATGCTCATAGTGAAGTGCATCACGTCTTGAGATACTAGTTCTCTTCTCCCCTATCACCCTGTAGCAGAGCACCTGTCGCGAGCATCTTGATGAACCTCTCGACGTTCAGCCTTCCGATGTCACACCAAATTGTAGAAAGTTAAGAGCATGGACATTGAAAGATAACTACACGTGCCTCAAGTAGAATATACAGATGATCACTGGCTGAGTAGTTCGTCTGACTCTTCAATTGTGTTTTCTCCATACTAAGGACTCTGAGGCAAATTTTACGTCCAGTTTTGTTTCTTCATAGCTGTTACGCCCGATTTCTGATGTTTAGTGCAATGAACGCAATCCTGGTCACTTTTTCCGGGACCCGTTCTTCCTATGGATCTGTTTGAGGCATGTCCCATTCGATTCCCTTAGCGGTGACGCCTTTCCCAATGAATACGTTGAAATCAGCGTTCAAAAGAGCATCCTTCAAAGCATTATGCTTGGCTTGGAAAGATAATATCGGTTCATTCGGCATTAGGTACACACTAAAGAATGCGGTCCCTGAACATTGAGCCCACATGAAACCATCCCCGTGCCCACAACTCTCCACCTGGAAATCACTGTTCCCAACTCAGATGGTGGTAGTACCAGTTTCATCGGGATATCACAACTGAGAACTTTTATCATGGTGTTGCTCACTCAGTTGCAAAAAGTCAGCTTCTATTGGGTAAGTAAAGCTAAAGAAAACACATAAAATATCCAGATAGAAACAATATTTTTTATTTAATTTAAAGATTGAACCTTGCCATTATACGTGAAATGAAACATTATTCAAATATCCTCCACGATACTTCTTACAGGCCTCAATCCTTTTTAGGTAATTTTCAATGACTTTTCGGCACATTTCCGGCAATTTCTCGGCCATAATATCACGAATGTTGGTTTTCAATTGCTCAAGATTTTGAGGATTGTTCGCGTAAATACGATCTTTTGCATAGCCTCATAAAAAGAAATCCAAAGGTGTAAGGTCGCAGGATCTTGCGGGCCAATTGACATCACTCAATCTCGAAATTACGCGTCCTTGAAATTACTCTTGCAAAAGTGCTCGATTAGCCTGTGTTGTGTGGCTTGTGACTCCATCTTGTTGGAATCACATGTTCTTCAGATCATAATCTTCAATTTATCTCCAATAATAATCGGTTAATATCCATCCATAGCGGTCAGAATTGACTGTAATGGCTCTTTCTTTATCGTTTTCAAAAAAAGACGGGCCAATAATACCACCAGACCATAATGCACACCAAACAGCCACTTTTTCCGGATGTAAAGGCCTTTCTGCGATCACCTGAGGATTTTGAGAGCTCTATATGTGGCAATTCTGTTTATTTACGTAATCACTGAGCGAAAAATGAGCCTCATCACTTAAGAAAATTTTGTTCGAAAAATCGTTATCAAGGGCTTGTTGTTCAATCACCAAATTCACATACATTCTGCGTTGTGTATGGTCTTGAGGCTTAAGTTCTTGAGTGAGTTGGATTTTGTTCGGATGGAGATGCAAATCTAAATGCAAAATCCGCCACAGTGAGCCGTAAGACAAGCCCAAATATTGAGCACGTCGAGGAATCGACATATTTGGGTCTTCCTCCACCCTTTGAGCAACGGCAGCGATATTTTCAGCAGAACGAATGCTGCGATGATGCACAGGTCTTGCAATATCAATAACCGATCCAGTCTCTTCAAATTTTCTCACTGTGTTCGAAACTGTTTGCTGTGTAGGTCGATTATATGGACCGTAATTGGTAAATGTTGATACAGCAGAATCACCATTTTTATAATAAAATTTAATAAGCCCTAAATGTTGATACAGCAGAACCACTTTTTTTATAATAAAATTTAATAATTTTAACGCGTTCTTGGACTGTTAAACGATCCATATTTCAAAATGGCAAACCTTCAACTAAAAAAAACACACTTTGGATGACATTTAATTCTGACAGATGTCAAATGGCTGGGTCATACTTTCCTACCACGAAATGGGTAACCCTGTCTGTCCCTCGCAAAATGCTCAACTAGCTTTTGGGTAGTTGAGTAGCTCTGATTTTGCCTGGGCTAATACTTCCTGGAAAACCCGATATATTTCGGATCCCAAGATGTGCCCAAGGTCCGGTCTTGGATCAGCATCGTTGCGTAGGATACAATGCGCCTTCTTTATACAATATTTTCTTTTATGTCCCATTTGACTGCATTCGTACCAAAAGGAACAACTATCGGGTCCAAGGCCAAGGCATTTGAAACATTGAAGTCACGCTGCTTTTTCCTCTATCCTGCAGACAACTCACCTTATTCTTACTTCACCCTTATTCAGAAATAATTTGGCGTCCTTTTCTGTCAAGCCAATGATGGCCATGTGTTGTCACCTATAGTTTTCTGGTGTTAGCTTCGCTTTGATCCTGCCCATGCTGGGTAGCTTCCTTTTGATGGCCTCTTCTTTCTTGGCCAGTTTGTTACGCAGTCAATGTTTCGTACTTTGATTGTTGGCATCGACTTGAACGAGGCTTTAGTTGTGCTGGTGCCGAGGGCTTTTTCAGCTGGCCTTATATTCCCCTGACATCCTGCTGCACTTCTGCAGTTTACGGGTATTAGCTGCTGCTGGGGTCTTGATCATGGCTTTTTTGTCTCCTATTTCGCGTCAGGTATTTTTTCTTGTTGGGCGTTCATGCGAATTTTATTTTCTGGCACTTTTTAAAAGAGTTCCTATACGGCTTTCTCCGCTCCTTTGTCAGCACAATCTTGAACCTCCTATCAAATGTTTCACCAAGTATTATTAACTACCTCTTGTTTCTTTCTTTTATCGCGACCTCCTTCGATTGGGCTTGACGCTATTCTTTTATTGATGTATTAATGTATTTGCACGTGTTTTTAAGGGCCTATTCTTCAGTGTTTCTTTAGCTTTCTGCACTTCTTTAGCCTTTTGGTCTTCTTCGAGCTTTAACCAGCTTCACTGGTAATGCTCTATGCAGTCTAAGAGCTCCTTAAGTTCAAACAGCATGATTTTTCTACTTTGATGATTTTTGGCGAGTCGCATGAAAGATTTTATTCTTTTCTGAAGTTTTCGGATTAGCTTTTCCTCTTGATGTCGCTGGACAGCAATTGTACTTACTTCCACTTCCAAGTATAGTACTTCAACATTTTCGAAGGTGGCGATGAAATCACACAATGGCACTGTATTTGTCGGGTCACTTCTTACTTTTCCTGCCACGAGCCCTTTGTGGACTTCAGGATGGTTCGATATTATTTCGGGACTTTAGACCCTTGTGTCGATCGCTTCAGCAGCAATTGCAGTAGTAACCCCTCCCTAAAGCATCTAGCACGTGCTGCACTATTTCCCACTTTTCATTTTTAGGACGTTCTGGCATTTGCCAAATTTTTTTGCTGCCCCCGTTAATCTCCGTTTTTTGCCCATCTTTCCTTATATTGTACCGTTTCTGTCGTCATAGGTACCGCTCTCAACGTTCTGTAAACATCGTGGATGCTGCCGCTGGCTCTTTCGTCAGTATTGATATTTTTAATTACTTTTTCTTACATTTTTACCTGCTGTGAGGGTTTTTAGTTAAAACTGATCCAGTTTGATTGGATCCTTCTCGAAGCCACTATCTCCGTTTGTGTGTGTAGTGGCTTTTTTGGTCCCATGATTATCTATGCAGAGCAGGGAGGCAATGCCGGGGTTGGTATAAGTCCTTATGGAGGCAAGTGCGCAGAGCCAAACCAGTGCTAATCGGGAACCCGTCTCAACCGAACCTCCAACACAAATCCAATGGTGTGAGCTTCAAGCGTACTCCGAGGCCTGCCAATGCTTCAGCGGGAGGCAGACGGTCTGACAGTTGAATTGGAGCCGTTCCCGCACGAGTGTCACCTAGGCGCCACCATGCAAAGCAAATATGTCCAAACTATCATATCCGCCAACCTGAAGCATCAAATCCAGTTCTTTAACCAAAGCGTAGTCCAGATTCTGTCAGGGTCGTGACCTGTGCAACCAGGAAGAACCTCATGGTGATCTCCATATCTTCGGATCCGTAGGGGCGGCTTTTCCCAAAGAATGCTAGACTCCAAGAATATTCCTGTTGACTGGCGCCTCCCCTGCCAAGAGCTTATGGGTTTGGCTGATAACAAGTCACTGTAAGGATTACAGCGACAACAATCTTAGGGAAAAACAGGAAATGAGAGATTTTCCTTGCCTATTGCAGGGCAGCAAGATGGACGGCCTTCAAAAATTAAAACCAAACACGGAGAACTTAGGGTCGACGCTGACGTGTGCTGAATAACAGTGAAATACTAGAAATCAGATAATGATAATAAACTTAACAGACTTGAGACCTCATCGGAACAAGGTATATAAAATTTCTGGAGAATTTTCAAAAAATCCTGTTATCGATGATAATTATAGTTGCCTAATGTCTATAATTGTGTTCGGTTGAGCTACAATAGCAGCTACTTATAAATCCGAATTGAAAATCGATAGATATGAAGTTTTTATTAAATATATGTTTTATTCAAAATCCTTTGAATCGCCTCCATGTAAAACATTTCAGTAATATTTTCAAGTAACAACATATTTCATGAATGTATGAGGAGCATTTTATCACAGTCATAACGTTTTACTGTTTGTTTCTATATCGTACACTTACAACAACCCCGGGAGTGGAATTGGCGCTGTTATCTTAATTCAAACCCCTTATGTGAGTGCATTTTAAGTTAAGTACATTTCAGGTTTCGCAAACACACCACTCACTAGAGTTGTAGACAATAATTGTTGAAGATACAATGTTTCCACAAATTGAATTTGGTCCAAACCACATTAAACTTTATCACGAAAGTACATTTTGTTCCTGTTCCAATGTGCACGTACAATTAAATCCAAACACACCCGACACCCTATATGGGCTGAATGACTGAAGCCACCCTTCTGCCTTTGCTCTGACTGCCAAATGCGGATACAGGCCAAACACCTGGGCTAGCAGCTTTTGCACCTAGATCTGCCCAGATTCGAGCAAGTGCTGCTACTTGGCGAATATATTGTGTAGGTGCATAAAACGTGATGACGAATTTAATGCACTTTTGACGACCGCAATTCAATGCATTTCCGAGATACGCACTGAACACAGTTGGGTGCCAGTCAATGGGTGAATACAACCTTGAAGGGAATCGACAGGATTGTGCCAGGCACCAGGGATGAGTATTATAGAAACAGGATTTGTGATATGGATAAATGCATTTCCGGTAATGCACTGCAGGCGATATAATGTGCAGCATGAAGCAGGCAGTGCAGTAACTTACTAACGTAAAATTTGATTTGACTTTGCTCCGATTGTAGCGTAGTATATACTCTCCTGAGTTACCACTTTCGTTTGTATGTCAGCATCGAATCCTTTTCAGAGTCGTCAAGTCGCCACTAAAAAGATGATTGAAAATCAGACACTTTCTGGCTAGATTGGCCATAAATGCTGAGGTGCACACATTGCATCTGGAGAGTGCATATGTTCATCCTTAGCATCTTAAGATGCTTCAACGTCACTTTATTATGCAGATAAAACACTTTATTTGCAGAATTGAATGCTCCAGCACTTGATACACCCGCTTGGATCTATTGTCTCCTTGATTCGAATACATAGTTTATACACTACAACACTGCTGGTGGCGCATATGAAATTTTACTTTATTGCATTCAATACAATAGCGAGCTTCTAAAGCAGGATGATCACATTATGAACACAATATCTGAAAGTGGGGGTTTCTCTTGTCAATGCAACAAAGATACCATGAACATGACTAACATGACTGTACGTTATTTTACATTTTCTGACTGCTTTCAGAGCCTGGATTATCTAAAGTGGTTTGAAATGAGAAAGTTCTTGTTTTAGTTACGTATTTATTGGCTTTGCTTTTGTGTGAAAAGGATTCAGTTGACTTTGTTATATCTGAGAGCTTTCACATCGAAGCATTATTAAAATGGAATTGGTGTGTTTGCTTATTTTTCCGATTTGCTGTTAGTTTAAACATCGAACAATGTGCAGATTGATTTGCTGATTTCTTCAAATAGAGAATACACATATGTAATAGAAAAACAGACCACATATCATATAATTTAAGTCTATGATAAGAATTGAATCGGGTTTTAAGTTCTTGATCAAAATTAGGAAATGCTCATTATTACGGCAAATGAAATACACACCATTTTTAGGGTTTTGTAAAATAATTTTACAAACCCCTAATAAAATCGTGTCCTGTCTGTCCGTCTGTCTGTCCGTCCGTCCGTCCGTGTGTCACAGCAGTTTTTCTCGGAAACTACCTAAGCTAGAGACATCAAATTTTGTATGTAGGTGTAAAGTGGTGTTCTCTTCAAAGTTCAATTACAAAAAAAATTTATAAGGTATTTAGAGGGGGTCTCCCCGTATAGGGGAGTGACCCCCGGAAAAAAAATTTCATTGAAAGTAGCCGATATGTGTATCAAATGAAAGGTCTTGATGAGAACTTTCAAAACAGGTCTTAGTTTGGCAAAGTTTGCTTCAAAGGGCACACAGGGAGGGGAAATACACGAAAAATTTGCGTCCACCCCCCACCCCCCCTCGTGATTGGACACCTGTGATCCGAAAAATCTGAAAAAAATCAGGTATGTAGGCCTTGGTGAGTACAACAACAACAAATACGTGAGAAGTCGCAATTCACTCAACTTTGTTAGTAATAGTATGATTTATCGATTTTATGTTTTCTTGAATAAAATGTTAACGGTACCCTTAAATTCTATGAAAGTACACAGATGACTATTTATAAGATTGATCTATACTGAAAGTTTCATAAAGATTGAATCATATTTAGCGAAGTTATAGGGGGGTGAATTTTCCTGTATTACTATGGAACAATATGCTCTGCATTTATTACTATGGCAACATATGGCTATGGAACAACATGCGCTTTTTACCGACTCAGACACCACAGTTTTGCTAGGATTTGCATGAAAATTTCAGAAATGATAGGTGTCATGTATATCTTTGAGAATCGGTTCAGCTAGTGGTATCAGTAATCGTAAAACAAAATAGTGGCTGTTTTAAATGCGAAGATTGAATAATTTTTAGTTATTTTTTCCCAACTTCAACGTTTAAGGTCCATGCTTTGAACACTTGATTCAATTGAATGAATGACTGAAGATGAGTACCTGCAATTAATGCTCATAAGTGAAACAAGTCAAGAAGGCGGGAGGGAGCACCTAGCAAAAGGGCTTTATAGCCATTCTAGGATTCGAAAAAACAGGCCATTAATCAATGATAACAGTACAGGAGAGTGGCCCTTGAAAAAAAAAAATTCATCAAACGTAGCCGATATGAGTATGAAACGAACGTTTTCATGGGAGCATTTCAAAACAGTTATTAAACTGTCAGTTTTTGCTTCAGTGGGGGCACAGAGGGGAAATACATGAAAAATGTGTTTCCTCCCTCGCGTATGGACATCTGAAATTATTATCAAGGGAGATATTTATGAGTAGAACAATAACAAAAACCCCAGAAGTCGAAATTCGTTCAACTTTGTTAATAATAGTATGATCTTCGAATTTCATATTTTCTCCAATAAAATCGTCTTTGACATGTTTCTTGATTTGATTCGACCTGGTGACCGCATTTTGTAAATTGAATACAAAACCCTTCTGACATGAGCGTAGGTCTGTTTACCCAACTTGTTTTTAAATGATTAATATTTCGCATGAAACTATGGCTGTTTAATAATTCTAAAATTAGCTGACCTAGTGCGCTTAATTACAGAAAATGAATTGTAATGTTATGTAGGTAAGTTTAAGAGGATTCATGGCTTGTCAAGATCTAAACCAGGTAGAAGTCGGTCTTACCAAAATGTTCGAGGATTAAGGACCAAGCTTGAGGAACTCTTTGTCTCCTATCAAGTTAGTAATGATTCTATTATTTGCTTCTCCGAGACCTGGCTGAATGGAAACATTTTAAGCTGTGAAATGTTTCCTGATCATATTGTATACAGATGTGACCGCGACCTGATCGCTACTAATAAGGCTGATGGTGGTGAAGTTTTGTTTGCAGTTAGCAAAACTCTACCTAGTTCTTTTTGTTCTGATTTCTGTTTTTCTCATACTTTAAAATGTGGTATTATCGAAATTTCTCTCCCTCATCATACACTGTTTTTTATTTTGTCTATTTATATTCCTTTTAATTCACCGTTAACTGTTTATGTGACGTTTTTTGATGATCTATCCTCTTATCTAGTTTTGCGACACCCTCACGCCAAAATATTGTTTTGCAGGGATTTTAACTTACCATACATAGAGTAAAAAAAATTATCCTACTGGTTCTACCTCGTCAATTGACCCTTTTTCTATAACCCTATCATCTTCTTACCTCATTCCTCCTTTTCTCAATTTAATCATATCCGCAATTCTAATGGTCGTCTCCTTGACCTTGTTCTATCAAATGTTCCAGTCAGCTACTTATCTGTATCTCAAGCGTTACATCCGTATGTTCCTCCTGATTGGCACCATCCTCCTTTATCTATAGATCTTATAGTCGATGAAATTAAATTTAAAAAACCTCATCCAACTCCAAAACTTAACTTTTTCAAAGCTAACTATGAAGCTATTAATACAGAATTACTTTCAGTTAACTGACTAGATTTCTTTAGAGCCCTAAATTGTGAGGCTGCTTTTGATACATTTTACATATACAGTGGCGGACAAAAGTCTACGACAACTCCTTATATTGAGATTCTGGTAGATTGGAAGCTTTAATCGAAAATCCATTGGTGTGCATTTTTCAGTAAAGTAAATATTTTTATAAAAAACAAAAATAAAAACATTTCATAACAAACTTAAAGAGAAATCCGTAAAAAGATAAAAAAGTGAATGGACAAAAGTCTACGACAGTCAGTGCTGGCTGACTTGTAAACAAAATATTTTCAGCTAAACGTATTGGAATTTTCAAAACTTTTTGTTGGCTTAATACTCAGTTAGAGTCCATTTCGCATCAATAACTGCTTGCAGTCTTCGGGGCGTAGAAGCGACTAAATAATCAGCTTCAGCAGATGTGATATACTGCGATCTGTAACAAGCGCTTCCTTCAACAAATATTTGTTTTTAATGCGACATTTTTGAATTTTTCGTTCCAAAAGCTCCCATACATACTCTGTTGGGTTTAAGACCAGATTTTGCGGAGGCGTATTAAGTCGCCTGGGAGCGTAGTAAGACAACCAGTTCTTGATGAAAAGTGCTCTGTGTTTTGGATCAGTGTCTTGTTGGAAAATCCATCTCCATCCAGCACCCAACTTCTCGACTGATGGCTTCAAATGTTGTTCTAGCAGGTTTTTGTAAACATAGCGGTCCATCATAGTTTCAACAAAAGTCAATCTGCCAACCCCGGATGCAGCGATGGCTCCGCAAACCATCACATTGCCTCCACCGTGCTTGACAGTAGGAATCAAATTGTTGGTCTCTAAAGCCGTATTTTTGTTCCTCCCTACTTTATTGTGACCAACACTTCCAAAAATGTTGAATTTGGACTCGTCGATGAAAAGAACGCGATTCCAGAAATCATTGTCCTTGCCAATATAGGTCTTGGTGAACTATAAACCCAAAAGTCTAATTCACGGCCTATTTTCAATGCAACCACTGTTTCCAAAGCCTTTGATGATTTTATACACAGCAGTTCATTTAAGTTTCAGTAATTTCACGATTTCCGGGCACGGCTTATTGTCTTTTTTATACTGTACTACCCAAATTTCGGATATGACTCAAAATTTCTTTTCGTGATAAGATTTCGCGTCCCTTACAGTTAGAAACGAGCGATAAAACTGAAACAGAATCGCAGCAGCACATTTACGGAATGATATTAAAAACGAATAAATAACAGGCCAATTGAAAAGTCCCTGGTCTGATACGCAGATGGCGGTGCCAGTATTAAATCCATATGATTTTTAGTTAGTACCAACCTTCAAACAATACGTGTCAAAATTTGACAGCAGTCCAACCACTAGTTTGTGAGACATTGCGTTGTGAGTATAGCTACTTTTGTTATTTGAAAAAAAGATGAAAAATAAAGAATTTCATGTGCTGATAAAATATTGCTTTTTGAAGGGAAAAATACAGTTGAAGCAAAATCTTGGCTTGATGAAGAGTTTCCGGGGTCTGCAACAGAAAAATCAACCATCGTTGATTGGTATGCTAAGTTTGAACGTGGTGAAACGCAGTGGACGCCCAAAAGAGGCTGTCACCGTCAAAAAAGTTCACAAAATAATTTTGAATGACCGTAAAGTGAATTTGATCGAGATAGCAGACGTTGTGAAAACATCATCTGAATGTGTACATCATATTATTCACGAATATTTGTACCTGAGAAAGCTGTGTGCAAAATGGGTGCCGCGCGAGCTCACAATCGATCAAAAGCAACAACGTGTCAATGATTCTGAGCAGTGATTAATTGCAATAAACCTGAATTTTCGCATCAATATGTGACAATGGATGAAACATGGCTCCATCATTTTACTCCGGAGTCCAATTGACCGTCAGCCGAGTGGACTGAACACGATGAACCGAATCTAAGGCGAGGAAAAACACAACAGTCAGCGCAAGGTATAATATTCATTGATTACCTCCAAAAGGGCCAGACCATTAACAGCAATTATTATATAGCATTATTGGATCGTTTAAAGGATGAAGTCGTTTAAAAACGGCCCCATTTGACCGGGGGCTTTTCAATTGGCCTGTTAAATATTGATGACATTCCGATACGTTTAGTTGGAAATGTTTTGTGCATAACTGAGTCAGCACTGGCTGTCGTAGATTTCCGTCCATTCAATTTTTTATGTTTCTATGAATGTCTCCTTAATTCTGGTATGAACACTTTTTACCTTAATTTTTTTATAAATATATTTACGTTACTGAAAAATGTGCATCAATGGATTTTTGATTAAAGCCTCCAATTAACCGGTATCTCAATACAAGGAATTGTCGTAGACTTTTGTCCGTCACGGTCTATTTATAATCTAATTCGCTGTTTTACGTCCCTTTAGACATCCCGTAAAGCAAAACGAGTGCTTAGTGCCCTACGATCGTATCTTTAAAACATTCGGCACTATTGAAGCAACATCTTATTTTAGCAGGCTGCGTGTTATTGCCAAAAAAGAGATCAGATATGCTCTGAAGACTTATTTCAGTAGTCTGGATGGCTAATAATACAAAACCTTTTTGGTCCTATATAAGGTCGCTGAAATCCTCTTCTTCCAGTCCTAGGAAGGTGCATTGGAATGGTGCAGAGGTTTTTTCGCCGCAAGAAGTTACCGACTCATTTGCCCAATTCTTCTCTACGACTTTTTCTTCTGTTACCTTACCTAATCATCTTCCCTTCCCAATTTGCATCAGAAGTCAAATCTTTGATCAATGCTCTTGATTCTAATTTCAGCCCTGGGCCAGATGGTTTGCCAAATATATTTGTAAAATCGTTACCCTTATCGCTAGTTTTCTAAGTTTGAGTACTGGTACTTTCCCTAACCCTTGGAAAACAGCTAATATTGTGCCTATTTTTAAAGTGGTGATCCTACGTCAGTTTTCAATTACCGCCCTATTTCCCCACTTTCCTGCTTTCCAAAGTTACTTGAACAGTTGGTTCATAATCGACTCTCAAACTCATTAGCTCCTAGTTCCAGAGCAGCATGGTTTTCTCAAAATATACTCCTATGTCTCTGATTTAATGGAGTTGACAAACAGTATTGCAAGAGCTTTGGATAACCAACTGCAAGTTGATGTGATCTTCACAGACACTGTGAATCATCAATTTTTTTGTCGTAAGCTTGAAGCTCTCGGCATCTCGAGTGCTCTTCTATCTTGGTTGTCATCTTGTCTATCGTGTCGTCCCTGTCGAGCAAGTCTCTCTGGCACTACGTCTAGTCCTTTTTATCCTTCATCTGGCGTTCCACAAGGTTCAATTCTTGGGCCTCTTCCCTTTCTGTTGTTCATAAAAGATCTCCCCTTTGCAATAAATTCCTCTTGCCTTTTGTATGCTGATGACTTCAAAGTATTTCGAGCAGTCAAACCCCATTTAGACTATCAGCTCCTCCAAACTGATCTGAATGCTCTAAATAATTGGTGTGCTTCAAACTATTTATGTCCTAGCACTGTTAAATGTCACAAAATGACTTTTTCTCTCAAGGACTCTCCTATTAATTTTAATTATATATTAAATGATGCTTTGCTCTCGGAAGTGTTCAGTCATAAAGACCTTGGAGTAACTTTTGATCCAAAACGCAAATTTGATGCGCATTTTTTAAATGTGATTACTAAAGCGTCTAGAGTTTCCGGGTTTATCCTTAGACATGTACATAAGTTCAACAGCATCTCTTCTTCTGTCCGCCTATTTTTTGGTCTTGTTCGCCCTTTGCTTGAATACTGTTCTGTTATCTGGTCCCCCCGATATTCCTATCTCGTGTCTTCTTTAAAAACTGTCCAAAGAAAGTTCACACGTTTTCTTTTCCTTAAGTTTAGTTTGCCGTATCAGCCCTATGAAAGTCGTTTATCTTTCCTATCCCTTCCGTCCCTTATATCCCGTCGAACTTATTTAGACCAATGTTTTTTGTCCAAACTCTGCTATCATCAAGTCCCGTTAAATATTTTTTCTAAGCTGCGTTTCCGACAAACATCTCGTTCATCTCGGATGAATACTTATTTCGTTATCCCATATGCTAGAACTGATTTATATTTCCATTCGCCAATCTTAAAAACTAAGGACTAACTACTAGTTTAGCTTTCAATTATCGACATTTTATTATTCTTTTTCATTTAAATTTTTCTGTAATTGTTCTTTGCATTCCATTTTGTTATTGGATTGTTTAGTCTGTAAGCTGGAAACGGAAATTAGCAGACAGTCTGGTCCAGACAGAGATTCCTGCGGTGTTCGGGCGCAGTAAAAAAATCATGCGAACGCCAGAGCAACTAATGCAAGGGTCTTAATCACGATATAATAAAGAACCACCCTGAAGCCAACGAAGAGATTAAGGCAGGAGAAGAAACGAGTGATCAGACAAATAAAGCGACGTTTTGTGATTCCATCGCCAACGTCCAAAATGTGGCGGAAGTACTGGTTTCAGGAACGGAAAGCGATAACCTCTCCCAATGATGGTCACAAAGTACAATTGCTGCCCAGCAACAAAAAGAAGAAAGACTATTTCGAAAAGCGGTAGATGTTGATAAATATAATCTGATGTTGATAAATACAATACAAGCTGTTAAATATTGATGACATTCCGATACGTTTAGTTGGAAATTTTTTGTGCGTAACTGAGTCAGCACTGGCTGTCATAGACTTTCGTCCATTCATTTTTTTATGTTTCTATGAATGTCTCCTTAATTCTGGTATGAACAATTTTTATCTTAATTTTTTTTATAAATATGTTTACGTTACTGAAAAATGTGCATCAATGGATTTTTGATTAAGGCCTCCAATTAACCGGTATCTCAATACAAGGAATTGTCGTAGACTTTTGTCCGTCACGGTCTATTTATAATCTAATGCGCTTTTTTACGCCCCTTTAGACATCCCGTAAAGCAAAACGAGTGCTTAGTGCCCTACGAGCAAAAGATAAGGTACATTGTATCTTTAAAACACTCGGCACTATTGAAGCAACATCTTATTTTAGCAGGCTGCGTGCTATTGCCAAAAAAGAGATCAGATATGCTCTGAAGACTTATTTCAGTAGTCTGGACGGCTAATAATACAAAACCTTTTTGGTCTTATATAAGGTCGCTGAAATCCTCTTCTCTTAGTCCTAGGAAGGTGCATTGGAATGGTGCAGAGGTTTTTTCGCCGCAAGAAGTTACCGACTCTCTACGACTTTTTCTTCTGTTGCCTTACCTAATCATCTTCCCTTCCCAATTTCCTATATTTGTATAGATGCATCTGAAGTCGAATCTTTGATCAATGCTCTTGATTCCAATTTCAGCCCTGGGCCAGATGGTTTGCCAAATATATTTGTGAAATCGTTATCCTCATCGCTTGGTTTTCTTTTATTTTTACTCTTCAATCAAAGTTTGAGTACTGGTACTTTCTCTAACCCTTGGAAAACAGCTAATATTGTGCCTATTTTTAAAAGTGGTGATCCTACGTCAGTTTCAATTATCGCCCTATTTCCCTACTTTCCTGCTTTCCAAAGTTACTTGAGCAGTTGGTTCATAATCGATTCTCAAACTCATTAGCTCCTAGTTCCAGAGCAGCATGGCTTTTTCAAAAGATACTCCTATGTCTCTGATTTAATGCAGTTGACAAACAGTATTGGAAGAGCTTTGGATAACCAACTGCAAGTTGATGTGGTCTTTACAGACACTGTGAATCATCAATTTTTTTGTCGTAAGCTTGAAGCTCTCGGCATCTCGAGTGCTCTCTTATCTTGGTTGTCATCTTGTCTATCGTGTGGTCCCTGTCGAGTAAGTCTCTCTGGCACTACGTCTAGTCCTTTTTATCCTTCATCTGGCGTTCCACAAGGTTCAATTCTTGGGCCTCTTCCCTTTCTGTTGTTCATAAAAGATCTCCCCTTTGCAATAAATTCCTCTTGCCTCTTGTATGCTGATGACTTCAAAGTATTTCGAGCAGTCAAACCCCATTTAGACTATCAGCTCCTCCAAACTGATCTGAATGCTCTAAATAATTGGTGTGCTTCAAACTATTTATGTCCTAGCACTATTAAATGTCATAAAATGACTTTTTCTCTCAAGGACTCTCCTATTAATTTTAATTATATATTAAATGATGCTTTGCTCTCGGAAGTGTTCAGTCATAAAGACCTTGGAGTAACTTTTGATCCAAAACGCAAATTTGATGCACATATTTTAAATGTGATTACTAAAGCGTCTAGAGTTTCCGGGTTTATCCTTAGACATGTACATAAGTTCAATAGCATCTCTTCTTCTGTCCGCCTATTTGTTTGTCTTGTTCGTCCTTTGCTTGAATACTGTTCTGTTATCTGGTCCCCCCGATATTCCTTTCTCGTGTCTTCTTTAAAAACTGTCCAAAGAAAGTTCACGCGTTTTCTTTTCCTGAAGTTTGATTTGCCGTATCAGCCCTATGAAAGTCGTTTATCTTTCCTATCCCTTCCGTCCCTTATATCCCGTCGAACTTATTTAGACCAATGTTTTTTGTCCAAACTCTGCTATCATCAAGTCCCGTTAAATATTTTTTCTAAGCTGCGTTTCCGACAAACATCTCGTTCATCTCGGATGAATACTTATTTCGTTATCCCATATGCTAGAACTGATTTATATTTCCATTCACCAATCTTAAGAATCGTACGAAATCATAATAACCTCGAGCTTGGTCCTTTCCCCTCTTCTTACATAGCATTTAAGAAAAAACTAAGATACTAACTACTAGTTTAGCTTTCAATTATCGACATTTTATTATTCTTTTTCATTTAAATATTGCTGTAATTGTTCTTTGCATTCCATTTTGTTATTGGATTGTTTAGTCTGTAAGCTGGAATAAATAAATAAATAAATGACAGGTAATGACCCTGATTGGATCTGGACTACGCTTTGGACAACGAACTGGAATTGATGCTTTGGGCTGGCGGATATGATAGTTTGGACCTAGTTGCTTTGCACAGTAGCACCGAGGTGAAACCCATGTGTGAATGGCTCCAATTCAACTACCGTTTCCGTCCCAGTAAAACCTTTGCAGGCCTCGGAATACGTTCGAAAGTCGCAGAATTGGGTTGTTAGTTAAGGTTTGGTTGAGACGGACTCGTGATTAGCGCTGGTCTGGCTCTGAGCACTTGTCCCCATAAGGACTTATGTCTACCCTCGCATGGCCTTCCTGCTCTGCAATGATAATCATGGGACGAAAAAGGTGACTACACACACGAACGGAGAAAGCGGCTCCGTGGAGACCCAATAAAACTGAACCAACCGAAAAAAAACCTTAAAAAAGATTTTAAAAAACCCAAAAAAAAAAGATTAAAAATAATAACGACGACGTAACCAGCGGTTGCAGCGACGATGACAATAGTTCATCGAGAGCGGTACTTATGATGACAAAAAAAGACGAATAATACAATGACAGTGAAGACGGACGAAAAACGGAAATTAGCAGACAGTCTGGTCCAGACAGAGATTCCTGCGGTGTTCGGGCGCAGTAAAAAAATCATGCGAACGCCAGAGCAACTAATGCAAGGGTCTTAATCACGATATAATAAAGAACCACCCTGAAGCCAACGAAGAGATTAAGGCAGGAGAAGAAACGAGTGACTAGACAAATAAAGCGACGTTTTGTGATTCCATCGCCAACGTCCAAAATGTGGCGGAAGTACTGGTTTCAGGAACGGAAAGCGATAACCTCTCCCAATGATGGTCACAAAGTACAATTGCTACCCAGCAACACGAAGAAGAAAGACTATTTCGAAAAGCGGTAGATGTTGATAAATATGATCTGATGTTGATAAATACAATCTGCGTGCCACTCTCCAAAAATCAGCAAAGCAGTAAAGATTGGGCTCCTTCAACTAGAGGAGCTTCTAGACTGCATAGGACATTACTGAAGGAGCTGATTAAAGGCCAAAGATGAGCAAAAGCCTAAGGAAGCGCTGGGGATGAAATTCAAAAGCCACATGCAGATAGCTCCACCAGAAGGAGATCGGGATAAGGAAAGAAGAGGCACGTGATGGGCGTGGAGCACCAGATCATGGGTTCCAGGCAGTACTCACAAAAAGAGCGAAGAAAGCCGCAAAGAAACTCCTTCAAAAAGTGCCAAAAAGATGACTGATCCTACGCGGAGGTACTGCGGGACATCAGCGGAAACGTAAGGCCCAAATACACCAACACTACCATTAAAGCAGTTCGACCAACGTGGTCGGGCCACATACCGGTTGAATTCGGAGCAGAGGCCGACAATAAGGAAACATTCTGGGACGCAGTAAAGAAAGTCCTCGGCAAAAGCACAACTACAGCCTCGCTCGAGCCAATGGCAGCGATCGAAATAAGAGACATTGACTGCGTTACCGATCTGGCTGAGGTGGAAAAGGGCATCAAAAGGGAGTTCCCTAGCGTGGGAAGGATCAAAGCGAGACTAACGCCAGAAAGCAATAGGGGACAGTGCATGGCCAGATTTGACTTTATTAAAGCTGATTGAGTTCAGCGTGTTTTTGTATTGGAGTGTACAGCCGCACGACTTTCGTGCATAACTGTACTTGGCGTAGCAACCGAGTGCGACTCAGTTTTCTTTATAAATACTCGAATGACGTTGGTTAAGTCGGTTCGTCTCGATCGCTCCAGTGGCACGCTCGAAAATAAACGTCTTATTAAATAAAATAAAATTATTAAACTAAAATCAACGTTTATTTATTCAACTAAACTTGTTCTCCCATTCCTGGTCTAACAGGTTATGTGCCCAGTTTACGTAGTAACTGCGAAAATTAGGAGAAGGCGGAACGGAAGTCGGCCATTGTTTGGTTGTGTCGAAGTTAACGAGAGTGAAAACGTGCGGTGTGTAAATCGAATCCGTGATGTCAGTCGGCATCTCAGTAAAGGGCGTGAAGCCATTTGACGGAACGAATTTTCAAGGCTGGAAAGCGCAAGTAAATGCTTTATTTGTGATGAATGATGTTCTCGATGTCGTCGACGGCACGAGGCTGGAGCTTCCTGCTGGAAAGGGGCAAGCGGCCGCGTTGAAGAAAAATATAAAGGACGATGCAACGGCAAAGTTTATAATACTGTCGAATCTCGACGAGACACAACAGGTGTGTGTATTGTCCTGCATTTCTGCGAAAGAAATGTGGGATAAATTGTGCCTAATTCATGAACAGAAAACCGCAACAAATAAACTAGGTTTGCTACAAAAGTTTCACGCGTATCGAATGAGTGAATCGGATACGGCAGTTCAACATGTGGCGAAGGTGACAAACATGGCGAGTCAACTCAAGGACATCGGCGAAGATGTGTCGGACGCTACGATAATGGCAAAGATACTCGCGAGTCTCACCACGAGGTTCAGCACGCTGCAAGTAGCATGGGACAGTGTGGATCCGGTACGGCAGACTCTCGATAACCTCCAGGAACGGCTGATAATAGTCCTCTCTTAACTCAAGACTCAACGACGAAGAAGAAACGTCAGAAGCGCTGGCTGCGACAGCCCAAAATCGTTGTTTGCGAGGAATGAAAAGTGCTAAAAATAAAAAGACTCAAAATAAACAGGACATGAAGGACGTGCAGTGCTACAAGTGCCAAGGCATGGGACATTTCGCGAGTCGCTGCCAAAACAAGCAAAAGCCACGCGATGGCGCCAAAAAAACACGTGGCTGTCCATTCGTCGGTGAAATGAGCGGTTCGGTTGCGTCGGGCTTCAAAAGTGCGGGAACCGCGAAGGTGCTGTGGACAAAGACTCAAGTGATGAAGGCCGATCAGAGCGATGTCTGGCTGATCGACAGCGGCGCATCGCGACATCTAACTTACCGACGTGACTGGCTATCAGACTACAAGTCGGACAATACGGGTGCTACAGTATCGCTTGGCGATAATCAAAGCTGCAATGTCGCCGGTGAAGGCACAGGAAAAACTAGAAACTTGATCGATGGAGTCTGGCAAGATACAAAAATCGAAAATGTGCTACACGTGCCAAAGTTACGAAAAAATCTGTTCTCTGTCGGAGTATGTACTAAAAGGGATTCCAAGTGCGTTTTGAAAATAATCAAGTTATCGTGGCACGCGACAGTAAAGTAATTGCCACGGGAATGAAGCAAAACAATGGCGTGTACAGAATGTTTTTCAAGGTCGCGAAACAAGGGAGCAACGCAGAAGCCAATGTAGTTGCGACGCATTTAACCGAGTGGCACGAGCGTTTGGGACACGTCGGGAAGCGTGCAATTCGTGAATTAGCGGAAAAAGGGCTCGTGAGTGGCGTAACATTTACAGACAAAAGTGATGTTTTCTGTGAGCCGTGCAGTCTTGGAAGAGCGCATAGGTTATCCTTTAATAAGAAAATGGAGCGCGACAAGAAAATAAGGCCAGGTGAAAAAATGCACTCAGATGCCTGTGGGCCCATGTCGACGAACTCGGTCGGAGGATCAAGGTTCTTTTTGACATTCAAAGACGAAGCAACAGGCTACAGGCACGCCTATTTCATGAGAAGGAAATCCGAAGTATTCGAAAAATTCAAAACTTTCGAGGAAATGATCGAGAACAAATTCGGAAGAAAAATGAAGACTCTTCGCTCCGACAATGGTCGAGAATTCTTTAACGAAGAAATGGACAAATATCTTAAGGAATGTGGCATCAGACGAGAAACAACAGCGCCGTACAACCCGGAGCAAAATGGTAAAGCCGAGCGTGACAACCGGACGATTGTTGAAAGTGCCCGTACAATGATAATCGCGAAGAATCTTCCATTGACTCTATGGGCAGAAGCAGTAAATTGCGCGTGTACGTGTTAAATTGAACCGTATGGACGAGTGGCACCGTAACTCCGTACGAAGCGTGGACTGGGAAGATTCCGAACCTAAAGCACTCCGAATCTTTGGATCAGATCCATACGTACACACTCCAAAAAAATTCACGCGAAAATTTGACGCTCGAGCAATCAAGAAAGTTTTTGTTGGATACACAGAAGAGTCAACGAATTACCGGGTGTATGATCCTGAAAAGAAAAAGGTCCGCGTTATTCGAAACGTCGTATTCAACAAGATAATCGGGCCACCGTCGGTAGAACCGAACGAGAAGGAAGATGAATATGAAATATTTCTTCCAATGAACGAGGCACGAGAAGATAACGAAGGACATGAAATCGACGAGGAAGAAGAACACGAGAACAACGGTGAGGACCACGTCGACATCAGAGAACGAGAAGAAGAAGATCACAACGAGGACAACGCACAAGAGAACGAGCAAGAAAAATCGAAGAGTCCTGCGAGATCGAAACGCAATTCAAACTCCGAGAAGGTATCGGCACGATGCAAATGTAGCCGAATACGTGATTCCATTGACATACGAAGAAGCAACAAAGAGCACTGAAGCCACGCAGTGGGCAAGTGCGATTCATGACGAATTTAGAGCGCATGAAGAAAATCGTACGTGGGAACTTGTAACAAAAACGCCGGACATGAGGCTAATCGATTCGAAATGGGTATTCCGCGTGAAGACGGACGTCGACGGGAAGTCACACCACTTCAAAGCCCGATTGTGCGCGAGAGGTTTCCTTCAACGTGAAGGGATTGACTTCAAAGAAACATTCTCCCCAGTCGTGAGATATGACCCACTAAGGATTCTGCTGGCAACGATAGCAGCGAAAAATCTCAACGTAGTGCAGTTCGATGTTCAAACTGCATTTTTGTACGGGAAACTTGAAGAAACAATCTTCATGAAAGTTCCGGAAGGACTGAAGCTGAAAGAAGATGCAAGAAACGTCGTATGCAAGCTCGAGAAGTCTCTCTACGGGCTTAAGCAGGCTCCACGCTGTTGGAACCAAAGATTTACAAAGTTTCTGAGTGAATTTAACTTCAAAGAATGTGAAGCAGATAAGTGCGTGTTGACCGGGAAGTTTAAAAACGACGAAGTATATCTGGCGCTGTTTGTCGATGATGGGCTGGTAGCCTCAGACAATGTAGAGACACTTAAGAAAATCATTCAACGATTAAGCGAAACGTTCAGAATTACGATCGGAGATTCTAACATTTTTGTCGGGTTACAGATTGAAAGAGATAGAGAAAAAGGAAAAATGGTAATTCACCAGAGCACGTACACAAAGAAAATAATCGAAAAATTCGGCATGGTAGACGCGAAAACGGTAAGCGTGCCGGCGAATCCGCACGCAGCACTGATCCCGGTCGTAGAAAGCGAAATAAAAATAAACAACGTGCCATATCGCGAAGCAGTAGGCTCTTTAGTTTTTCTAGCAGCCGTTTCGAGACCAGACATTGCTTATGCAGTAAATGCAGTCAGTAAATTCTTGAACGAGCACGATTTATCCCATTTGCAGGCGGTTAAAAGAATATTCGCGTATCTGAAAGGCACGGTTAACTATGGCATCGAGTATCAAAGCGGCAGTAGTGAAGGGAAGCTGATAGGTTTCTCAGATGCTGACTACGCGGAGGTCGACGACCGGATATGTATTCTGTCTGTCAAACGGAGACGTAACATTGTCGTCTCAACGACAAAAACTGGTGACGTTGAGCACAACAGAAGCCGAGTACGTAGCTGCATCGGCAGCTGTTCGGGAAGTAGTCTGGATTAGAAAATTATTGTCGGACATCGGATGTCCTTGTGATAAAGAGACAACGCTTTATGTTGATAATCAAAGTGCAATCCAACTAGTCAGAAATCCAGTTTTTCACAAAAGAACCAAGCATATAGATGTTCACTTTCACTTTATTCGCGAGAAAGTGAACGAAGAAGAAATTGTTGTTGAATATGTTACATCTGCAAATCAAAGAGCAGATATATTTACAAAGGCGCTGCCGCGAGATCGCTTCAAGGATCTATGTTACAAGCTAAACATGATAACAGCAAACGAGAAACACTCGAACGGAGGTAGTATTAAAGCTGATTGAGTTCAGCGTGTTTTTGTATTGGAGTGTACAGACGCACAACTTTCGTGCATAACTATACTGGGCGTAGCAACCGAGTGCGACTCAGTTTTTTTTATAAATACTCGAATGACGTTGGTTAGGTCAGTTCGTCCCGAACGCTCCAGTGGCACGCTCACAAATAAACGTATTATTAAATAAAATAAAATTATTAAACTAAAACCAACGTTTATTTATTCAACTAAACTTGTTCTCCCATTCCTGGTCTAACAGACTTGACCGAAAAGGACGCTAAACAAGGGCAAAGTGCGAATACTGTGGGTTGTCTGTAGGATACGGCTAAAAGCAACACCTCTTCAATGTTTCAAATGCCTTGGCTATGGTCACACCACACAAGTATGCAAAGGACCCGATAGGAGTTCTCTATGTTACAAATGCGGTGAAATAGGACATAAAAGAAAAGAGTGTACGAAGAAAGCACATTGTATTTTTGCAAGGATGCTGATCCAAGACCAGATTTTGGGCACGCCTTTGGATCTGGAAAATGCCAAGGTTTCCAGGAAGCCCCAGCCAAGGCACAATCAGAACTTCGATGACCCGCATCCTGCAGCTAAACCTACACCGCCGTTCAATCGCCCAAAATCTGCTTCAACAGTTTGCGAGGGACATGAGTTGTGAGCGGGGGGATGGTTTGGTGTGGGTTTGGTGCTCTGGGACCACCTTCTTTAGTATGTACCTAACGCCGAACGAATCGATATCATCTTTCCAAGCCAAGTTTAATGATCTGGAGAGCGCTGTCTCGAACGCAGAGGGCAAGGTGCTCGTTGAGGGAGACTTCAACGCTAAAGCAATCGAATGGGGCATGCCTCAAACTGATCCGCGGGGGAAACAAATCCTGAAAATGGCGGCCAGGACGACCACCATCAGAAGTACGCCAATTTTCCGCCGTATTGACTGTGAAGGAACCATATCGCACGTGACATTTGCCTCGGAGTCCTTAGCATGGAGGGTACACAATTGGAAAGTATTAGAGGACTACTCAGCCAGTGATCATCAGTACATTCTGCTTGAGATCAGTGATGGTGTCCCCTGACGTCCGTGCACTCGGCTTTCTACAACTGGATGGGACATCGGAACGTCGAGAGGTTCGTCGAGGTTCTCACAGCACGTGAGCCACTGCAGGGGGACGGAAGACGGACGGAAGAATTGGCAGCTTAAGACGTGGTAAACCAACTATGAGCATCATTACGACTGCTTGCTGCGCTTCTATGCCTCGTCGACGACCTCGGCGCGGCAAACCCCCAGTGTACTGGTGGCGAATTGTAGTTTCTGTTCGAAAATAAATTTTATTAGTGTTAATGAAGTACCATTTCATTTTTCTAAATAAGTTTTAGTATACAGGATAGGCATTTTTTAATAATATGTAATAGCTTAGGACTAGTTAAAGTTTTTTGATAGCACTTAAATTGATTCATATTAATTGAAAGCTCAAAGTACACTTCTTTGATATGATCTTTAGTTGTATGTAATTTTTAACAAATTTAGTAGATTTTTTCTCCTTTTTCCCTATTAATTGATAATATTTAGTAATTTTCACTTGAAATCATTTGGTATTGTTCGACTGTTTTAAGTTAGAGTGCTATCATTAAACTTTTGAGCACAACGAATGAATCAATAAAGCACATTTGTATTTGAGGTCTACTTAAATTTATATGTTATCCCACTAAAGTTAGTGATATCTAGTTTGAAAGTGTTTTTAAAAACTGATTTTGTACTTCATATTTTGTTCTTTTTAGAGGAACTCAAACGTTATTGAGCTAAGATTTTGTTTTTGAAGTTCGTTTTTGAAATCAATTTTTGTACTTATTTTGTTTCCTTTTATTTCAAGCACATCCTAAATGTTAAGGATACTAACTCAACACATTTCCTAAGTAATTCTTCTATACGTGGTTAAATTTGTACTGTGTCTTTTCTCTTAGCGCATATTCAAGAGTGTTGTTTAACAAACTTTGGTGTGTCCTTTGATAATAACGCATGAAATGTAAAATTGAAAGATTTTCATGTGGATTTAAAACTATATACAAAAAATGTGTTTACAGAATAAACGCGGTGGTCATATGAGCCCCTCGCGACTGTAAGTGAAAGTATGTTAACGTAACTAATTAGCGGTTAATATTGTCTATAGCATTGCGCTTGGGAAATATATAAGAACTCAACACATTGAAGTATTTACATATATGCAAACTTTACATCGTTACAAACATACCTTCTATAGAATATACCATAGTAATATGCTTTCAAAAGAATATAGGTATGAGACCTGGGTTCTCTATTGCTCCCGTATCATAAAATAAATAGCACTAAACAGGAAATTTCATCAAACAACATCTACTAGAACCCTGAATTCCTTTTATCACCTGATAAGATTCGTTACATCAACGAATTAAAGCGTAATCTGCATTTTCATTGCGTTGCCCAGCCAAATGAAAAGAATCTGCTCTAATGGAACCAAAATGGTAGCTCATCCTGGATAGCAGTAAACGGGAACTATTATCGGATAGACACAACATTTAAATCAGAGCAACCAACCCAATCTTTGCTTGGTGCAGTTTCCTCGCTTAATACGAGCATTTCAAACCTTTTCTGCTTATTTTGTTTGCAAATCTCCTAATTACATTCCAGCTGAAGATGATGCAATCCACTTTTATTAGCCCATTTGACACGGAAAAGGACATTTTTCTAATTAAGTTGATGAGATGCTTCTCGTTCAAGCTTATCGCTTTCTGTTTAGAAATACTCATGCACTTTTCCAAACAATGGTTGATGTCGTAAAGCTACATTTACACGAAGCAATCAAATATTTATTGAACATTCATTAAAAGAATTAATTTTCTGATTATGTTTCCAACTAAAATCGAAATTTATGACTTCCCGAAAATGAATTGATTTCAACCACTTTCTTTGCAACTGATTTTTACTGGTGGTATCCTCTTGAAAAATTCGGTAACACAAAAACTGCTTCCACAAAAACGTTTTTCCTAGTAAGAGCACTTTGGAACTATAAATTTTATACACAGATTCGTGCTACCATCATTTTTTTAGTCTCATCTACCAAATTAAAAAATTTGAAACATTAATAGAATGAAAGTTTAGAATTGCAAAACATTGTACATTGCATAAATTATCCAAATATTTATGTTTCGCCTACTGCTATTACTCTTTCCCATAAACTAACCTATGGAGCTTATACTTTTTAATGATGCAAATTGGGCGATTCCAAAAATGGAAGGGAGACATTTTTCCCAATTCGCCAGTTCCAAAGACTTTTTCCCCAATGGACAGTTTTGCTAATACACGCTGTTCCCAAAACATTTAATGCGACGTTTTTTCCAAAATACTTATTCCTCTTCTTCTCAGCACTACAGCCAATTTCGGGCCTTCGCTTCCTACAAACAGCGCCTCCAACTGTCTCCGAATTCCGAGCAGCGATGAACTGTCTTGGTCAATCGAGTCAGACCAGCGTTTCTTCGGTTTCCCACTGGCCGCCAACCTTCAGTTCTCCCAACGAATACCTTCTTGGGTACCCTTTATTCGTCCATACGATTCATGTGTCCAGCCCATTGCAGTTTCCGCAGTCTTACAATCCCGGAGACCTCCGGTTCGTCAAAAATTTCATACAGCTCATGGTTGTATCGAATTCGCCATTGGTCCCCATCTAGCTTCACTCCGATTATTCGCCTCAGGACCCGTCGCTCAAAGGCGTTCAATATATTTGCAGATGCTTGGGTTAGGGTCCATGTTTCACACCCATAGAATAACACAGGCTTTATCACAGATTTGTATATTTGGAGCTTTGTTTTCCTGTGCATGCAGCTGGTCTACAAGATCGTAAATACTCAATAAAATATTTTATTTGCGAGCTGTATTCTTCGGCGTATTTCGTCTTTTTCATTACCCGTTTTCGTTATTTTGGCGCCTAAATACACAAATTTGCCAACATTCTCGATACTATATTCGCCAAGTCTGATATCTTGTGTATTTGAGGTACTTTTCCTCGGCTGTGCCATGAACTTTGTTTTATTTTCGTTGATTTGTAGCCCTACTAGTTTTGCTTCGCTGTCAAGTTTCAGGAAAAGTTCTTTGGCAGTTGTTAATGACCGTGACAGAATGTTGATGTCATCCGCATAGGCCACTACTTGGCGCGACTTGTATAGTAATGTGACTCGCGTATCGACAGGTGGCTTCCTAATGACGTACTCCAGAGCCAAATTAAATGGCAATGGGGCCAGCCCATCTCCCTGCTTTAGTCCGATGTTTGTGTCAAAGGCATCGGTGAGTTGGTTATTGATGCGGACTTGGGAGGTTGTCGACTTCATTGTCAATTTGGTAAGACGGACTAATTTGGCTGGGATGTCAAAATCAAGCATAATTTGGTACAGTACATTACGATCAATACTGTCGTATGCTTGCTTGAAGTCAACGAAAATTTGGCGTACGTCTATGTTGAACTCCCAGCATTTTTCAAGTACCTGCTTGACCGTGAACAATTGGTCTATTGTTGATCTACCTGCCCTAAAACCACCTTGATACTCCCCAATAATACTGTTGGCGTATGATCCAATTTTATTTTCTAAGATTTTAAAAAATATTTTGTACGCCGTACAAAGTAGTGATAGGCCTCAATAATGGAGCTTGTCACCTTTTTTGTGGATAGGGAATATAATTGATTGGCTCGACTCTTTCGGCATATGTTCTTGTTGCCAAATGTACTGGATGACTTTGTGGATAGCTTGATGAACAATACTACCACCATATTTAATGAGCTCCACTGGAATCTCATCAATGCCCGGCGCTTTATTATTTTGTTGGGCTTTGATGATGGAACAAACTTCATCCAGAGTTGGTGGGGCCAATGGAAACTTTCCGCAGACATCTATAGGCTCCAATACTCTGGAGCTGTGCGGAGGATTAAGGATGTTCTTGAAAGATGATGGCCATCTTTCCTTAATCTTGATTTCATCAGTGATTATAAATCCGCTCTCATCACGACAGAGCGTGGTTTCGGGCTGATAACCACGTTTCAGGCTTTTCACTACCTTGTATGCTTGTCTTGTGTTATTGCTCGCTAATCTTACGTCTATACTTCTCAATTGGTCGTCATAGTATTTTCTGTTTTTAATCCTAATTATCACATTCGCTACTCTTCCGAGATTTTCATAGTGTTCTCTCTTCGTCCTGGTTTTCCTCCCTACATAATCTTTGTACACCTGATTTTTTTTATCTAACGTATTCTAGCACTCATCATCGAGCCAATCGTTCCACTCGCGCCGGGCTTGATGTCCGACCGTCTGTTCTGCCATGGTCCTGATAGCCGGTTTCACTTCCATCCAGAGCTCGTTGCTCGTCTTTAACGATGCGTCGTCTGATAAGATGGGAGCCAGCTGGTTGTCGAGGGTCTCCGTGAAATTTTCGGCCACAGACGCCGTCTAGAGCCTTTCGATGTCAAATTTTTGTAGCTGGCTGGTCTTCGTTGAATATGCCTTTGACATACAACATCGATAGGTTAATTTGATCGAGTAATGATCTGAGTTACAATCGGCTCCTCGGTATGTACGGACGTCAAGTATGCTCGAGGCCCAACGTTGTTGGATCAGAACATGATTGATCTGGTTTTGTGTGCTGCCATCTGGTGATACCCATGTCATTTTCTGAATGCGTCGATGTGGGAAGCAAGTCGAACGTATGACTAGATTTCTACTACATGCAAAGTCAATGAGGCGCTGGCCGTTGTCATTTGTTTCATCGTGGAGGCTATATCCTCCAGTCGTTTCCCAATGAGATAGCTCATTGCCAACCTTAGCGTTGAAATCACCTAGAATAATTATACTTATTCTAGCAGAAAGAAATTTTTGCCAACACTTACACAATTCTTTAATTCCATAGTATACCCAGTTTATACGCTCGATTCATTATTCACTAATATTGACATTGGTACGATTATGATAAGGGAGGTAGCGGGTAATTGCTGTGGCTTTTGGTCAAGCTAGTTATGTATAATGAAAATGACAATGAAGCACAGCACGGACCAGAATTTGACACTGTCTAAAGACGTTAGAAAATTTTTACAAGAATGCGAAAATCCTAGACGCTAAGTCAGCACACGCGAAACTTAATTTTGCTTATGCATAACTTCTCTTTCCAGCATCTCATTTTTCATGAGATGTGGATTTAAATTAAGCAATTGCACTGTTACTGTTGTAGAATTAATTTGTAAAAGATTTTAAAATTGAAAATATTATTTACTTAAACGAAACTGTGTTCCATTCAATAAAAACCGCTTTTCAAAAACTTTCTCCTGAGTTTGGACCAAGTTATTAGCTTGGTATAACAATTCGTGTTTATAGCTTAAATTTTCGGAAAAATTAAATACAAAGATCATAGTTTTTTTTCTATGCAAACTTTCCATCATGAGTAGATTCCTTGATTTAAAAGTGCTGGTAGCGATGGTGACTTGACATGTACAGTTTATTTCCCTCTGCCTGTCATCAATTTGAAAAAAACCAAACAAGTTGAATAGACAGGACTACGCTCATGTCACAAAATCTTTGTACTCAACCTACAATATGTGGATAAATAGAATAATTTAATTCAAGGAAAACTTTTATGATATGCACAACAAATATACTTTTGCTTCAAAAGAACTGACTGACCCGAATCCAAAATTTATTTTTGTTATTCATCTTATCTGAAAATTTGGAGAAGATTCAATCAAAAGTGAAGTGTTGGTTCAATGGAAAGCCCACGATAAATAGTAGAAAAATCGTATATGATTGTTGTAATCGGAGGAAATTCAAATGGCGTCATTAAATTTTATTTAAACTTATAGAATAAAATGATATTTTGAAGAACTACCTAAATGGCTGATTTCATATAATTTAATGATCCTGATACTACTACTATGAGCAAAGTTCAATGAATTCCCGCCTCTAAGTTATTTTTTAATTGGATCTAGCTCCATAATTTTCAGGGCTTTCTTAAATAAATTTTGCAAAAACCTACCAGCCTTCTATCCTACTTGTCCATCTGTCCATGCGTCTATCCATTTGTGGCCGGATGGAACTTTAGTCAAGCGTTACAATCCTCCCAGAAGGCGAAATTTTCTGAGAACTTCACATCGAAAAATCAACGCATAACAGACACAAACTTTAAATAATATTAACTTATATTATCAAAATTTAAGAGGCTTGCGGACCAAATTACATAGCCCTAGCTTTTCATACATTCTAGCAAATGATAATATTATGTGCCTAACTGAGACTTGGTTGAAGAGTGATATACAAAGCTCTAAATATTTCCCAAATCATAGTGTCTATCGGAGGGAACGTGATTTTAATCTGACAAAGAAATCTGATGGTGGTGGAGTACTGATCGCTGTTGCCAAAAATCTTTCTAGTGAGCTTTGCGAAAATTTTCATCCTCATGACTTAACCAGTCACGTACTTGTCAAAATCAATACTCTTTCCATCCCTTTGTTCATATTCTGCATCTATCTTCCCTGTAACTCTTCTTTTGACTTTTATGATTCACTATTTGACTCATTATCATCGTATTGTCTTTTGCTTCGTCCTACTTCACGTATTATTCTATTGATACCCTGTCTTCAAATTGACAGTCTGTATTATATTACTATTGAATTTTTTTTCCCAATCTTTCATTAACCAATTAAATCACATTCTAAATATAAACAATCCGACGCTAGATTTTGTAGTGTCGAACATTGATACAGGGCATATTCACGTAGCTACTGCACCTCACTCCTTTATATATCCTAGCCCCGTTCATCCCCCTCTGTCGTTGAACATCAGCGTGTACTTTCCAAAAACACTTAAATGCCATCAGCCACTCAAGTTCAACTTCTGGAAAGCCAATCACAGCGCATTGTCGGAATCTTTGAATTCACTTGATTGGTTCTCGTTTTTTTACTGCCTTGATTGTGAAGAAGCTCTTAATAAATTTTATTCCCACCTCGACTCGCTCACCCGTCAATTTACACCCCCATGTAGGTCCAAAAAGAGCTTTGAGCCACCTTGGCTCAACCGTGACATCTTAGAAGCTCTGAAGATTAAGAACAAACTTCACCAAAACTTTAGATTGACTGGTGATTCTGACTTTTATAATGAATAATCTAGATCCCGGGCCTCCGCGAAATTATTAATTAAAAACTCAAGGAAAAATAATTTTACGCACATAGAGCAGTGACTTCATTCCAACCAGTCAAAACCATTCTGGTCAAATATAAATCATCCTAGCACCATGTTTTAGAATGATAAACAAAGTGCAACACTGGAATCCATTTCCAACTTTTTCACGGACTTCTTTTCCACTTTAACTTTCTCTTTAGCATCTGATTCTTCTTTTGATTTCCCTCTTCATTTTTCTCTGGCTGATAGTGCTCCTGCAGTTAGTCCTGCAGATATCGAGTTCGTAATGAATACTCTTGACACAAGCCTTAGTTCTGGACCAGACGAAATTCCAAATGTGTTCGTTAAATCTCTGACCTCTTCATTAAGTGTTCCTCTGAGTTTCATCTTTAACGCCAGCTTGTCCTCCGGAGTTTTTCCTCGCTTCTAGTAGACAGCCAACATCTTCCCAATTCATAAATCTGGCCCTCTTTCGTGTGTCTCCAACTACCGTCCAATCTCCCTTCTCTCTTGTTTCCAGAAGATCCTAGAACGTTTCGTTCGTAATCACATTTATGAACTTATATACTCCTCGATATCTCCTACTCAATGTGGCTTTCTTCCAGGTCGGTCGACGTCTGCAAATCTACTTGAGCTTACTCACATTGTTGGTGAAACCCTTTTTTTGTGGTAGGGACGTGAACGCATTTACGCCCGCCGAGTCTGGCAGTGTAGGACTCCCATGGAGGATACCCTTGGACTACCCATTAAACACCTCCCCTGTCAATCTGAGAACCCTGCCTGGAACCGTTTGACACATTACTTCGGGCCAGGTCTCGTTTTGTTACGCCGTCGGGCGCCTTCAAGCTGGGGAGTCCCTTTCCTAGCAGGAGGGGAGAAGGAAAATTCCAGAAGAGCGATCCCCCAGCCCCAGCGCCTCCGGCTGCTGTGAGTCCCTTTTATATTTTAGGACTGCCCGAGCATAATATGCCACCTGGTTCCATTTGTCAACCGATTCGAGCATCACCGCAACTATATTATCCGGGGTGAGCTCTCCCGTCTCCCTGTAGAGTTCCCTTCGCAGCCTGACCCATTTTGAACACGCGAAAAATGTGTGACAGGCATTGTCCTCCTCCCCTGGGCAAAACCGACAATCGGGAGACCGTGACTTACCGATCTTGTGCAGGTAAGACTAAAAACACCCATGGCCGCTCAAAAGCTGGGTCAGATAGAAGTCAGTCTTACCATGCCTTCAATTCAGCCACGGTCTCACATCCGGGATAAGGCGCGCAGCTCACCTTCCCTTCGTGAAATTCCCCAAGACTGCTGCCAATCGTTGAGCGAGCGTTGTCTCTCCTCGCGGACAACCATCTCCCTTGCATCCTCGTTTCGGCGCAGGTAAATAGCGCGGTGCTCTCTAGCAAGGAGGGCGATAGGTATCACGCCTGCAATCACTCTCACCGCCGAGTCGGAGACTGTTGGATACGAAGATGCAATTCTCAGTGCTCCTCTTCTCTGTGCCTGTGCCAATCGTTTTCGGTATACCTCCTTGGTGAGAGCGTCGCCCCATACCTCTGCTCCGTACAGTAGCACTGACCCTACAGGACTCATCAAGAGGCGTCTTCTTGATGGGCTAGGTCCCCCTACGTTGGCCATAAGTCGACTCAGGGCCGATATTCCCGAAGCAGCCTTCTCAGCCGTTGCCCTGATTTGCTCAGAGAAACTCATCTTCGAGTCGATCAGTAGCCCCAGGTACTTCACCGCTGGCTTCGATTCGATTTGTATGTCTCCAATACTGATCATCCTTACTCTAGGGATTCTTTTTTTGTCAAGATGACCACTTCGGTTTTCTCCAGTGCTAAACTGAGCTCGCAAGCAGTCATCCAGTCCCTCACTCGGTGCATTAGCATACCTAGCCTAAGTTGCGCTTGTTCAACGGTGCGTCCAGCGACCAGAGCCGCAACATCATCCGCATAGCGGACCAAGCGCGACTCATCTGGCATCTCAAGTCTCAGTAGCCCGTCGTAAGACACGGTCCACAGGTCCGGACCAAGGATAGATCCCTGGGCAACACCCGATGTAATTTCCATCCTTCGTTGGCCCTGTGTCGTGTCGTAGAGCAGGCTTCGGTCCTTTAAGTAGTTCCTCAAAAGCCGCATTAGATATTCTGGAACTTGAAAAGAGTTTTCCAGCGTGTCCAGAATATCCACCCATCTAACGGAGTTGAAGGAATTCCTGACGTCGAGTGTCACCAACAGGACGATCCGTCACTTGGCGCGGCTATATGCCTCTGCTTTTTGAACCACGTTCACCACCTCTGCAATCGCATCAATGGTAGAACGTCCTGCTCTAAAGCCGTACTGCCGAGGAGATAGGTCCCCAGCAGCACGAATCGCGTCAGTGAGTCTTCCCTTGATGAGTTTCTCTAGCACTTTCCCAGCCGTGTCTAGCATGCATAACGGGCGTAATGCAGACGGCGATTCGGGATTTCCCTTCCCCGAGCCTCGCCACCTTCCATCGTACCGGGAAACCCGTGGGCAAGCGTTGAATGTGGTGAGCAGCAAATCAGGACAATGGTGATAGATGAGCCGCAACACCTCAGCTGGAATACCATCTGGACCTGGAGCCTTCCTCGCTTTCAAGGAGAGGACTGCTCCCTCCAGTTCCAGCTGTGTGAAGAGTGGGCACTCGACTGCTGTTTCACCATGGACAGCGTCAACACGGACGGGATGGACGGGGAAGAGTCCCCGCACTATCGCGTCCATCTTTTCCGCGTCATGTATACAAGGCTTCCGTAGGGCACCAATTTTCCCCATGACCAGCTTGTAGCCAAGGCCCCACGGATCCTTGTTCACATTGTCCACTAGGTTTTGCCAGCAGCGAGGCTTGCTACTGTTGATCAGTTTGCGGAGGCATTTCCTGGCCGACTTATATGCTGCCACCTGGTTGCATGCCTCGTCACGGTTCCGCGCCCGTTGAGCCTCACGCCGAAGCTTGTGACACTCCCTCCGCTTTTCAGCGATTTCTGTAGACCACCAGTACACTGGGGGCTAGCCGTGCCGGGGTCTTTGACGGGGCATAGAAGCGCAGCAAGCAGTCGTGAAGCCCTTGATAGGCACTTTCAGGTTGACGTCGTTTATACTGATTTTGCCAAGGCGTTTGATAAAGTAAATCATAACGTACTGTGTAAAAAGCTAGCACAACATAGTAATTCTGGTTGTTTGCTCTCTAAGCTTATCTCATACGTAAGCAATCATTCATGTAGAGTAAATCTCTGTGGAGTGTTATCTCACTCCTTCTACCCACAGGCTGGAGCCTCTCAGGATCCATCCTGGGGCTGCTTTTATTCCTTATATACACTACCGATTTGCCCTCTTTAATAGTTGCTCCATGTCTTCTCTATGCTGATGATCTTAAAGTTTTTAAAATGATTAGATGTATTGATGATTGCATTTCCCTCCAAAATGACCTGAGCGTCCTATGGAGTGAATGAAATTTTCTTTCCCTTTATCTGCAAAAATGTCATAAAATGACTTTTTCTTTAAAACCGAACCCACCGCCACTATAGATAGCCTACACAATGAGCCGCTATCTATAGTGACAAAGTTCAACGACTTAGGGGTGATCTTACACCCGCGACTCAAGTTCGAAGAGCACATCCTCGACATCATGTCACGTGCTTCTCGGTTTTCCGGATTTGTTCTTCGCCACTCTTGCATCTTTGGAAATATCCTGTCTCCAGTACATCTTTATATAAGAATAGTTCGGCCTATCCTCGAGTATTGTTCCCAAATTTGGACACCACATTATGAGTACTCAGACTCATTGCTGAAATTTGTACATCGGAAGTTCAGCCGAATATTATTCTTTAAATTTAAAGTCCCGTACCAATCGTATGATGAAAGACTTTCTTTTCTGCCCCATCATTATCCCTCGTAGACACTTTCTTGATGAATGTCTCCTTTATAAGCTTCACCGTCATCAGTTGCGTACAAATCGAAGAGAGTTACTGACAATGCGGACATCTAATATCCCTCTAAAAATGAAGGATCTTACCAAATTCCATTTGCAAGAACGGAAACATTTTACAGTTCACCACTGCTGCGTCTGAAAAGAAACCACAATGCTATGGAGTTTGGCCCGTACCCTCCATCTTTAGTAATTTATTAGCATAGACTTAAGATTTAATTTTAAATACCTAGCCTAGTATATACATATATTATGTTTTACTTTTCATTTATATTGTTTGAACCAATCTTATAATGGACTTTAGTCTGTAGATTGGTCGAAATAAATAAATAAATATCCAGCTGTCCATCCGTCCAGCCGTCTGTCCATCTCTCCATCTATTCGTGCGTCATGAGAAATTTCTTCCGATACTATAGAAGCTACAAAGCTCTAAATTTGTGAGAAGGTCAGAAGTGGTGGTCTCCAAAAAAGCTAGGTCTTATCAAATATATCAAAATTTGTTAAGGGGATCCCCTTTATAACGAAGCGGCCCTTCATAAATTTTTTCATTAAATATAGTCGAGTAGGGTATCAAATGAACGTTCTTAGCACTTTCAGAATCTAACAAATAATATTTTTTTTTTGCAAAAACCACAAATATTATTTGTGTCCCCTCCCTACACGATTGGAACCTTTGAGCCAAAAATCCGAAAAAAAAATCACGAAAGTAGCTCTTTATGAGTCCAAGGACAACAAATACCTCAGAAATCAAAATTCACTGAAATCTGTTAATAATGGTATGATTTGTGAATTTTACACTTTCTCCCGAAAATCGAAACGGTGCCCTTAAACTTCTTAAGATATTACATTTATGTAGGCTGATATAAAACCCTTATGCATATAAAATTTCATGGAAATCAAATCATAATTAAGTGAGTTGTCGCCGTTTCAATTGTATGGAATTACAAAAACAATAACACTTGTTGATACTTAATAAACTCGTAAATTTCAAATTGGCCAAGGCACTCCTATTTTCTTCAAATCTTCATGAAAATTTAGGGAATAGTTGTTTTCTTGAATATGTTCAATGAGCCGAGCATTCAGAAAAATTATTAACATGCAACAAAATCTCGGCTGTTATGTGTTTATGAACGAAACTTTGAATCTTTTGGATGAATTTAAACAATTTTTTAAGGAAGTATTGGGTGAACAATTCAAATCATCGATTCATAGCAGCAGAAAATTTTTTTCGAACCCTAGAATGGTTACAAATCCCTTCTGTTAGGAACTCTCTCCTGGTTCCTCGCCTTGACTCACTTATGAGTATTAATTGTAGGTACTCATCTTCGGTCATTCATGAAATTGAATCAAGTGTTAAAAGCATGTACCTTAAACGTTGAAGTTGGGGAAAAATAACCCAAAATTATTCAATTTTTGCATTTAAAACAGCCACTATCTTTTTACATTTACTGATACCACTAACTGAACCAATTCTCAAAAATATTCATGCTACCTATCATTTCTGAAATTTTCATGCAAATCATAGCAAACCAGTAGAGTCTGCGTCGGTAAAAATTGCATATTTTTCAATAGCCGTATGTTTCTATAGTAATACAGTGCATATCATTCTATAGTACTCGTAAAACAGGAAAATTCAAAACGCTATAAATTCGTTAAATACTATTTTATCTTCGTGAAACTTTCGGGACAGGTCAACTTTATAAATGGTAGTCCACCCGAAATGCACAATGTTAATTGTAAATAAAACAAAAAGTTTTCAGAGAATTATCTTAATAATTTTTATTATAGTAGAAAGCTCTATGATAATCATGTGTAAAATTAAATATTGCCCAAATGCTCACCACGCCTACACTGGCATACTTCTATCCGATGGTCCATATTTTCCATGACTCTGAGACATAATTGAGGTTCAATGTCGTTAATGTGCTGAATTATCTCATCCTTCAGCTCTTGAATTATTGTTGGGTTATTGACGTGTCAAATCACATGATCGTGGCGGCCAATTATCATCACCAGAACGTGAGATAACACGGCCATTGAATTTCTCGCGCAAAAGAGCCATTGTTTCGTCTGCTGTGTGGCAAGTGGCACCATTCTTTTGGAACCACATATCTTCCAGGTCAATAACCTCGATTTCTGGCCACAAGAAGTCCGTTATTATCTCGCAACAGTGAACACCATTAACGGTAACTGCTTGGCAATCGTCATTTTCGAAGAAGTTCGTCCCGATAACGCTGCCAGCCCATAAACCGCACCAAACAGTCACTCCTTGTGGATGCATCGGCTTTTCAACAATCACTCGTGTATTCTCATTTGCCCAAATGCGGCAATTTTGCTTGTTAACGAATCCACTGAGGTGAAAGTATTCCTCGTCGCTGAAGATGATTTTCTTTGTAAAGTCACCATTCCCTTCTGTCTATTCAACCAACCATTAGGCGTCTTGCCGACGCTTGAAATGGTGAGTAGGCTTCAGCACTTGTGTCAATTGAACCTTGTAAGCGTGCAAATTCAAATCTCAAATCTGTTCGTGAGATGTTCAATTGTTGGAAACAACGTCGAGTCGAGGTTGACGAGTTGAGACTGATGCACAATTTTCCCGATTGTGGACACATTTCATCGATTAAACTGACCAAAACATATCCCAAAGTTCAAGAAATGCGCCTTTGATTTGAGCGACCATTTTCGTAAAAGAATTCAAAAACATTAACGTGCTGCTCAGTTGTGTACCTCTAAATGATTGAATTATTCAAGCACTGAAACAAAGAAATGTCCAATTAAATTGGGCAAAAAGCTAGACGTTGAGGTGTGACTTACAATTAACATCATGCATTATGGTTACACCACTCTTTATATTATTCGAAACTCTCGACAACCAGTTAGCTCCCATCTTATCAGACGCATCTTTAAAGGCAAGCGACGAGCTCTGGATGGAAATGAAAGTGGCTATTAAGGCCATGGCAGAACAGACGAACGGACATCAAACCCGGTGCAAGAGATTCAATGATAAGTGGCAGAATGCGTTAGATAAGTATGGATGTAAGTCTAGCGAGCAGCAACACAAGCCAAGCACACAACGTAGGGAAAAGCCTGAAACGTGGTTATCAGCCCAAAACCACGCTCTGTTGTGACGATATCGGGAATATTGTCACTGATGAAACCAAGATTAAGGAAAGATGGGCATTATATTTCAAGAACTTCCTTAATCATCCACACAGCTCCCAAACGTCGGAACCTATAGATGCCTGCGGAGAGCTTCCACTGGCCCCAACAATTCCGGATGAAGTGTGTTCCATCATCAAAGCCAAAAGGAATACCAATGCGCTTGTCTGGCGCTTCCTCTTCCCCTTTTCCCTCCAACTTAAAGAGGGATATCCTAGCTTGAAGGCACCTCAAGATGTGACAAAACGAGAACTTGGACGAAGTAACGTGTCAAACGGTCAAAGACTAGGTTCTCAGGTTAACAGGGGAGGTGTTTAGTGAGCAGTCCAGTCGCCTTCTTGCAAGTATGGGAGTCCCACACTCTGTACGTAAATGGAAATTCACCTTTATACCACAAACAAATATATATACAAGTAGAAGTGAAATTCTTCAAAATCTGGCTGATGAATGCAAACTCCCCGACCGAAGAAAAGGACAAAAAAAAATGGAGAAAACGTTCTGCAATCATCTGGAAATGCTAGTTAATTCGTTGCCGACAAACAACAAAAAAATAATTCCATGTGTTTTCAATGCTAAGGTTGGGAATCAGATAACTCATCGGGGAACAACTGGAGTTTATGGCCTCCAAGCTGAAATAAATGACAACGGCCAGTGCCTGATCGACTTTGCATGTAGCAGAAATCTAGTTACACGTTCGACTGGCTTCCTACATCGAAAAATTCATAAAATGACTGGATATCTCCAGATGGCAATACAAAAAAACCAGATCAATCATGTTCTGATCCAATAAGGTTGGCCCTCGAGCATACTTGACTACCGTATCTACCGCAGAGCCAATTATAACACAGATCACTGCTTAATCAAATTAACCTATCGATATCGTATGTCAAAAGTGGATTCATTGAAGGCTAGCCCGCATCAAAAATTTGACATCGAAAGGCTCCAAACAGCGTCTGTGGAAAAATTTTTACGGAGACCCTCGACAACCAGCTGGTTCCATCTTATTAGACGCATCACTGAAAACAAGCAACGAGCTCTGGATGGAATTTAAAGCGGCAATTACGACCATAGCAGAACAGACGATCGGACACTAAGCTGATGCAAGAGAAATGATTGGTTCGATGATGGGTGCCAGAATATGTTAGACCAAAAGAATCAGTCGTATAAACAATGCATAGGTAATAAAGCCAGGACATAGAGAGAACATTATGAAAATTTCATAAGGGTAAGAAATAAGATCATTAAAATTAAGAAAAGAATATACTATGTTGACCAAATGAGAAGTATAGATGTAAGCCTAGCGAGCAACAACACCAGACAAACATACCAAGTAGTGAAAACCCTGAGAAGTGATTATCAGCACAAAAACACGCGCCACGGCGAGGATATTGACAATATCACCGCTGATGAAATCAAAACTAAGGAAAGATGGACATCATATTTCATGAACCTCTTAAATCCTCCACACAACTCCAGAATATTGGAGCCTATAGACGTTTTCTAAGAGCTACTATTGATCCCACCGTTTCTGGATAAAGTTGATTGCACTATCCAAGCCCAAATGAATAATGAAGCACTGGGCATCGATGAGATTCCAGTGGAGCTCATCAAATATAGTAGCACCAGCGTTCATCAAGCTATTCACAAAGTCAACCAGTACATTTGGCTACAAAAACATATGCCGAAAGAGTGGAGCCAATCAATTATATTCTGTATCCACAAAAAAGGTGACAAGCTAGAGTGTGAAAATTTTGGAAGCATATCAGTGCTTTGTACGGGGTACAAACATTTTCAAATATCCTAGAAACTGGAATTGGATTATAGGCCAACAGCATTACTGGGGAGTATCAAGGTGGTTGTAGAGCAGGTAGATCGACAATGGAACAATTGTTCACTGTCGAACAGGTACTTGAAAAATGCTGGGAGTTCAATATACATGTCCACTAAATTTTTGTTGACTTCAAGCAAGCATACGACAGTATTGATCGTAACGTACTGTACCAAATAATGCTTGGCTTTGGCGTCCTAGTTAAAATAGTTCAAAATGACAATGATGGCGAAGAAGTCCCAAGCCCACATCAATAACCAACTCACCAATGCCCTTGACATAAATATCGGACTAAAGCAGGGAGATGGGCTGACCCCATTGCTATTCAATTTGGCTCCCAAATGCATCATAGAGAAGCTACGTGTCGGCACACGAGGTATATTACAATGCAATTCGAGCCAAGTAGTAGCCTATGCTGATGACATCAACATTTTGCCACGGTCACTAACAATTGCCAAAGAACTTGATGCGAATTCCAGCGTACCAACTTTCTCCCATTGACAACTTCAAATTGCCGCCGTAACATCTCCACCTTCCTTTGGGCACTCTCACCTTTTCCTTTGTGTATTTATTTATTTTTATTAACATTTTTCCAATTTTCCTATAATTTTTATCTCCCCATCATCACAATCCTATCCTTTTCCCTTATTTCCAACTGCATGAAAATAAAACATACTAATAATTTCAATTTTCCCACTAACAACATTCCATTCATTAATTCCCACTAACAAAACTTCATTCAATACCTTTTCCCTAACAAAACCTAATTCATTCGTTCATACTGACTAATTCTTTTCACTAGCTCCCACTAACAAATTTCATATTTTTATACTAACAAAAATTTATTCACGTTTCCTTTTTAACAAATTTGAAGTTCATGCCCATCAAGAAAGAGTTGAAGTTGCTAATCTGATGAATGGGAAATCGATAAGACATGGCTCCGTTGGTAGAGTCGCGGATTCTCGACCGGGGGTCTGCTGGGACCCTGGGTTCAAGTTCTCCGAGCGCAGGGAAGCACTCTTTTTAGAGTATTGGCAATATTAATAGTTCCCGTATATGTATGTGCGACAATTTGCATCTAATCAAACGCTTCTTTGATTATGCAAATTGCCATATATGCGAAAAATGAAAATTATTGCGTTTGTCGATACGAAAAAAGATGAGTTGGTAGCGGAATCGAAGTGTGTTGAACTTCGATTACGTTATCCAGACGCGGTAGCGGTAATGAAAGATGAAAAAGATTGCGGGATCGGATTGGATGGCGGTGAAATGTGGGATTAAGTTGTTAGAATTGGAGAGTTGGTATTTGACTGGCAGAGAAAAGAGATTGTTTTTGGGTGGCGCCGTTTGTTGATTCGGGGAGAAGTATTTTGGCTTGTGAAGGAGAATAGAATTTGTTAACAGTTTCGAGGAAACTTTTGGAATGAAATTGGTGCGAAAAAGTATTGGTTTTAAGATTCGGGAAGTAAATTTCCAATTCGGGGAAAAGAAGTTTTGATTTCGTAGTTTGGAATAGGATTTTTTTGGTTTTCGGTCACTTTTTGGCTGTGCGGGAAGCGGTGGTTAACGATAGTGGAGGGTGGAAACAAAAAGTTTTTATGAGGAGCTGAAGAAAAGTGAGAAGACGAGGAAATATGGTGAATAAGCGAAAGATAATGAAAATTGAATTTTATAGGAATGAAGTGAAAAAAAGAAAAGTGTGATTTGAGGTCGTGCTAAAGAAACCCATTTTTAAGGGTTTTGTAAAATAATTTTACAAAACCCTACTAGTTCCGCGACCAGTCTGTCCGTCTGTCCGTCCGTCCGTGTGTCACAGCAGTTTTTCTCGGAAACTGCATAAACTAGAAACATCAAATTTTGTGTGTAGGTGTAAAGTGGTGATCTCTTCAAAGTTCAACTACAAAAAAATTTTATAAGGTATTTAAGGGGGGTCTCCCCATATAGGAGAGTGACCCCCCGAAAAAAAATTTCATTGAAGGTAGCCGATATGGGTATCAAATGAAAGCTCTTGATGAGAACTTTTCAAAACTGGTCTTAGTTTGGCAAAACTTGCTTCGGGGGGCGCACAGGGAGGGGAAATACACGAAAAATTTGTGTCCCCTCCCCCTCGCCATTGGACACCTGTGATCCGAAAAATCTGAAAAAAATCAGGAATGTAGGCATTGGTGAGTACAACAACAACAAATACGTGAGAAGTCGCAATTCACTCAACTTTGTTAGTAATACTCGTAGTATGATTTATCGATTTGATGTTTTCTTGAATGAAATCTTAACGGTACCCTTAAATTCAATGAAATTTATAAGATTGATCTATTCTGAAAGTTTCATAAAGATTGAATCATATTTAGCGAAGTTATAGCGGTTTGAATTTTCCTGTATTACTATGGAACAATATGCGCTGCATTTATTACTATGGCAACATATGGCTATAGAACAACATGCGCTTTTTACTGACTCAGACACTACAGTTTTGCTAGGATTTGCATGAAAATTTCAGGAATGATAGGTGTCATGTATATCTTTGAGAATCGGTTCAGCTAGTGGCATCAGTAATCGTAAAACAAAATAGTGGCTGTTTTAAATGTGAAAATTGAATATTTTTGAGTTATTTTTTCCCAACTTCAACGTTTAAGGTGCTACTTTGAACAATTGATTCAATTTAATGAATGACTGAAGATGAGTACCTACAATTAATGCTCATAAGTGAAACAATTCAAGGAGGTGGGAGAGAGCTACTAGCAAAAGGGTTTTGTAACCATTCTAGGGTTCGAAAAAATTGGCCATTAATCGATGATAACAGTACAGGAGAGTGGACCCTGAAAAAGAAAAATTCATCAAACGTAGCCGATATGAGTATGAAATGAAAGTTTTCATGGGAGCTTTTCAGTTGTTTAACCTTCAGTTCAGTTGTTAAACCTTCAGTTTTTGCTTCAGTGGGGGCACAGGGGGGAAATACATGAAAAATGTATTCCCTCCGTCGCGGATGGATATCTGAGATAATTATCAAGGGAGATATTTATGAGTATAACAATACCAAAAACCTCAGAAGTCGAAATTCGTTCAAATTTCTTAATAATAGTATGATCTTCGTATTTCATATTTTCTCCAATATAATCGTCTTTGACATGTTTCTTGATTTGATTCAATCTGGTGACTGCATTTTGTAAATTGAATACAAAACCCTTCTGATATGACATGAACTTGTTTGTTTTTTCATCGGAACTAGAAGTGGCCAGACGAACCGTTTCTTTTGATTGTGAATTATTTTTGTTTCTATTTCAAGGAAAAGGAAGTGACAGTAATTGATTTTAAAACAAAAACTAGTTTCATTGGAACATACGACAATTTCAAGAAGCTGACACGCAGATTGTTAATATTATTATTTCAATATTTTTTTGCAGAAGAAAATCTAACTTGTTTTTCATAAGTTTTACCAGTCCCTCCTTCCAGTTGCAGAGCGCTCCGCAGCTTCAAAAGAAAGAGTGAGTAATTATTTTTTTTGTTCTGATTTATATGTGAGGAATTGAATTTCGTTTTCTCTTTTGACGATTTTTATAATTTATTTTTAACTAAATTTCTCTGAACTAATTTCACTGAAGAGGGGGTTCGAATTAATTCACAAACTTTAATGTGTGTTCATTACTAATTTTTTTTTATTATTGAAGTGATATTGTTAAACACGATTAAAATTTTTAAATCAAAAAACGGCATTGAAACACTAATAATATTCGATTTTCATTTCTTAAAATGACCTCCCCCTTTCCCGTCTCTTTCCCTCCGTGTTAGTGTTTATATGTGACGTGGCTCAGCACGAGCAGAGGGTGTCCCGGAAGTCCCACGACACGACTGAGCGCTAGCCGGCCTCAGTATGCCACCCCGGGCTTCACACCCTTCTGCTTATACTTAATGTCTGCAACTGCGGTGACGTCTGCAGTCGCAACAAACTCTTCCGGAAACTCGACAGCAGGGCTTCAAATCAATGAAAATAAAACAAAGCTCATGACGCAGTCGAGGAAAAATACTTGAAATATCCCAGTTGGCGAATACAGTATCAAAAATTTGAACAAGTTTGTATATTTAGGCACCAAATCAATGAGAGCCAGTAATGAAAGGGACGAAATATGCCGAAGAATGCAGCTCGTAAATAAAATAATTTTTCAGTTTACACGATCTTGAAGACCAGCTGCATACACAGGAAAAAAAACTCCAAGTATACAAATATGTAATAAGACCCATGTTATGCTATGGGTGTGAAACATGGACCCTAAGCCAAGCATCCGCAAATATATTGAACGCTTTTGAGCGACGGGTGCTGAGGCAAATAATTACATCGAAGCTAGATGGGGACCAATGGCGAATTCAATACAACCATGAGTTGTATGAAATTTTTGACAAGCCAGAGGTCTCAACGATTGTAAGACTGCGGAAGCTGCAATGGGCTGGCCACATGAATCATAAGGACGAACAACGGGTACCCGAAAAGGTATTTGTTGGAGGAACTGAAGGCCGGAGACCAGTGGAGAATCCTAGGAAACGCTGGTCTGACTTTGTCAACGGAGGCAGTTCATGGCTGCTCAGATCTCAAAATTGGGGCATGTGGTCAATAGACTGAGATAGTTGGAGGCGCTATTTGTAGGAGGCGAAGGCCCGAGAGGGGGTGTAGTTCTACGAAGCCGAGGAAGAGAGAGATACCAAAAATATGTAGGGATTTTGATAAAAAAATTTGAAATGGTTTTTAATATTGGAACGTTACCGTGAATATTCAAACAATAGGGTCAAAACATTTGAAACAAAATGGCAGCGACTTTAAATACATAATAACCAAAATTTCGTTTTTCGCACTCAATTGATGGAATTCGTATGTGAATCGAGTTTTGATATTCAGAAGATATTGTTTGAGATAGCAATTGGCTCACGAAATCCTCCCAGCATAAGTACTCTCCTGTTACTTTGATTTGCTTGCTTTTAAACCTTTTTTGCGTAATGTTTTTCGTTGAATCATTTTGAAATTTGTTCCCTTTTTAGTTTCGTATTGACTCGTTGTGTATATATTCGTATTCATATTTTATTTTCTGCTGTTACTTTACTATCGAATGGATTCTCTAGTTATTGTATCACTCTTTAATCGTAGCTTGCTCTGTAGAGGATTAATAAATAAATAAACTGCAAAATTCTCACCGTAGTATTCCCATTGAGGAATCATATGGCGAAAACTAAGCAACTTACGTTCGGTTCTCTTTTGGATTTTCTGTAATGCTCCAGACTGCATTTTATTTATTTGTGTTGTATTTTCACGATTCCTATTATTATGACAATGAAAATTCACATGCAGAATATTGCAATAATTTTGCTTAGCATATCGAAAAATGCGCATCATGAGCTTTTAAATAAAAAGTTTCTCTTGAAAAGAGATGAAGATTGAAGCTATCCACTAGACAATGCTAGTAGAAATCTTCTTCATGATTCGGTTTCTTTATGCTTTATATTCTTTGGCATTACCTTCAAAAAGGTGCTCCCTGATAAATATCTCTTAGATTTAGCTGAAGACCGCTAAGGACAGCCAAAACACGTCTTCAAAAAAATCTAAGCAAGGCGCAAAGAACGCTTAAAAGCAAAACTAAAAACCAGACCATACGACCAAAAATTAGTCTTAAAGCCAATGAGAAATATTTGTTTTTTCTATCGATGACGTCACCAAAATTTTTAAAGACACATGTTTATTATTCACTTTTGTTTGAAAATCATTTATTACAAATGACAGCTCCCACTGGGGATCCTATTGTATGCCAGTTGTATTTAATCCATTGAAATTATTTTTTCCTTCTAGGAATGCAATCACAGTCAAAAAAATCCTTAATTTACGAGTGTTTAGATTATACGTACGAGGAATTTCATCTGGTCGCAATTCCTCAGATCATAAACGTATTTCACCGTTCTCGAAATGATTTCATTTCATACCAATAGGGAGTGGCAAACGTCCTATCTAATGAAATAAAATTTTACGGCTGTTCTTCATACAACTTCTTTCCATCAGCATTAACGCCTTGGCCATTGTCTTTCCATTATCTCCTCAGTCCTTCAGCATTGAACAAGATTTAAGGAGAGGCGGAAACAGCAATAATAGCAAGAAGCCGACGTCAGTCTTGTGAATAAAAAAGGAGCAAAAACAGAAGGTTCCAATATCTACATACTTGATTTCTCTATTCCATTCAAACATCTCGATTTCCGTAAGTTATTATCACATAACTTAGCACTGGTGACGTTGTGGAGGAAATCAACAGCAAGTGACGGAAGCGTGTTCATTGATAAGGAAATAGGCGTCGGAATGACATTAACTTACATGAGATTTGTAGCCAGTGAAGTGGAAAATACTTGCGTTCTGGCTCAGGCTAAAGAGTACATAAGAAAAACTCCCTTCGTTTGCAATAATACTTTAGCATGTACTCGAGGAATTGAAGATGGAAGTAAAAGTATAAATACTAACTATGATTGCGGTTAGGAGCCATAACCCAGCCTAAACCACTTTACGAACGACTCCACATCCCAATCAATTTGTGTACGACCAATTTCTTCGCTACAATTCCACTTTGTCTAGAATTCTGTATGCAAATTGCTGTCAACTGGCATTACTTGTTCGAAATTAGTAGTAACTAATCCATTTGGATGATACCGGAAAGGGATATTTCTGGGTATTAATTGCAAGCTATCTAATTGAACCATCCCTGAATTCCAATTAACGTTGCATCATGAATGCTACCCTCTTATCGCTCCTTCACTTCCTACCCTTATTTCTACTCCTATTTCTCCCAAATGTCACAGCTATGTTGACACATGACACGTTGTAATTGCACTTACGTACAAACGTATTACGATTGTATCCCGGGATTTCAATACCACATTTCCAAGATGACTTTAAACAACTCACACTCGGAGTCGATTCAGTATCCGGATGACATTTTAAGCCAAGCTATTTGGAAGTCCTGTAATACGCTTTTCACAACAAGTGAATCGACCCCTTGTTTTGTCTTCGGATGAGGTGATATTATTACGCTTTGCTTTTCTCGAGTCCACTCTTGTTTTATACTTTGTTCTTGCTTAAGACATCGGAATCTTGAAGAGTCATCTGTAATAAAGTTGTGTTTCCTCGACATCAACAGGAAGCAAGTTGTGTCGCCTTACAGGAACGCTAAAACGAGGAAAGTTGAAAGATGTTTTGGGTCAAGAGCAATAAGTGAAAGAAGAAGAATGGCAGTCTCTTGTATCTTGGGGGAATAAGAATTCACTGAATTATAAACAGCATTTACGCATGGTTTACTTGAAATGATAATTAATTATCGGAAAGTCATTTTCTTTTCTACTTAAATCTCACATTGCAAAAAGAGCCACGCGTAAGATTCGTGAAGGATGATGGCAGGCATTAGAACATTAGAAAGTCAATATATATATATATATATATATATATATATATATATATATATATATATATATATATATATATATATGCATATATATATATATATATATATATATATATATATGCATATATATATATATATATATATATATATATATATATATATATATATATATATATATATATACATATATATATATATATATATATATATATATATATATATATATATATATATATATATATATATATATATATATATATATATATATATATATATATGCATATATATATTTAAATGGACAGTGGGATCAGAATGGATACTGAGAAAGAACCCGTGAGTTACATATTTATTTCAGTTATGTTCGTATCCACATTCATCATATTTCAGCGGATAAAAATTTAATAATAAAAATAAAAAAACCACTTAAAGCTCAGATATTAAAAGGATTTGAGTGGCCTGATGGGAGCTTACTGTGCCTACAAGTTTGATAAAGTGGAGCACAAAATAAAACAACGTACGGACTCTAACCCTCATATGGATAAACTCAACCACGTCCTAGAGGCAAGGAAGTTTTAGGTCTTCAAGAAGGCCCTAGCTAAGCCAAAAATAGTTCTCCGATGATCCGTATGTTGCAGATAAACTTGCACCGCAGTACTGTAGCCCAAAATCTCCTAGAGCAGTTTGCAAAGTAAATGAAAGCCGGCATAATACTGTTCAGTGAGCAACATCATGAGAGGAGTTTATCATCATGGTTCCCTGATGAATCTGATGTCACCATCATCTGGGTGTAAGATAGCACTCATATGTGGCTGCAGAACTATGGGAAGAGGAAAGGCGTATGGATACAAGACTCTTTAGTGTGTATCTTATCCCAATGAACTGGCATTGTGCAACCTCGATGCTCTAAAAGACGCTGTGTTGAGTGCGAAACGGCATGTTTTGGTTGAGGTAGTGTCCAATTCAAAAAAAATCCCCGTTGGCAGCACCAGCCGGAAAGGTAAATTTCTCGTATGTAGCGTAAGGTTTCGAAAAAGAAATAGGCTTATCTACTACTGGACTTCTTATTGCAATTTTTGTAGCACTACATGGGTATTTATTAACAGAAAGGATCTGCCGCCGTTTGTATTTGGAGACCCTTCATAGAGGCGCAAATATTTTGCTTATTAAATTGAGTTGCACACGTATGGATCACATATTGAAAATCGGCGGGTAATAAATTGTTATAAACATATTTATACTCGTTTCGCCCTTCTCACATTTGCTGTTTATACATTTGACAGTGGTTATCAAACAAAGGTGATAACTTTTTGGCTTAAATAGCTCAAATAGTTAATTTCAAAAGATTTCCATAAAAGTTTAATCAGTACTTGCATTGCCATCAAAATATACATTTTCGATTCTTTTCTGAACTATCAGGGGCCGTTATTTTGAATTTTTATTGAAAACGGCTGTTAAAATTATTAAGCTGTAAATTTTCGAATTTTTTATTTGTCATCCGATTTGCATAATTAAATTAAATTAACTTGCCTTAATAACTTATAATTTCATGTTTTATCGGAATCTGTTAAGAAACTTGGCTGCTAGAGGGCTACAGAAATAAAAAAATGTTTATGTCACCCGCCTGTATGGGGAGACCCCCTTAAACACTTTAAAATATGTTCTTACACTGCAAATTTCAAGAGGCACCACTTTTGACCTACGTAGAAAATTTCCTCATTCTAGCTTATGTGGTTTGCGAGAAAAATTGTGACACAGGAACAAACGGACTGACGGACAGACAGACAAGTCGCGCTTTTATAATATTTTAGGGTATAGTTAAAAATATTTTACAATATTTAAAAAATATTCTGATCTATAAATACGTTCAAGATGTCATTTAAAACGTTTCCATGAAAAAAATTCATTATTTCAGTTGCTACTAAAATAGCGAATTGCGCTTGTTCCTGACCTTTGCATTTGATTTTGGACAATTTTAAATCTCTGTGGGCTAGGACCTCATCAATCAATGTGCCAAATCTCGTTCAAATCGGAGTTTAACGCTAGACAGGGCAAAATAGTTCAAGCTTAAAAATATTGGGTTTTAAATTTTCGACTTTTTATTTTTCATTCAATTTGAACAATTTTCTGCATAATACAAGAACATAGTACAAAGATCCATAATCTCAAGTTTCATCAAAATCCGCTGGAAAATGTGACCGCTGGAGGGCCACAGAAACCTGAAAAAACGCATATTTAAAACGCCGCCATTTTGAAATTTGCACATGCGTGATCACCAAAATATCAAAGTCTGTAGATCTAAGTAATGCCTATTTTGAAAGCAAGTTTCATATATATCAGATTAAAATTAGAAGCCTTTGAACTTTTGAGTTTCAACTGGCCGCCATCTTGATTTTTGCGACCTGACCTATCTAAATGCTGAATTTCATGAAAATCTGTTGAAAGCTTTGACCACTATTACAACAACAAAATTTTGCACGTTTTCCGACTTTGAGCGGCCGCAATTTTGTTTCTGTCGTACCGACTTGAGATTTTTTATTGTGAAATTCATCACATACATCAGTGAACCTTTGTACCAAATTTCATCCAAATCGGAGCTATACTTTGGTCAGAACAGAAATCACGATTTTTCGTCTAAAATGGTCGCCATTTTGTTTTTGCCTAGCCGATATAGCTGGTTCACAAACTTAACCGAGACATTTACCCAATACACCTTTTCTGAAAATTTGGCGAAAATCGGAGCAAAAATGCAACCTCTAGCGTGGTCACAAATTTTGTTATATCCCATATATATATATATATATATATATATATATATATATATATATATATATATATATATATATATATATATATATATATATATATATATGTATGTATATATATGTATACATATATATATATATATATATATATATATATATATATATATATATATATATATATATATAGATATATATATACATAAATATATATAAATATATATATATATATATATATATATATATATATATATATATATATATATATATATATATATATATATATATATATATATATGATGCTCTCCGCAATAGGTAAACTTCTCTCGGGAAATTTACATAAAACAATGAATGGGGCATACCTCTTTCAGATGATAGAGGAAAATGAATCCTGTCTTAAACACTGGTAACGCCTCTCCTTACCGTCTCTGGGAATTATCCCAGATGTAACATTTGCATCAAAGTCCCTAGTACCAAAAGTACATAGATGGGAGCTGTAGAGGCCTACTTGGCCAGTACCACCAGTCCATAGCACTTGCGGTTAGCAACGGTCTTTACAGGCGTGCATATACTCATCCTCACAGTCTTGGATGGAAATTAGGGAGATGGACGTTGACAAGCTTATCTTCATGCTTAGTGCATGAGCATCGATGTTGGGAGCTTCATAGGTGCGTAGAGAACTAGCAGTTGCAGATGTGGTGAACTCAACTATGAGTATTACCACGTCTGCCTGCAAGTTCTCCATGCCCGATTAGAGTCCACAACCCAGGAAGCCTCCAGTATATTGGTGATCATTTGAACCAGCTGAATAGCAAAGTGGATACCACAAGCTCCAACGAAGGCCCAGTGGGCACGGATTTCACAAGAGGCATACACAAAGCTCACTGGTGGACGACGTGAATAGGGATCCATGGCGTCTGGGCTACAAACTGGTCGTGTGGAAGCTCAAGGCGCAACTTTTGCCATATACATAAGAGCCAGAAATGGTGGACGTCATTCTTCGAGCTCTTTTCCCCACAAACCCCATTCTTTTTGAAGTAATCCACAACTAAATTGCACCAGACTCCCCACTACCATACGTGCGGGAATATAGAATACTACAAATTGCACGTGCATATCGAACAGTCTCTATAGAGACTGTTCGATATGCACGTGCAATATTTTGAACTATGTAAATTATTCGATGAGCCTCATTTTCAATCCAAGGCCTGCGATCATTAAGTGTCATTTTCAGTAAATTTTTGACATGTGATACATTTTTCCCTTTAACGAATTTTTTTTCGAGTTCTTTTAATTTGTACTCAGCATCTGTTTTATTTTCTTCACTACTAGAAATAAAAATAATAATGATAAGAAAAAAAAAATATCGAACAAATTAAGAATTATATTTACCACCTGAAGGGTGTCAAAAGCATTTTAAAACATTAAAGATTTTTAAAATTTTTGGTATTAGATTGGTTATGATAAAAATTAAGTTGAAATTTTAGAGCAGCTATAGATAAACTTAATTAAGAATAATTCAAAATCCACTCTTCTTTTAAATCTGGAGAAAAAGTAAATTTTTAATTAACAATTTTCAAAAAGCGAATAAACGATTTTTTTACAACTTTAATAGAATCATTTCATCATAAGGAATGAATTTAACATTAAGATATTGAAGAACTCTATATTTTTGAAAATATTCTTAATTCATGATTAAGTTCTAAAATAGCTACCTACGAGTAAGACAAAACAAGTACTGCATTTTCTACAGGTAACGTGGCTTCTTGCTTTCGCTTTCGCTTCACTCCTTGATTTTTAGATGCAGTGTTAATATTTCTTCGATGATTGCGAATCCAAGTACTTAATAAAAGCTGGACTAAATTCTTTTTTGTTTAAAAAAAAGATTATTTAATACAATCTATCTTAATTGATGATAACATACACACATTACATACTTACACATCCGTCATCACCTGCTTTAAGACTGGGATAGGTTTGTATGATGCTTTGAGTCAAATTACTGTAATCTTTGCTTTTGGGGTTTGAATTTGTCATGTTCCATAAATAGGAACCCCAGTGTGCAATAAAATATTTTCGATTTTTGGGAGTTATTCCTTCTTCTTTAATGTTTATTTTTGTAAATCAATCGTAAGTGGTGGTAATGATACATTAAAAGGAATAGAACATTTTGTTTCAGCTGATGGCATCTTCTTAGTGACTACAGGTTCGGTATTATTACTATCACTCGTACTTGGGCCTGCCTGCTGTAACTCTGATATTGTTGAATGATGATTATCGTCTTGGACAACCGGCGTGAAATCCTAAAAAGAATGCAAGCATTTGGTAATTTTATCACTTACTAACCAAATACATCAAATCATTGAATAATTATTGCATAATACAATTATTTAATCGATATCATTACAATCAATTTTAATTTTTTGATAAACTCGTATATTTTGATAAATTTTTTTGAAAATAGTTTAGGTTCTGTGCAAACATAAAAAATATAGTTCATTATATAACATACCTTTTCAGCAGTTGAAATTTCAGCTATGCTATTTATGAAAATAACCTCAGCATTCATTAAATTGCTGTTATTCTGATCCAAATTCTCAGTTTCTTCACCACCATACATGTTGGATATGTTATTAGAACTCGATTGATTTGGAGGCATGTCATTTGAAAACGTAGATTCGTTGATTGAAAGTAAAACCACGTTCACATCACTTTTGTTTTCGACACTTTCATCATCTTCAATATTGCGAAGTTGATTATTTCTATCACTATCTTTTTTTTTGTAAAATGACATATTTATTACGCATCATCATGTTTAATATCGGATCTGTTGTACACGCTCTATCCAAACAACGACGAATCATTTTTACGTCTGATACTTGTTCGTTCACTGTATATTTAATACACTTACATCTTTCACCAATCACACAATATATTTTCTTTTTCATTGTTGACCTCTATTATGATTGTCGTTTTTTGAGTTGCTTTGACAAGTGAAAATTTTCACGAAATTAACACTGGCTTCCCCTGTCTATGACTACATTTAGGGTTCGGCCACATTGCGATTTTACTGTCGTAACCAGCGATTTTTAGATGCAAATACGAACACACTGCGACAAGATCTCCGAAGTAACTTCAGGCATGCGCAGAACTAATATGCTCATTTGAAGGTATGTCTTTGCCAGGAACACATGCGCTAACCTATTTGTGCGCTATGCAAGAAACTTCCATGCACGTCAGCGTCAAATGTCCAAATGATGTGCGCCTGCGCAAGTATCATAAAAACTCCTACTAAACTGGTTTTAGGAAAAATCGCAAATTCCTGCGACTGCCGACCTGTGCGGGCTTCCATTTAACCATGTGTAACTTGCGACAGAAGTGCGGTTAAATAGTCGTAGTCTAATGCATCCTTTAGCTTGTTCATTCTCGATCGTTCTTTTGTCTGAAATATCACGTGCTGACGAGCAGAATGGCGCTAGTGTAGCTTTCGTGTGTCAGAGAGAGTTTGGGTATATAGCAACGTACAAAACGCGGGTATGAGATTTGTTTTCTAATATAATACACTTATCATCGAATGTATACACTATATTTAAAAATAACGAATCTTTGAAAATAATTAAATATACTTTCTGAATGCAAGTATTGTACTACTATTTATTTAGTATCAACAGCAATTCGTAATAAATATTTAAAATGAATCGACATGAAAATTTTTTCTTCTCGTGTTCAATGCGCTATTACTTATGTGCTTCTAATAATCAGCTAATGATTCATGTCGTTCGTAATCATAAGAACGATCCAAAATTCAATGTACTCAACGAGGATGTGGATCAACATATACAAAATGGAAATCGTTCCGTCAACATTTGTATAGAAACCATCAATTGAATGTTGAAGATCATAGAAATGAACTTATTAATACTGGAGATGAAGATTATAATAATGTACCACTGGAAGAAAATAATGATAATTTGGATAATGATATTGAAGGTGTAGTATGAAAAGTATTTATTGGAAAAAATACATTCGTTCCTTATGTTTAAAATAAATTATTATTTTAGAGATGATAAAAAAACTGATTCGTCCCAAGTTAATATTTGACACTGAAATAAATTTGAACTCTTTTATGTGATTTTCTAGTTTATCTTCATTTTCACTTATAGAACTATATCGTTATAAAATTTATATTGCATTTCATAAAAAATTATTATAAAAAATGCTAATCCAAATTATTATTTTATCAATATTAGATGATATGGAAATAGATGAAGATGTAGATAGTGTCGTTGATAGGAAAGAATGTCTAGAATGGGGCGTATAGACGTCTTTTAAATCGCTCCTGTCAAAAGTTTTCAAAAATTAAATTAATTTTTTAAAAACGTTAGTCCGAAGTTAATTTTTATCGGAAAAAATCTTATATTGTCGAAGTAATCGACTCAGGAAATTTCTATCGAATATTTTTACTTCGATTGGTAACGAAAAACAAATTCACAAAGAAAATTTCGCCGCTGGTATGGAGGAGCCCGACGGCTTCCCACCGTTGGGGCAACCTGGGGAAACGACGAATACGAAACTGGCGACAATCACTAAAAGAAAACATAACGAAGAAAACTCCGTAGATGGAGGGTGCAAGCTGCAAATAATAGCGGATAATCAACAAATGGCCAAATTGCAGAAAGAAAATGATGAACTAAGGCAAGAGATACAGTCTCTCAAGGATCTTTTCAAGCAAGGGATGAAGCCTCAAAAGACGCAGCCACAAAATCAATGGCAACAGGTAACAAAGCCGAAGAAAAGTGCAAAGCAAGTAAATCCAGAGGAAGTTCTAAGTGCTGGTGGCACCAACGAGAGCCGAAATTATTTTGCAGCGCTGGAGGGATTAACCGAAGATATGGAAATCGAAGAAAACATCAGAGGTAATTTTAATCAAGATAATGACGTTAATTTCATTCAATATTTAAAGAACAAAAATAAGGAGAAAAAACCAGCCCGCAGTTCTGCTGGTTCCTCTGAAAAAGCTTCCAACAAGACAGAAAAAGTTCCGCCAATCAACGTGATCGGACAAACCGGGAAAGATATGGTTCGGCTATTGGCAGCCGAAAATAAACTGGCCAATTTCGAAATCAAAAGAGTTAATGCCGAAAAATTAACTATAAGGACGAAATCACTGGTTGATTTCAAGTCAGCCAAAGATGCGCTGATTTCTGGGGAGGTTCCACACTTCACCTATACCCCAAAAAGTGAAAAGAATCAGACCTTCTTGTTGAAGGGTTTGGACAGCGGAGAGGATACGGTCGATCTTCTTCAGGTGCTCAAGGAGGCTGCACCAGATATTGATTTTGTTTCAGTCAAAGCCTTTGCGACAAGAAGGTCGACCATAGAAAGGAAGAATTTACCACTTTACCTGGTACAAATTGCAAATAAGAGCAGTCCAAGTGCCCTTCAACAAATAAGGTACTTAAATTTCAGAGTGGTGAGGTGGGAACGCCTCCAGAAAAGAGAAGTCAACCAGTGTTACCGGTGTCAAAGATTTGGACATTCGGCTGCCAATTGTGCCATGCACTATCGTTGCGTTAAATGCAAAGACGTTCATGCTCCCGGTGAGTGCAAATTGGCTCAGACGGAGCCTAAAGAAAAATTATACTGCGTTAACTGCGGTGTTTTTGGTCACCCAGCATCATATCGAGGATGCTCCCGATATCAAGATGCAAAAGTTAAATTTGCTCCAAAGCAAACACAAGTACACCGTAATATCATACCTTCCAACTTCGTCATGCCCGGAGTATCATTTGCACTCGCCGCTAGAGGACCAGCAGAAAATGCTGGAAATAATATAAATAATGTAAGTGGCAATAATGAGCTGCTTCTCAAAATTTACCAGCAACTTAATTCTTTATCGGAGAGAATCGACAAACAAGATTCAAAAATTAACTTTGCTTTTCAGCGTTTAGGTCTTTCGAATGCCTAATAATAACTTGTCATCCAGTCATATTCCCATGGATAGGCTTCGCCTCATATCGATCAACGTCAACTCTATCGTTGCTATACATCGACGTGATTATCTCCTTGAATTCATTGTTAAGCAAAAGCCTGACATCATACTTCTCACTGAAACCCACCTCAATTCATGGCATTACATGGAATTCAAAGATTTTGCATTCGTAAGAAACGATAGGGTAATAGGTGATGGGGGAGGTGGCACCGGGATATTGGTTAGAAGACCCTATTGTTTCCAAAATATTGAAAAAGTCGAATTCAAAAACTTTGAATTTCTTGAAGTGTCCGTCATCAAAATTTCACTGCCAGGTGGGGATAACCTCTTCGTTATCTCTGCCTATGCAACTGGTCAAAATGTTCTCAAGTTCAAGGAGGAACTCAATTCCTTGTTTGAAATACTTGAATTGAACAGGCTGCATGATTATTATATTTTTGCCGGTGACCTGAATGCCAAGCATACATCATGGCTAAACGCCACCAATAATCCAAGAGGTGTATTCCTGAAATCATGGATAACAGAGAACCAAATTGAATACAGGTGCAACCTATATGGGTCGGAGTTCCCAACATACCCTCGGACAAATTCATATTTGGACCTCTGCATTGCTGACGCAAGACTTGAATTCAGCTTTAATAGTCCTCAACGGAAACTGCAGGTGCTTCCTTACGATAGCGACCATAACGCAATCGTAATGGAAATCAATCATCAAAGGGATGCTTTCTTCCTCATTCCAGTTCAACATGAAAACCATCGGTTGAATTTAAAAAAACAGACTGGGGAAAGTTTCAAAAGAAGTTTAATCGGGAGTACCAGAAGCAATGTCCTCCTTCTGATGATAGCAACGCTTGCTCAATGGTTCCTAATAACAGAAATCTAACTGACGATGAAATAGATCTCTATTTGTCGAAGTTAGAGAAGCTGACGTTGGAAACGATTGAGAAAGTAGTTCCCAAGATTAAACATCGAAACAATATGGAAGGATATGAAACACCAACCATCGCAAGGTTGAAAAGATTGAAAAGCCTTCTTCTCACACGCGTCAACAATATTTATCGACGATTTTTGGACTACAACCATCCCTCGTTGGCTTTGTTGAAATTACACCTGAAGAATGTCCGGAACTTAATCCGTTCATACTTCAAGAGTGAGGTCAGCAATCAATGGGCGGAAAAACTGAGGGGTATTAGCCCACAGGACCCAGATGGCGTTTTCGTGAAAGTGAATAGCTTATTCCACAGGAAGTCTCGAGTGAAGGTATCGAATCTTGAAGTCACTAGTGATGAGATAAATCTTCTCGATAGAGCTGGTATCGAAATTGATAGTACGACTCCGGATAGAAATGGAAACAGGATTATATGTGATGGATTGCAGAAACTTGCCCTGATTGGAACACATTTTGAATTGGTTCATCTGCCAAACCCAGAGAGAAGGAATGAAATATTTTCGGAAGTCGTTGAAGCAAAAGTTTCCGACTTCAAATCAAGCCTGAACGGCCAATCAATTCTTCATTTCGATGAAACATTAACATCTGACCTCATACCGAGCTTGAATCTTATTGATTATTTTGTCAGTTATGAAGACTTGTGTTTCATATTTCGCAGAATAAACAACAAAAAATCATGTGGTACTGACGGTATTCCAAATATAGTTCTCCGACATTTGCCTGAGGTTGCTATTAGGAATTATTGCATATTGTTCAACAACATGTTGAACAATTCATATTTCCCAAATGAGTGGAAAAAGGCTAAGGTATTTCCGATCTTGAAGAAAGGAAAAGAATCTTCATGCCCTAAAAGCTATCGCCCAATCAGCTTGCTGCCTAACATCAGCAAGGTGTTTGAAGTGATACTCAACAGAGCATTAAACGCCCACATTGAGAAATATGAGTTGATGCCGAATTGCCAATTTGGTTTTCGTGCCAGGCATTCGACCATACATGCAATAACGAAAGCAACCTCAGACATCTGTTGGAAACTAAACAACAAAGAATGTGTTGGAGCATGTCACATTGATATGGAGAAAGCCTTCGATACGGTGTGGTTAGATGGACTAGTTTTCAAACTTCTTCAGGATAGGTTCCCCAGACACCTTGTCGCCATGATGTATAATATGTTATACGGGAAATCGTTTGTTGTAACTGATGGAAATCTGACAACAATGCGCGAGTTCAAGGTCTTGAATGGTCTACAGCAGGGAACAGTTACTGCGCCCCTGCTTTTCTCAATATTCATTCGCAAGTTATTGAACAGCTTTCATTTTAATGTCTCGCCAACGCGATCATTGGTAGCGTTTGCTGATGATCTGATCGTCTATACGGCAGACCGAAAAGCTACAATAGTTCAGAGCAATCTTCAAAAAATGTTTAATGATGTGCAGCTCTACACCGACAATTGGCGAATGAAAATCAATGCGCAGAAGTGCGAAACAATCTTGTTTCGGACAACGCTGCAGGGGGCCAGTCAAGACCTGAAACGTAATTGGAAGGATTTCCACATTATGGCTGGTGAGGCTAGTTCAGAACGGGCTCCACATAAATCCTGTGTTCGATACCTCGGTGTTCATCTCGATCAGTATCTGTACTACACTGAACATGTCAAAATCATGCTCAGTAAGGCACTAAAAGTAGTCATGGCCCTTCGGCGACTCTTTCATTCCAGATACATTGATCAAAAAGTCAAAGTTATTTGTTACAAGACCCTGGTTAGACCAGTTTTGACATACGGATGCCAGATCTGGTACAATCAGAGTGCTAGTACAATGGAAAGATTAAGAGTTTTCGGAAGGAAATGTCTTCTTGCATGTACTGGTTTGTACAGAAAGCCTGAGACGGATTGGAAGCACTATATATCGAATAGAAAAATTTATCAAACCGCTCAAGTGACAAGAGTCGATATCTTCATATTGAAACTTCTTCGGAATCATATCGGAAGATCTGTAACTGTGAGTGAAAACCCTTGGATTTCACAGCCGTTCCACCCTACAGACGGGTATATTGTGACTTGCCTCACTACTGGCTTCGTTCCTCCAGAAGCATTCGTGTATTTGGACATGAATCGATATATTTTTGATTCTGATGGCGTCCCAATCATATATCACATATACCGGCGGGCCACCGATAAGAAGATAAAATATCCTCCGAATCTGAGTTCACGAGACCAACAATTCCAATGGAGATACTCAGTTGCTAGATTCGTTGAGGCTGGTCGAGCTGAGATGGAGCAATCTAGGTATTGGTGGCTGAATGACAATGTCTAAATTATTCGTGTCTATTTTCTGTTTTTGTGCTTTTTCTAGTTACTTAGTTTTTTAGATTCATCTCATTATTGCTACATCTAGTGTTGTTGTTTATTTGTATTATAATTTAGGTATAGGTTTGAATATAAGGTAACGTTTTTTTTGTTTTTTTTTTTTTTTTTTGATTGAACTTATTTAGAATTAGGGTGTAACATATTAGGTATAGGATATAAGTTCATTTTTGTGTTAGTAGTATAAGTAATTTTTGAATAATGCTGGTTGGTTTTTTCTCCTTTTTCCAATTGAATCAAAAAATATGAAATAATCTTAATTAATTTAAATTTGCAAATGTATTTTTTTCATTAAATGTGTTTAACTGATAACGTATAAATTTAGAGAGCCATTCGGGCCATTAAGTTTTTTATAGTTTTATTGTTTGGAATTTGCTTTATGTTCTTTTAAAAATTTATAACGATACGTATTAAATAAAGCGCTTTTGACTTTGACTTTGACTTTGAATGTCTAGAATGGTATGCAGCACAGTTCATCATTAACATCAGAGAAAATTGTAATATGTCTAGCAATGCAATAGAGAAAATTATTGATGGTGTTACAAACTTGGTCGATGTGTATACATCTATATTATTAGTAAGTATTGCTTAATTTTTTCAAAATCAAAGTGATAAATTCAGTAATTTTCTGAAAAATTATTGTACTAGTTAGATAATATTTAAATATAATCCATTTAAACAACATGATTAATCTATACACGGTTGAAAAGTTTCTCTATTTACAATGTAATTTATCTGTGCACATTTTTTTTTCATAGAAACGAATTGAAGAAAAACAGAACGTAATTACCAATGATGTAAAATTTGAAGACATTACATCTATATTTAAAGAAGAATATCCTCCGAATGCAATATTTTTATCTGTTCAAACAAAGGATAAGTTGGATCGAGTTCTCATTGAGAAGTTTAAGATGGTTCCTTCAGTGGATGTTGTTGTTGGTAAAGGCCTTAAATGGAAAAAGAAAAAAAACGCACGACCAAGAATATGTGATATAACATATGATGCTCAAGTTGTATCTGTATTAGATAATTTGAAAAATTTATTGATGAATAAGGAAGTACGGAGTAATTTAAGTCGAAGATCTAATCATGATCAAGTTATGCGAACAGTTTTAGATGGATCTTATTATCGAGAAAATCCATATTTCTTGAATAATACAGATGCTCTAGCAATAATATTGTATTATAATGATGTGGGTATGGCCAATCCCCTCGGTGGAAACTCGAAAATTCACAAACAATCAATGTTTTATTGGACGTTTGCTAATCTAGATCCAAAAGTTCGTTCATCATTGGACACAATTCAACTATATGCTATTGTCAAAACTGAATATTTGAAGAAACCAGGTGCTTTAGATAAACTTCTTAAACCATTCATCAATGATATTAAAATCTTACAGACAGAAGGAATTGAGATTGACATAGGCAGAAGAAGATCAAAAACTTATAAAGGATCATTATTGTTTTGTGCTGGAGATACTCCTGCACTGGCAATACTAGGTGGATTTAAAGAATCTACTGCGGCATATCGGCTTTGTAGATCTTGTACAGCAACTCATGAATCTTGGAAATCACAATTTCAAGATCAATATTTTGTTCAACAAAATATCACAAGTCATCAAGATATTGTAAATACTATCAACGATGAAACAATAACACCAGCAGCTAAAGCATTTTGGCAAAAGTATTATGGCGTTAATAATAGAAGTCCATTAATGGATATTGAATACTTTGACATAACAACTTGTTTTCCTCAAGATGCAATGCATGTTTTAATTGAAGGACCATTAGAAATTGTAATCAGAGTTTATTTAAGATATTGCATCAAGATTCGACAACTGTTTACATTAGACGTACTAAACGAAAAATTATCCAATTTTGATTATAAACATTTTAAGAAGGATAAACCTGCTCCTATAGAATCTCATCATTTAGAATAGACGGGCACTCTACGTCAGAGTGCAGCTCAGTTATTGACAATAGCACATACTTTGCAATTTATACTTAGTGAATGGATTATACCATCAGATGACCCTGATTTGAATGAACGTAATTGTTGCTATATTCGAATACTATAGTAAATTTATGCCTCGCATATGAAATCCATGTAATTTCTATTGACTTGCTTACTCTGATGATTGAAGCCTTCCTTTTAGTTTTTAAAGATTTACATCCAGACTGTATAGTGCCTAAGTTTCACTATTTAATACACATTCCTAGATATACTAAATTATTTGGACCTGCAAGGCAACAATGGTGCTTTCGTTTCGAAGGCACTCATGCTTATATTAAAAGTCTAATGTCAGTTGTACGTAGTTTTAAAAATGTACCTATTACACTAGCTTATAGACATCAAGCTCGTTTGTGTTCTAAACTAAGTTCATTTCCTGGTATGCCCTGTAAAAAATTTTTGAACCAAGGTGCTACTGTGACTCTAGGAAAGAGTGCCACTTGTAAATATTCTACATGCAGATCTTTTTAACAATTTTGTAATCAAAACTGAACGACCTACATGTTTATTGCTACAAACTTCAAAAATTATAGTTTATGGAACTACATATGCACTGAAAAGTATAGTATTATTAGATTGTTCTGATGATAGTATGCCAGTCTTTGGGGTAATTGATGGAATTTTTATCTGGAATGGTCACTATGCCGAAACTAGCAACGAATAAAGTCAAGAAATATGTCAAAGAGATGTGCACGATTATAAGAAAATCCGTTGTTTTTCTATTTTCAATGGTCACCATTTTGTTGCAAACCAACAAAAATCGCTCAAATCATGAATTTCCAAAAATATTAATGTTATTGACCTTATTTGAAAATTCTAAGAAAATCAAATCAAAACTGCAGTGACTGATACGATAGAAATTCCATAAAATACCAAAATCATGTGTTATTCTTGTTGTAATTGGAGAAATTTCAAATGGCTATAACTTCCGTGTATATCATTCGATTTTCTTCAAACTTACAAAGTATAAGGACCTTTAGCAGGACTACTAAAAATTGAATTTCGTTGAGTTTAAGGGTACCTATACGATTTTATTGGGAAAAATGTGAGACTTGAGTATCATACTATTATTAAAAAAGTTGAGTGAATATTGACTTCTAAGGTATTTGTTGTTGTTGTACTCATAAGCACCTCCATAGTTTTTTTCACATTTTTCGGATCAAAGGTGTCCAATCGCAAGTGCGGTGGGACACAAATTTTTCGTGTATTTGCCCTCCCTGTGCGCCCCTCGAAGCAAAAAGTGTCTGTTTTAAAAAGTTCTCATTAAAACCTTTTATTTGATACCCATATCGGCTACCTTTGATGATTTTTTTTCCGGGGGCCACTTCCCTATATGGAGAGACCCCCCTTAAAAACCTTATAAAATTTTTTGCAGTTGAACTTTGAAGAGAGCATCATTTTACACCTGCCTACAAAATTTGATGTTTCTATCTTGAGTAGTTTGCGAGAAAAAGTGCTGTGACACACGGACGGACGGACAGACAGGACGCGATTTTAGTAGGGGTTTGTAAAATTATTTTAAAACCCTAAAAAAGTATACTTGAGACGTCTAGAACATGGGATCTCTTTTCTATTAATCCCTTTCCGTCTCTTCCTTCCCAAGAAGATTTCTGGACACCCAAGGCATCTCTAAGTGAAGAAAAATGAAGCCTACTGGAAGTAATGCTCTAATTGATTGCAGACTAGCTTCTCAACTGACAGATGAGGTGCGTAGTGCGTAGTCTATAGTAGATGGTGCACTTGGGAGTCCAAAACTGCGGGCATAAATAGCGTTTACCTCCTAACTAAAATAAATAAGCATACTTGTTTTCAATATGAAATTAAGAAATTAAGCCTACGGTAGACTCGTTGCAATAGAGAGTGATAATTAAGTTCGTAATGGGTAAACTGAATGTTAAAGATATCTGTGCTCTTGGTAGGATGAGTAGCGTATGTGACCGGTATCTGGCTTAACAATCAAGATTGAAGTTAGCAAAGGCAAAGGCGATCAAAAAAAAAAAACGTACATATGAGTAGATATGACGGTGACCTAAGCAAAGAATACCAAAGCTATACAAACAACAAGTTGAGTAAACAGGAGAATGCTCCTACCAGAAGGTCTTTGTAAACATCCTAGGGTTAAAAACAAGTTTTCTAATAGCGTGAATCGATAACTTGAACCATTCACCCAATACTTGGATATGAAATCGTTCAAATTTATGCAAAAGATGCACAGTTTCTTTCATAAGCACAGTGCAGCCACCATTTTGATCTAGCAACAAATGATTTTTCTGAATGCTCAGCCGATTGAATGTATTCATGTTAAATATTATTCATTAAATTTTGAAAGAAAATAAAAGTGTAAAAGTGTTTAAATTTGTATCAACCATAAACACGTGTTATTGTTGTTGTAATTCCATACGATTGAATTGGCTATAACTCACTTGATTATGCCTCAATCTCAATTAAATTTTGTGAACGTGCATTTCTTATACCAGTCTATATAATTGCAAAATTTCAAGAAGTTTAAAGGTACTGTTTTGATTGTATGGGCAAAAATATCATCAAGGTATTTGTTGCCCTCGTACTCATAGAAGCCCACGTTCGTGGTAATTTTCAGATTTTTCGGCTCAAAGAGAGGGGGGGGGGGGACACCAATTTTTGGTACATTTTGCCTTTCCCTGGACCCCCTAATTCATAAAATGACTTTTTTATTTCAGATTCTAAAAGTTCTAATCAAGACCATTCATTTGAAACCCCATTCGACTACCTTTAATTAAACAATTTTTTAAAGACTATTTCGTTATTAGGGGCAACCCCCTTAAAACAATTTCTTTCACTTCTAACCTTTCAACAAAGTTTGTACATTCTAGCTTCTATAGATTCTGAGGAAATCAGGTGTGACGCACGGACCGACGGACAGACAGGTCGCGAAACTAGTAGGTCTTTGTAAAAAATTTTTTTACAAAGACCTAAAAATGATGAAAAATGGAAGATTATAGATGACATGCAAAAACTGCGACATGGTATATATAGGGATGACAAACGGAAACTAACGGCAAAATGCAAAGAGCACTTACGATCTTTCTTACACAATAAGGCAGGCTCCAATTGTACGTCGCACCTGTAAAAGCACGCACATAAGCCTGACGCCTTGACAAACTGTATGAAATTGCTACATAAACAAAGTAAAGGACCGCGACTTGACATCCTATAAAGGCTTGAAAATATAAGCATAGAAAAACAGACGGTAACATTATCAACGAACAACTTATTACAAATTCCGGCAAAATTTCCTCAGTACTAGACCACACTCAGCAACGAAAACGTGAGGAAACAGAACAAACGGACATCCAACAACCCAAAAACTAAAAATCGAACATCTCTCTACCTAACCTAATTTAGTACCTACCTGTTCAACCAATGCGACATCTATATAAAATCATTATCTTCCACATTTCCTTTAGCTACTGAAGATGGTTCGGACTTTTCGAGAAAAAAAGCAATTCTAATAACTTTGCGCTGAACAGATTCTAAAGCAGATTTGAGGTAAAGAAGATCTGGTTTCCTCACTGAGGAGCAGTACTCAAGTATAAAATGAACTAAGCTTACAAATAACGCGACAGAAGAACAAGAATCTGAAAATATACGGCAGTAGCGGAAAATAAGACCAGAAATCTGTGCGATTCTGGACGCAACGTTATAGCTGTGGAGGTCAAATTTCAGCTTGGAGTCAAAGGTGATTCCCAAATCTTTAACATGAGACAAGGCGCTGTAGACTTTGGTTGTCTATAAAGAATTAGAAAACAAAAAGATTAGGTTAAGTGAACAAATATCAATGCATTGTAGTGTTCATGGGTTAATATAATGCTCGTTCTGGACTGCATCCGCGGACTGCTGCCTCACCGAGCCCAAGATTTATTCTCAGCTGGAAATGGGCTTGTCTAGGGACGCGTAAGTTCACTGGCAAGCACGCGTGGATATTCTGGATACGCTGGAAAACTTTCAAGTTCCAGAATATCTAATGCGGCTTTTGAGGAACTACCTTAAGGACCGAAGCCTGCTCTACGACACGACACAGGGCCAACGAAGGATGGAAATTACATCGGGTGTTGCCCAGGGATCTATCCTTGGTCCGGACCTGTGGAACGTGTCTTACGACGGGCTACTGAGACTTGAGATGCCAGATGAGTCGCGCTTGGTCGGCTATGCGGATGATGTTGCGGCTCTGGTCGCCGGACGCACCGTTGAACAAGCGCAACTTACGCTAGGTATGCTAATGCGCTGAGTGAGGGACTGGATGACTGCTCGCGGGCTCAGTTTAGCACTGGAGAAAACCGAAGTGGTCATCTTGACAAAAAAGAGAATCCCTAGAGTAAGGATGATCAGTATTGGAGATGTACAGATCGAATCGAAGCCAGCGGTGAAGTACCTGAGGCTACTGATCGACTCGAAGATGAGTTTCTCTGAGCAAATCAGGGCAAAGGCTGAGAAGGCTGCTTCGGGAATATCGGCCCTGAGTCGACTTATGGCCAACGTAGGGGGACCCAGCCCATCAAGAAGACGCCTCTTGATGAGTGCTGTAGGGTCAGTGCTACTGTACGGGGCAGAGGTATGGGGCGACGCTCTCAGTAAGGAGGTATACCGAAAACGATTGGCACAGGTACAGAGAAGAGGAGCACTGAGAATTGCATCTTCGTATCCAACAGTCTCCGACTCGGCGGTGAGAGCGATTGCATGCGTGATACCTGTCGCCCTCCTTGCTAGAGAGCGCCGCGCTATTTACCTGCGCCGAAACGAGGATGCGAGGGAGATGGTTGTCCGCGAGGAGAGACAACGCTCGCTCAACGATTGGCAGCAGTCTTGGAGGAATTGCACGAAGGGAAGGTGGACTGGCAGCAGTCTTGGAGGAATTGCACGAAGGGAAGGTGGACTGCGCGCCTTATCCCGGATGTGAGACCGTGGCTAAATCGAAGGCATGGTGAGACTGACTTCTATCTGACCCAGCTCTTGAGCGGGCACGGGTGTTTTCAGTCTTACCTGCACAAGATCGGCAAGTCACGGTCTCCCGATTGTCGGTTTTGCCCAGGAGAGGAGGACAATGCCTGTCACACATTTTTTGCGTGTACCAAATGGGCCAGGCTGCGAAGGGAACTCTATAGGGAGACGGGAGAGCTCACCCCGGATAATATAGTTGCGGTGATGCTCGATTCGGTTGACAAATGGAACCAGGTGGCACATTATGCTCGGGCAGTCCTAAAATATAAAAGGGACTCACAGCAGCCGGAGGCGCTGGGGCTGGGGGGTCGCTCTTCTGGCAATTCCTCTTCCCCCCTCCGCTCCCGCTAGGAAAGGGACTCCCCAGCTTGAAGGCGCCCCACGGCGTAACAAAACAAGACCTGGCCCGAAGTAATGTGTCAAACGGTTCCAGGCTAGGTTCTCAGATTGACAGGGGAGGTGTTTAGTGGGTAGTCCAAAGGTATCCTCCATGGGAGTCCCACACTGCCAGACTCGGCGGGCATAAATGCCTTCACCTCCCTACCACAAAAAAAAAAGCACGCGTGGGTTGGGTTTCTTCCCACAGCACAAGTGCCCACTACAAAAATATTTCTCGCACTTACGTATTAAATAATGACCAGAGTTAACAAAAATACGCAGAAGCGACTGACCGTCAATAGGCGTCAATGGCCTAGATAACATACCGAAAGGATTGAATGGAGAAAAACGACGAGGATTAGACAATTTCATTCTTACCACGAAAAATTATCGGCCCAAAAGTAAGAAAGGGGCATCCAGATAGTAGCGATGCCCCCACGCATACCTGCCAGCCATATTAAGGATCAAAAGTGATGCCCGGGCCCATGTTGGTGAGTTAGGCCAAGCATCCCGGTGAGGGCCCCTGAAACAACAAAAGAGGGAGAGTATAAATAAATATGCAAATGTCATAAGTATTTTAAACAAGTTGACTAAGCAGAAGACTGCTCTTACCAGAAGGTCTTTGTGAACATCCTAGGGTTAGAAACAAGTTTCCTAACAGCGTGAATCGATAAATTGAATTATTCATCCAATACTTGGATATGAAATAGTTCAAATTTATTCAAAAGATGCACAGTTTCTTTCATAAGCACAGTGCAGCTGCCATTTTGATCTAGCTTAAATGATTGTTTTGAATGCTCGGTCGATTGAACATATTCAAGTTAAACACTATTCCATAAATTTTCATGAAAATTGAAAGAAAATAAAAGTGCCTAGGTCAATTTGAAATATGTATCAAACATAAGCACGTGTTATTGGTGTTGTGATGCCATACAATTTAAATGGCTATAACTCACTTGATTATGATTCGATCTCAATCAAATTTTGTGAACGTGAATATCTTATATTAGTCTATATTAGTGCGAAATTTCAAGAAGTTTAAAGAAACCGTTTTGATTGTATAGGCAAAAACGTAAAATCTACATATCATACTATTATTAACAAAGTTGAGTGAATTTTGATATCTGAGGTATTTGTTGCCCCTGTACTTATAAAGGCCTACATTCTTGATAATTTTCAGATTTTTCGGCTCAAAAGTGTGTAGTCGCGAGGGGGGACACCAATTTTTGGTACATTTTAACTTCCCCTGGACGGCCTAATTCAATAAATCGTTTTTTTTTTATTTCAGATTATAAAAGTTCTAATCAAGGCCCTCCAATTGATACGCCACGCAACTATCTTTGATTAAAAAAATTTTTAAGGGCTCGTTCGTTATTAGGGGGAACCCCCCTTAAACATTTTTTAAAATTTTTGGTAAGACCTTGACTTTTGAGAGACCATCTATTTGATTTTTTCACACAGTTTGAACATTCAGACGGACAGACGAACGGGCAGACAGGTCGCGAAAGTAATAGGTCTTTGTAAAAAAAATTTTTACACAGACCTAAAAAGGGGTACTCGTCCACTGCTTCGACGACCGCTCGTTGTTGGGGTGTGGCAGTTCCTGTAAATTTTGAATTTAATAAAGTTATACTTTACATGACGGACGATTATTAATTAATTTGTAACATGACGTACGATTACTATTTAATTTTCAACATGACGGACGATTACTAAATATTTTTTATTAAATAATTTACATAATCACGAATCAATTCTTGAGAATTCAATCATAACAAAAACGCATTTGGAGAAAATTGCAGTGGAGTGAATGGTATATTATGGGTATTTAAAATAAGATGATGATATCTGAAATATCCCAAACCGCTACCTGTTCATTTCCACACAATAAAATTTTTGCCCGGAACTTCTTAAAGCCACGATTTCCACTTTTCGCTCCGCAAAAATCCCAGTTTTGGAAGAAACGCAATGCAAGAACGTCTTATCCTTCATCACAAAAACGTACTCGACACTTTTCATTCTATTATTAACGCTTGAACGATTTCGTTTAGAGAATATATTATCGAGAGCATAAAAATTTTGAAAATTTCAAACAAATTTTTTTGGAGTATTTCTTTCACTATCGCAATCTTTAATTCGCTCGGCATGATGGTTTTTCCTCAGACTTCCAATGAGACGCGACAGGTGGTAAAATGTACTTCATTCGAATCAATTTACTCCCACGTTTATACAATTCAAAACGTTCGATGGAGAATCGAGATGAAATTGTTCTTATTTCAAAATGAAATGGTACACGTACAAACAATGGATTCGGAAACTTTTAAAATTTCTAACGTGCCGAACACAAGCTATGTTCTCGGAGGGCTCGTCACCGTTCGCGACTTAGTAGCAGCTCTCCTTATTCATTTCTTTCTTGTCTCGATCACTCCACATTCCCCTTGCTCGCCGGAACGGGTTCTTTGCAGGTATGATTTTTTGAATTGCTAAGGCAATTATTTCTTTGTTTTCTTCTTTTCTACCTCTGGGTGCACATATTTCGTTTTCGAAAAGCTTCATTAGTATTCGTAATTATAACTGCATTTCGATTTGATTATTTTGGTTAATGTATTTTCATTGTTGCCGACACTTTAGCCATCAGTTCATTGGTGAGATCCATCCATCCTTTTTGACATCTTGCTGCAGCTAATTTATTACGTTCACGACGTATTTCACGCTTTTCCTCTTCCTCTTGGATTATGTTGGTTAGGCGGTGACTGACTAAATTTTTCTTCCAGAGGTATTGAGGTTTATTGCTTTGATGGTATAATGGATAGACCTTTAATTGTGGAAAATTGTATTGAACCGCTGGTTAGAATTGATGCAGCGTTTGAATTATCTGTTGTAGCTGTTGAATTTTCACCATTTGATAACAATGTATGCTATGATGATAGTGATAATGATTCCGATGATGCATTAGAAACATAACAATTTCATATTTTTATATTAACGCACCCAGAAACTTTTTCAACGAACTGTAAATGTCAAAACATTAGTTAAAGCTAACATTTTTATCATGGTAAAGTTCACGAACCAGCACCTTTTAGAAATTATTAAAAATTACTATTAATTACTATTAACAAAAATCATCTTCAGCGATAAAGCTTATTTCTGGCTCAGTGGCTTTATCAATAAGTAAAATATGCGTTATTTGTCAGCAACAAGCCCACATGTGCTTCTTAAGACACCGTTGCATCCGCAAAAAAATTACTGTTTGGTGCGGTTTTCATGCCGTAGGTGTGCTTGGGCCGTATTTTTTTCGTCAAAGAAAACGACCATCATGTTACCATCAATGGAGAGGGCTATCGTGTAATGTTGGAAGATTATTTGTCGCCAGAATTGGTTGAACTTGACATCAACAATATGTTGTTTCAACAAGACCATGCCACTAGCCACACAGCGCGGCTCACAATCGATTAATTGAAATTTATTTATTTATTGTTATGTCTTTAATTGAAAACTCTATATTATCATGACTATCTTGAAAATTACTTGGCAAGTTGGTGGAACAAAACTGGCTGAAAATAGCATTAACCTGAGCGGTCCAGATGTTAATTCAATAAAGTCACGTTCAATATTACTATGGGAACTTTTCAAAACAGGTCTTAGTTTGGCAAAGTTTGCTTCGAGGGGCGCACAGGAAGGAGAAATACACGAAAAATTTGTGTCCCCTCCCCTCGCGATTGGACACCTGGGATCCGAAAAATCTGAAAAAAATCAGGAATGTAGGCCTTGGTGAGTACAACAACAACAAATACGTGAGAAGTCGCAATTCACTCAACTTTGTCAGTAATAGTATGATTTATTGATTTTATGTTTTCCTGAATAAAATCTTAACGGTACCCTTAAACTCAATGAAACTCAGTACGTAGATGTCTATTTATAAGATTGATCTATCCTGAAGATCGAATCACATTTAGCGAAGTTATAGCGGTTTGAATTTTCCTGTATTACTATGGAACAATATGCGCTGCATTTATTACTATGGCAACATATGGCTATGGAACAACATGCGCTTTTTACCGACTCAGACACTACAGTCTTGCTAGGATTTGCATGAAAATTTCAGGAATGATAGGTGTCATGTATATCTTTGAGAATCGGTTCAGCTAGTGGTATCAGTAATCGTAAAACAAAATAGTGGCTGTTTTAAATGCGAAGATTGAATAATTTTGAGTTATTTTTTCCCAACTTCAACGTTTAAGGTGCATGCTTTGAACACTTGATTCAATTTAATGAATAACTGAAGCGGAGTACCCACAATTAATGCTCATAAGTGAAACAAGTCAAGGAGGTGGGAGAGAGCTCCTAGCAAAAGGGTTTTGTAACCATTCTAGGATTCGAAAAAATTCGCCATGAATCGATGATAACAGTACAGGAGAGTGACCCCTGAAAAAAATTCATCAAACGTAGCCGATATGAGTATGAAATGAAAGTTTTCATGGGAGCTTTTCAAAACAGTTGTTAAACTGTCAGTTTTTGCTTCAGTGGGGGCACAGGGGGGAAATACATGAAAAATGTGTTTCCTCCGTCACGGATGGACATCTGATATAATTATCAAGGGAGATATCTATGAGTATAACAATACCAAAAACCTCAGAAGTCGAAATTCCTTCAACTTTGTTAATAATGGTATGATCTTCGTATTTCATATTTTCTCCAATAAAATAGTCTTGACATGTTTCTTGATTTGATTCGATCTGGTGACTGCATTTTGTAAATTGAATACAAAACCCTTCTAACATGAGCGTAGGTCTATTTACCCAACTTGTTTTTACCATAGTTGTCTTTTAGTTTCAGGAAATTTATAACCACAGTCTTACTTCTTTTCATTCGAGATGCTATTTCTCTGGTTATTGCGCCACTATTCCGATAGGCGAGAATTTGTCCTCGTTCTATTTCCGTCAGTTGCTTTCCTCGACCCATTCCAGTGTGATTCGCGCAGCTGCTGATATAAAAGCTAGTTGTAACAGTAACCGAAAATACAATTCAATTTACCTAATTAAATGAAATTAAATATTATATGATTTGTTATATTCTTTTTACATACACTTCTGGTCTTATCAATATTTTGCACTAGAATGTTTTTGAATTACGCCGCGAACGAACGTATTAGCAGAAAACGAAAATCGAAAACCGGTTCTTGGAAAATGCCGATCTGTATAATCCCATGGCGCACTGCACTAACGCAACTCTATTTCTATTTGTGTATTATTGCAGTTTTGTGTGTTGGTCTTATCATTATTTCGTGGGGTGTATATATATATATATATATATATATATATATATATATATATATATATATATATATATATATATATATATATTGTAATGATTTTTTTTTTACTTTCTTTGCGAACGCGGAACCGACCTCTCATCGGTTCTAGACGTTAAGTCTGAGTAGTGCCAACAGATGGTACCAACCGGTCAACCAATCCGTGCACCGTAACCCATTCACGCGGTGGCTGCTTGTCGGCCAGCTAGATCGGAGAGGATTTCGGTCGCGGGTCTCCGAATGGTTTACGCTCAATTACAATATTCAGCCACCTGTACACGCCCGTTTTCAAAACGCGTTACAAAAGCAAAACCATACGGAGAGGAAACCTATTCTACGTTACTCCGTATTTCTTCATTAACCAGTCCAAAGCACAAAATCTGATTTTTATTTCGCGTTCCCGAATTTCCGATGCGGTACCGAAAAGTATGCTACACTAACTCAACCCGACGAAAACTACGTTAAAGAAAACTCAAAGTCAACTAAGGTACCGCGTACCGCGCGCGACGCGAAACAGACCTCAGCGGATTTTCTCAAACCCTACCCTCGCGACGGCATACTTACCCTGCACCTCATTTCCCGCTGAAAGGCAGAACTACTGGAAAGGAAAGTCGTGTTTTAATTAGCAATTCATGATTTTATTAATATAATAATAGATATGTAACTAAAGTTAAATCTTTAAATGCTTTTTTTTTAACTGTAAGGCCCTAACGCGGTTATATCTATCGTCTACGATTCTAGCGTTCAATTTCAACACCGTCGAGTCGTACAGATCTCCGAATTTACTGTAACTAAATTAATAATAAAGCACAGGACGTGACATACTTTTTTTTTTTACAGATTTCGAATTATGCTATAAAAGTCTTACTAAACAGTTCCACATCTATCGCCTTTAGTTTGCGTAGGTTTACCAACACTTTTCTACTATTGAAAAAAAACCTTAAATTGCATTTTAACTGGTAATCGAAAATATATCTATACATATAACACATGTGTGTATCTGTATTATGGGACTCCCATTATCGCTGCCTTTACTCTACGAATAATTATCGAGCGGAAATTCTCGTTTCGAGTAGTTAGATAAAGAAAATAGACTGTAAAATTAACTAAAACGAAACCTTGTGCAACCTAACAATTTAAAGTTCTCAGACACTAACGGAACTCTGCTGGTTATTATTTCCTTACTGCTAATACCTCACCATAGTCGTTACTGATGATGAGCTTTCTGCACCTGCAAGTCTACTCAAAAGTTCAGCTTATCGCAACTTAAGTCTGCAATGAGTTAAAGAGTCCAACATTGGAAGCTAACATTAAGTTAATAAAGCATGTTAACTGCAGCTACTAACTACCTATAAGAATAACAACTTTTTGGAGGAATGAGTATTACTAGTTAATCTTTTTTATTTCATTTTTAATTTACTCTTAGAGACCTATTATGTCCTAAGTTATGCTTTCCATACAAATTCATTTCAGATTCAGCTAAGGAACGACCCTCTTTTTTTTTTTAAATATACATGTTGCATGTACAGAAATATAATAAAAGAAATAAATTAAAAGTGGGAACGCTTTGATTTTGTATCTCTCAACAGGGTTGGTGGATACTCTTGTTTGGATCAAGAAATTTTCTCGAGGCCTATACACAATCAAAACTAAAAATTAATTTGAACGTTAATCATTGAAAATTGACTCGTGTAATTAATTTACCAGCCTCTTATTTAATTCTTTGGAATGCGATTACGAAGGCTTTCGTCACTAAAATATTCATTTGAATAAGATTTCGCAAATTAGCGCAGCGAAAGTCTTGAACGCCTTCGTCACGATAACTTTTATGCCAGGTACGTAACCAGAACAATACAAATTCACTACAGAACTTGGAAATCCTTTGATATTCACTTAAACAGGAGTACCCAACCCCAGGGACACTGCTGAATAAACCTTTCTTTATTTAAATTATCCCAAATATGTTGAGAAGACTCGATTACTTCAGTCTCATTAATCCCGAATATATTAGAAGATAGTACACATAAATCTACACTCTCTTCCCTCATAAAGTGTCTTACAATCTTCAGTACTCTATTCTACCGACTTTACTCAGATGTACGATCGTATAAAAATAAAATGGTTAAATATATTGAAAACTTAAAAAGGTAAGGTAACAATGCAAACAAAAATCATCAGTTAATTTACAACATTGAACATGTACTTTGTTCTCGTTTGCGATCGCTACCACACACGTCAGTAAAATGTCTCCTTTGAATTCGACATCGTTCCGCACGACGCCCTGGATAATTCATTGATTGCGTGGATTTGGTTTAGGATTGTGTTATTTTTGTGATGTAAAACAATCGCTGGGTCAAGCACTTTGGGCAAGGTTTCATTAGGAATCCCGCTATGTGGCCTGATATATAATTTGCATGACCATTTTGGGAAAAGTCCAATCTTTCATACCTTGAACATTTCCATTGTTTGCCTTGAGCAAGAAGCAGCGCCACAACGCAAAAGCCAAAAATGATTCGTTCCTTCCTCCACCCTTTACCTGCAATCGCTTGGTACCTTCCAACAGTTGTCGCTGCCTTTGGGGGCTCAACCGGGATATCCTCCGGGGTTTAGATTTGGATTAAACGTCTATTTAAATTGGATTAATTGTCATTTCAATATTTTAAAGACTAATTTTTATCATCTTACATGGCCTTTAAACTGTTGCAATTATAATGAGCAGATGTGTAATTTCGGCGATACGATGCTTTAAGTCGGGTGCGGCACGCTCTAAATTCTCATTAGCGAAATCACACGATGGGAATATGTGTACAACATAAGCGGCTTGATCAATCCCTGTTGTTGGGGTGGCTGTTTCACCAAATCGCTGCGCAATTCACGTTCAACGACCTTCGCCACACGAGTACATAGCAACCGCGCGACTCACAACCACACTCTGCCGCCATGTGGCTGTAAATTTTTCCTTTTGACATCCCACGACAAAATTGACGTGGGATGTGCAACCGTCATACCCGACATGAGATGCCAAGCCACTCGGTGGCAAGGTGTGTTAGTGAGTCGCCAGCGGCGTCACAAGATTCATTACAATATATATATATATGCATATATATATATATATATATATATATATATATATATATATATATATATATATATATAAATATATAAATATATATATATATATATATATATATATATATATATATATATATATATATATATATATATATATATATGTAGACATATATAGACTTAGAGTTTTGTCAGCGGTGGAAGATCAGCTGACATATGGGATCCATACACTAGATGAGTTTTCTTTAGATATGTAATGCCAAATTAAATTTATGTGTGTAAATACAATATTTGTTTCTTGAATGTTAATTTTGAGTTTTGCAAATTTGAAAGTTCGTGATTTCACTAAATTTCATTTAGCTTGTGGAATTAAATTTCGTTTGCAGTTTTTGTGATAGTAGTTGTCTTTATTGCTGCTTCTTATTGTAATATGTTTTATATGTAGCCTAAATCCTTGACCATATTGCGATTTTCATGTTGTGGCTGGAGCACGATACATGATATCAATAAGTTTACGTTGTGCTCTGGCTGCTGGCCACATAGAGGGCAAAGTTCTTCCATTTGCAATTGTATGTTGGCGTCTTTATTATATATGTTTGGCTGATATAGATGGCAAAGAATTATTTGTGTTATAATTCTCTGTATGTTTGTTTGAGTAAAAAGTCTAATTCCAAGTGTGGTGGTAAGTTGTTGGTGTTATTTACTATCGCTGTATGTATGGTAATTTTGAATTTGTTCTGTATTTTTGTCATATATGGGGGTACGTTGAGAGACAATAAATAGGTTCCATATGTTGTGCTTGTAGGTAAAAGGTTCCAAATAATGTCTTTCAAGATTTTTCCTAAATATGTGCTCCTCAATTTTGACAAGCCAGTTGTTGTAATTCCCAATTTTATGTTCGTTTACCTGTTGCATCAGACATTGTTTGAAAGTTCTCTTATCGTAAAATATATTATCTGTGCTTTTATTCATTATGAAGCCCCTAAGTGCTTCTTTTCTGATACACTTGTCTACATTTGATGTGAATATGTTGTAAAGGAGTGGGCTTTAGGGGTACCCTTCTTTTGTTAGGGAGGTGAATGCTATTTATGCACAGAGTGTGAGACTCCCATGCGTTACTGGACTACCCACTAAACACCTCCCCTGTCAATCTGAGAACCCTGCCTGGAACCGTTTGACACATTACTTCGGGCCATGTCTCGTTTTGTTATGCCGTGGGGCGCCTTCAAGCTGGCGAGTCCCTTTCCTAGCGGGAGGGCAGAGGCGAAGAGGAAATACCAGAAGAGCGATCCCCCAGCCCCAGCGCCCCCAGCTGCTGTGAGTCCCTTTTATATTTTAGGACTGCCCAAGCATGATGTGCCCCCTGGTTGGTACACTAATGAATATTTTGACATGTGAATTTGACATAGATGTCAAGGACAGTACTACCAACCTAAAAAAAATAATTCTCCAAATCCTTCGACGCGCGTAGTTTAAATCCAAATGTCACCTTATTTTTTGGACACAGTAGTAAATATGCTATCTATGCACCCTCTTCTGGCTTGGAAGGCAGCCTGATTGTCTGGAATCTCATAAAAGTTTAAGAATTATAAGGGCGTTGTTATGATTTCACAGTTGAAAACATAGATTTACAATGAAGAGGACTAGGAGGCCGAAGAAGAACAAAAGGGTAAAGAAGCGCTGAGGGCTAAAGCTAAATGGTACGTGCAGATAGTTCCACCATCAAACGTCAACGAAGGAATGACGTCTAGGCCAATCGAAGGAGATCGGGATAAAAGAAGGAAAGAAGAGAAACTTGATGGACGTGGAAAGCCATGTAGTATATTTATATACATATACTCGTATCTATATATATATATATATATATATATATATATATATATATATATATATATATATATATATATGTATATATATACGCCATGTAGTATATGTAAAGGCATATATATATATATATATATATATATATATATATATATATATATATATATATATATATAAACATATATTACATCGCGTTCCACATCCATCAAGTTTCTCTTCTTTCCTTCTTTTATCCCGATCTCCTTCGATTGGCCTAGACGTCATTCCTTTGTTGACGTTTGATGGTGGAACTATCTGCACGTACCATTTAGCTTTAGCCCTCAGCGCTTCTTTACCCTTGTGTTCTTCTGCGGCTTCCTAGTTCTCTTCATTGTAAATCTATGTTTTCAACTGTGAAATCATAACAACGCCCTTATAATTCTTGAACTTTTACAGTTTTGGAGATACATGTAATACCTCTAGGGTCACAAAACTTTATGCATGTCACAACATAACCAATTGAGTTATATACATTTCAGTGAAGGGAATTACAACAACCACAATACTCTTATTTTCTTCGAATTTCCATACAAATTTAAGAATAGCGTTTAATTTGAAAATGTTCAATTGACCGAGCATTCATAAAATTTACGTAAGCTTTAAAAATAATTGTAACAAAAAATGCGATTATCATACCAGTAACTTCGATATTTTCTGGCAGACTTATACAATGGACAGAAAAACGCAATGAGGTTCCAGACAATCACGCTGCCTTCCAAGCCAGAAGAGGGTGTAAAGATAGCATATTTACTACTGTCTCCAAAAATTAAGGTGACATTTGGATTTAAACTGCGCGCGTCGAAGGATTTGGAGAATAGTTTTTATTTTAGGTTGGTAGTACTGTCAGTAATATCTTTGTCAAGTTTACATGTCAAAATATTCATTAGTGTTTGAGATACGCGTCGTTTTGTGAGCTGCTAAAAGTGAGTTTTTCGTTTTTTGCGATGTCGAAATTTGTTGAATTTGCATTAAGTTTTGTTTGCGGAATCAATTTTCTGCTGCAGATACATTGAGGATGGCGCAAAAATCCTTTGGTGATGAGGCTATGTCTAAAAAATTGTTTACAAGTGGTATAGAGAATTCCAATCCGGCCATGAACGTGTCAAAGACGAAGAGCGTCCTGGGCGACTATCAACCTCTTCTCTTCTTCGATTATCGCGGTGTTGTGCATCGTGAATTCCTTTCGCCGGGACCAACAGTCAACAAGGAATATTATTTGAACGTTATGCGTCGCTTGCGTAACGCTATCCGCCTAAAAAGGCCGGAATTCTGGAAAGACAATTCTTGGTTTTTACACCAAGATAATGGTGCCATACTGCACTCGTAATTTGTGATCATTTCGCCAAAACTCAACCCATATCGTTCCGCAACCACCGTTTTCTCCTGATCTGGTGCCGTGCGACTTCTGGCTATTCAGCTCCGGGGACACCGTTTTGATACGATAGAGGAGATTCAAGCCGCAGCGAAGACGGAGCTGAAGGCCATCCTGGAAACGAGGCGTATCTCAAACACTTATGAATATTTTGACATGTAAATTTAACATGGATATCACTGACAGTACTACTAACCTAAAAAAAAATTAATTCCCCAAATCCTTCGACGCCCGCAATTTAAATTCTAATCTCACCTTATTTTTTGGTCATAGTAGTATATTACATACAATATTCAATATAACTACGACAAATCCAAAATCTTACATTATTGTATCGTTCATATGTAGATCTCCAAGGGGCATTTGATAACGTTGAACCACTCATAACTTTATCAAAAATTAAGAAACAGAGGCGGATCCTTTATCAACAAACTCCAAACAATATACCAGACCTCGAAAACTTCAATATTCCAAAATATATATGTATATATATATATATATATATATATATATATATATATATATATATATATATATATATATATATATATATATATATATATGTATATATATATATATATATATATATATATATATATATATATATATATATATATATATGTGTATATATATATATATATATATATATATATATATATATATATAGATATATATATATATATATATATATATATATATATATATATATATATATATATTTTGGATTATTGAAGTTTTCGAGGTCTGGTATATGGTTTGGAGTTTGTTGATAAAGGATCCGCCTCTGTTTCTTAATTTTTGATAAAGTTATGAGTGGTTCAACGTTATCAAATGCCCCTTGGAGATCTACATATGAACAATACAATAATGTAAGATTTTGGATTTGTCGTAGTTATATTGAATATTGTATGTAATATACTACTATGACCAAAAAATAAGGTGAGATTAGAATTTAAATTGCGGGCGTCGAAGGATTTGGGGAATTAATTTTTTTTTAAGTTAGTAGTACTGTCAGTGATATCCATGTTAAATTTACATGTCAAAATATTCATTAGTGTTTGAGATACGCCTCGTTTCCAGGATGGCCTTCAGCTCCGTCTTCGCTGCGGCTTGAATCTCCTCTATCGTATCAAAACGGTGTCCCCGGAGCTGAATAGCCAGAAGTCGCACGGCACCAGATCAGGAGAAAACGGTGGTTGCGGAACGATATGGGTTGAGTTTTTGGCGAAATGATCACAAATTACGAGTGCAGTATGGCACCATTATCTTGGTGTAAAAACCAAGAATTGTCTTTCCAGAATTCCGGCCTTTTTAGGCGGATAGCGTTACGCAAGCGACGCATAACGTTCAAATAATATTCCTTGTTGACTGTTGGTCCCGGTGAAAGGAATTCACGATGCACAACACCGCGATAATCGAAGAAGAGAAGAGGTTGATAGTCGCCCAGGACGCTCTTCGTCTTTGACACGTTCATGGCCGGATTGGAATTCTCTATACCACTTGTAAACAATTTTTTAGACATAGCCTCATCACCAAAGGATTTTTGCGCCATCCTCAATGTATCTGCAGCAGAAAATTGATTCCGCAAACAAAATTTAATGCAAATTCAACAAATTTCGACATCGCAAAAAACGAAAAACTCACTTTTAGCAGCTCACAAAACGACGCGTATCTCAAACACTAATGAATATTTTGACATGTAAACTTGACAAAGATATTACTGACAGTACTACCAACCTAAAATAAAAACTATTCTCCAAATCCTTCGACGCGCGCAGTTTAAATCCAAATGTCACCTTAATTTTTGGAGACAGTAGTAAATATGCTATCTTTACACCCTCTTCTGGCTTGGAAGGCAGCGTGATTGTCTGGAACCTCATTGCGTTTTTCTGTCCATTGTATAAGTCTGCCAGAAAATATCGAAGTTACTGGTATGATAATCGCATTTTTTGTTACAATTATTTTTAAAGCTTACGTAAATTTTATGAATGCTCGGTCAATTGAACATTTTCAAATTAAACGCTATTCTTAAATTTGTATGGAAATTCGAAGAAAATAAGAGTATTGTGGTTGTTGTAATTCCCTTCACTGAAATGTATATAACTCAATTGGTTATGTTGTGACATGCATAAAGTTTTGTGACCCTAGAGGTATTACATGTATCTCCAAAACTGTAAAAGTTCAAGAATTATAAGGGCGTTGTTATGATTTCACAGTTGAAAACATAGATTTACAATGAAGAGAACTAGGAAGCCGAAGAAGAACACAAGGGTAAAGAAGCGCTGAGGGCTAAAGCTAAATGGTACGTGCAGATAGTTCCACCATCAAACGTCAACAAAGGAATGACGTCTAGGCCAATCGAAGGAGATCGGGATAAAAGAAGGAAAGAAGAGAAACTTGATGGATGTGGAACGCGATGTAATATATGTTTATATATATATATATATATATATATATATATATATATATATATATATATATATATATATATATATATATATATATATATATATGCCTTTACATATACTACATGGCGTATATATATACATATATATATATATATATATATATATATATATATATATATATATATATATATATATATATATATATATATATATATATATATAGATACGAGTATATGTATATAAATATACTACATGGCTTTCCACGTCCATCAAGTTTCTCTTCTTTCCTTCTTTTATCCCGATCTCCTTCGATTGGCCTAGACGTCATTCCTTCGTTGACGTTTGATGGTGGAACTATCTGCACGTACCATTTAGCTTTAGCCCTCAGCGCTTCTTTACCCTTTTGTTCTTCTTCGGCCTCCTAGTCCTCTTCATTGTAAATCTATGTTTTCAACTGTGAAATCATAACAACGCCCTTATAATTCTTAAACTTTTATGAGATTCCAGACAATCAGGCTGCCTTCCAAGCCAGAAGAGGGTGCATAGATAGCATATTTACTACTGTGTCCAAAAAATAAGGTGACATTTGGATTTAAACTACGCGCGTCGAAGGATTTGGAGAATTATTTTTTTTAGGTTGGTAGTACTGTCCTTGACATCTATGTCAAATTCACATGTCAAAATATTCATTAGTGTACCAACCAGGGGGCACATCAAGCTTGGGCAGTCCTAAAATATAAAAGGGACTCACAGCAGCTGGGGGCGCTGGGGCTGGGGGATCGCTCTTCTGGTATTTCCTCTTCGCCTCTGCCCTCCCGCTAGGAAAGGGACTCGCCAGCTTGAAGGCGCCCCATGGCATAACAAAACGAGACATGGCCCGAAGTAATGTGTCAAACGGTTCCAGGCAGGGTTCTCAGATTGACAGGGGAGGTGTTTAGTGGGTAGTCCAGTAACGCATGGGAGTCCCACACTCTGTGCATAAATAGCATTCACCTCCCTAACAAAAGAAGGGTACCCCTAAAGCCCACTCCTTTACAACATATTCACATCAAATGTAGACAAGTGTATCAGAAAAGAAGCACTTAGGGGCTTCATAATGAATAAAAGCACAGATAATATATTTTACGATAAGAGAACTTTCAAACAATGTCTGATGCAACAGGTAAACGAACATAAAATTGGGAATTACAACAACTGGCTTGTCAAAATTGAGGAGCACATATTTAGGAAAAATCTTGAAAGACATTATTTGGAACCTTTTACCTACAAGCACAACATATGGAACCTATTTATTGTCTCTCAACGTACCCCCATATATGACAAAAATACAGAACAAATTCAAAATTACCATACATACAGCGATAGTAAATAACACCAACAACTTACCACCACACTTGGAATTAGACTTTTTACTCAAACAAACATACAGAGAATTATAACACAAATAATTCTTTGCCATCTATATCAGCCAAACATATATAATAAAGACGCCAACATACAATTGCAAATGGAAGAACTTTGCCCTCTATGTGGCCAGCAGCCAGAGCACAACTTAAACTTATTGATATCATGTATCGTGCTCCAGCCACAACATGAAAATCGCAATATGGTCAAGGATTTAGGCTACATATAAAACATATTACAATAAGAAGCAGCAATAAAGACAACTACTATCACAAAAACTGCAAACGAAATTTAATTCCACAAGCTAAATGAAATTTAGTGAAATCACGAACTTTCAAATTTGCAAAACTCAAAATTAACATTCAAGAAACAAATATTGTATTTACACACATAAATTTAATTTGGCATTACATATCTAAAGAAAACTCATCTAGTGTATGGATCCCATATGTCAGCTGATCTTCCACCGCTGACAAAACTCTAAGTCTATATATGTCTACATATATATATATATATATATATATATATATATATATATATATATATATATATATATATATATATATATATATATATATATATATATATTTATATATTTATATATAGTATATATATATATATATATATATATATATATATATATATATATGCATATATATATATATTGTAATGAATCTTGTGACGCCGCTGGCGACTCACTAACACACCTTGCCACCGAGTGGCTTGGCATCTCATGTCGGGTATGACGGTTGCACATCCCACGTCAATTTTGTCGTGGGATGTCAAAAGGAAAAATTTACAGCCACATGGCGGCAGAGTGTGGTTGTGAGTCGCGCGGTTGCTATGTACTCGTGTGGCGAAGGTCGTTGAACGTGAATTGCGCAGCGATTTGGTGAAACAGCCACCCCAACAACAGGGATTGATCAAGCCGCTTATGTTGTACACATATTCCCATCGTGTGATTTCGCTAATGAGAATTTAGAGCGTGCCGCACCCGACTTAAAGCATCGTATCGCCGAAATTACACATCTGCTCATTATAATTGCAACAGTTTAAAGGCCATGTAAGATGATAAAAATTAGTCTTTAAAATATTGAAATGACAATTAATCCAATTTAAATAGACGTTTAATCCAAATCTAAACCCCGGAGGATATCCCGGTTGAGCCCCCAAAGGCAGCGACAACTGTTGGAAGGTACCAAGCGATTGCAGGTAAAGGGTGGAGGAAGGAACGAATCATTTTTGGCTTTTGCGTTGTGGCGCTGCTTCTTGCTCAAGGCAAACAATGGAAATGTTCAAGGTATGAAAGATTGGACTTTTCCCAAAATGGTCATGCAAATTATATATCAGGCCACATAGCGGGATTCCTAATGAAACCTTGCCCAAAGTGCTTGACCCAGCGATTGTTTTACATCACAAAAATAACACAATCCTAAACCAAATCCACGCAATCAATGAATTATCCAGGGCGTCGTGCGGAACGATGTCGAATTCAAAGGAGACATTTTACTGACGTGTGTGGTAGCGATCGCAAACGAGAACAAAGTACATGTTCAATGTTGTAAATTAACTGATGATTTTTGTTTGCATTGTTACCTTACCTTTTTAAGTTTTCAATATATTTAACCATTTTATTTTTATACGATCGTACATCTGAGTAAAGTCGGTAGAATAGAGTACTGAAGATTGTAAGACACTTTATGAGGGAAGAGAGTGTAGATTTATGTGTACTATCTTCTAATATATTCGGGATTAATGAGACTGAAGTAATCGAGTCTTCTCAACATATTTGGGATAATTTAAATAAAGAAAGGTTTATTCAGCAGTGTCCCTGGGGTTGGGTACTCCTGTTTAAGTGAATATCAAAGGATTTCCAAGTTCTGTAGTGAATTTGTATTGTTCTGGTTACGTACCTGGCATAAAAGTTATCGTGACGAAGGCGTTCAAGACTTTCGCTGCGCTAATTTGCGAAATCTTATTCAAATGAATATTTTAGTGACGAAAGCCTTCGTAATCGCATTCCAAAGAATTAAATAAGAGGCTGGTAAATTAATTACACGAGTCAATTTTCAATGATTAACGTTCAAATTAATTTTTAGTTTTGATTGTGTATAGGCCTCGAGAAAATTTCTTGATCCAAACAAGAGTATCCACCAACCCTGTTGAGAGATACAAAATCAAAGCGTTCCCACTTTTAATTTATTTCTTTTATTATATTTCTGTACATGCAACATGTATATTTAAAAAAAAAAGAGGGTCGTTCCTTAGCTGCATCTGAAATGAATTTGTATGGAAAGCATAACTTAGGACATAATAGGTCTCTAAGAGTAAATTAAAAATGAAATAAAAAAGATTAACTAGTAATACTCATTCCTCCAAAAAGTTGTTATTCTTATAGGTAGTTAGTAGCTGCAGTTAACATGCTTTATTAACTTAATGTTAGCTTCCAATGTTGGACTCTTTAACTCATTGCAGACTTAAGTTGCGATAAGCTGAACTTTTGAGTAGACTTGCAGGTGCAGAAAGCTCATCATCAGTAACGACTATGGTGAGGTATTAGCAGTAAGGAAATAATAACCAGCAGAGTTCCGTTAGTGTCTGAGAACTTTAAATTGTTAGGTTGCACAAGGTTTCGTTTTAGTTAATTTTACAGTCTATTTTCTTTATCTAACTACTCGAAACGAGAATTTCCGCTCGATAATTATTCGTAGAGTAAAGGCAGCGATAATGGGAGTCCCATAATACAGATACACACATGTGTTATATGTATAGATATATTTTCGATTACCAGTTAAAATGCAATTTAAGGTTTTTTTTCAATAGTAGAAAAGTGTTGGTAAACCTACGCAAACTAAAGGCGATAGATGTGGAACTGTTTAGTAAGACTTTTATAGCATAATTCGAAATCTGTAAAAAAAAAAGTATGTCACGTCCTGTGCTTTGTTATTAATTTAGTTACAGTAAATTCGGAGATCTGTACGACTCGACGGTGTTGAAATTGAACGCTAGAATCGTAGACGATAGATATAACCGCGTTAGGGCCTTACAGTTAAAAAAAAGCATTTAAAGATTTAACTTTAGTTACATATCTATTATTATATTAATAAAATCATGAATTGCTAATTAAAACACGACTTTCCTTTCCAGTAGTTCTGCCTTTCAGCGGGAAATGAGGTGCAGGGTAAGTATGCCGTCGCGAGGGTAGGGTTTGAGAAAATCCGCTGAGGTCGGTTTCGCGTCGCGCGCGGTACGCGGTACCTTAGTTGACTTTGAGTTTTCTTTAACGTAGTTTTCGTCGGGTTGAGTTAGTGTAGCATACTTTTCGGTACCGCATCGGAAATTCGGGAACGCGAAATAAAAATCAGATTTTGTGCTTTGGACTGGTTAATGAAGAAATACGGAGTAACGTAGAATAGGTTTCCTCTCCGTATGGTTTTGCTTTTGTAACGCGTTTTGAAAACGGGCGTGTACAGGTGGCTGAATATTGTAATTGAGCGTAAACCATTCGGAGACCCGCGACCGAAATCCTCTCCGATCTAGCTGGCCGACAAGCAGCCACCGCGTGAATGGGTTACGGTGCACGGATTGGTTGACCGGTTGGTACCATCTGTTGGCACTACTCAGACTTAACGTCTAGAACCGATGAGAGGTCGGTTCCGCGTTCGCAAAGAGAGTAAAAAAAAAAATCATTACAATATATATATATATATATATATATATATATATATATATATATATATATATATATATATATATATATATATATATATATATATATATATATATATATATATATATATATATATATATATATATATATATATATATATATATATACACCCCACGAAATAATGATAAGACCAACACACAAAACTGCAATGATACACAAATAGAAATAGAGTTGCGTTAGTGCAGTGCGCCATGGGATTATACAGATCGGCATTTTCCAAGAACCGGTTTTCGATTTTCGTTTTCTGCTAATACGTTCGTTCGCGGCGTAATTTAAAAACATTCTAGTGCAAAATATTGATAAGACCAGAAGTGTATGTAAAAAGAATATAACAAATCATATAATATTTAATTTCATTTAATTAGGTAAATTGAATTGTATTTTCGGTTACTGTTACAACTAGCTTTTATATCAGCAGCTGCGCGAATCACACTGGAATGGGTCGAGGAAAGCAACTGACGGAAATAGAACGAGGACAAATTCTCGCCTATCGGAATAGTGGCGCAATAACCAGAGAAATAGCATCTCGAATGAAAAGAAGTAAGACTGTGGTTATAAATTTCCTGAAACTAAAAGACAACTATGGTAAAAACAAGTTGGGTAAATAGACCTACGCTCATGTTAGAAGGGTTTTGTATTCAATTTACAAAATGCAGTCACCAGATCGAATCAAATCAAGAAACATGTCAAGACTATTTTATTGGAGAAAATATGAAATACGAAGATCATACCATTATTAACAAAGTTGAAGGAATTTCGACTTCTGAGGTTTTTGGTATTGTTATACTCATAGATATCTCCCTTGATAATTATATCAGATGTCCATCCGTGACGGAAGAAACACATTTTTCATGTATTTCCCCCCTGTGCCCCCACTGAAGCAAAAACTGACAGTTTAACAACTGTTTTGAAAAGCTCCCATGAAAACTTTCATTTCATACTCATATCGGCTACGTTTGATGAATTTTTTTCAGGGGTCACTCTCCTGTACTGTTATCATCGATTCATGGCGAATTTTTTCGAATCCTAGAATGGTTACAAAACCCTTTTGCTAGGAGCTCTCTCCCACCTCCTTGACTTGTTTCACTTATGAGCATTAATTGTGGGTACTCCGCTTCAGTTATTCATTAAATTGAATCAAGTGTTCAAAGCATGCACCTTAAACGTTGAAGTTGGGAAAAAATAACTCAAAATTATTCAATCTTCGCATTTAAAACAGCCACTATTTTGTTTTACGATTACTGATACCACTTGCTGAACCGATTCTCAAAGATATACATGACACCTATCATTCCTGAAATTTTCATGCAAATCCTAGCAAGACTGTAGTGTCTGAGTCGGTAAAAAGCGCATGTTGTTCCATAGCCATATGTTGCCATAGTAATAAATGCAGCGCATATTGTTCCATAGTAATACAGGAAAATTCAAACCGCTATAACTTCGCTAAATGTGATTCGATCTTCAGGATAGATCAATCTTATAAATAGACATCTACGTACTGAGTTTCATTGAGTTTAAGGGTACCGTTAAGATTTTATTAAGGAAAACATAAAATCAATAAATCATACTATTACTGACAAAGTTGAGTGAATTGCGACTTCTCACGTATTTGTTGTTGTTGTACTCACCAAGGCCTACATTCCTGATTTTTTTCAGATTTTTCGGATCCCAGGTGTCCAATCGCGAGGGGGGGGGGACACAAATTTTTCGTGTATTTCTCCTTCCTGTGCGCCCTTCGAAGCAAACTTTGCCAAACTAAGACCTGTTTTGAAAAGTTCCCATAGTAATATTGAACGTGACTTTATTGAATTAACATCTGGACCGCTCAGGTTAATGCTATTTTCAGCCAGTTTTGTTCCACCAACTTGCCAAGTAATTTTCAAGATAGTCATGATAATATAGAGTTTTCAATTAAAGACATAACAATAAATAAATAAATTTCAATTAATCGATTGTGAGCCGCGCTGTGTGGCTAGTGGCACCTAACCTTAAAAAAAAATTAATTCCCCAAATCCTTCGACGCCCGCAATTTAAATTCTAATCTCACCTTATTTTTTGGTCATAGTAGTATATTACATACAATATTCAATATAACTACGACAAATCCAAAATCTTACATTATTGTATCGTTCATATGTAGATCTCCAAGGGGCATTTGATAACGTTGAACCACTCATAACTTTATCAAAAATTAAGAAACAGAGGCGGATCCTTTATCAACAAACTCCAAACAATATACCAGACCTCGAAAACTTCAATAATCCAATATATATATATATATATATATATATATATATATATATATATATATATATATATATATATATATGTATATATATATATATATATATATATATATATATATATATATATATATATATATATATATACGAGGGTCATTCAACAAGTACTTAGCCTCACCGCCCAATGGCGCTGCTATTACAAAAAAGTTTTACTACATTAGTTTTGTTTTGATATAACAAACGCAACCGTGAGACCACATCGGTGACGTGTTTGGCACTGTTCCAGCACAATCTGGCGGAGTTCTTGCGTCGTTTCGTGACCGTCGACGAAACATGGATTCACTGGTACACACCAGAGACCAAGAAACAGTCAAAACAGTGGACTTCACCCGGCGAACGTGCTCCGAAGAAGGCGAAGACTGTACGATCGGCCGGAAAGGTGATGGCCACTGTTTTCTGGGATTCACATCGAGTACCTCAAGATCCATATCGATTACCTCAATAAGGGTAAAGCAATCACGGGGCGCTACTATGCAGACTTATTGGGCCGATTTGACGTCGAATTGAAGACAAAGCGGCCCCGCTTGGTGAAGAAAAAAGTGCTGTTCCACCACGACAACGCGCCGGCTCACACCTCCGCCGTCACCATGGCCTAATTGGTCGGATCGCGCTACGAATTGCCGCCCCATCCACGGTGCCCTCCAGATTTGGCTCCCTGTGACTACTTTTTGTTTCCAAACCTGAGAAAATCACTCACCGGGAATAGATTTGGGTCGAATAAGGAGGTCATCGCCGCCATGGACGCCGATTTAGCAGCCCTCGAGAAAATGTATTTTTGGACGGGTTGAAAAAGTTAGAGCATCGCCGGGCCAAGTGTATCGAGCATGAAGGAGATTATGTGGAAAAATAAATTGCCACCTTTCCAAAATTTTCGTGTTTCTTCTGTAGGCTAAGTACTTGTTGAACGACCCTCGTATAAACATATATATGTATATATATATATATATATATATATATATATATATATATATATATATATATATATATATATATATATATATGTATATATATATATATATATATATATATATATATATATATATATGTGGGTCATTCAACAAGTTCTTAGCCTCACCGCCCGATGACGCTGCTATAACAAAACAGTTTTACCATCGTGCAGTACATTCAACAAAATTAATGAAGGGAATTGACTGAAACTTTGACAGTAGGCTACTAAAAGAATGTACTGCACGATGGTAAAACTCTTTTGTGATAGCAGCATCATTGGGCGATGAGGCTAAGCACTTGTTGAACGACCCACGTATATATATATATATATATATATATATATATATATATATATATATATATATATATATATACATATATATATACATAATACGGGTAACCCAATTATATGCACCTAACCCTGCCACGCGCACAACACTATTAGACTACAAAATATACAGAAAACCAACCACAACTGAACATATTAAACACGTAACGCCTAACTTCCCTTCAAAACATAAACTAGCAGTGTACAAATCAATGGTGCGGATACTCCACTCCATCCGCATGACTCTTCCTAACAACTCCAACGAACAAAAAAACATTTAGGAAATAGCTATTAATAACCGATACGAAAAACATGGCATTGACAAACTTGCTACACAGTACAAACAAAAACAGAATCGCCAATTGACTTGAGCTCAGTCTGAACTACCAACAGTGGATTTCGGTGACATATGTACGGAAAGAGACATACAAACTATCAAACTTCCTTAGAAAATACCATTGAGTAATTAAATAATACTGGAGTGGACAACCACGTGACAATATGGTTGCAACAACCCCTGCGACCACCTTTCCTACTGCTACGCTCTTGTTTACAACCTTAGAGAGAGCCAAATTGCACAAACAAACATGGCTGCTGCTCAATGTAAACAAATTTTCATACAATACCAAAAATTTGCTTTCTATTTGAAAAACCTTCAGCATTGTATGAAAAACATGCAAAACATTAATATAATAACTACTCACTTGTGAAAGGAAACACCTACGGATCCTTTTCCACTATGATTTTTTCACGAAGGCACTACACATTTCATTTTCAAATTCTAACTTAATTACACAGTGTCACACGATAAAGTAACTTGAATCACAAACTCCAATCGAATGTTTAAACACTTGGAACGAATTTAGATCGCGAACACTTTCCATAGTTTTAATATCGGATAAAATTCGCGACGAAACTTGCAAACTGGCCAATTTGGCGTCCAATTTGCATCAGTCAACTTGACAGTCAGTTCACACCTAGTCAGCTTTTGGAACAAGAAAGTGACCAGCAAGAGGCAGACGGGGAGGAAATGACAGACTGTTCACTTGGAAGAGAACAGAAACCGGTCGCATGCTTTCTCATGCATTTTATATGAGCTTAGCCCATCCAGTTCTTATTAATCTTAGGAAAATACAAACTGCATTCAAAACTAACAACAACATCGGAAACAAACTGAAACCAAAACTAACTGACACATCAATATACGAGAACAGTGGAAATGGGCAAAGTTTCAATTCCCATCACTTACAAATAAATTTTCAATTATTCTATTATAATTATTACTTTCAATGGGAATCGAAAAGTAATTGTGATAGATTTTCCCAGCTTTGAGTATATGCCTTCAAAAGTAATGAATACTTTCGCATTTAATTGTCACAAAAGCACTTTTTTCAACTTCTAAGTATGGGCCCAAATTAACCCCCCTGTCCAAGAACTAAAATAGTAATAGGCGAATTTTCAAATATAACTATTTGGGAATTGAACATTTCAATTCTTCAAATTCAGTTGCTGATAATTGAAATTCGAAAGTCATTCTCTTAGAATTCGCCAACTTTTAGAACAGAGACCAAAAGATAGGTTGGGATTTAAGTGTAGTTTTGTCAGCTGACTGCACATACTAAAAATAAATAAAATCAAATAAAAATAAATGTATTTAAGGGAACTTGATATGCGGAAAGCCAACTTATGAGTTTGGGCGTTGATTCAATAATGCAGCGTGGCAAGAGCCACATGAAGTTTCTTTAATGGCAAAGATGTTCATTGCAAGGGAATATTCTCACCGACATAAGTACACGCATATCCACGTCCGTAAATGACTGGTTGATTGATATGCGCTAACACCTTTCTCATTTCAAATGAAACGAATTTCTTCATTTAAATATTAAACGTAAACATTTTCTTATCATACTGCATCTGCTATCCATACCCAATTTCTTTTTGCATTTCAACCCACGGAAATTTTTACGATATGCAATTTTATGCAAGCTTTTCAATCAACTTCCTTTGAAATTTATGCGAACAAACTAGCAAAACGTATCGCAAAAACTAATGAAAAATGAGTAAATGCAATATGAGAGCTTTTTCATTTCTTCCTTCCGTTCCGAGTACGGAGGTAACTTTATTTCGTTGCAGATTACGTGCATGAGATATTACGTTTAATTTATCGAAATTTGAAAATAAAAATCCTTATCCGAAAGTAAACTTTTGTAATGTGTTGTTTACTCATAAGAAAAAAATTATATTTGTCCTACTGAATCAACAATAAAAACATCTCTACATATCAGCAAGAATCCATATTTTGGATTTTATTCGTACTTCCAAATAAAATTTCAATTAATTAAGAAAATGCAAAAAAAAATAATTTTAGTATTGAACAGCACATAATCTCTACTTTGGCAACCCAGACATTTTCATGCTCATTTTCCCTCCGCAGTGGCTCCGGTTGAAAATTACTTTGCATTACCGTTACATGCAGATTGTTGCCATAAAATATAACGCAAATATTAATGCACTGTGGAAAATCATTCGTTTTAATGACGTCATATATAAAACGTGTCTGCTCCATACGGAACTGCAGTAAAAGTGTCATTTGTTATATAGACACGTCATATTTTGATATTTTGTTTGCATTACCTTGCATCCGTTCCGGGGACATTTCACCCACAAACCATAAAGAATTTAAATTCGTTTGATATTCCGCACGGCAGGAGGTATTTTCTAGGTATTCAAATTACATCTTAAAAATACAATAAGAATAGGAAATGCAATGCAAAATGTGGATGTACATATGGAAATGTGGCATTAGTATCAATGTAAGGATATAACCCGTATCAAGTTCCATGATGTTACCAATATTATTCAAATCTGAACATACCCAAAAGCAATAACTTTGTATATAATGCATTGCTTTGAGGGCATCTAATAATTTAATATTTTTTACTCAGTTAGTTTTATGAATTCCTATAGAAAAAAAGCTATCGGTTACACTCGCATATGTATTGGTATATTTTTTTTTATTTTTCGACCTTATAAAAAGGAATATTAGCAAAAACAACAATTATTGCGGCTGGTCTGTACGTCTGCTATAGCGAATATGCTCAAGAACTTTTCTTTATTTGCTATAAACATAAAACAGTGGAAATGAAAGAAATTCTTGTCTTATGAAGGTTTATGTGTTGTGAAATTGAGTTGATGTTTCAAAGATGTTTATACTGAGCTGATATTAATAGTAGTACAAGGAGCGTCCTACTACCAGAAGGGTATTGCAAAATAACTAGATTCTGAATATAAAAACTTGCCTCATACATACATATTGTTACATGTACAAATAATTCTGCGATTTACTGTCGCAATTGTTTTCACAACCATTAAGAACATCATGATCAACAAAAGAATGTACTCGAAGGCACAAGAGTCCACCAAACATGATCAACATCTGAAAGTGACGTCACTGCGCCATTGCTCGAATATCCCAGGTGGATTAAATGCCTAGAGACCCTACATAAAAGCGAGCTGAATGAATGATATATTAAAACCGCGATAGTAAAACTGCGATAGTGTGGAGTGCAAATAAAAAGCGATATTGATGTTTAAGTGAAGACATTTGTAAGAGAAATTTATTGACAAGTGGAAGTTAGATATTAATTAATTTTTATGAAACTTAACTTAATTTAGAAGAGAGTGCGTTTTCACTTTCCAGGAACATTAAAATTATCGGCCGCGAGCCATAACACGCGACAATGGTGTCGAGAAGTGAAGAAAAAAATTTGATAGTGAAAAACTTTTAAACATTAAAAAAATATAAATGCGCAATAGTGAAAAGTAACGTGGAAACTGGTGAAAAAAAATAAAAATACCACGAAGCCAAATTTAAAAATTAATGTATTTACAATGTTGGAGCTTAAGGGAGAAAGAGAAACGCCAAAATTAAAGGAACCAGCAAATGCGCTGATGCAAATGTTGATGCTGATGCAGCAAGCGCAGCGTCAACTGTCATCCAATTTAACTGCGAAGCTAGATCAGAAGCTCGACCAACAAGTATTCGAAATCACACAGAAGCTAGAGGAGCAATCAACGAAGCTAAATGAACAATCAGCGAAGCGAGACCAACAAGCGATAGAAATCAAGGCAGATTTTCAAAAACAGTCAACCGAAATAAAAGCGGAGCTCGGAAGTTTCAACAACCAAATTAAATGCATCGAGGAAAAGGTATACCAGTTCAAGGAGAGAATCAACCTCGAGATCAGCCAGGTCGAGGAGAGAATGAACCATGAGATGGAAAAAATGACAAAGGACTTGGAAGCAGTGAAGGCAGTAGTAACCACCTCACCAGCCCCGCTTACGACCGCCGCGCAAAGCTCATCCAGAAATGTGAATGCACCAATATTCGACGGGCAAACGGTCTGGGGCATTTACAAAACCCAGTTTGAAGCCGCCGCTAGGGCAAATCACTGGAATGAGCAGGAACGAGCAAGAGGCCCAGCTGTCGAGCTTTTGCAGCCTATCACCGTTGAGCTACACTCAACTCCGGCTGCTGTAGTGAATATTCTCAACATGCGTTATGGAGATGATCATCTGAAACAGATTTATTGGTCACAGCTACGGCATCGGATGCAAAAGCCTGGCGAAACCTTACAGCAGCTAGCCCAAGACATTGAGCGACTGGCACTTTTGGCTTACCCAGCTTACGATCCAGAACATCGAGATGATGCAGCAACAGAAGCATTCATCAGCGCACTAAAGGACCAGGAATTGCAACAAGCTGTGCACTTAGCTCAAAAGCAAACGGTTAAGGACGCATTGGCTTATAGTCTGAACTTTGAACCAACAAAAAATGTGACTCGTACCACTGCCCGGATTTGCGAGGTAGTGGCAGATGAGTGCAGGTGTGAGCGCGTGAAAATTGAGTGAGAACGGCAGGTAAATGGTGCACCTAGATGTTGGAATTACGGAGAGAAGGGGCACCTGCAACGAGACTGCAAGAAGCGAAGAAAACGGAGCTATTGTTCAGGGTGGTGGAGATCTAGACCGGCTCAGGAGCCTATAATGGTTGCCCATCAACCAACTTCGTCGGGCGGACGTTGGCTAGGAGAACCCACGTCCTCAGCACCCCGATCACCGTATCAAGACTACATCGTGGAGAAGCAGCCTTATGCCTTCCGGGTCAAGTTGACGAAGAACATTGCACCGACACCGACACTGGTGCAACCCGGTCGATTATCCAACCAGACATTGTGAGACAACAACTACTTCACAAGGGTGGAGTTCACGGAAATGCTGACGCCCTATCTCTTCATCCATGTCCAGCTAACTGTAAGCATTGCCGACAGATTGAGGAAAAGGAACCGCCCGTTGATCTGCGATTGATAACGACCGAATTCGATGAAATGCCCAGTTAGCCGATGAAGACATCGGAACATTGCTCGTATGAAAGGAGACAACTGGGCGACCTGAGTGGAAGGACGTTTCAATGCACGGCGCAACCCTGAAAAGCTATTGGGCAGAATGAAACTCCCTTCAGGTGGAGGGTGGCGTACTCAAGCGGAAATGGGAAACGGCGGATGGCAGCTTTTATACGATGCAAGCTATACTTCCCAAAAGCCGAATCCACGATGTGGTTAAGGAGATGCACGAAGAATCTTCGGGAGGCCACCTTGGTGTTAACAAGACCTTAGCGAAATTGCGGGAAAAGTTCTATTGGCTCCACGCTCGAGAAGACGTAGAGGACTGGTGTCGCAGATGCACAATTTGCGCTTCCGTCAAAGGCCCAAAGCGACGACTGAAAGGGCAAACGCAAACCTATAACGTGGGCGCGCCATTTTTAAGGATTGATATCGACATCGCAGGACCCTTGCCTGAATCCGAATGGGGAAATCGATACACGCTGGTTGTGGCCGATTATTTCAGCAAGTGGCCCGAGGTCTACCCCATTCCCAACCAGGAAGCAACTACTGCAGCTGAACAGCTAGTATTAAATTGGGTCAGTATGTAAAGCGTATCTTGCGAACTACATTCGGATCAAGGCTGAAACTTTGAGTCACTAGTTTTTAGCGAAATGTGCAAGCTGCTGGGAATACGGAAAACGAGGAATGTTGAAACGTTTCAACGGCACGCTCAATAAACACCTGGCCAAGGGACTGGGACCGACACATCCCACTATTTTTGGTGGCGCACAGAGCTGCCGAACATGCATCGACGGGCCAAGCCCCAGCCAAAGTCATTTTTAGAAAGGCTATTCGTCTGCTAACTCATATAAAGTTCGAGACACCCCCTGAGAAACCCCAAACGATCTCGGAGTACCCAAGTGAGCTAAGGCAAAGGTTGAACTAGATACACCAGACAGTGCGAAAATACCTCGGACTGGCTAATGACCGCATGAAGACCAGGTATGATCTAAAGGCAAATTCTACTGGTTTCCAGCAAGATGACTTGGTGTGGCTATATAACCCACAACAGCGGAAGGGTAGGTTTTCAAAGTTGCAGCATAATCGGGAGGGACCATATTGAGTTACAAAGTGAATCAACGACATCGTATATCGCATACAGGAACACCGTAAGCCGAGAGCCAAAATTAAAACTGTGCACCTGGACCGTCTTGCCCCATTTACATTAGAGAACATGGGAGAATTGACTACAACTGACGACACATCTTTTCGGGTCGAAAAGAACTGAGGTAGGGGCAGCGTTACGTGTACAAATAATTCTGTAAGCTACTGTTGCAATTGTTTTCACAACTATTAAGAACATCATGATCAACAAAAAGATGTACTCGAATGCACAAGAATCCACCAAGCATGATCAACATCTGAAAGTGACGTCACTGCGCCATTGCTCGAATATCCCAGGTAGCTCTCGTCAAAACATCCGCCAATGTACGAGAAATGGATTGAATGCCTAGAGACTCTATATAAAGGTGAGCTGAATGAATGGGGGGGATTATTGCAACCAATATAGTAAAACCGCGATAGTAAAACTGCGATAGTGTGGAGTGCAAATGAAAAGCGATATTGATTGTTATGTGAAGACAGTTGTAAGAGTAATTTATTGACAAGTGGAAGTTAGATATTAATTAATTTTTGTGAAATAGTTAAATTAATGATTGTGCATTTTTAGTATATAAACTCTTATAACTTAATTTAAAGACATTGCGTTTTCACTTTCCCGGAACATTAAAATTATCGGCCGCGAACCATAACACGCGACAATATATTCCATGAATTGAGTTCTGAAACTAATGTACGGTTAGTATGTATTTTGATTTGCTGCCATTTTATTAATCGACTTCCTAAGGAAAGAAAGTGAATTGATACATTTGCAGTCTGTTGATATCAATGTTTGAGTAGTCATGATAACTTATCAATGTTACAAAATATTTCTGAATTTTTTATCAAGATCCTTACACATCTGTAAATTTGCTGTTTATTGCTTGATTTTTATGAAACTTTTAACCAGTATGCGTTTAACATCAGAGGTACATATTTTTGGCTGATTCTAGAGTTACCTTTGGATTTAATAGACAAAAATGTAAAATTCATAATATGCACTATTATTAACAAATTCGACGAAGTTTTATCTCCTGAGGTTTTTATTACCCTCGCACTCATAAAGACCTACTTTCATGATTCCATAGATATCCAATCTCGAGCGGGGAAGGATACAAATTCTTCGTACAATTCCTCTCACCCTGCATCCTTCTATGTGAATAATTTTAATTTAAGACCTGTTTTGAAAATTTCTCATCAATATCAACACCCGTATTGGCTGCATTTGGTAAATTTTTTTTTTTCAAGTGTCATCCCTTTATATGAGGAGACCTTCCCTTAAACACTTTAAAATATTTTTTGCCCAGCAAATTTTGAGAGGGAACCACTTTTGACCGACGTGCGAAATTTCATCACTATAGTTTATGTGGCTTGCAAGAATACTTTCTGTGACGAAGAGACAAATGGACGGATAGACAGACAGGTCGCGATTTTAGTAGGGTATTGTAAAATTATTTTACAATATCCCGACAATGTGTGGTATGAAATGAGAAGTCTTGCTAAAAAACCTTAGAATCTAGAAATACTACTAGAAATATATGTATGTACATACTTCGTGCTCCAGACGGTCAAAAGGAAGCGAAAAAGTATTGAAAATTTTTGTCCGAATTCTTGGTGAAATTTTTGAGACGAAAAACCTTAAAAAAATTACGAAGTAGATTCACATAAATAGAAGGCATCTAATATGTCTGAAAAAATGCATTCAGCTGTATAGTTCGGGAGGCCGCGTCCAAAATCTAGCATACCTCCGGTCAGTCCTAACACTCTAGGCTAAGTAACTATCAGTGAAAGTGGCGAAATGTTATCTTCATGATTACTCATTTCTATACGTATAGAAAGCTGTACTCTAGCAGAAATGTAGCCGTAGTCAGCCCTCTGTATTCTGAGACCGGACCGGTCAGCAGCTCTTTTTCTTTTATTTTTGTCGTTGGGAAGTGAGCGCTATTTATGCCTTGGGTCAGGGGCCCCTTAAATGTCTGGACTTCTCACTAAACACCTCCCCTGTCTACCTGAGAACTCAACTTGCAACCATTTGACACGTTACTTCAGGCTTCACCTTGTTTTTTTACACGTTAGGTGCCATCGAGTTGAATGAACCCCTCTTCCAGCGGGAGGAAACGAAAAGAGAGAGATTGCTAGAAAAGCGACCTCTCCACATTACCTTCAGCTTCTTCTTCTTGACAATTAGAGTAGCTTGAATCTAATATGCCATCTGATTCCATTTGCCAACTAATCTGTCGAAGTCTCCCATTAGATTTTCTGGAGAAATCACTCCTAATTCCTCAATGAGTCTACTGCGCAGTCTGTCCGACTTTTTGTAAGCAAAACATGTATAACAAACATTATCAACCTCTTCAGCGCAGAGAACACGATCGGCAGATAATAATTTCCCAATCCTGTGTTAGTGAGACTAAATAACATAAGTCAGTCTCACAATGACTATGACTAAGCCATGGCCTTAGTTCAGTAATGCAGCACATAGTCCATCTCTCCTTTATGTGATTCACTCAAAAAATCATCGTCAATTGCCAAGTGAGCGTTCTCTTTCTTCAAGTACAGCTGTCTCCTTTCATTTTTATGCGAGTAACTTTACAGTGCTCCTTTGCAAGGAGAGTAGCAAATATAACACTTACAATCACCAGTACTGCCCATTTAGAGACTGTCCAATATACAGACGCTATCCTCAGAGTTTCTCGTGGTTTGACCTGTACCAGGCATTTTCAGTGCAGCGCTTTGCTGAGGATGCTACTCAATATTTTCGATCTGTATCGTAGCACGGGCTGCACAACAGACATCAAAAACTGCCTTCTTGATGAGGTGGATCACCCTGTGTTGACTATCAGTGCAGAGACGCGTATAGCAGCCTTATCCACCGTTGCCCTGATTCGCTCAGAAAAACTTTTCTTCGAGTCGATCAGATAGCCCAGGTACTTCACAGCTAGCTTCGATTCAACTTGTATTTCCCCAACACAGACTGTGTTTACTCTAGGGACTCTCTGTTATGTTTTCTCTTCGTCCATCTCATTTGTTCGAGATTTCCCGAAGGAAATTCAAACCGACCTCTCATCGATTTATAGACGTGAACTTTTGGAATGTGCCAAGGATTGTACCCAATAGATCAACAAACCTGAACAGCCATAGCCTAATCCGTGGTGGCTGCTAGCAGTCTAGCAAGTTCAGAGAGGAAAGTCCGTCACAGACTAAGTCCGAGTACGATTTCACCAGCCACCAAATAAAATCCGATTTTAAAACACGTCAAAACAACCTCCATTATAACGATATATTTAAGGAAAACCAGGTAAATATTTACAATTATTTATTTAGTGATATGATATGCTCGCCGATTTATGCAAAAATGAAAATGTTTGTCAGTATAAACAATAAATTAGAAAATATTTGATGATTCCTCTTCTTCTTCGTAGCTATACAGCCCCTTTCGGGTCTCTGCTTCCTGCATTGACCGCGTCCTACAATTTTGAAGCAGCGATGAACTGCATTCATTGAACAAGTTAGACCAGCGTTTTTTTCGGTTTCACCACTGGTGTCCACCTTTCAGTTCTCACAACGAATATTTATTTGGGTATTTGATGTTCATCCATACGATTTATGTGTCCAGTTCATTGCAGCTTTCGCAGTCTGACAATCGTTGAGACCTCCAGCCCGTCGAAAATTTCATACAGCTCATGGTTATATCGAATTCAGATTGGTCTCCATCTATCTTCACCCCGATTATTCAACTCAGGACCCGTCGCTCAAAGGCGTTCAATATACTTGCGAATGCTTAGGTTAGGGTCTATGATTCACACCTATAGCATAACATGGGCCTTGTCGCAGATTTATCTACTTTTTTCCCATGTACATAGCTGGTCTTCACGATCGTCAAAACTGAATAAAATATTTTATTTGCGAGCCGTATCCTTCGGCGGATTTAGTCTTTTTCATTACCGGTTCTCGTTAGTTTGGCGCCTAAACATACAAATTTGCTCACATTTTCGATGTTGTATTTGCCAAGTGTGATATTTTGTGTATTTAAGGTATTTTTCCTAAACTGCGCCATGAGCTTTGTTTTATTTTCATTGGTTTGTAGCCCTACCATTTTTGCTTCACTATCAAATTTCAGGAAGAGTTCTTTGGCAGTTTTTATTAACCGTGATAAAATGCTGATGTCAACCACATAGACTACTACTTGGCTCGACTTGTATAGTAATGTACCTCCTTATGACGTACTCCAGAGTCAAATTGAATAGCAATGGGCCCAGCCCATCCCCTTGCTTTAGCCCGATATTTTTCTCAAAGGAATTGGTGAGTTGATTATTGATGAGGACTTGGGAGGTTGTCGACGTCTTTGCCATTTTGGTAACACGAAAGCGAAGCATTGTTTGGTACACTACGTTACGATCAATACTGCCGTATGCTTACTTAAAGTCAACAAAAATTTGGTGCACTTGAACTCCCAGCGTTTTTTAAGTACCTGTTTGACTGTGAACAATTGGACTATTGTCGATCTATCTGCTCTACAACCACCTTGATACTCCCCAATAATATTGTTGGCACATGATCCGATTTTATTTACTAGGATCTTTGAAAATATTTTGTACGTTGTACAAAGTAGTGGTATGCCTCTATTATTTTCACACTGTAGCTTGTCATCTTTCTGAAGATAGCGAATATAATTCAATAACTCCACTCTTTTGGCATATGTTTTTCTTTCCAAATGTGCTGGATGACTTTGTGAATAGCTTTATGAGCACTGCTGCCACCATATTTGATGAGCTTCACTGGAATCTCATCGATGCCCTGCGCTTTATTATCGTTCAGGGCTTTAATGATGGAACAAACTTCATTCAGAGTTGGTGGAGCCAATCGAAGCTCCCCGTAAACATCTATAGACTCCAATATTCTGGAACTAGGTGGCAGACTATGGAGGCTCTTGAAATATTTTGCCAATCTTTCCTTATTCTTGGTTTCATCAGCAATGATGTTGCTAATGTCTTCACAACGGAACGTTGTTTTGGGCTGATAACCACGTTTCAGGCTTTTAACTACTTTGTATGCTTGCCTTGTGTTGTTGCTCGCTAAACTTATATTTTTACTTCTCAATGGGTCGTCATGGTATTTTCTTTTCTGAATCCTTATAATCTTATTCGCTACTTTTCTGAGATTTTCATAGTCTTGCCTCTTCGTCCTGGAATTCCTACTCACGTTATCTTCGTACGCCTGATTCTTTTTTGTGTAACGTATTTTGCCAGTCATCAATCGTTTCTCTTGCGCCAGGCTTAATTTTCAATCGTCTGCTCTGTCACGGTCTTAATAACTGCTTTCACTTCCATCCAGAGCTCGTTGCTCGTCCTTTTTTTTTCCTGTGGTATGGAGGTGAATGCCATTTACGCACAAAGTGTGGGACTCCCATGCGCGACTGGAGCGACTGGACTACCCACTAGACTCCTCCCCTGCCAACCTGAGAACCCAGCCTAGAACCGTTTGACACATCACTTCGGGCCAGGTCTCATTTTGTTACGCCGTGGCGCGCATTCAAGCTGAGGAGTCCCTTTTCTAGCAGGAGGGGGAAGGAGAAGAGGAAATGCCAGAAGAACGATCCCCCAACCCTAGCACCCCGGCTGCTTTGAGTCCCTTTTATATTTTAGGACTGCCCGAACATAATGTGCCACCTGGTTCCATTTGTCAACCGATTTGAGCATCACCGCAACTTTATTATCTGGGGTGAGCTCTCCCGTCTCCCTGTAGAGTTCCTTTCGCAGCCTAACCCATTTTATACACGCAAAAAATGTGTGACAGGCATTGTCCTCCTCTCGTGGGCAAAACCGATAGTCGGGAGACAGTGACTTACCGATCTTGTGCAGGAAAGACTGAAAACACCCATGCCCGCTCAAAACCTGGGTCAGATAGAAGTCAGTCTCACCATGCCTTCGATTTAGCCACGGTCTCACATCCGGGATGAGGCGCGCAGTCCACCTTCCTTTCGTGCAGTTCACCCAAGACTCAATCGTTGAGCGAGCGCTGTCTCTCCTCGCGGACAACTATCTCCCTCGCATCCTCGTTTCGGCACAGGTAAATAGCGTGGCGCTCTCTAGCAAGGAGGGCGACAGGTATCACGCCTGCAATAACTCTCACCGCCGAGTCTGAGACTATTGGATACGAAGATGCAATTCTCAGTGCTCCTCTTCCCTGTACCTGTGCCAAACGTATACCTCCTTGCTGAGAGCGTATCCCCATGCCTCTGACTTAACATTAGCACTGAACCTACAGTACTCATCAGGTACTTCACCGCTGGCTTCGATTCGATTTGTATGTCTTCAATACTAATCGTCCTTACTCTAGGGATTCTCTTTTTTGTCAAGATGACCACTTCGTTTTTCGCCAGTGCTAAACTGAGCCTGCGAGCAGTCATCTAGTCCCTCACTCGGCGCATCAGCATACCTAGCCTAAGTTGTGCTTGTTCAACGGTGTGTCTAGCGTCCAGAGCCGTAACATAATCCGCATAGCCGACCAAGCGCGACTCATCTGGCCTCTCAAGCCCGTCGTAAGACACGTTCCACCCGATGTAATTTCCATCCTTCGTTGGCCCTGCGTCGTGTCGTAGAGCAGGCTTCGGTCTTTTAGGTAGTTCCTCAAAAGCCGCATTAGATATTCTGGAGCTTGAAAAGAGTTTTCCAGCGTGTCCAGAATATCCACCCATCTAGCGGAGTTGGAGGCGTTCCTGACGTCAAGTGTCACCCACAGGACGATCCGACTATGTGCCTCTGCTTTTTGGACCGCGTTCACCACCTCTGCAATCGCATGAATGGTCGCGCGTCCTGCTCTAAAGCCGCACTGCCGAGGAGATAGGTCCCCAGCAGCACGAATCACGTCAGTGAGTCTTTCCTTGATGAGTTTCTCTAGCACTTTCCCAGCCATGTCTAGCATGCAAAACGGGCGGTATGCAGACGACGATCCGGGATTTCCCTTCCCCTTGATGATCAGCACGCGCCTCGCCACCTTCCATCGTACCGGGAAAACCCCGTCCCGTAGGCAAGCGTTGAATGTGTTGAGCAGCAAGTCAGGACAATGGTGATAGACGAGCCGCAACACCTCAGCTGGAACACCATCTGGACCTGGAGCCTTCCGCGCTTTCAATGAGAAGACTGCCTCCTCCAGTTCCAGCTGTGTTAAGAGTAGGCACTCGACTGCTGTTTCACCATGGACAGCGTCAACACGGACGCGATGGGCGGGGAAGAGTCCCCGCCCTATCGCGTCCATCCTTTCCGCGTCATGTGTACAAGGCTTCCGTAGGGCACCAAGTTTCCCCATGACCAGCTTGTAGCCAAGGCCCCACGGATCCTTGTTCTCATTGTCCACTAGGTCTTGTCAGCAGCGAGCCTTGCTACTGTTGATCAATTTGCGAAGGCATTTCCTGGCCAACTTATATGTTGCCACCCAGTTGCATGCCTCATCACGGTTCCGCGCCCGTTGAGCCTCACGTCAGAGCTTGTGACACTCCCTTCGCTTTTCAGCGATTTCAGTAGACCACCAGTACACTGGGGACTTGCCGTGCCGGGGTCTTCGACGGGGCATAGCAGCGCAGCAAGTAGTCGTAATGATGCTCATAGTAGAGTTCACCACGTCTTGAGCTGCCAGTTCTTCCATCCCCTCCGAAGCTCCCTGCAGCGGCTCACCTGCTGTGAGATCCTTGACAAACCTCTCGACGTCCATCCTACCGATGTTCCATCCAGTCATACAAGGCGGAGAGCATGGACGTCGGGATACAGCATCACTTATCTCAAGCTAAATGCACTGATGATCACTGGCTGAGTAGTCCTCTCATACTTTCCAATTGTGCATCCTCCATGCTAAGGACTCCGAGGCGAATGTCACGTCCGGTATGCTTGCCTCACAGCCAACACGGTGGAAAATCGGCGTATTTCCGGAGTTTGGTACAACGAGGGCCATCCTGGCCGCCGCCATTTCCAGGATTCGCTTTCCCCGCGCATCCGTCGGAGGCATGCCCCATTCGATTGCTTTAGCATTGAAGTCGCCCCCAACGAGCACTTTGCCGTTTTCGAGACAGCACCTTCCAAAGCATTAAGCTTGGCGTGGAAAGATGATATCGATTCGTTAGGCGTTAGGTACACACTAAAGAAGGTGATCCCTGAGCACCGAACCCACACGAAACCATCCTCCCGTCCACAACTCTCCGCTTGAAAGTCACTGTTCCGAGCCCAGATAGCGGCAGTACCAGTTTTTATCAGAATACCATAATGCAGGACTTTTATTATGGTGTTGCTCACTCAGCAGCAAGAAGTCGGCTTTCATGTCCCTCGCAAACTGCTCAAGCAGATTTTGGGCGGTTGAACTGCGGTGTAGGTTTAGCTGCAGGATGTGGGTCATCGAAGCTCTGATTTGGCCTTGGCGAGGGCTTACTGAAACATCCGGTATTTTCCTGATCCCAAGACGTGTCCAAAATCAGGTTTTTCGATCAGCATCCTTGCGAAGAGTACAGTGTGCCCCTTTCGTACACTTGTTTCTTTTATGTTCCATTTGCCCGCATTTGTTACATAGGGAACTCCTTTCGGGTCCTTTGCATACTTGTGTGGTGCAACCATAACCAGGGCATTTGAAGCATTGAAGAGGCGTTGCTCTTCGCCGTATCCTACCGATAACCCACCCAATTCGTACTTTGCCCTTGTTCAGGAATTGTTCGGCGACCTTTTCGGTCATGGCCATGCGTTGTCATCTGTTGTTTCCTGGTGTCAGTCTCGCTTTGATCCTTCCCACGCTAGGGAACTTCCTTTTGATGGTCTCTTCTACCTCAGCCAGATCCGACACGTAGTCAATGTCTCGTATTTCGATCGTTGCGCTTTTGCCGAGGACTTTCTTTACTGCGTCACAGAATGCTTCTTTATCGCCGGCCTCTGCTCCGAATTGCACTAGTATGTGGCCCGACCGCGTTGGTCGTACTACTTTACTGGTTGTGTTGGTGTCTTCGGGCCTTAGTTTTCCCCTGATATCCCGCAGTACCTCCGCGTAGGATTGGCCATCTTGGGGCTTTACGAGCAGTGCCAGCTGCCGGGGTCTTCGTCGGGGCTTCTGTCTCTCCTGTTTTGCATCAGGCCCTTTTTCTAATTGGGCGTCCATACGAACTTTACTCACTGGCTTTTTTTGAAGGAGTTTCTTTGCAGCTTTCTTCGCTCCTTTTGTAGGCACTGTATGGAACCCCTGATCTGGTGCTCCACGCCCATCAAGTGCCTCTTAATTCCATCTTATATCCCGATCTCCTTCGATTGGGCTAGACGCCATTCTTTTATTGACTTTTTACGATGGAGCTATCTTCATGTCGCCTTTAGATTTCGCCCCAAGCGCCTCTTTAGCTTTCTGTTCGTCCTCGGCCCTGAGCCAGCTCCTCCAATAGTGCCCTATGCGGTCGAGGATCTCCTCTAGTTCAAGGAGCCCTGCCTTTGCTGCTTTGCTGATTTTTGAGGAGTCGCATGCAGCTTGTATTCTTTTCAGAACATCTCCCGCTTTACGGAGTAGTCTTTCTTCATCGTATAGCTGGGCCGCAATCGTACCTTGCAACCATCCTCTGGAGAGGTTATCGCGCTCCGCTTCCGACTGCAGTACTTCCGCCACATTTTCAACGTTGGTGGTACATTTACGCGGTGTCTGGCCACTCTTTGCTTTTCGTGCCGTAATCTCCTCGTTGGTTTCTGGATTTTTCGTTGCAATGTTGGGATTGGCGACCCTTGCATCGGTCGCTTCGGTAGCGATCGCAACAGTGACAATCGAATTTTCGGTGCTCTTTTTGTTATCTCCCACCACTCGAACACCTGCAGTGTCCTGCAATGTTTCCCGCTTTTCCTTAATAGGACGCTTGGGCGTTCACAGAATTTTTTCGCTGCGCCCAAACGCCGCAGGAATCTCAGCCTGAACCGGACTGTCTGCTATTCTTTGTTTTTCGTCCGTCTTCACTGTCATTGTGTTAGTCTTCGTATTTGTCGTTGTTAGTACCGCTCGCGATGTAATGTTGACATCGTGGCTGCAACCGCTGGTTGCGTCGTCGTTATTTTCTGTTTCGTTTTTTGGGTGTTTTTGATCTTTTGATTTTGTTTGCTCCAGTTTTGTGGGGTACCCCCTCGGAACTGCTATCTCGGTTCGTGTGTGTAGTCGCCTTTTTGGTCCCATGGTTATCTTTGCAGAGCAGGGAGGCCATGCGCGGGTTGGCACAAGCCCTTATGGAGATAAGTGCTCACAGCCAGACGAGCGCTAATCGGGGGTCCATCTCAACCGAACCTACACCACCAACCCAATGAAGACGGTATGATAGTTGAATTGGAGCCGTTCACACACGAGTTTCACCTCGGCGCTACTGTGCAAAGCAACTAGATCCAAACCATCACATCCACCAGCCCAAAGCGTCAATTCCAGTTCGTTGTCCAAAGCGTAGTCCAGATCCAATCAGAGTCGTTACCTGTCATCCCAGGAGGGAACCTCACGGCGCCCCCCATATCCTCGGGTCCGTGGGGGCGGCGCTCCCCAAGCCTCCAAGAGTGCTCTTGTTGACCGGCATTCTCCCTGCGGGAACTTCCTTGGGTACGTGGGGCGGAACTCCCCAAAGAATGTTAGCCCCCAAGAGTGCTCTTGTCGACCGGCATTCCCCCTGCGTTGCTCGTCCTTAACAATGCATCTTATGCGATGGGAGCCAGCTGGTTGTCAAGGGTCTCCGTTTTTTTTTGGCCACAGACGCTGTTTGGAGCCTTTGATGCTACATTTTTTTAGCGGGCTGGTCTTCGCCGAGTATGCCTTTGACATACGACATTAATAGGTTTATTTGATCAAGTAATGATCTGAGTTACAATTGGCTCCTCGGTATGTACAGACGTCAAATATGCTCAAGGTCCAACGTTGCTGGATCAGAACATGATTGATCTGGTTTTGTGTGTTAACATATGGTGATACCCAGGCAATTTTATGTATGCGTCAATGTGGGAAGCAAGTTGAACGTATGACTAGATTTCTGCGCCATGCAAAGTCGATCAGACCCTGGCCGTTGTCATTTGTTTCATCGTGGTTGTGCTATCCTCCAGTCGTTCCCTTATGAGATATCTCATAGCCAACCTTAGCGTTGAAATCACCCAGAATTATGTTTGTGTCGTTTGTAGGCAATGAGTCGACTAGTCTTTCCAGGTAGTTGTAGAACGTTACCTCCGTTTCTTCTTCCTTTTCTTTGGTTGGGGTGTGAACATTTATCAGCCAGATTTTGAAGAATTCTGCATTCATATGGCTTGCACACAATCGTTTATTGACAGCATTAAAATCAATAACGTGCGATTTGAGCTCCCTATCCATAAAGAAGGCCACTCCGAATTCTCGTTTTTCAGCAGGCTTCCCACCTTTGAATATTGTTTGCAATCTCATGTCTTGAATACGATTTCGAGTCCAGTTGGTTTCCTGGATTGCCAAGATTTTTAATTGATGTTTCCTGGCCTGTTGTAAAAGGTCCTTAACAGTGCCAGGGTAATTGATTGATCTTACATAGCATGACATATACCTATCCCTAATATTGAAATCTTTCCCTAATTTTTAACACAAACAAACCACAACAACACTAAACGCAGTAATAATGTGCTGAGACTCAAAACTATGGAACGAAAAAACAAAACACCAAACAAAAAATAACCACGAATAATTTACACATTGTTCATTCATCCACCAATACTTTAATTGCGTCGTCCTAGCTGGATTAGCCTCAACGAATCTAGCAAATGATTATCGCCATTGAAATTGATGGTCTCTTGAACTCAAATTCGAAAAATATTTTATCTTTTTTTCTATTGCCCGTCTGTGAATGCGATATATGATTGGGACACCGCCAGAAGTAAAAACATATCAATTCATTCGCCAATTAGGGGTGTACAGCTGCACATCATTTAACATTTTTTTGAAGATTGCTCTGAGCTGTAGTAGCATTTTGGTCTTGCGTTTGATTGATCAGATCATCAGCAAACGCTACCAATGATCGCGTTGGCGCAACATTAAAATCAAAGCCGTTCAATAGCTTGAAATGAATATTGAAAAAAAGCATAACGCAGTAATTGTTCACTGCTAACCTTAAAGCCGCACATTCTCGTCAGATTTCCATCCGTTACAACAAATGATTTCCCGTATATTGCACATTATTGCAGCAAGAAGTCTGGGGAACCTGTGCTAAAGGTGTTTTAAAATTAGTCCATCTACCCACATCGTATCGAAGGCTTTCTCCATAAAAATGAGACATGCTCCAACTCATTCCCTATCATTTAGTTTCTTACAGGTGTCTGAGGATATTTTCATTATCGCGTGTATGGTCGAATATCTGGCATGAAAACCAAATTGGCAATTTGGCATCAATTCATATTTCTCAATGTGAGCGTTTAATGCTTTGTTTAGTATAACTTTAAACACCTTGATGATGTTAGACAGCAATCACTTTTAGGGCATGAAGATTCTTTTCCATTCTTCAGTATTGAAAATACCTTAGCGCATTTCCACTCATTTGGGAAATATGAAATACTCAGCATATTGCTGAGCAATATGAAATAATTCCTACTAGCGACCTCAGGGAAATGCCGGATAATTATATTTGGAACACCGTACACACCTCATGATTTCTTGTTGTTTATCCTGGTAATGATGAAACACAAGTCTTCATATGCTGACAAAATAATCAATGATATTCAAGCTCGATATGAGGTCTGATGTCAATATTTTATTGAAATGAAGAATTGATTCACCGTTCGAGCTTGATTTGAAATTGAAAACGTTTGGTTCAACGACCTTTAAAAGTATTTCCTTTCCTCTCTCAGAGTTTGGTGAATGAATCAATTTAAAATAAGTTCCAACCAGAGCTAATTTCTGCAAACTATGATACATAACCCTGTTGCCGTTGCTATCTGGAGTTGTATTATCAATTTCAATACCAGCCCTTTCGAGAAGATTAATCTCACCACTAACGACTTCAACATTCGATATCTTTACCCAAGCCTTCTTACGGAATAAGCCTTTTTTTCTTCTTCTTCTTCTCCGCAGCCCTGTAGCCCCTCTCGAGCCTTTGCTTCCTGCAAATAGTGCCTCCAGCTTTCTCGGCCCGTTGACCGCGTCCTCCAATTTGGAAATCTGAGCAGCAATGAGTTGTCTTCGTCGACCGAGTCAGATCAGCATTTCCTCGGTTTGCCCACTGGTCTCCGGCCTTCAGTTCTCCCAGCGAATACCTTTTTGGATATTCGTTGTTCATTCATACGATTCATATGTGCAGCCCATTGCAGCTTCCACAGTCTGACAATCGTTGAGACCAACGGCTCCCCAAAAATTTTATATAGCTCATTGTTGTATCAATTTGCCATTAGTCCCGTTCAATATATTTGCAGATGCTTGGGTTAGGGTCCATGTCTCACACCCATAGCATACACTCCCCGACAGCAGGATGGCCCCACTGAAAAATTTTACATAACTTTTCATATATTGGTTGTATTTTGATGAAATTATTTTTTTTAATTCTTTTGTGTTGATACATGTTGCCTAGCAACGAATAATTTAAAATTAAAATACGACAACGGTCATTTCAACTATTTAATTTTTCATTTTTTTGCCAGGGTGACAGCAGGATGGACACACCTGTACTCAATATAACGAATAAATTTAAGTTTTTTGGAATTTCATTTTATTATTAATAATGTGCAGATCCTCAATTTATCAGTACAATCTCAAAAACTCTATTTTGTACGTAACTTAATTCGATTTGATAAAAAGCGTGTTCAATAGCTGCGATCATCGCTTCTCTGTCTTGGAAGTGCCTTCTTTCTGTATAAATTGTTCGCGATAACCACCCCCGCTAATTTCGATTATGCTCAGGTCAGGAGCTGAAGTTGGCCAGTCCAGAAATTCCACATTATTGCTGCTGTATGGATGGGCGTGTTATCTTGTTGAAGAATCGGCCATCGTTGGCCGCTGAACATTGCCTTAAAAATGAATTCTCTGGCTTTTTAAAAGTTCAATGTAATCCGCTGAGGCCTATGAACCTAAAATAACCAAATTGATGACTCCATGCAACAAAATTGCAGCCCATACCATTACGGCACCAACAGCGATATGATGGCGGGACAGAAACCGCTTAGATTTTCTCAAATCATGGAAGTGATACTGAAAGCCATCAGGTCCATCCAAATTAAATTTTTTTTTCATCAGAAAATATCACCTAATGCCATTCTTCCTTCCAACTAAAATGTGTCCGGCAGTACTCTAATCTAACAGCCTAATGACGCTGAAGTAAATGTGGCTTTTTCATCAGCTTCTTCTATCGAAGATGTGGACACGTTTCAATCACTCCCTGTACTGTACAAATACTGGCAGAAGTTAGGACTTTACCCTTTATTTTGCCAGCGGTGGCAGCAAAATTCGATGATTTGCGTAAAATAAACCTACGCTCTCGTTCTGTAGTTGCCCTTGCTTTGCACACTTTTGTTTTTCCCATCTTTTTCTGGATCATTTGAATAACTATCGATTATCTTATTACACCTACCGATTTTAATCGCTTTTTGCGGATTGGAATAATTTTCTTGCTTAAATGCAATAATTTTGCTTATTTCTTCATTTGACAACGTTGAACCTGCGTCTCTTCTTTTTTAAATGGAAAAACAATTGTTTTCACTGAGAAACAAACAACACAAATTAACAACAAATTGAATTTAAATAAACTTCAATCTTTTTATTGCTTGAAAGTAAAAACAAACTTATGTGTCCATCCTGGTGTCGCTCTTGCAAAAAGTCGAAAAATGAAACAATTGAAATTACTGTTGTCGCATGTTTATTTTTGAATTTTTTGTTGTTTGGCAACATGTATCAACACAAAAGAATGTTAACAAAATTTTCATCAAAATACAACGAATACATGAAAAGTTATGTACAATTTTTCAGTGTGGCCATCTTGCTGTCGGGGAGTACAGCACAGGTCTTATCACAGATTTGTATACTTGGAGCTTTGTTTTCCTATGTATGCTGCTGGTCTTCAAGATCATTAAAACTGAATAAAATATTTTATTTACGAGCTGTATTCTTCGGCATATTTCTTCGCTTTCATTACCCGTCCCCGCTATTTTGACGCCTAGATACACAAATTCGATAATACTTTCGATACTGTATTCGCCAAGTGTGATATTTTATGTATTTCCTAATCCATTTTTTCAAATTCAACCGATGATTTTCATGTTGAACTCGAGTGAGAAAAACATCATCCCTTTGATGATTTATTTCCATTACGTTTGTGTTATGGTCACCATCATAAGAAAGAACCTGCAGTTTCCATTGAGGACTATTAAAGCTGAATTCAAGTCTTGCAACAGCAATGCAGGCGTTCAAATATGAATTTGTCCTAGGGCATGTTGAGAGCTCCGACCGATATAGATTTTACATATATTCAATTTTGTTCTCTGTTATCCACGATAACAGGAATATACCTCTGGGATTATTATTGGCATTCAGCCATATCGTTCGCTTGGCATGCAGGTTGCCAGCAAGAATATAGTTACCATGCAGCCTGTTCAATTCAAATATTTCAAACAAGGAGTTGAAATCCGCCTTGAACTTGAGAACATTCTGACCAGTTGCATAGCTAAGAGATAACGAAGAGGTTTTCCTCACCTGGCAGTGAAATTTTGATAGCGGACACTTCTAGAAATTCAACGTATTTGAATTCAACTTTTTCAATATTTTGGAAACAATAGGGTCTTCTAACCAATATTCCAGTGCCTCCTCCCCCATCACCGTTTAGCTTATCGTTTCTTATGAATTCAAAATCCTTAAATGTCATGGAGTGTCATGAACTGGTGTGAATTTCAGTGAGAAGCATGATGTCAGGCTTTTTTAGCAATAAAAACAAGGAGATAGTCACGTTGATGTAGAGAAACTATGGAGTTGACGTAGATTGAGATGAGACAAAGCCTATCCATGAAAATTTGGCTGGATGACAAACTATTTTCCGCATGTTGGCTAAACGTTGAAAAACGAAATTGATTTTTTGATCTTGCTTTTTTATCCTTTCCGAGAGAGATTCAAGTTGTTGATAAATTTTAAAAAGCAGCTCATTGTTGCCACTGGAATCATTTAGTTTATTTACATTGTTATCTTCTGGTTCTCTGGTAGCAAGTGCCAATGATACTCCGGGCTTGTCAGAGCTAGTTATTTTACACTGCGGTATACTTGGGTTTGTTTTGGGGAAAATTTAACTTTTGCATCTTGATATCGAGGGCACCTTCAATATAATGACGAAATATACTCCAATTAACACAGCTTTGTTTTTCTTTTGGCTCCAACTGAGCCAATTTGCATTCACCGGGGGCATAAATATTTTTAACATTTAATGCACCGATATTGCATGGCATAATTGGCTACCAAATGACCGAATCGTTGCCACCTATAACACTGGTTGACATCATTTTTTGAAGACGCTCCCATCTCACAACTCTAATATTCAAGTACCTTACCCGTAACATTTTGCCTTCGATAGTTGATCTCCCTTTAGCAAAATTTTTCATACTGATGAATTTGCCAGCTGTTACTGCTTCCTGCAATATTTAAAGGAGACCAACTGTATTCTCCCCAGACTCCAGGCCCTTCAACCGGAAGTTTTGATCTTTTCCGCCTTTATCGTGTATGTGACGTGGGGAGCTTTCATACTACGAGTATTTAGAGCACCTTTGGCTAATTTGAAATCAGTCAGTGTTTTTGCTTTTATTATGAGTATGTCCACGGTCACTCTCTTTACTTCTAAACTATATATCTTATGCTCGACTGCCGATAGCCGAACCATATACCCTCCGCACTGCCCAAAGACATTAATCGGTGGAAGTTTTTCAATTGTCTTATTATTTTTAACAGAAGAACCAGCAGACACACCGGTTGGCTATGTTACGGCTGCCCTTTAGCAAATCCAAAACCGCGACTATAAAAGTTTCTTCTGCGTCTCGGTATTTTTAGACTGTAAATATCCGATAAAGCTGTCACTAGAATCATTAATACTACCTATATTTTCCTGGCGATTCATTTTGGTATCCAATGTCGTTATCCGTCAATTCAAGTACCGTATAACAGTTTGTGCTGCCGTTATCTCCTCCTGTGCTTAGTATGATATCGGCATCGTGAATTGTTGTCTTTTTGGCATCTTTTATTGTTGGCTTCTTTGCTTGTTTTGCCTTTTGCGTGGCTACTTAATTTTCGCTCGTCTTATATGTCATGGCTTCTTTTTTTCGGTCCTACTTTGTGATTTATTCGTATTAGTTTTATTCATTTTTGATAGTTTCTGAATTATTTCCTCGACATTTGGAGTTTCATTGCGTCGTTTTGTCTGGTAAGTTTTTCGTTTTCTCTGGTAACACTTTACAATTCTTCACTTGATAGCGTAATACACTTCCCATGTTCAAAACTTTACTGTTCTTTTCATTATTTTGTCATTATTTGCATTTGACACGCCTAGCCCCAGGTTCCCCGCGACGGGAAGCCGTTGGGCTTCACCATGCCCCCGGTGAAAAAACTTGTCTTCTTTTTCGAACTTCTTGAAACTTCTTCGTAAGTAAAATCCTGATATTCGATAAATTGCTCGAATAATTCGATGATGTAGTAAGTTTTAAAAAATTGGTTTTGAAGTGACATTTCAAAAAATTATTTTGATTTTTAAAACATTGACACAACGAATGCTAGACGTAGAATTTGACGAACCACATGAAACTGATTCGTGGTCAAGAAAACTTTAACAAAGCTAACGTAATTGAAAAAATTGGGAATTGAGATAAAAATTCGCTAACAAACGATTCCTTAATAATTAAAAATGAATGTGCAACTTATAAATATCACTTTAACTGGAGCTTGTGGAAAATATAGAGGGATGGCAAAAACGAATCACCGCATCATACTGTAGAATCTTAGCTGGCTTGTGCCAACCCTCGCATGGCCTCCCTGCTCTGCAAAGATAACCATGGGACCAAAAAGGCGACTACACACACGAACGGAGATAGCGGCTCCGAGGGGGGACCCAATAAAATGGAGCAAATAAAATCAACAGATCAAAAACATCCAACAAATGAAACCACAAGCAAACAGGACGCTACCACGGAGAACCCTTTCAGGCAAAAACCGCTGTTGGCAAGGACACCGATAAAACAAGTCACCGATTGCGGGGGGAGGCAGCAAACCCCAGAAACACTGTCAAAGTCAACGCCACAGGTTAAATCATCGGAGACAGACCACAGACGGACTAACCAACGAAAGAAGGCAGAGTGCGTTGTGCAACCTGGCATCATTGCGGCCTTTGGGCGCAGTAGAAGGACTATGCGCACCCCGGAGCGCCCAGTGCAAGACGTACACAGTCCGGATCAAGCTGCGACACCAACAGAGGCCAGTGTAAGACTGGAGGAGGGAGAAGTTTTGCCGTTGGCCGACGCCACTTCAAACGCGACCCAAGCGATAGAAGCAAAAGGGCTAGGAAACGGGGGCCTCTCCCAAGAGGTGGCGCCAAATAACACAATCGCCCTTGACCGCGCCGAAGAGGAGCGGCTTACTCGGAAAGCGGGGGATATCGTCAAACAACTGAGGGCTGCCTGCGAAGTGCAGAAAAACATAGGCAAGAGTGTCAAGAATGGCATTCTTGAACTGGAGGAGCTTTTTGGCCGCATAACGCACTACAGGTGGAGGTGGCTTGCAACCGAAAAGCACCAAAAAGACACACTCTCCCTCGAGGCATCAGTGGGTCCTAGCAGCAGCAAAAGAATGGCCGGTAGCCCAAATGAAGGCGACCGTGAGAAAAGGAGGAAGGACGAGACCATAAACGAAGTTGACACTCCAGGCGAGGAGTTTCATGTGGTGCGAAACAAGGCAGCGAAAAAAGCGGCACAAAAGCTACTTCTAGAAAAAACAGACAAAGAGCTCAACCACGAAAAGAACAAAGAACCCCCTGATATACCGCAGAAAACAAAAAGCAAACCGTGGCACAAACCCTTGCGAGAGGCACTGCTTATTAAACCAACTAAGGGCCGAACCTACGCAGATGTCCTCCGTGAAATTAAAGGAGCGGTCAATCCAGACGACACCAAAACTGCCATCAAAGCAGTTCGACCAACCCGGACCGGTGGCTTGCTGGTGGAATTCGGGCCAGAGGCCACAAACAAAGATGCATTCCGTGACGCGGTTCAAAAGGTTCTTGGAGATGCGGCAACGGTTGCCTCGCTCGAACCAATGGCCACCCTGGAAATCAGGGACCTCGACTGCGTCACGGACAAAGCTGAATTAGAGGATGCCATTAGGAGGGAGTTCCCCAGCTTAAGTGAAGTCAAGGCAAGATTGACACGTGAAAACACAAGGGGGCAACGCATGGCTATTGTCGAACTAGCTGATAAAGACGCCCAGCAAATCCTGGCGAAGGGCAAAATTAAGATAGGTTGGGTGATCTGCAGGATACGGAGAAGAGCGATCCCTATCCGCTGCTTTAGATGCTTCGAATACGGACACACCGCGTATGGCTGTAGGGGACCCGACAGGAGATCTCTGTGCTACAAATGTGGTGCAACGGGGCACAAAAGGAAGGAGTGCACGAATGAGGCAAAATGCATTCTTTGCAAGGATGCTAAGCTAGCACCCGGTGACCTCAAACATGAGCCGGGGGCAGGGAGATGCTGGGTTTTCAAGGAGGCCCTAACTAAAGCCAAATCGATACTCAAATGATCCGTATCCTGCAGGTCAATTTGTACCGAAGCACAAACGCTCAGGACCTACTTGAGCAGTTTGCGAGGGATAAGAAAGCTGACCTCCTGTTGCTGAGCGAGCAACATCATAACAAGGACTCGCAAGCGTGGTACCCTGACAAATCTGGTACCTCGGCCATCTGGGTTCGAGACAGCGCCCGCCTTCAGGAGCAGGGCCATGGACGCGGGAATGTTTTTGTGTGGGTGCGGTGTTCAGGGATAACATATTTCAGTGTTTATCTGACGCCTAACGAGGCAATGCGATCTTTTCGAACCAAACTCGATGCCCTGGAGGACGCTGTCTCGAACACAGAGGGCCACATGCTGGTCGGGGGAGACTTCAACGCTAGAGCCATCGAATGGGGTATGCCACAATCCGACCCAAGGGGAAAGCAGATCTTGGACATGGCGGCCAGAACAGCGCTTTTTGTCCTAAATACTGGTAACAACCCTACTTTCCGCCGCTGGGGTTGCGTAGGAACCATACCCGATGTGACACACGCTTCGGAGTCCCTGGTACCCAGAGTACACAACTGGCGAGTACTAGAGGACTACTCGGCTAGTGATCACCAGTATACAGCGGTTGAGATTCACGACGGTGCCACTCTGCGTGCATATGCCCAAACTTCAATCCCCGGATGGAGGACTGGGAGGATGGACGTTGAGAGGTTTGCTGACGCGCTTACGGCAGGCGCACCGTTGCTGGGAGCTCCGCCAGGGAGTGGAGGGCCTACAGCCAAGGACTTGGTGAACTCAACTATGACTACCATCATAGCTGCTTGCGAGTCTTCCATGCCCCGTCGGAGACCCCGACATGGTAAGCCTCCAGTATACTGGTGGTCAAACGAGATCGCCGAACAAAGAAGCGAGTGTCACAAACTTCGGTGAGAGGCCCAGCGGGCGCGAACACGGGAGGAATATCTTCACAGGCTTATTAACAAGAGCAAGGCCCGATGCTGGCAAGACCTCGTGGACGATGTGAACAAGGATCCGTGGGGCCTTGGCTACAAGCTGGTCATGGGGAAACTTGGTGCCCTACGGAAGCCTTGTATACATGACGCGGAAAAGATGGACGCGATAGAGCGGGGACTCTTCCCCGCCCATCCCGTCCGTGTTGACGCTGTCCATGGTGAAACAGCGGTCGAGTGCCCACTCTTCACACAGCTGGAACTGGAGGAGGCAGTCCTCTCCCTGAAAGCGAGGAAGGCTCCAGGTCCAGATGGTGTTCCAGCTGAGGTTTTGCAGCTCGTCTATCACCATTGTCCTGACTTGCTGCTCAGCACATTCAACGCTTGCCTACGGGACGGGGTTTTCCTGGTACGATGGAAGGCGGCGAGGCTCGTGCTGATCAACAAGGGGAAGGGAAATCCCGAATCGCCGTCTGCATACCGCCCGTTATGCATGCTAGACACGGCTGGGAAAGTGCTGGAGAAGCTCATCAAGGAAGACTCACTGACGCGATTCGTGCTGCTGGGGACCTATCTCCTCGGCAGTACGGCTTTAGAGCAGGACGTTCTACCATTGATGCGATTGCAGAGGTGGTGAACGCGGTCCAAAAAGCAGAGGCATATAGTCGCACCAAGCGACGGATCGTCCTGTTGGTGACACTTGACGTCAGGAATGCCTTCAACTCCGCTAGATGGGTGGATATTCTGGACACGCTAGAAAACTCTTTTCAAGTTCCAGAATATCTAATGCGGCTTTTGAGGAACTACCTAAAGGACCGAAGCCTGCTCTACGACACGACACAGGGCCAACGAAGGATGGAAATTACATCGGGTGTTGCCCAGGGATCTATCCTTGGTCCGGACCTGTGGAACGTGTCTTACGACGGGCTACTGAGACTTGAGATGCCAGATGAGTCGCGCTTGGTCGGCTATGCGAAGGATGTTGCGGCTCTGGTCGCCAGACGCACCGTTGAACAAGCGCAAATTAGGCTAGGTATGCTAATGCACCGAGTGAGGGACTGGATGACTGCTCGCGGGCTCAGTTTAGCACTGGAGAAAACCGAAGTGGTCATCTTGACAAAAAAGAGAATCCCTAGAGTAAGGATGATCAGTATTGGAGATATACAGATCGAATCGAAGCCAGTGGTGAAGTACCTGGGGCTACTGATCGACTCAAAGGTGAGTTTCTCTGAGCAAATCAGGGCAACGGCTGAGAAGGCTGCTTCGGGAATATCGGCCCTGAGTCGACTTATGGCCAACGTAGGGGGACCCAGCCCATCAAGAAGACGCCTCTTGATGAGTGCTGTAGGGTCAGTGCTAATGTACGGAGCAGAGGTATGGGACGACGCTCTCAGCAAGGAGGTATACCGAAAACGATTGGCACAGGTACAGAGAAGAAGAGCACTGAGAATTGCATCTTCGTATCCAACAGTCTCCGACTCGGCAGTGAGAGTGATTGCAGGCGTGATACCTGTCGCCCTTCTTGCTAGAGAGCGCCGCGCTATTTACCTGCGCCGAAACGAGGATGCGAGGGAGATGGTTGTCCGCGAGGAGAGACAACGCTCGCTCAACGATTGGCAGCAGTCTTGGAGGAATTCCACGAAGGGAAGGTGGACTGCACGCCTCATTCCGGATGTGAGACCGTGGCTAAATCGAAGGCATGGTGAGACTGACTTCTATCTGACCCAGCTTTTGAGCGGGCACGGGTGTTTTCAGTCTTACCTGCACAAGATCGGCAAGTCACGGTCTCGCGATTGCCGGTTTTGCCCAGGGGAGGAGGACAATGCCTGTCACACATTTTTTGCGTGTACCAAATGGGCCAGGCTGCGAAGGGAACTCTACAGGGAGACAGGAGAGCTCACCCCGGATAATATAGTTGCGGTGATGCTCGAATCGGTTGACAAATGGAACCAGCTGGCACATTATGCTCGGGCAGTCCTAAAATATAAAAGGGACTCACAGCAGCCGGAGGCACTGGGGCTGGGGGATCGCTCTTCTGGCAATTCCTCTTCCCCTCTCCCCTCTCGCTAGGAAAGGGACTCCCCAGCTTGAAGGCGCCCCATGGCGTAACAAAACGAGACCTGGCCCGAAGTAATGTGTCAAACGGTTCCAGGCTAGGTTCTCAGTTTGACAGGGAGGTGTTTAGTGGGTAGTCCAAAGGTATCCTCCATGGGAGTCCCACACTGCCAGACTCGGCGGACATAAATGCCTTCACCCCACTACCACAAAAAAAAAAAAAAAATCGTTATCCGTCAATTCAAGTACCGTATAACAATTTGTGCTGCCGTTATCTCCTCCTGCGCTTAGTATGATATCGGCATCGTGAATTGTTGTCTTTTTGGCATCTTTTATTGTTGGCTTCTTTGCTTGTTTTGCCTTTTGCGTGGCTACTTAATTTTCGCTCGTCTTATATATCATGGCTTCTTTATTTCGGTCCTACTTTGTGATTTATTCGTATTAGTTTTATTCTTTTTTGATAGTTTCTGAATTATTTCCTCGACATTTGGAGTTTCATTGCGTCGTTTTGTCTGGTAAGTTTTTCGTTTTCTCTGGTAACACTTTACAATTCTTCACTTGATAGCGTAATACACTTCCCATGTTCAAAACTTTACTGTTCTTTTGATTATTTTGTCGTTATTTGCATTTGACACGCCTAGCCCCGGGTCCCCCGCGACGGGAAGCCGTTGGGCTTCTCTATGCCCCCGGTGAAAAAACTTGTCTTCTTTTTCGAACTTCTTGAAACTTCTTCGTAAGTAAAATCCTGATATTCGATAAATTGTTCGAATAATTCGATGATGTAGTAAGTTTTAAAAAATTGGTTTTGAAGTGACATTTCAAAAAATTATTTTGATTTTTAAAACATTGACACAACGAATGCTAGACGTAGAATTTGACGAACCACATGAAACTGATTCGTGGTCAAGAAAAATTTAACAAAGCTAACGTAATTGAAAAAATTGGGAATTGAGATAAAAATTCGCTAACAAACGATTCCTTAATAATTAAAAATGAATGTGCAACTTATAAATATCACTTTAACTGGAGTTTGTGGACAATATAGAGGGATGGCAAAAACGAATCACCGCATCATGCTGTAGAATCTTAGCTGGCTTAAATTCAAAATGATACTGTTGTTTGAATTTCATTAATATAATAGCGATTAAATTTTTAACATAAAGTTTTGCAAGAATACAGTTTTTATATTCGTTGAATATGTTTATTACTGACTCTTCACATTTCAATCAATATTACTTGGGTTTCATCAAAAATTTTTATATTCATAATTTACACATTTGAATTGTACGAATGTGAAAATTATTAATATAAAAGACTTAGCTTCTTTGAAATTATTTCATGCACATGAATTTTCCGTAAAATTTATGCATACAATGTAATCCGTAATTTTAACGAACGAGTCTTAAAATGATTCAGCTCATTACAAATCGTTGTTCATGTGCATTTTGCAGTCCTTGTTGAATGATAAAATAATTAAATTATGCACTTCAATTTATGCATGTTGCATGAATGGTTCCAAGTTGACATGCAGAAATCTTGCTGTAAGCACGTACATATATATGGTACCACTTTTAATTAAACCGCCTAGAACGGATTAACTCCTTTCGGCATTTTCATCACATTTCATCCCCGTATTATACCCTATGCAATACAATGCAATGGAACAGACAGGCATAGTGCTCCTCTTCCCATGGCTTAGATTCACATATATCTGTGCATCACCGCAAGGATATAAAAGCCAAGTGCATGTTGTTTGGCTCAGATTCCTCCCAAGGGAAATGTTTCGTAGAACATGCTGAAGTAGAAGAGAGACCCCGTGGCGTCTCGAATTGCATACAACCGCTTTGGAGTTTGCATGCAAATCATAGATGCTATCCACTCTAATAAGATTATCGATGATGCGCCAATCTAACAGAGAATGGCGACAAAATTGCACCGCTTATTACCGCTATTACGACGATTGGATGAAGAAGATTGCCTGCTCCTTTTCGAATTGCATGTATCCTTCATATCCTGGCGAAGTGCTTATTCATGGCTTAGCTTTACTGGCTTTATTTTCTGAGAATAAAAGCCTAGCAAGGCAAACAGATTGAAAGTGCCTATTTCGAATTTGTAAGTTCCCTGTGTAACATACATGCACAATCATGTTTTTTGAAACCGTTTGCTATTCATAGAAGCAGCACAGGAAGCGAGCCTGCACCTTCGCATTCCAAATTTTTCTTTGTAAATGCGACGAATTTCTGCTGCTATTGGATTAAGGACTTCCTTAGCAACAATACAAGTCAGTGCAGCAGTTTCCAAATAACGATAGCATGCCGAGTCAGCTGCATTGTTCTTTATTCTTTACGCTTTCATCTCGTTATCAAATCATTGGCTTTTAACGGTTTAATAAGCTTCATTTGTTTTATTGTGAAAATGAGAAATTTCATGCTGTTGCTTCGCTTGCAGAGCTCTTGACAAATTGCATTTATTTTGTGAAGTTGCAGTCATGCAACAAATTTCTTTACGCTTCTTTGCACTCTTAATGAAAATTCCAAGTATATTGGTTTACGGAATATGATCCGCCTAGGATGGAAAAGTAACGCTGCCTTATTGATGATGCAATCGTATTTTTTTTTGTTTCAGAAAAGATTTGGAATGCATTCACTACCGAAAGTGAATGGAATTTTTGATTATTAAACATTCTGCTTCTGTGTCCAACATGATGGTGCAAGTTAAGACCAAATCAAACAAGCTTAATTAAGACCGAATCAAATAAGCTTAATTATTGGACAATAATATGGTTCAGCAATAAAGCACAATAATATAGTTCAATAATAGAACACACAACAAAGTAAGGCACGATAGCTATTCAAGGAAATACAGTGTATATATATATATATATATATATATATATATATATATATATATATATATATACATATATATATATATATATATATATATATATATATATATATATATATATATATATATATATATATATATATATATATACATATATATATATATATATATATATATGCTCCCCCTTACAAGATACCCATTTTGTCCTTTCCGGAAGCTTTTTGATGCCGGTATCGAACAATCGAACATGTATGCATGAACTCCACCACCTTGTCGTCGGTGGTAAATTTTTGACCTTCGAAGGCTTCTTTAGTGGTCCAAGCATATGTTAGTCGCAGGGTAATAAATCCGCGCGTTATCCTGGAGAAAAATGGCACCTCTTGTTAGTTTAGGAACCCATTGGGCCGTTATTTTGCAATATTGAAGGTGTTCGTGTATGATAGACTCTACACTACCAATGCTGATACCGAGTTCAGCCGAAATGTCTCGAACATTCGTCCTACGCTCCTCCAAAATGAGTTGTTCTACGCGGCAAATGTTGTCTAGTTTGATGCTGGTTCGCAGTTCCGAGCGCGGCTCATTTTCGATGGCCACCCTTGAATGCTTTGGCCCATTTAAACACAGCAGCCGTACTCAGGTACTCACTACCAAACTGGGCGTCAACCCCAATCTAAGGAGATCGGGATAAAAGAAGGAAGGAAGAAGCACTTGATGGGCGTGGAGCACCAGATCACGGGTTCCAGACAGTGCTTACAAAAGGAGCAAAGAAAGCCGAAAAGAAACTCCTTCAAAAAAAGCCAGAAAGTTAATTTCAAACGGACGCCCAATCAGAAAGAGGACCTGATGTAAAACAGGAGAGGCAGAAGCCCCGACGTAGATCCCGCCGAGCCTACGCGGCGGTACTGCGGGATATCAGGGGAAACGTAAGGCCCGAAGACACCAGTACTAAAGTAGTACGACCAACACGGTCGGGCCACATACTGGTCGAATTCGGAGCAGAGGCCGGCAATAAAGAAGCATTCTGCGATGCAGTAAAGAAAGTCCTCGGCAAAAGTGCAACTAAAGCCCCGCTCGAACCGATGGCAATGATCTAAATACGAGACATTGACTGCGTCACGGATCTGGCCGAGGTAGAAGAGGCCATCAAAAGGGAGTTCCCTAGCGTGGAAAGGATCAAAGCGAGACTGACACCAGAAAACAATAGGGAGCAACGCATGGCCATAGTTGACTTGACCGAAAAAGACGCAGAACATTTCCTGAACAAGGGCAAAGTACGCATAGGGTGGGTTATCTGTAGGATACGGCGAAGAGCAACGCCTCTTCAATGTTTCAAATGCCTTGGTTACGGTCACACCACACAAGTATGCAAAGGACCCGATAGGAGTTCCCTATGTTACAAATGCGGTGAAATGGGACATAAAAGAAAAGAGTGTACGAAGGAGGCACACTGTATTCTTTGCAAGGATGCAGATCCGAAACCTGATTTTGGACACGTCTTAGGATCAGGAAAATGCTGGGTGTTCCAGAAAGCCCTAGCTAAAGCAAAATCAAAACTCCGATGACCCGCATCCTGCAGCTAAGCCTACACCGCAGTTCAACCGCCCAAAATCTGCTTGAGCAGTTTGCGAGGGACATGAAAGCCAACTTCTTGCTGCTGAGTGAGCAACACCATAATAAAAGTCCTGCATTATGGTATTCTGATGAAACTAGTACTGCCACCATCTCGGTTCGGAACACTGACTTTCAAGCGGAGGGTTATGGACGGAGGGATGGCTTCGTGTGGTTCGGTGCTCAGGGACCATCTTCTTTAGTGTGTACCTAACGCCTAACGAGTCGATATCATCTTTCCAAGCCAAGCTTAATGCTTTGGAGGGTGCTGTCTCGAACGCAGAGGGCAAAGTGCTCGTTTGGGGTGACTTCAACGCAAAAGCAATCGAATGGGGCATGCCTCAGACGGATCCGCGGGGAGGCGAATCCTGGAAATGGTGGCCAGGACGGCCCTCGTTGTACTAAACTCCGGAAATACGCTGACTTTCCGCCGTATTGGCTGTGAAGGAACCATACCGGACGTGACATTTGCCTCGGAGTCTTTAGTACGGAGGATACACAACTGGAAAGTATTAGAGGACTACTCAGCCAGTGATCATCAGTGCATTCTGCTTGACATAAGTGATGCTGTCTCCCGATGTCCGTGCTCTTTGCTTTCTACGGCTGGATGGAACATTGGAAGGATGGACATCGAGAGGTTCCTCGAGGTTCTCACAGCAGGTGAGCCGCTGCAGGGAGCTTCGGAGGGGACGGAAGAACTGGCAGCTCAAGACGTAGTGAACTCTACTATGAGCATCATGACGACTGCTTGCTGCGCTTCTATGCCCAGTCGAAGACCCCGGCACGGTAAGCCCCCAGTGTACTGGTGGTCAACTGAAATCGCTGAAAAGCGAAGGGAGTGTCACAAGCTTTGACCTGAGTCACGAGGCATGCAACCAGATGGCAGCATATAAGTCGACCAGGAAATGCCTTCGCAAACTGATCAACAGTAGCAAGGCTCGCTGCTGGCAAGACCTAGTGGACAATGTGAACAACGATCCGCGGGGACTTGGCTGCTTGGTGCCCTACGGAAGCCTTGTATACATGACGCGGAAAAGATGGACGCGATAGTGCGGGGACTCTTCCCCGCCCATCCTGTCCGTGTTGACGCTGTCCATGGTGAAACAGCAGTCGAGCGTCCACTCTTCACACAGCTGGAACTGGAGGAGAGGGTCCTCTCATTGAAAGCGGGGAAGGCTCCAGATCCAGGTGGTGTTCCAGCTGAGGTGTTGCGGCTCTTCTTTCACCATTGTCCTCATGTGGTTTTCTCGGTACGATGGAAAGTGACGAGGCTCGTGCTGATCAGCAAGGGGAAGGGAAATCCCGAATCGCCGTCTGCATACCGCCCGTTATGCATGCTAGACACGGCTAGAAAAGTGCTAGAGAAACTCACCAAGGGAAGACTCACTGACGTGATTCGTGCTGCTGGGAACCTATCTCCTCGGCAGTGCGGCTTTAGAGCAAGACGTTCTACCATTGATGCGATTGCAGAGGTGGTGAACGCGGTCCAAAAGGCAGATGCATATAGTCGTGCCAAGCGACGGTTCGTCCTGTTGGTGACACTCGACGTCAGGAATGCCTTTCACTCCGCTAGATGGGTGGATATTTTGGATACGCTGGAGAACTCATTTCAAGTTCCAGAATATCTAATGTGGCTTTTGAGGAACGACCTAAAGGACTGAAGCCTGCTCTACGACACGACACAGGGCCAACGAAGGATGGAAATCACATCGGGTGTTGCCCAGGGATCTATGCTTGGTCCGGACCTATGGAACGTGTCTTACGACGGGCTACTTAGACTGGAGATGCCAGATGAGTCACGCTTGGTCGGCTATGTGGATTATGTTGGGCTCTGGTCACTGGACGCGCCATTGGATAAGCGCAACTTAGGCTAGGTATGCTAATGTGCCGAGTGAGGGACTGGGTGACTGCTCGCGGGCTTAGTTTAGCATTGGAGAAAACCGAAGTGGTCATCTTGACAAAAAAGAGAATCCCTAGAGTGGGGATGATCAGTATTGGAGATATACAAATCGAATCGAAGCCAGCGGTGAAGTACCTGGGGCTACTGACCGACTCGAAGATGAGTTTCTCTGAGCAAATCAGGGCAACGGCTGAGAAGGCTTCTTCAGGAATATCGGCTCTGAGTCGACTTATGGTCAACGTCGGGGGACCCAGCCCATCAAGAAGACGCCTCTTGATGAATGCTGTAGGGTCGATGCTACTGTACGGAGCAGAGGTATGGGGCGACGTTCTCAGCACGGAGGTATACCGAAAACGTTTGGTACAGGTACAGAGAAGAGGAGCACTGAGAATTGCATCTTCGTATCCAACAGTCTCTGACTCGGCGGTGAGAGTGATTGCAGGCGTGATACCTGTCGCTCTCCTTGCTAGAGAGCGCCGCGCTATTTACCTGCGCCGAAACGAGGATGCGAGCAAGATGGTTGTCCGCGAGGAGAGACAGCGCTCGCTCAACGATTGGCAGCAATCTTGGGTCAATTGCACGAAGGGAAGGTGGACTGCGTGCCTCATCCCGGATGTGAGAACGTGGCTAAATCGAAGGCATGGTGAGACTGACTTCTATCTGACCCAGCTTTTGAGCGGGCATGGGTGTTTTCAGTCTTACCTGTACAAGATCGGCAAGTCACGGTCTCCCAATTGTCGGTTTTGCCCAGGAGAGGAGGACAATGCCTGCCATACATTTTTGCGTGTACAAAATGGGTCAGGCTGCGAAGGGAACTCTACAGGAAGACGGGAGAGCTCACCCTGTGTAATATAGTTGCGGTGATGCTCGAATCGGTTGACAAATGGAACCAGGTGGCACATTATGCTCTGGCAGTCCTAAAATATAAAAGGGACTCACAGCAGCTGGGGGCGCTGGCGGATTGCCTTGTTTGCACTCACTCTCCTCCTCTCCCCTCTCACTAAGAAAGGGACTCTCCAGCTTGAAGGTAATGTGTCAAACGGTTCCAGGCTAGGTTCTCAGGTTGACAGGGGAGGTGTTTAGTGGGTAGTCCAGTCACGCATGGGAGACCCACACTCTGTGCATAAATGGCATCGACCTCCCCACCACAAAAAAAACTACCGAACTGATCTCGCTAGCGCAGAAAAATTTCCGTATTTTTAACGCCTTTCCACATTAAAAAATCGATGGCAATACGTTGCGCAGCGGCGGCCGGCACTTGACGTTCACTCACGGTCGTAGCACGTGCGTGAAACATGCACTCCCAACGAAAACTATTCCACGCCGTTTGTAAAGGACCTAGCTATCACAAACTCAATCCATGACCTTTTCTTAAAATTTTCAAATAAGATCAATGACATAAATATCCAATCAATTAAACCCCGATGGTCCTTTGCTTTGGCTTTTGTGAGCTTTCTTAGCATTCGGCATGTGTTAACCTGAGAGGTTCTTCAGCCGACCTGATCAATAAGGCTGATAACGGAGTGTATTGGTATTGTGATTCTTGCAGGAGATACTCTTTGTCAGCATATGTTTCCAGTCTGCAATTGGCTGATAAAACAATCAAATCGCTAGCGGAAGTGCTTAAACAGCTTCAAACTAAGTGCTCAAGTGCATCTCTGAAATTTGAGACCCTGTTGAGATTTACAGAGGACGCGTCGCCCAAAACTCTGGTTTCAGTGAATATCACTGATGTAAATAACCAAACGAAATTACTTACGCCGTCAGCTCAGCAGGAATGCCGTATTGCAATTATGCAATTATGCCTGTACAAAGACCTTGCACCCTACCTCGTAGTAAATCGCTGACAAAGTTATCGGCTCTTAAAACCCTGAACCTTGCTGCTGGTTCTAGGACTACTACGTCGTGTTCTAGTTCTCCTGTGGCTTCAGCAGCAACTAATCTGATGAATGAATTACCTGTGACATGTGATAGCTTCCCGGGACCCTCATCAGTCAATCTAAATAATCCTTCGCCTAGTCTTCCACCCTCATCTGGTGTTGACACATTGGCTGCGGCTACTCTAATTTTGGATGACAAAATCCCAAGACTTGACATCGTATCCCCCCCAAAGGAGATCTTTATTTCGTGCCTAAGCTATCATACAACTGCGGACCACCCTAAAAAACTAAAACTACGCTGTTAAAGTTATAAGTTGCTACAAATTAACTTAGGAAAATCTGTAGGATAGAGTGGTAGCTTCTTTTAAGCTTGCAGTGCCCTCAAAACGTGATACTATTTTGAATCCTGAAGCTTGGCCACCTGGAGTACTAAACCATACAGCTCAAGAAGAAAGAAGTACCTTCATGCACCGGGAAGGTCGCAACATACAAACTATTATAAGATCTCATGACTGTAGCTTAACTTCTAATATTTCAGTATATTACCAAAATGTAAGATAGTTAAGGGCCAAGCTAGATAAGCTCTTTTTATCGTTACAACTCAGCAAAGATGTATTTATATGTTTTACGGAAACCTGGTTAAATAGTAATATCTTAAACTCGGAAATTTCCCTTGATTTTGATTTGTACCGTTGTGATCGGGACTTGACCTCTGCAAATAAAGTAGATGGAGTTGGTGTTCTTGCAGCTGTTAATAAAACAGTGTGTAGCTTTCTTTGTGCTGATTTTTGCTTTTCCCGTGTTGTGGATTGTGTGATTGTCAAGATCTTCCTTCCTAACAATACATCTTTATTAGTTTCCTCTGTCTACATACCTAGTAACTCTCCTTTGTATGTGTATGAGACATTCTTTGACGAGTTTTCCTTTCATGTCCTATTGCATCATCCGCAATCTTTAATTCAAGTATGCGGTGATTTTAATTTGGGAACAGTGCAATGGACGAAGAACCTTCCTTTCTCTGTTTTATCAACTGATGCATCTTCTTTATCCCTCTCCTCGTTTCTATCACTCTGTTCACTATCGCATTTCAATAATATCCCTAATGCTAATGGTCGGGTACTTGATCTTGTTCTTTCTAACTTTCCCATTAGCTGTCTATCTGTTTCCATTGCATTAAATCCTCTAGTGGGTATTGATAGTCATCATCTGCCATTATCGCTCGATCACTCCATTGCACCTTTATCAAGTCGTACTTTTGCTTCTTCTCCAAAAGTCAACTTCTTCAAAGCAAACTACGAAGCTCTAGCCTCTGAGCTGAGCTTGGTTGACTGGCAGGAGTTTTTTGATAAATTGGAGTGTGAGGAAGCTCTGAGTAAGTTTTATAATTACCTCTAGGAGTTGATTAAACACTTCATACCATTACAAGCTCCTCGCAAAGTAAAGCAGAAACCTTGGCTAAATAAACAAGTACTTTGTGCCTTGAATGCTAAAAGTAAAGCACACCGCCGTCTCCAGCGTTGTGGTACTGAAGAATCTAGAGCCCGCTTTTGTAATTTGCGTCTTGTAGCAAAAAAAGAACTAAAGACTGCAATGAAAAACTACTTCAGTAGCTTGGAGAGTTCCCTCATTGCGAATAATGCGAAACAATCCTTCAAGTCCTCCTTCAGTCCGCTGGAATAATATAGTTAGCTCTTCTCCACAGGATATTTTCAACTTATTCGCTGTTCTTCTCGTCAACTTTTATTCCTTCTTCTCATGTCTCCAATTCCGTTAATACACCCGTACTTCACTCCATTGACATTTCTTCACTTTCTACTGACCATATCGAAGTTGAATCCCTCATTAATTCACTTAATCCTAATATATCACCTGGTCCTGATGGCTTGCCGAATATTTTTGCAAAGCCATTAGCGTTTTCACTTTGTGTCCCTCTGGCTTTTCTCTTCAACCTCAGTCTAAAGACTGGTATTGGTTATTCCTATTCTTAAAAGTGGTAATCTTTCTTCTACGTCCAATTATCGTCCTATTTCCTTACTTTCCTGTTTCCCAAAATTACTCGAGCGTCTGGTACATAACCGACTTTCAGTTTCATTTACCTCTATCTTGTCGAAGGAACAACATGGTTTTCTCAAAGGTCGCTCTACAACCTCAAATTTAATTGAATTCACCGATTTCATTGCTAAGGCCCTAGACAATCGATTGCAGGTTGATGTCATCTTCACTGGCTTCTCGAAGGCATTTGACATGGTCAACCATCAACTTCTCTGTTAGAAACTGAAAGCTTTTGGGATTGCTGGCCCTCTCTTATCATGGATGGACTCCTACCTATCTTCTCGTATATGTTGTGTCAGTTACTGTGGAACTATCTCTATTCCATTCTATCCATCCTCTGGTGTTCCTCAAGGTTCCATTTAAGGTCCTTTCCTATTCCTATTGTTTATAAATGATCTTCCTTCGATTATCGCTTCAAATTGCCAACTGTATGCCGATGATTTTAAAGTCTTTCGAGCTATCAGGTCTAAACAAGATTGTCAATATCTTCAAATGGACCTGATTGCACTACGTAACTGCTGTTCGTCTAACTACCTCTGCCTTAATGTTGCCAAATGCTATAAAATGACTTTTAATCTAAATCATTCTCCACTGATTTTCACTTATATGTTGAATGAAGTCCCACTCGCTGCTGTGAGCTCTGCTAATGATCATGGCGTTACTTTTGATCCTAAGCCCAATTTTGATGCACACATTCTAGTCGTGACTACTAGGGCCTCGAAAATATTGGGACTTATCTCCAGGCATGCTCATAAATTTTGTTCGAAAAATCGTTATCAATGGCTTGTTGTTCAATCACCCAATTCGCATACATTCTGCGTTGTGTATGGTGTTGAGGCTTAAGTTCTTGAGTGAGTTGGATGTTTCATGGATGGAGATGCAAGTCCAAATGCAAAATCCGCCACAATGAGCCGTAAGACAAGCCCAAATGTTGAGGACGTCGAGGAATCGACAAATTCAGGTCTTCCTCCACACTTTTTGCAACGACAGCGATATTTTCAGCAGAACGAATGCTGCGATGGTGCACAGGCCTTACAATTTCAATAACCGATCCAGTCTCTTCAAATTATATCATTGTGTTCGAAATTGTTTGCTGTGTAGGTCGATTATGTCGACCGTAATCGGCTCGTAAGGCCCTAAATGTTGATACAGCAGAATCACCATTTTTATAATAAAATTTAATAATTTTAACGCGTCTTCTGACTGTTAGACAATCCATATTTCTTAATGATAAACCTTCAACTAAAAAAAACACGCTTTGGATGACATTTAATTCTGACAGATGTCAAATGGCAGGGCTATACTTTTCTACCACGAAATGGATAACACTGTACATATCTGCATATTGTAGGTTTAGTACAAAACCCTTCTGACGTGAGCATAGTTCAGTCTACCCAACTTGTTTCTTACTTTGCCGGTTTGTTCTGAACTTATCAGAGGTTGCGAAGCCATTGCTGGATTTGGTTAACAGAGATTGTTTACTCAAAATGGCTGAGGAAGGTAAGAAAGCATCTAATAAGTTGCGTAATGAACTGACAAAAGCCCCAGTCTTAGCTGCATATAGTCCGGATCCTAATACTGAGCTCCATTGTGATGTGAGTTCATCTGAATTTGTTGGAGTTCTGAAACAGCATCAAAATGATAATAAATTTCACATAATTGTTTACTTTTAACGAAGTACCTCAGATGTTTCGTAGATACTATAATTTTTGGCTGGAAATATTAGCTATCTACACGTATTTGCACCGTATACCTTTCCGTATAGCTACTGATGACAAACCGTTGGCTATGACCTGAAGCAAAAAGAACATAAATGGGCAATTTGTACATTGGCTTCTGGAGTTCTTCTACCCCATAGCGCTACAGTCCATCTTGGGCATTCGCTTCTTGCAGCAAGCGTCTCCAACTATCTTGGTCCATTCACCGCGTCTTCACATTTCAAAATCCGAGTAGCGATAAACTGCCTTCATCGACCAAGTCAGCCCGGCGTTTCCTCAGTTTGCCCACTGGTCACCGTCCTTTAGTTTTCCCAACGAATACCTTTTTGGCTATCCGTTATTTGTCCACACGATTCACATGCCCAGCCCATTGCTACTTCCGCAGTCTTACAATCATTAAGACCTTCGGCACCTCATGGTTGTAGTGAATTTGCTCTTGGTCCTCGTCTAGCTTTCCTTCAATTATTCACCCCTGGACCCGTCCACTCAAAGGCGTTCAATATATTTGTGGATACTTGGGTTAGGGTTCATGTTTCACACCCATAGCGTAGCACAGGTCTTATCACAGATTTGTTTATTTGGGGCCTTGTTTTCCTGTGTACACAGCTGGTCTTGAAGACCGTCAAAACAGAATAAAATATTTTATTTGGAAGCTGTATTTTTCGTGGTATTTCGTCTCTTTCATTTCCGGTTTTCATTATTTGTGCGCCTAAATATACAAATTCACCCACATTTTCCATATTGTATTCGCCAAGTGTGGTATGGCTTTGGAGTTTTGAAGAATATAGTTACAGTATGAGTATTCATTATGTCGTGGAGTTTGTCAAATTTCCAGGTTCGTGTGCGTTGGTTTGTAGGTGCGTTGCATAGATTCCGTGTGGTCCGACATGGTATATATATGAAAGATATATCCATTTAAATATTTACGCAACTAATCTACATTTGGTCCCCACTACCAATCAATAGATTACTGAGAGTGTATTCATTTGTCTGATATTCAGAATTATTAATGGCAAACTTGACTTGACTCATCACCTTTGACCAATCCAAATATTCCAAAGGATCAGTGAACTTACACAGCATTGAAATTGTTATTTTATTTATTCTATCCACCTAATCATGAGCTTAAGGTGACTCCACTGCAACCTTATCATGTTTTATATTTCGTCCAGAAAAAATGGTTTCAATGTCACCAGGTATAAAGCAAATATTTAATCGTGGTTGGCCGTAATGGTTAAAGTGTTTGCCAAGTGAATCACAGATCTGCTTAGCACTTGCAGAAATTACAGGAAAAAGTTTCTTGTGCTTGATAAAGCCATCCACCATCAAAAAGATATACTTTCGTTTAGATGCGAATGATGGGAGAGGGCTAAACAAATCAACCTGTAGAGTAGTAAATGGCACAGGGAATCTCGGGATGCTGTAAAGACTTGCTATGGAGAGAACCCACAAGTAATGAAAATGACTACTTTTTTCTACCTGACAGAAACTACAGGCTTTAAAAAAATTCAGTATCCTGATATTCGATCAGTTTTAAAGTCAACAACACATGCAAAGACCTTACCATGTATGTCTATACATGTGATGTGCAAGTTGTTATGATAGTGAAGATAAATTTATGGTGGATGAAAAAGATAATGAATTCTTAATTGAAGATAACAAAACGACACATTTGAAGAACCAAAATGAATTAAATGGCCTTGTGCAAGACTTACAACTATCTAGATTTAAGGCAGATATTCTTGCTTCTCATTTACAACAGTGAAACTTATTGAAACAAAATTCCAAAGTTATTTATCATCGAAAATCAAAACAAGTTTTCAGCGGCTGCTTCATGAAAAAGGATGATATTTGTGTAGTGGTTGTTGGAGTGTTTATAGTGTTCTGATCCAAACGCGACAAAACTTATCGAATTAACAAAGGGTCCAAATGGCGACAAAACTTTTCAAATTAAACAAAAGAGTATCCTCAAACAAAATTTTGCCAATTTGTCCGTGATTCTTCACGATCTCCCGTGGACTGCCCTTCGTCCAAAACTTTTGTTTATTTTTTCCGTGTCCCAACGGTACTACGCATCAGCTGCTTCCTTAGCCGAGTTCAATTGTATTGGGAAATGCAATACACAGTTGGGATGCTCTAAGTCAGTGTTCCCATGTCCAAAATTTTAATTGGAAGATTTAAAATTTTTCAAGAAAAATTATCGGAAGTAAAGCAAAATGAGAGAGGATTCTAAATAGTAATAGAATTTAAATCTCATGAAGAATATAAGTAAAGGGAAACGTTTAAATTTAATATAAAGCAAAATGTATATAAAATTACATTTAATATTTATAATAAGAAAGAAAATAAATTACGATTATGGATGAAAGTACCAAGTCGCACCACGGAGCTCTCTACAAAATACTTACCAAGCTTACTCCACTCTATAAGACAATCCGATTAATTTTTATTGTCTTTAAAAATGTTCCATTGTATGTCAATCAAGCTGCTCTATAGTAAGTAAAAAAATTTTTTTGTCTCGTTAAAGTTAGCACGAACAGGGGCTTGAGATGAAAGCAAACATTGTACAAAAAGCAACCGTTACTTTCTCGTAAGAAGATCGTTGCATTACAAGGGGAACGCCAAATAGAATGCTATTAAAGTAAGTGAAGTGAACCACTCATCCCTGCCTAAATTATGAAAACTTGATGGGTGTAGGTAACTATTACCTAGTGAAAGCAGTTTCAACCAGCTCATCTCCTCAGGAGTAACCACTCCTGATCACCACGGGACTGCTTGACTGCTTTTGTTTATTACTTTTGTTTTTGCCATGACATTTCTGGCCTTTTTAAAGCTATGGATCAAAACTAATCGTATGGCGCAAATGAATGGCATTTGTTCATCGATTCAAGTAAATATATACAAAATATTCATGTTTTTTATGCCTATGAAAGATAAAGAAAGATAAAGACTAGCTAGTCCAAAATGAATTCACTCCAAATGAATGTAAAATATAAATCGTTATAATTATTCTTCCAGCATAACACATTTAAATGGGCCTAATAGAAAATATCTCCATGTGAAAATAAACAGCATTGGTTTTAAATATTTGAACGAATCTCTGTCAGCCAACTGTTACGTAAATTAACGCGAGATAACAATTTCGAAAACCTTCATCTTCTGAAACAATGGAATAAATATGGCTACTTTATTGAAAAATTATCATGCAGTGGGTATGAACACATCTACCAAGATACATTTCCTTTGTTCACACCTCGATCTTTCTCCTAAAAACTTGTGTGCACTCAGTGACAAGCAGACCAAGCGTTTGCACGAAGATCTTAAAATTTTGGAAGGCAGGCACATCGACTTTAGGAGTGAACTATTGCTAGTCTATTTCAAAGGAAATAGATACAGAAAACTATAAAAAAAGAGTAAAATCAATAATTTCAAATTTTTGCTTCTTTTGTATTATTATAATATAATTTATATTTTTTCATAAATATTTTTTGGTCCAGATATATAAGATTTTTGAAAATATTTTTTCCACACAACATACTCTAATTTTTGAATAAATACACATTTTATCGAAAGTATATAAACCACGTGAACTAGTATTGGACATTGTGTTATAGCAGTACGTACGTCTGCTTGGAAATTATTTGCGGGGTCTTTGTCCGTTAATTCGTATCCGTTGAAGTTAATGATGTCTGTTGTTTTTCCGACGTAGTGTGTTTCTTCAAGGATCGCGGTTGTATTTCCTTTGGTGGCCTTCATCACTGTTCATATGTTGTCCATAAATTTTGTTCTGTATGGGTCTCAATATTTCATGGTCTTCGTGGAAAATCGTTTTGTTTATACTACCGCGTAATTTTCGTCGAATATCTACTGTGATGTATATGTGTTATTCCCCTGGCAGTTTATTAATGGCTAGTTCTGTATCGATTACAAGTTGTTCAAGGTCTTTATTGAATCTTATGCAAGTTGGGTTTGAATTCCTTATTCAACCGCTCTATTTCCTTTAAAAACTATATCTATATAACTATATATCAGACACAACTTTAAAAGTTGTGTCTGATATATTAACAGTCCATCAAAAGAAGACTCTGATTGTTAAGATGGTAAATGTACTTTGCTTTTTCATCAATTCATCATGTTTTTGTCATGGCCTCATATTTAGTTTTGAACGGAATATCAATGTCTTGTCTCATGTTATTGTAGAATTGTATAAAGTATTCAGTTTGTATGAAGTTTGTTAATTTTAGGTGTGAATGTAGTAGTTGTCGGTTAATTTTGTCCTCTATTATGTAAAGTATTCTTATCTCATTTTAAGTGAGAAGAATTTGTACCCTACGTTGTGTGTTTCACGCAGCAATTGTGTCTTGTTTTGAGAAATGCTGAGTTTATCCCTATTCAGCCTATTGTCGATTACTACCCAGCTCCTGCATACCAATTAGCATGGTACTTGGCAACGATAATGGCTGATGTCATGCATCTTGATGATAAATACACATAACAGAACTGCCATCATTTAGCGAGCTCCACAACCTCTATAACATTGACTAACACTTGTCGACTTTTATCATTACACATCACCAACCTCTAGACGTCTATATCCGTCGATGAAACTCTGATCATGCGAAAGAAAAGCTTTCATTCAATAACAGCTGATGATTTATAGATCAACTTTGCAATCTCATAACGACCACAATCAAGCAGAACTATTTTAAGGTCAATAACAACACATATGCTGCCAAGGATGGCTTGGATAAAGGACATCCAATGTTTTCAATCATGTCAGAAATATTCTTACAATCTCTAAAAGAAGTCTTTACACTCAAAACTGTCAAAAGATTCAATGTAATATTAACGATATGTGGAAAACTGTTTCATTATTATTGACTCACAAGAAAATAAGCAAGATGAACTATTTACCCATATGAATGAAATACGCCTGAATATCAATTTTACTATAAAAAAGGAAATGAAGAGACAACTCAGCTATATCGACCTAACTCTAACACAGGAACAAACACAATTAGGCTACGAGTGTAAAATTTACACTAAACTAGCCAAAACTGATCATACCATAAACGGAACATCTAACCACCCCGGACAACATAAACTAGTAGCATATAGATGAATGGTGTTACCCCCACTTTCTTACCTCGCGAGAGCCACGATGGCCCTCAGGGAAACTGGGGTGCTCCGGCGGGGCTTATGGACCCGGTTAGCTCGTCCGAAGACGGCCGTGGTTCGCCACTCGCTTTTCCCTCAAAGCGCCAAATAGCCGCCAAGCGAGAATGCGACTAACCGGATTAAACGCGACGTTATTCGGCCGATACCCTAGTTACTAACCACCCTACGATCTTCACTTCAATACTTCATCTACACCACTTCACTAACCACCCTAGAATCTTCACTTCAATACTTCACCTACACCACTTCACTAATCACCCTATAATCTTCACTTCTTAATCACTCTATCCTTCGCGTGGGCCACAATACCACCCCCGAACACTCTGATTCCCGATATCATGGGCTTCATTTAACTCCACGACACTTCCACTTCGACTTGTCCGTCCAAGCCGCACTCGTCACAACCCGTGATCTGAAACAAAGATTCCTCTAATATTGTCCTAAAGACAAAAATTTCTCCCTTCAAACATTAATTGATCACAAAGAAACTTCAATTATTTAAAATTTTACAACACTTGTATTCCAAATCGAAATGATTTATAACCTTAACATATGATACACTATATCATAAAAAAAACTTACTTCTCTTCTATACCTACAAAGGGGCCCCTTCGACGATCGTATTCGCGGATGAATTCTCTCGCCTTTCCTTCAATGTCGAAGCTTGTTCGTCGCTTTGATATGAATTTTTCCTTAGCTTGGATTTCGCTTTGCTGATTCCGCTGTCCTTCACTTGAAGATTCCGCTGCGCTTCGAATTATGATCTCGCTGGTTGCTCTCGTTCCGCTGCCGTCGTCGCCCACGATAAAAAAGATCAAAGAGGAGGCGCGTCATTCTTCGCGTGCTTATATAGCCTCCTCCTAACGGCTATGGTTCCGCTCGTCGGTCACCCACCTCTTCAGCGGGGTAATTCCTTCTTGCCGCCACTTGGTCGCCGCTCCCCTCTGGTGGCAAGCACTCCAAATTCGGCTGAATTAGCTGAACGTAATTCACTGACAGTTTGAGACATCGCTTTCCAGTATCTGAGTATGACGTTCGATGACAAAGTTCCATATTCCTTAGACTCTTCAGATAACCTGTTGTCCACACTATTTTTATTGTTCTCATCGTTGATAATTGATGAAGTCATCGTGTATTGTCCGTAGTCATCATCATTGTCATCATCTAATTCAAAACTATCAGTGAATGCACTTGAAGTCATTGTTCCATTTTCCAAATGGAAAACCTGATTTGCATGGAATAAGAGTGTCTTGTTTTCAGTAACCATGACGCGTGTTTTGTTTTTTAAAATGCCCAAAATGCAGTGCCTAACAGTATGATTTGCCACATGTGCATCTAGTGCTGATAGTTTATTGTCCAAAATGTATATATGTTTGTCTTGATAAATGGCTCTTGCGAGAAATACTCGACTCTTTGTCCTCCGGAAAGAGCTCTTCCATTTTCACCAACACCAGTTTGATCTCCACCAAGAGCTGACAGATCTTCAGCAAGAGCGGATGCATTTATAGCCGATTTGTATCGTCGTTCGTCATACACTGCTCCCCAAAGGATATTCTCACGGATCGTACCTGTTTGAAGACATGCTGTCTGAGGCACATAACCAAAACCTTCTCTTGTATTGTAGACACTGATTGTGCCTTCAATGCAATCCATATTTGCTACTATGGCAGACATTAATGAGCTCTTCCCACATCCTACGGGTCCCTCGATGCAAATTAATTCACCCTCCTTAATATCCATATTAATATTAGTTAATCGAAAAGTGCAACTTGAATCCTGAATGTAATCTTGACCTCTGTGTTGAAATGACTCATTTTCAATTTTCAACACGGTCATTTTTGTATCAACACTGATTGGATTCTCCTCTGGCAGTTTTTGGATAATAAATATTAAAATCTAAATCCGATATATCGAAGAGGCTCTACACACGGCGAATTGATATCCAAGCTTCAACGAGACCATTTAGTATCCATGGAAATGCATTGAGCGGTCCAATTCACATATTGAGTAGGGCGACGCTAGTATAAGTGGTTGTCGCGGTTAAAGGATTACCCATGAGTGTCGACACGGTGAAGGTTGGGAGGCACATTAAAACTGGAGTCGTAGCCCAAAAATATACACACATTGCATCTAGATATTTTCGTTTCGCTAAGAAACGCATTTCTGTGGTACGTAGTTCTCTGATCTTATTGATAAAAACATCCTCCCAAGCGTGCAGTTTTATTTGTTTCACTCCTGATTCTGTTTCACTCATAGCAGATAATCTTGCATCTTTAGCGCTCATTAGACCAACGGAATATTTAGAAATCTTAACTGCTAACCATCTGTTAATAGGGATTAATGTTGCAGCAAAGATGAGCCCCGCAATGAACGCAGCTCCAATTTGAGTATAAAGAAGGTATAACGTTGTAAATAGTTGAAATGGGATGCTCCACAATGAATGAAAGCTAATACATGAGTTTACTATACGATCTGTGTCTGTTGACATTAAATTTAGAATTTCTGGACGTGCATCTTGCCGTCCTCGTGCCGCAAGTGCTTTCCGGTAAATTGCGCTTACAACGCCACTTCGCATTTTCATTCCTATAATAGCCATCCTCCAGTTGAAATGCGTACTGCAAAATGCGGAAATCAATGATGCTACAAGCAGACCTAGAGCATAAAAATATGGTCGAATGTCTGTTCTTGCATTTTCCGTAGTAGTTTCATTCAGCAAGCCACCAAGTAGCAGTGGTCCAGCAAAACCTGAAGTATCTGCTATGAATCTGAAAATGCCAATTAGATAAAATTCCTTGTTATTTCCCTTCAACAGTGGATCTATGTAAGCGACGTAGTGTCCGTTTTGATTGTCTCCTGCATGGACTACGAAATAAAAATCACTCCTTTCTCAGCTTCCTGAAGACTGTACTCTTCACCAGCATCGTAGTTGTTGTCACCATCCAGCATTTCTGTAGCGATGTAACTCTGGAACGATTCGTAAACCGGACAATTATTCTAAATTTAGAGATGCGTTTCCATCGACAATATCATGTGAACCGATGTTTTCTAAATGTACTCGTTGCTCCCGGAGAAACTGTAGCGTTTTATCGACACTTTCAAAACAGTGAATTCTCATCATCTGAATCCTCCTTGGCAACATCTGGCTCGATCTTGTTAGGTTTTGATTTTACCGAAATATCTGGGGAACATTCCAACTTCGAACATGCGGTGATTCTGACCTTCGCTCGATGACAATTATGTTTGTTTAAGACTACCAATAATCGTATTTAAACTACTAATATGATTACAATTTGGACTGGCAAACAAACCCTAGTCGAGTGTGGCTTAGCTTTCTGACTATACATAGTCACGCGAATGTTACGATAGTGTTCGGGGTGAGGTAATCCTGGTGTCCTTCGGTTTTATCCGTAACACCCACTTTCTTACCTCGCGAGAGCCACGATGGCCCTCAGGGAAACTGGGGTGCTCCGGCGGGGCTTATGGACCCGGTTAGCTCGTCCGAAGACGGCCGTGGACATCAATACCTACGGGCGACGGTGCAAAATTTGCCAGTCAGTAAAAGTGGATCGTCAAGGATCTGCGGGTCATATGGTCAGTAGGGTGAACGAGGCTAAACAACCATGGGAAACTCTTTGTGTCGACCTAATCGGACCTCTTCCTCGTTCGACAAAAGGGAACACACACATCCTGACGGTTGTCGATTACTTTTCCAAGTTCGTGTTGCTATATCCAGTACGATCAGCCACAGCCAATGAGGTCACACGGATCTTGGAGGACCAAGTTTTCATGCTGTTCGGCGTACCACGCTCCCTTATATGCGATAACGGTGTACAATTTCACTCGAAAATTTTTCGGCAAATGCTGGGGGCTTATGGGGTTCACGCGAAATTTACCGCATTCTACCATCCTCAAGCTAATCCCGCCGAGCGAGTGAATCAAGAAGTCAAGAAAATGCTGAAGGCGTACAGTACAGAGAACCACCGAAAGTGGGATATTAACTTGGCAAAAATTGCATGCGCATTACGGACATACACTCATGAGGTTATGAAAGCAACTCCATATTTCGTCAATTTTGGCAGGGAGATGATAACCGACCCACGACAGTACGAGGCAGGTGGAGCGGAGAATCCAATTCCGTGCATCCAAGAAAAAGCTAGGGCCCTGCAGACTATACGCGTAGAAATTGCTCAGCGGATGAAGCAGATGGCAGGAAAGGTCACGGCCCGGTACAATCTCCGAAAACGCCCAGCAGCTTTTAAGGAAGGTGACAAGGTTTGGAGGCGAAATTTTGTGAAGTCGGACGCCGCTAAATATTTCTCCGCGAAACTAGCTCCAGAATATATAGGGCCTTTTGTGGTAGAGAAACAAGTATCAGCGAGCACCTACGCCCTCAGACACATGGATGGGAGAGCTGCAGGCACCTGACATGCGAAGGACCTCAAAGTGTACGTCTCGTAAAGGTAGAAGCGGATCAACCCAGGGAAGGTCACGGTGACGAAGACACGAGTGAGATACGCATTCTAACACAAGGTGGATCGTAATAGACGTTAGCTTCCCAAGGGTAAGGCATGGAAGGAGAACCCGCTTACCTGAGCTTCAATATGTAGGAAAACCGCGAACCAGAAACCAAGGGATAACTGGACAGAATTAGCGCGATCGTGAGTCGAAGTTTAAAATAAGTATATAGCTAACCTAACTAATTGAAGTGGTTATTGTTGAACTATCGGGAGTTTTAAGGGAAGTTGAGGTTTTCAAGTTTGGTGGTAGTTGAGTTCATATTGGCTGGTACCAATAACAGGTTGGGTTGAGGGGCCCAGAAGTCTTAGTATTAGATCTCTTTCTTTTTGCTCAGCACTCATAGTTATATTTTTTTGGTTGGTGGAGGTCATAGTATTAGTTCTCTTTAGCTAACTTTTTCCTACTTAGTACTCGTAGTCTGGTAGGTTGGCAGACGTGTTAGTGTTAGTTTTCTTTTCTTTAGTCAATACTCGTAGACTGGTAGATTGGCGGAAGTCTTAGTATCAGTTCTCTTTCTTTTTGCTCAGCACTCATAGTTTTTTTTTTAGGTTGGTGGAGGTCATAATATTGGTTTTCTGTTTTCTTACGTAGTATTCGTAGTCGATTAGGTTAATAGACGTTGTAGTAATAGTTTTCTTTTCCTCTTTTTTTTTGTTTTTTTGTTAGTACTATTATTAGGTGAGACTGGTGGGTCGTGCTAGCTCAATTGGTGGATCAGGAGACTCGTAACCACAGGGACGTTGAGTGGTTAGTATAATAGGAGTGTATTTCAGGGAAATCCACTAAAAGTAGGGGGGGAAAATGTTACGGATAAAACCGAAGGGCACCAGGATTACCTCACCCCGAACACTATCGTAACATTCGCGTGACTATGTATAGTCAGAAAGCTAAGCCGCACTCGACTAGGGTTTGTTTGCCAGTCCAAATTGTAATCACATTAGTAGTTTAAATACGATTATTTGTAGTCTTAAGCAAACATAATTGTCATCGAGTGAAGGTCAGAATCACCGCATGTTCGAAGTTGGAATGTTCCCCAGATATTTCGGTAAAATCAAAACCTAACAAGATCGAGCCAGATGTTGCCAAGGAGGATTCAGATGATGAGAATTCACTGTTTTGAAAATGTCGATAAAACGCTACAGTTTCTCCGGGAGCAACGAGTACATTTAGAAAACATCGGTTCACATGATATTGTCGATGGAAACGCATCTCTAAATTTAGAATAATTGTCCGGTTTACGAATCGTTCCAGAGTTACATCGCTACAGAAATGCTGGATGGTGACAACAACTACGATGCTGGTGAAGAGTACAGTCTTCAGGAAGCTGAGAAAGGAGTGATTTTTATTTCGTAGTCCATGCAGGAGACAATTAAAACGGACACTACGTCGCTTACATAGATCCACTGTTGAAGGGAAATAACAAGGAATTTTCTCTAATTGGCATTTTCAGATTCATAGCAGATACTTCAGGTTTTGCTGGACCACTGCTACTTGGTGGCTTGCTGAATGAAACTACTACGGAAAATGCAGGAACAGACATTCGACCATATTTTTATGCTCTAGGTCTGCTTGTAGCATCATTGATTTCCGCATTTTGCAGTACGCATTTCAACTGGAGGATGGCTATTATAGGAATGAAAATGCGAAGTGGCGTTGTAAGCGCAATTTACCGGAAAGCACTTGCGGCACGAGGACGGCAAGATGCACGTCCAGAAATTCTAAATTTAATGTCAACAGACACAGATCGTATAGTAAACTCATGTATTAGCTTTCATTCATTGTGGAGCATCCCATTTCAACTATTTACAACGTTATACCTTCTTTATACTCAAATTGGAGCTGCGTTCATTGCGGGGCTCATCTTTGCTGCAACATTAATCCCTATTAACAGATGGTTAGCAGTTAAGATTTCTAAATATTCCGTTGGTCTAATGAGCGCTAAAGATGCAAGATTATCTGCTATGAGTGAAACAGAATCAGGAGTGAAACAAATAAAACTGCACGCTTGGGAGGATGTTTTTATCAATAAGATCAGAGAACTACGTACCACAGAAATGCGTTTCTTAGCGAAACGAAAATATCTAGATGCAATGTGTGTATATTTTTGGGCTACGACTCCAGTTTTAATGTGCCTCCTAACCTTCACCGTGTCGACACTCATCGGTAATCCTTTAACCGCGACAACCACTTATACTAGCGTCGCCCTACTCAATATGTGAATTGGACCGCTCAATGCATTTCCATGGATACTAAATGGTCTCGTTGAAGCTTGGATATCAATTCGCCGTGTGTAGAGCCTCTTCGATATATCGGATTTAGATTTTAATATTTATTATCCAAAAACTGCCAGAGGAGAATCCAATCAGTGTTGATACAAAAATGACCGTGTTGAAAATTGAAAATGAGTCATTTCAACACAGAGGTCAAGATTACATTCAGGATTCAAGTTGCACTTTTCGATTAACTAATATTAATATGGATATTAAGGAGGGTGAATTAATTTGCATCGAGGGACCCGTAGGATGTGGGAAGAGCTCATTAATGTCTGCCATAGTAGCAAATATGGATTGCATTGAAGGCACAATCAGTGTCTACAATACAAGAGAAGGTTTTGGTTATGTGCCTCAGACAGCATGTCTTCAAACAGGTACGATCCGTGAGAATATCCTTTGGGGAGCAGTGTATGACGAACGACGATACAAATCGGCTATAAATGCATCCGCTCTTGCTGAAGATCTGTCAGCTCTTGGTGGAGATCAAACTGGTGTTGGTGAAAATGGAAGAGCTCTTTCCGGAGGACAAAGAGTCGAGTATTTCTCGCAAGAGCCATTTATCAAGACAAACATATATACATTTTGGACAATAAACTATCAGCACTAGATGCACATGTGGCAAATCATACTGTTAGGCACTGCATTTTGGGCATTTTAAAAAACAAAACACGCGTCATGGTTACTGAAAACAAGACACTCTTATTCCATGCAAATCAGGTTTTCCATTTGGAAAATGGAACAATGACTTCAAGTGCATTCACTGATAGTTTTGAATTAGATGATGACAATGATGATGACTACGGACAATACACGATGACTTCATCAATTATCAACGATGAGAACAATAAAAATAGTGTGGACAACAGGTTATCTGAAGAGTCTAAGGAATATGGAACTTTGTCATCGAACGTCATACTCAGATACTGGAAAGCGATGTCTCAAACTGTCAGTGAATTACGTTCAGCTAATTCAGCCGAATTTGGAGTGCTTGCCACCAGAGGGGAGCGGCGACCAAGTGGCGGCAAGAAGGAATTACCCCGCTGAAGAGGTGGGTGACCGACGAGCGGAACCATAGCCGTTAGGAGGAGGCTATATAAGCACGCGAAGAATGACGCGCCTCCTCTTTGATCTTTTTTATCGTGGGCGACGACGGCAGCGGAACGAGAGCAACCAGCGAGATCATAATTCGAAGCGCAGCGGAATCTTCAAGTGAAGGACAGCGGAATCAGCAAAGCGAAATCCAAGCTAAGGAAAAATTCATATCAAAGCGACGAACAAGCTTCGACATTGAAGGAAAGGCGAGAGAATTCATCCGCGAATACGATCGTCGAAGGGGCCCCTTTGTAGGTATAGAAGAGAAGTAAGTTTTTTTTATGATATAGTGTATCATATGTTAAGGTTATAAATCATTTCAATTTGGAATACAAGCGTTGTAAAATTTTAAATAATTGAAGTTTCTTTGTGATCAATTAATGTTTGAAGGGAGAAATTTTTGTCTTTAGGACAATATTAGAGGAATCTTTGTTTTAGATCATGGGTTGTGACGAGTGCGGCTTGGACGGACAAGTCGAAGTGGAAGTGTCGTGGAGTTAAATGTAGCCCGTGATATCGGGAATCAGAGTGTTCGGGGGCCACGCGAAGGATAGAGTGATTAAGAAGTGAAGATTATAGGGTGATTAGTGAAGTGGTGTAGGTGAAGTATTGAAGTGAAGATTCTAGGGTGGTTAGTGAAGTGGTGTAGGTGAAGTATTGAAGTGAAGATCGTAGGGTGGTTAGTAGCTAGGGTATCGGCCGAATAACGTCGCGTTTAATCCGGTTAGTCGCATTCTCGCTTGGCGGCTATTTGGGGCTTTGAGGGAAAAGCGAGTGGCGCCCCACGGCCGTCTTCGGACGAGCTAACCGGGTCCATAAGCCCCGCCGGAGCACCCCAGTTTCCCTGAGGGCCATCGTGGCTCTCGCGAGGTAAGAAAGTGGGGGTAACAATGGTGTAGAGACTCTACTCCATCTCGTTGTCTCCTACTAATAACGAATACAAACAATGTGACATTGGCTGAAATGCATAAAACCCTGGATTTCATAAACATATAGTACATTAGTAAACAAAGGCACAACTATCAAACCTTCTCAAGAAATGCAAACTGCATTCAAAACAAAGAACAAAATTGGAAACAAATTGAAACCATTTCTAAATGACATATCAATATACGGAAACAGCAGTAACATGTATACAAACTTACATGCACCATGCAAGGACCTTGACATGTCATACAAAGGAAGGACAAAATAGTTTTTATCGAAAGGATGCAAAGAACACTTCTTATATAACAAGATAGGCTGCAAAAACGCAGTACACCTAGAAAATTAAAAATACGAACCTGACGTTATGGCCAACTTTATGACATTGTTCCGTAAATAAAACAAAAGACCGAGACAGAAAGACTTGAAATATATAAACATAGAAAGACAGTAACATTAGCAACTAATCACTTACTATAAATTCTGACGAAATTTCCTCAGTACCAATCAAACCAATAAAAATATGCATTCCTATATTTTTACGTAGGGCTAGCCACTCCATTTTGTCTTGCTGTAATATACAGTGGCTCAAGGTTATAATGGAACAACATGGATACATAAGTTTATAACTTAATAACAAATTAACTAAAAATCAGTTACTAAAATTTTTTTTATTTTAAATAATATAATTGAAATAAATTTCTTTCTAGCACTACAGCCTCTCTTTGAGCTTCGCTTCCTGCAAGTAGTGCCTCCAACTATCTCAATCCATTGATATACATTTATTATTAACAAAAAAACTTTAACAACATTCACTTTAAAAGCAAAAGAAATTGCATTACGAAATAAAACATAGCACTTCAGTCACTTTTTAAAATTATGCGAAGCTCACTGTAGCAATTTCATTTTATCTATGAATTGGTGCCGTTAAATTGTGTGGTACCCCAAAAAGTCTCATTTTATAAGTTTAGCTCATTTTTTGATCGGCAATAAGTACAATGGCACCGCACGATAAGCAGAAATCGATTGAGCAGAGAAAAACTATAATTCGATTATCAAAAGCGGGTAAATCTACACGAGATATTAATGTAATTGTTAATTGATCATAAACAACTGTTTTTAACATCATCAAGTGATACAAAAATACCACAAACTTGAAAATAAGTCGAAACCGAGTGGTCGCAAAATATTTTCGAAGTCAGATGAACGTTGGCTACTGAAAACTGTTTAGAAAGGTCCAAAATGAGCGACAAAAGCAAAGAAGTATCTTAGGAAAACACCCAATCCTGAAACAGTTAGAATGATGCTTACAAAGCATTAGTACTATGGACGAGTACCTTAAAAAAGCCACTTGTAAGTAAGGCCAACAGACAGAAACGAATAGAGTTTGCCAGAAACCTTCTGGGAAAAAGTTATATTTACAAATGAAAATAAATTCAGCGTTTTCCGATCAGATGAGCAATCACATATCTGGCGCAAAGCTAATGAAGACCAACCTTCATCGTATAGTTAAGCACCGCCTAGGTTCAATAATGGTATGAAGTGCAATATTCGCTGCTGGACCGGGTAATTAGCGTATAATCGAGAGAACTATGGACTTAATATATTACTTGAATCTCTTAAAAGCAAATGTATAAGAGAGCGCCCGAAAACTTGAAATAGAAGATTAAATTTTTATCAGGATAAAGACCCCAAGCACAAAGCACATGTTGTACGCAGTTGGTTGCTCTACCATTGTCCTCATGCGCTTCAATCGAGCTCGTCTCGGATTATTTGGTGACAAAGTTAAAATCATCACATAAAAAATAAAATGCAGTTAGGTGCAGCCTTAAAACAAGAGTGGAACGAAATTCCGCCATATTTCTGTCAAAAATTAGTCGAGTCGATGCCAAATCACATGAAAGCAGTCATACAACAAAAAGCCTCCCAACTGAATATTAAAACTCAATTAATTTTTTTTCCTACGTCAAACTTTTTATGAACTCATATTGTGTCCCATTATAACTTTCAGGTTGAAATGCTTTGTTTTGTTACGTAACGCAATTTCTTTCTTTTAAAGTTTATTTGTTGATAATTTTTTTTTTGTGGTAGGGAGGTGAAGGCATTTACGCCCGCCGAGTCTGGCAGTGGGGGACTCCCATGGAGGATACCCTTGGACTACCCACTAAACACCTCCCCTGTCAATCTGAGAACCTAGCCTGGAACCGTTTGACACATTACTTCGGGCCAGGTCTCGTTTTGTTACGCCGGGGGGCGCCTTCAAGCTGGGGAGTCCCTTTCCTAGCGGGAGGGGAGAGGGGAAGAGGAAATGCCAGAAGAGCGATCCCCCAGCCCCAGCGCCTCCGGCTGCTGTGAGTCCCTTTCATATTTTAGGACTGCCCGAGCATTATGTGCCACCTGGTTCCATTTGTCAACCGATTCGAGCATCACCGCAACTATATTATCCGGGGTGAGTTCTCCCGTCTCCCTGTAGAGTTCCCTTCGCAGCCTGACCCATTTTGTACACGCAAAAAATGTGTGACAGGCATTGTCTTCCTCTCCTGGGCAAAACCAACAATCGGGAGACCGTGACCTACCGATCTTGTGCAGGTAAGACTGAAAACACCCGTGCCCGCTCAAAAGATGGGTCAGATAGAAGTCAGTCTCACCATGCCTTCGATTTAGCCACGGTCTCACATCCGCGATGAGGCGCGCAGCCCACCTTCCCTTCGTGCAATCCACCCAAGACTGCTGCCAATCGTTGAGCGGGCGTTGTCTCTCCTCGCGGAGAACCATCTCCCTCGCATCCTCGTTTCGGCGCAGGTAAATAGCGCGGCACTCTCTAGCAAGGAGGGTGACAGGTATCACGCCTGCAATCACTCTCACCGCCGAGTCAGAGACTGTTGGATACGAAGATGCAATTCTCAGTGCTCCTCTTCTCTGTACCTGTGCCAATCGTTTTCGGTATACCTCCTTGCTGAGAGCGTCGCCCCATACCTCTGCTCCGTACAGTAGCACTGACCCTACAGCGCTTATCAAGAGGCGTCTTCTTGATGGGCTGGGTCCCCCTTCGTTGGCCATAAGTCGACTCAGGGCCGATATTCCCGAAGCAGCCTTCTCAGCCGTTGCCCTGATTTGCTCAGAGAAACTCATCTTCGAGTCGATCAGTAGCCCCAGGTACTTCACCGCTGGCTTCGATTCGATTTGTATATCTCCAATACTGATCATCCTTACTCTAGGGATTCTCTTTTTTGTCAAGATGACCACTTCGGTTTTCTCCAGTGCTAAACTGAGCCCGCGAGCAGTCATCCAGTCCCTCACTCGGTGCATTAGCATACCTAGCCTAAGTTGCGCTTGTTCAACGGTGCGTCCAGCGACCAGAGCCGCAACATCATCCGCATAGCCGACCAAGCGCGACTCATCTGGCATCTCAAGTCTCAGTAGCCCGTCGTAAGACACGTTCCACAGGTCCGGACCAAGGATAGATCCCTGGGCAACACCCGATGTAATTTCCATCCTTCGTTGGCCCTGTGTCGTGTCGTAGAGCAGGTTTCGGTTGCAAAGGTAGTTCCTCAAAAGCCGCATTAGATATTCTGGAACTTGAAAAGAGTTTTCCAGCGTGTCCAGGATATCCACCCATCTAGCGGAGTTGAAGGCATTCCTGACGTCGAGTGTTACCAACAGGACGATCCGTCGCTTGGTACGACTATATGCCTCTGCCTTTTGGACCGCGTTCATCACCTCTGCAATCGCATCAATGGTAGAACGTCCTGCTCTAAAGCCGTACGGCCGAGGAGATAGGTCCCCAGCAGCACGAATCGCGTCAGTGAGTCTTCCCTTGATGAGTTTCTCTAGCACTTTCCCAGCCATGTCTAGCATGCATAACGGGCGGTATGCAGACGGCAGTTCGGGATTTCCCTTCCCCTTGCTGATCAGCACGAGCCTCGCCACTTTCCATCGTACCGGGAAAACCCCGTCCCGTAGGCAAGCGTTGAATGTGCTGAGCAGCAAGTTAGGACAATGGTGATAGACGAGCCGCAACATCTCAGCTGGAACACCATCTGGACCTGGAGCCTTCCTCGCTTTCAATGAGAGGACTGCCTCCTCCAGTTCCAGCTGTGTGAAGAGTGGGCACTCTACTGCTGTTTCACCATGGACAGCGTCAGCACGGACTTCCCGCACTATCGCGTCCATCTTTTCCGCGTCCTGTATACAAGGCTTCCGTAGGGCACCAAGTTTCCCCATGACCAGCTTGTAGCCAAGGCCCAACGGATCCTTGTTCACATTGTCCACTAGGTTTTTCCAGCAGCGAGCCTTGCTACTGTTGATCAGTTTGCGAAGGCATTTCCTGGCCGACTTATATGCTGCCACCTGGTTGCATGCCTCGTCACGGTTCCACGCTCGTTGAGCCTCACGCTGAAGCTTGTGACACTCCCTGCGCTTTTCAGCGATTTCAGTAGACCACCAGTACACTAGAGGCTTGCCGTGCCGGGGTCTTTGACGGGGCATAGAAGCGCAGCAACCAGTCGTAATGATGCTCATAGTAGAGTTCACCACGTCTTCAGCTGCCAGCTCTTCCATCCCCTCCGGAGCTCCCTGCAGCGGCTCACCTGCTGTGAGAACCTTGACGAACCTTTCGACGTCCATTCTTCCAATGTTCCATCCAGTTGTAGAAGGCCGAGAGCACGGACGTCGGGAGATAGCATCACTTATCTCAAGCAGAATGCACTGGTGATCACTGGCTGAGTAGTCCTCTAATACTTTCCAGTTGTGTATCCTCCGTACTAAGGACTCCGAGGCGAATATCACGTCCGGTATGGTTCGCTCACAGCCAATACGGCGGAAATTCGGCGTTTTTCCGGAGTTTAGTACGACGAGGGCGCTCCTGGCCACCATTTCCCGGATTCGTTTTCCCCGCAGATCCGTCTGAGGCATGCCCCATTCGATTGCTTTAGCATTGAAGTCGCCCCCAACGAGCACTTTACCCTCTGCGTTCGAGACAGCGCCCTCCAGATCATTAAGCTTGGCTACGAAAGATGATATCGACTCATTAGGCGTTAGGTACACACTAAAGAAGGTGATCCCTGAGCACCGAACCCACACGAAACCATCCCCCCGTCCACAACTCTCTGCTTGAAAGTCAGTGTTCCGAACCCAGATAGCGGCAGTACCAGTTTCATCAGAGTACCATAATTCAGGACTTTTATTATGGTGTTGCTCACTCAGCAGCAAGAAGTCGGCTTTCCTGTCCCTTGCAAACTGCTCAAGCAGATTTTGGGCGGTTGAACTGCAGTATAGGTTTAGCTGCAGGATGCGGGTCATCGAAGCTTTGATTTTGCCTTGGCTAGGGCTTCCTGGAACACCCGGCGTTCTCCTGATCCCAAGACGTGTCCAAAATCAGGTTTTGGATCACCATCCTTGCAAAGAATACAGTGTGCCTCCTTCGTACACTCTTTTCTTTTATGTCCCTTTTCACCGCATTTGTAACATAGGGAACTCCTATCGGGTCCTTTGCATACTTGTGTGGTGTAACCATAACCAAGGCATTTGAAACATTGAAGAGGCGTTGCTCTCCGCCGTATCCTACAGACAACCCACCCTATTCGTACTTTGCCCTTGTTCAGGAATTGTTCGGCGTCCTTTTCGGTCAAGTCAACTATGGCCATGCGTTGTCCCCTGTTGTTTTCTGGTGTCAGTCTCGCTTTGATCCTTCCCACGCTAGGGAACTCCCTTTTGATGGCCTCTTCTACCTCGGCCAGATCCATCACGCAGTCAATGTCCCGTATTTCGATCGTTGCCATCGGCTCGAGTGGGGCTATTGTTGCGCTTTTGCCTAGGACTTTCTTTACTGCGTCACAGAATGCTTCTTTATTGCCGGCCTCTGCTCCGAATTCGACCAGTATGTGGCCTGACCGCGTTGGTCGTACTACTTTTGTTGATAATAAATGCATATCAATTGCATTACTTAAAATAAGAAACTATGTTAATAACAGATTTTCAGTTAATTTGTTATTAGGGTATAAACTTATATATCCATGCTGTTCCATTATAACTTTGAGCCACCGTACATGTAACTTCCTACTATTTTCTTTTCAAAGACATTTTAAATTGAAGAGGTATCATAACTGAATAATGTTATGCATCTTAGAGAGCATGGTTTGCTCGATATGATGCTGGCTAAATTTTATATCGAGGTCAAATATTATTGCCGTTATGATGAAAATCATAATTCAAAGTCAAAGTTATATCCACGAGTAGAACTGTAAGCCTGATGTTATCATATCATAAATGTATACTTTCTATAGTAAACATCTGTGAATAGAGCTTACATAAAACGCCAATCTCATTCTGGAATTGCTTGCAGAATTTAATAAAAGCAAACATTTCAAACGTGATTGTGATTTTCTTTTCATTTGCCAAACGTTTACATTTTGCTCCACTCTATCGCAGACGAAATCCGTGAGGGTTTATGCATGTTCTCTGCTTTTTAGAGAAACAAAATTAGAGTTGTTTGGTTTAACTGATATTTTGAAATTAAAAAGCATGTGTTGCATGCAACCACAATTCGCAAGGTATCATCTTGAATATAACTAAACACAACTGCAGTGTAATAAAGATTGTCTTATTAAGTATTCTGTTCAAGCTTCGGTTAATACTGTTAATACGTGAACCGTTGTTTGTTTTAAGAAACTTTATTGATTCTGAATTTAAACTCCTTTGAAATTGATTTCAGGAGGATTATCACTTTAAGGAACTTATTAATGTCCTCGTAGCGACAATTCCTATAAATTAGAAATAGGTACATTTTAAATGAAAATGTTGTGAATCACCCACATTACAGTGGGAAATAAAGAATGCCTTCATTTATTTTAGTAAAAACCAACAGAAGTGTTTGTCGATAAAGTGTGCGAGTCACACAAAAAGGGTGGTGAAATCTTACACGTAACGTGATTTCATACTTATTTATGTATAATTCCGCACTAACGGAGTGTGCGTAATAAAAACATGTGTGAAAGTATACTTCAAACCAAACAACGTATAAACGTTTACTATTTTATGAGATTTCACATATACTTTTGGAAAAAACACTTAAAGAAATGAAAGCGTTCTTTTGTTGCCGACCTTAATATGTGTGATTTTCAACTTTTCAATTTTGTCATGTACATAAGGCGTAAGTCACGAAATATCAGGATGGCAATGCAAGATCATTTATGTAAATGTACTTCACAACACAGAACTAGCACAAGCTGTATTCAGCTCAAACTTTTTCACATATGACAGATGTTTTCTTGTGGGAAAAAACAATGATATTGTGGGTTTTGCGATTTCAGTAGGGAAATTGAGCCTTTCTATGAAATCACCATGTTTTACAGAGTTGAATAAATCACACAAAAATCGTAGTTTTTAGGCACTAAAAAGGGATTTTCATGCTTCCATACTGCAATCTAAACTCATAACAGTGCTTTCTATCTAAACTCATAACAGTGCAATCTAAACTCATAACAGTGCTTTCTATCTAGGCGCGTGAAATTTACGCTCTTTTGCGAGTAAATTCACTACCTTTAGCGTTGGAAATTCCACACAATGTTTTAGAGTTATATTCTATATATTGTTCTTCGTAGCGCTGTAGCCCCCCTCGCGCCATCGATTCCTGCGAATAGCGCCTCCAACTGTCTCGGTCCACATTGACCGCGTCCTCCAATTTAGAAATCCAAGCAGCGATGAACTATCTTCGCGAACCCAGTGCGAACAGCGTTTCCCTGGTTTGCCCGCTAGTATCCGCCCTTCATTTCTCCCAAAAAATACGTTTTTAATTATCTGTTGTTCATCTTTACGGTTCGTGTATCCAGCCCATTGCAGCTTCCATAGTCTTACAATCGTTGAGACCTCGAGCTCGTCAATAATTTCATACAGTTCATTGTTATATCAAATTCGCCATTGGTCCCTGTCTAGCTTCGCTCCGATTATTCGCCTCAGGATCCGTCGCTCAAAGACATTGATGCGGACTTAGGAGGTCTTTGACGTTATTGTCACTTTGATAAGACGAACTAATTTGGCTGGGATACCAAAGCAAAACACTATTTGGTACAATATGTTACAATCAATACTATCATATGCCTGCTTAAAGTAAATTTGGTATACGTCTATGTTGAACTCCCAGCATTCCTCAAGTACCCGCTTGACAGTGAACAATTGGTCTATCGTCGATCTACCTGCTCTAAAACCACCTTGATTTTATTTTCTAAGATCTTTGAAAGTATTTTGCACGCCATACAAACTGCACCTTGTCACCTTTTTTGTGGATAGGGAATATAATTGATTGACTCCACTCTTTTGGCATATGTTTTTCTTTCCAAATGTGCTGGATGACTTTGTGAATAGCTTTATGAGCACTGCTTCCACCATATTTGATGAGCTCCAATGGAATCTCATCAATGCCCAACGCTTTATTATTCTTTTGGGCTTTGATGGTAGACCAAACTTCATCCAGAGTTGGTGAGGTCAATAAAAGCTCTCCAGAAATATCTATCGACTCCGATATTCTGGAACTATGCGGGAGATTAAAGGGGTTCATGAAATATTAAGCCTACCTTTACTTAATTTTGATTTTTCAGCGATAAGATTGCGAATGTCATCACGACAGAGTGTGGTTATGGGCTGATAAACACGTTTCAGGTTTTTAACTACTTTGTATGCTTGTCTTGTGTTGTTAGACTGGATCTTTTTTCTTTTCTTAATTCTTTTGATCTTATTTGCTACTCTACTAAGATTTTTATAATGTACTCTCTTCGTCCTGGCTTTCTTATCTAAATAGTCTTTGTACGCCTGATTCTTTTTGTCTAGCACATTTTGGCACTCATCATTGAACCAAGCCGTTCTTGATGTCCAATTGTGTGTTCTGCCAAGGTCTTAATAACCGCTTTTACTTTCATCCAGAGCTCGTTGCTTGTTGTCAGTGATGGGTCTGATTGGATGGGAGCCAGCTGTTTGTTCAGGATCTCCGTGAAGGTTTTTGCCTGAGACGCCGTTTGGAGCCTTTCGATGTCAAAGTTTTGTATTGATCTGGTCCTCGATGAATGCGCCTTTGATATACGACATTAATAGGCTAAGTTAATCAAGTAATAATTTGAGCTACAACTGGCACCTCGGTATGTGCGGACGTTAAGTCGGCTCCAGGCCGAACGTTGTTGGATCAGAACATAGTCGATCTGGTTTTGTGTGTTGCTATTTGGTGATGCTCAGGTAATTTTATGTATGCGTCGATGTGGGAAGCAAGTCGATGGTATGACTAGATTTCTGCTACATGCAAAGTCAATTCAGCAGCGGCCATTGTCATTGATTTTATCTTGGAGGCTATATCCTCCATTCATTCCCCCGTTGAGATATCTCATTGCCAACTTTAGCGTTGAAATCCCCCAGAATTATGTTTGTGCCGTTTGTAGGCAATGAGTCTACTAGCCTTTCCAGGTGATTGTCGAACGTTTCCCTCGTTTCTTCAACCTTTTCTTTGGTTGGGGCGTGAACATTAATCAGCCAGATTTTGAAGAATTTCGCTTTTGTACGGCTCGCACACAATCGTTCATTGGCTGCCTTAAAATCAATTACGCGCAATTTTAGCTCCCTGTCCATAATAAATGCCACTGCGAGTCCTCGCCTTCCAGTAGGTTTCCCAGTTTTGAATATTGTGTGCGATCTCATGTCTTGAATATCAGTTCCTAGATTGCAAGTAATTTTAATTTATATTAACTGGCCTGTTGTAAAAGGTCTTTCACTGCGCCAGGCTAATTGAGTTATCTGCCATTCCAAGATCCAATGCCATAATTCTTTTCCGTTTCCGAGGTCGTTGCCGTGAGTCCGATTCATTTCGAGACCCCTCTGCATGTTTTGAAACATTATAGGGTGGCTTAGTTATTACTTCGATTCCGTTATCAGGCGCAGAAGACTCACCTTCACCCTCTCATATCCTCATTATCTATGGTGCAGCAACCCAAGCCCGGCCTTGGCCTCCAGGATTACTTTCCTCGAATCATCATGGTTTCGCGACCTTGTCGGCCAGTTGTTTACTCCCAACAAGAATCTGCTGTCCGCTTCTTTTGTGTCTTTTCATCAAGTTCTCAGGTACATGGTTTTCTTCCATTCTTTCGACATGGTCCACCCACAGCAATTAACGTTTCTTTGCGCGAGAGGAAACAGGGGGATCGTCAAACAGTTCGTACAACTCATTGTTGTTACATAGTCTTCAGTCCGTTCATTGTTTCTGTGGACCGTACATTTTCCGGAGCCCTTTGCGTTCAAATACGTCCACTCTTTTCCGGACTCATTCGTCAGAGTCTATGTTTTACTTCCATATAATGCACAGGATTGACTAGTGTTTTATAAATGCGGAGCTTATTTTGATTGTGTACAACTCTTGACCTTAGAATGGGAAGTAAAAAGAAATTTGTTTTATTTGCGGTGATTGTGTGGCGTCCAATCTCGTACTTTTCTGCGCCTCTTCTATTCAGGTTGGGTCCAAGAAATACAAATTGATTCATACTTCAGGGTTGTAGTCGCCTATGGTCGGGTTTTGTTGAACTAGAGCTTTCTTCCTCATTTGAGTCATGAATTAAGTTTTAATTTAATTAGCTCATAGGCCAATTCGCTTTGCTTCGCTTGCTTGATCGAATGCATTGGCACTCGAGAAAGTGATATGGTTAAGTACCACGCTTAATGATTGCAATGTTTTCTACAGCTCTTTTGTAACAAAGTTCAAGGATAAATACAGGAATTTATCCATTTCTTAATATATAGTAATTCAATTTAGTGAATTTTACAAAACGTTATATCAAAAAAGTCTCCGTACGAAATTTTTTAAACAATGCTTTGACATAGTTATGTAAACAATGTTTTGCACAAAGAGAAGTTCACAATTTTTTCTGGAGTACAGCTAGTATAGTTTCAGCTGCGTGCAGATTTGTATCAACTTCAGAAAATCCAATATTCCGCCATGAGTAAAGAAATTTGTGTAGATACGAGGAAATTGATCATAAAGCTTTATTGCGAAAGCAAGTCGATGGGTAAAATTTCGAAAGTAATTGGTAGACCTAAGTCAAGTGTCCAATATGTTATTAACCAATATGGAGAAACCGGTTCGTTCAAAAATAAGCCCCGTTCGGGACGGCCAAAAAATTTAAGCGATATAGTGCGGTGGTCAATAGTAAGAAAAATAAAAGATAATCCTAGAACCAGCGCATGTAAAATAGCAGACGAGGTCAGAAAAGACTTTAATTTAACGGTAAGTGATGAAACCATTAGAAATGTTCTACGGGAAAGTAATTTCCATGGTCGGAAGCCAAGGCGAAAGCCATTGGTCTCAAAACTTAATCGCAAGAAGAGATTAGACTTTCTGGAATCGAGTTGTATTTTCCGACGAGATTAAATTCAACATATTTGGATCAGACGGCAAGGGAAAAGTTTGACGCAAAGCAAGTGAGGAATTCAATTGCAAAAATCTGATTCCAACAGTCTAGCATGGTGGTGGTAATGTAATGGTTTGGGGGTGTGTGGCAGCTTCAGGAGTCGGAAAATTGCACTTCATTGAGAGCACAATGGACCAGTGGGTTTTACCTAAACATTCTTAGAACGAGTTTGCGCGAAAGCATATCAGCTTTAGGCATGGAAAGTGATTTCCTTTTCCAACAATACAACGATCCTAAGCATACATCAATGATTGTTAAGGAAAGGCTACTATATAATGTACCCAAGTAACTACACAGTCCACCACAATCACCCGACCTAAACCCATTAGAACATTTATGGGATGAATTGGAGCGTAGAGTATGCAAACACGCAATAAAAAACAAGCAACAGCTTAAAGCCAGACTCCAGGAAGAATGGAACTATATAGGATCCGAAATAACATCCAAACTAGTCTCTTCGATGCCCAGACGATTGACAGCAGTCATCAAAGCTAAGGGGAATCCTACTAAGTACTTAAAATTTTTTGATGTTAAATGTTGACAAATTTACCAGTTTGACATACTATATCCAAACGGATGGATAAGTTTTTATTTTTTTTTGTTGTATCTTGTAATCATAAGTTCATATAAAAAAATATAACTTTCTAAAATAAAAAAAATTTGATATATCTGAACGGTATTCTTACTTATACAGAAAAATGAGCACCGTACGGAGACTTTTTTGTCTAACTGTAAATATATATGCATATATGTATATATATATATATATATATATATATATATATATATATATATATATATATATATATATATATATATATATATATATATATATATATATATGTATATATATATATATATATATATATATATATATATATATATATATATATATATATGTGTATATATATATATATATATATATATATATATATATATATATATATATGTGTGTGTTGTAGTAATCGAGTAGATATGCTCTGGCATCGAGACGCTTTGCAGCAGAAGCAAAAGTCTCCACAACAATCTCCTTTTAAAGCACTTTAAATTTTCATGCAAAATAAATGTGTTCAAACTCAAATTCAATAATTAATACAAACGTGTGACACAAATTGCAAATCTACATTCTCCAAATTATCTTGACCTGTTTGACTTTAATTAAACCTGCAAAAATTGATTGAGCTAACCTTCATATTTTAGCGACAAATTTAAATAATTTAGGATGAAATCGCGAATGATCTCGTCTAATTAGTGCTACGAGTTCCAAAAAAGTTATCCTACACTTCAAAAGTTCAAGTTTCTCAAATGTCGTAAATGATTCTCTTTTTCCTGATTTAATTAAAATTAACCTAAAGCAATTTTCCCATCATTCAGTGGAAAATAATACAAGTTAAAACTAAAGTGATATCATTCGAATGGCGATGCATGTTCCGGTATTGCGCGTTTTTCACTCACTTAGCGTCTGCATAACAAACTGAGGCAGGCGGTAATTAACTACCGTGAAATAAAAATCGACATTCGACCGGCTTTCTTACTTGCATGCATTTTTATGACGAATTAAATTATAACTATTCAGTGCGAAAACGAAACGTTCTGGCATCATTGTACTAATTGTGCACAATGGACATTATTCGATGGATAAAAAGGCAAGTAAGTTCATTTTGAGTAGAATCTCAGCATGATCATTTCTTCTAACTTAATGTTAATGTTAAGATTGTCATGGACCGTTATGTACAGATCTTTAACTCGACCTTGATTCACTATGATATTGGGCAGAGAATTGGCCCCCTATTAAATTACATTACATTTTATTATGCCTGTAAATCTGCGATGATGTGATTCAACCTGTGCACATCGCACACCTGTTGGATGTACCACTGCTGTACAATCGCATTATGAATTGAAACTTTTGTGCTACCTCAAGCGTATCTTATTCCCATTGAATTCTCGTGGAATAATAGCATTCTTTCATAGAAGTGCTCGGAGATGAAGTTCTCTACCTGTAAGCAGAAGAGTTCGCTTTCCGGACTCCACACAAAGAGTTGGTCTGCTAGTTCAATCGTAGTGTGTAGTAATGAACGAAAACGTGTGAGTTATCTGAGTCGATCGTTTCGATGGAGCGTTTAAACAATGAGCGCGATCGCGAGCGAGTTAGAGGAGTGAAGTTGCAACCGCGAACGCGCGTGGACGGAAGATAGGGAAGAAGAATTGCGGGAGGATTATTGAAAGACGAAGTTCGTCGAGCGGTCGAACGGGGAATTTCGAAAAACTTAAGTTCTTGAAGCAACAAAATCCTTTTTATCGTCAAAAATAGCCAACCGGCTTGTATTCGTATAACGGATTACCCAACATCGAGATCACGGGAGCACCTTCAGCTTTAAATGGATGAATGTTCCGGACAGTTATGTGCGAATAACATTGAGTGTGACGGTGTTTCTTGCTCGAGAGTGTGAAAAGTAGAATTTCAGTAAGAATTTAAAAGTGCAAAGATTACAATAGTTTGGAATAGTAAGATATTGAAGATTGAGTTTGTATGAGGAAGTCGGCGTAGAAGCAAATGTGTGACGGTCAGCGGAAAACCCTCGAATTCCCATGCAACGCGATTCCGTTTGTTTTGTGGTGATTACCGTTTCAGGGGATCCGTGTGTGGCGCGCCGCGTCAAGTACTTCGTCGAACATCTGACGGAGTGTTGATATCCGCTTTTCGATTGGTATCGGCGAGAAAAGAAAAGCAGTGGAGAAGACAAGAAAAACGGGTTTCCTGTTGGCTTGTGATTCGTTGAATTTTGTTAGTTCCGTTTGTGGATTATCAAGGGAGTTTATACGGGGATGTCGATTGGACGACTGTGCTGTAGAGCGGTTCATTACGGGCTTTGCGGCATGCGTGCATACAATTGCGATTCGTATGTCAGGCTCATCTAAAAGTGGATTTTTTTTGTTACTACCCTAGTGATATTCAATATAAAAGGTATTAACTTCCCGTTCAAAAGTTATCTCCATACTCTGGCTGTAAAAACCCGCGTCCCCTACACAGTGCTTATCGGAAAGTTACGGCTGGTTAAAGTGTTTCCGGACGAGCATTGATTGTAAGTTGTAACAGTCAGACAGGCGGATCTCCCAACTACAAGTCCTTCGAGTGTTAGCCCACAAATCGGAATAGCGGAACTCGAAGTGGAAATATAGACGAACCCATAATAAATCGGTTGCCGGATCAAATATTTGAAAGTATCTTTTCGCATTTAGACTTGCGTGACTTGCGTAATTGCTCTCGAGTGTCGAAACGTTGGTATTGGTTTTCAAACGATGAAAACAATGATGTTTGGCGAATGCATTGTGTGTGAAAATTGGCAGAGACCTTGAAATCTGATCCCCTGTCTTCTGTACCTGCCTATACAGCGAAATTACGGACATTTTATCACGCAATGAATCTAAACGATTGCTCGCGGAATGTTTATATCAAACCTAATGGCTTTACACTGCATAGATTCAGCATAATTTTTAAAGGTTGCAGCACCGTTTTACCGAATTGCTACCTGTAGTGATTGTATCTGGCGATTCTGATATAAATTATTCTGGCAATAATTTTTAAAATTTATGATTATCATAATTCTTTTTTTTTTGTGTCCCATGCCCAGTAATTTAGAGGATACCTGCATCGTCATCGAGCGCTCGACGGACCATGTGGGTAAGTACCCTTTTGGTATATTTTTTATTACGAATTATCTTCTTTTTTGTTAAACGGTAAAAAAATATTTAATTATTCTATTATATTGAAGACAAAGATTCAAACAAGTCCAAAATACTATATCCTAATGATCTTTCATCTTATAAACAATACAAGGTATTGAAAACAAAACAACAAATAAGTATTTATAATAATTCAATAAAGTAAACAAGAAAATAAATGTACATAAAATTTGGAAATAGATTCAAATGATAAAACAGAAAACACGGATGATTATTATCATCAAACAAAAGAGCAATCCTGCAAAGTTTTTTAAAAATAAACCGATAGAAATGATCTGCTCGCAACTCAGATTCTCTTTGCAAAGGAAAAATAGTTGCCTCTTCGATAAAGGACTACGATTTGTTCAAGCGTTGATAATAATAGCCCTCGACTTGCACACGCTATTAACATTTTGATCATTTGAGGACAATTTAAACTTATGAAGCACAAAGAGAACGTGACCTAAAGTTTATATTTTAACATTTTTTATTGTTCCTATATATAATATATTAAAAGATATATTTATATGATTGAAGTTATAAAATTAAATATACCCATTAAAGGAATATTGAATTAAACGTACAACGTCGGTCTTTCCTTTCCGATCACTCTGACCGGGTATAGGACTCGGTACGGTGGCAGGCTGCCCCCTAAAACCATGAGCCAGCCACCGGGTACTTATTAATCCTTTTTCTGTTTCAGGTGACTTCGTGGGTTGAGTGGCCCAAGCAGAGTGCCTCTTTATGGCATAGAGTTATGCAATCCAATTGTATAATTTTATGACATAAATTGGTCACCGGGGTACTCCCCTTCTGATGGGAAAGTTCATGCAATTCAAGTTGTATGAGTTTTCCACTCAGAAGAGGAATACCTGGCCACTTCAACAAGATATACATGGATTTATTCCGGTTGGGTGAGTGCGAAGGGGCTCCACCACCACCCGTCTGCCCCTCTTTCATTTGTGGGCCATGAACTTCTTCGGGTAATGACGAGGTCACCCCAAGTTCGCCTTCCTTTTCAGGTTCCACTTGTTCTCGTAACAAGTTCTATCTCCCTCTGTGAGGTTATCTACAATCTTTGCGACTTCGGTCGCCTTTTGATCTGCAGTCCAATTCGTGAATGCGAAATTTTTTTGTAGTGGGTCCTCGTGCTGGGGAAATGGACCCGCCCCACGACACCGCAATGCTAGCCTGCCAGCGCATTCACGCGTCTTCAGACGAGGGCATTCTCGGCAGATACCGACACCTTCCTCTGCCGAGGCAGCAGAACATCGCTGCAGTCCTTTACGGACTTATTTGAACATCCGAATTTCACTACAGTGTATATATATATATATATATATATATATATATATATATATATATATATATATATATATATATGCATATGTGTATATACATATATATATACATATGTATATGTACATATATGTGTATATACATGTATGTGTATCTGTATGTACATAAATATGTATATATATGTATATATATATATATATATATATATATATATATATATATATATATATATTTATATATATATATATATATATATATATATATATATATATATATATATATATATATATATATATATATATGTATATATATATATATATATATATATATATATATATATATATATATATATATATATATATATATTTGTAACGTACGAGTAGAGATGTTCGGAGGCCATGATAAGGACAATTTGAAACCGTATGAGAAATTAAAGAACATACTCGATACCTTGGAGTAATTTGATCAATCCAAATTAGTTAGGAATCCGAAGTATTGGAGAACATTTGAAATAAAATGAAAACACAATATTTAAATGGTTTATAGCTTAAAATAACGAAACGAATTTTATTTCACTTATTTTCCATAATACGTGAACTTGAATATGTAAGTAGTATCTTCAAAATGTATGCATCTGAATTTGACCCTAATTCTACCATCCAAACATTAGTTATTTTAGTTTGTTTTGAAGTTTTTATGTTCTTGAAAATAACGCTTTTTAGGGTTTTGTTAAATAATTTTACAAAACCCTACTAAAATCGCTTCCTGTTGGTCCGTCAATCCGTCCGTCCGTGTGTCACAGCATTTTTTCTCGCAAACCATAAAAGCTAGAAATACCAAATTTTGTGTGTAGGTGTAAAGTGATGCTCTCTTCAAAGTTCAACTACTAAAAAATGTAATAAGGTATTTAAAGGGGGCTCTCCCCATAGAGGGGAGTGGCCCCGAAAAAAAATTCCATCAAAGGTAGTCGATATGGTTATCAAATGAAAGGCCTTGATGAGAACTTTTCAAAATAGGTCTTAAGCTGATAAGTTTTGTCCCCAGGTCGCGATTGGACACCTGTGATTCAAAAAATCTGAAAAAAGTTATGGAAGCAGGTGTTTATGATTACAACAATAACAAATTCCTCAGAGGTCGAAATTCACTCAAATGTTTTAATAATATTATGATCTTCAAATTTCTTATTTTCCCCAATAAAATCGAATAGGCAACCTTAAACTCAATGAAATTCAACATTTAAGTGATTTTACAAAAGGTCCTAGTACTCTGTAAGTTTGATGAAAATTGAATCATATTCACGGAAGTTACAGCCATTTAAAATTTCTCCAATTACAACAACAATTATCTTGCAGTTTTGATTTAATCTTCTTAAGATTTTTAGATAAGATCGATAACATACATATTTTTTGGAATTTTTGATTTGAGTGATTTTTGTTAGTTCGCAACAAACTGGCAACCGGATTTCGTTTTAAGCGTGCATATCTCTTTGACATTTTTCTTGACTTTATTTGTTGCTAGCGACTGCATTTTGGAGAAGTTGGGTACAAAACCTTTCTAACATGACCGTAGGTCTGTCTACCTAACTTTTTTGTATTGTCATTATGTTAACTTTTTGAAAATTGACAGCGGGCTATAGAGGAATATTTTTAAGATTTTGAACTATGCCTTGTTCTTCAGAATTTAAGATCACTTGAGCGAGCAAGCTTTTTTGTAGTATATTTTCATGATTCATATCGCAATTGGGTCCATAGGTTGAATCAAAGTAATATAATTCGGTGGAATGAACATGACCACAACTTGGTTGTCTCGAGACCTTAGTTCCTCTAGACTTGGATGATGGTCAATGAGAAGAATTGCCTTGAGTGGTAAGAGATTTTTTATCAGAAACGATTGTACTTGAGGAACAAAAGACTCATGGAACCACTCCTTGAATACCGATGATGTCACCCATGCCTTTGCACTTGACTTATATTCTACGGGAAGGCATACAGAATCACGAGCAATTGCAATTTTTGGCTTCCTGATGCATTTCCGCAAACCAAAAATGCTACTTCGCTCCGGCGTAGTTGCTTTTTTTTGAATGTAAGAGGGTTTTTTTCTGGTAACATTTTCCAGAGCAGACTGGATTTTTCAGCGTTGTAAATTTGATCTTTGATAAGATTCAACTCTTCGATTTTGAGTGAAGCGATTCAAGAATGGGGCCCACTGAATCATCAGCAGTGGAGAGTTTTTCAGCATCCTGATCCTAAACCCCCTTTTGAATTTTTCATACCAACTGTTACTAGCATTAAAATTTTTGTTGCTTTAAATTTGTTCATGTAGCTCTACCGCCTTATTACAAAGAATATATTTCAAAATTATTACAAAGAATATATTTCAAAATTGAACATATTGTAGCTTGCCTATTCTATTGATAATCCTGAAACAAATTGTTAGCGAATATCTAATAATTTATCCATAGGAACAAAGGAGAAATTTTACCGGATAGATGTTACATACGCTCGTCGTATCAAACTTGAATTCGACTGGATTATTACGAGTAGTTGTTGCTCGCTGCCTTCCTTTCATCCGGACCTGAGCTCGCTTCATATTTGGACTTCAATCTAGTTAGATATCTTCATTATCATCAACCTCTTTCAGGTGTATAAGGATTTCGGGAGAGCTCCATCGACAACGCGTTATCAATGTACCGATCAGAATATCACCATGCAGTCAAAAATCACCACAACGATTAAACATCGAATTACTTATTATTGGAGCAATGAGCAATTATGCCAACCGATTTGCTCAGCTGAACTTCACCAACCATTTAAATAAAGGATCTCGAAGGAAGGCGGAAGAGCAGTTGAAAGTATACTCTAGATTGTCTTTGTGATTTAGATTGTACGAGTATAGCATCAAGTTCAACTTCTAGTTCATCTGACTTTGCCTACGATGTTTGTCTGAAAAATTGCTGCGATAAAAGTAGACTATGGAGTTATGTATGGAAACAGAAATTGCATCGCCTCTGTTACCAGCGTGACATAGGTGTTGGAGGGTAAATTAGACAAGTGCTGATGTAGCATAAGTATTGCAAAATGAACTTTAGCAAACCGTCTTACTCGCTGGACGGTCAAAGGTGAAGTTCATGTTAAAGCGAGTTGGTTCACACGCTCATCTGTGACGAGCGAAGTCGAGATCGCAGAAACCCCGCTGAAGTGCCCTAGTTGTGTGAGAGTAGCATAAAATAAAAACCGTCTTCTCAAAATATTCAAATCAAAAAATGGCCATGTGGATGTTACAGGGTAGGATTAAAAACTAGTAAAACTAAATTTCTGTAACGTCAACCGAGCGGTATAGGGGATAGGACCGCCTGGGCGTGGTAGTGGGGAGCCTTGTAAAGAGACTAATGTTTTTCTCTGTCAACTGTGGGCAAGCGAAAAGTAAGAACGTTAATTTCCGTGAATCTCTGCTAAGAAATGCCATGGTGATCCAAGATTGTGAATAATTTTGAGCAGTGCTACGACATCGATTTCTGCGTAAATCTCGAGAAAACTGCAGCAGAGACCCTTGAAATGATTAAGGATGCCTATCGGGATGATACCATCACCCACTCGACAGTGTTGAAAAGACATCAGCTGTTGTAGTGAATTGAAGGAATTTAAATGCCTGTAGAAGACTGCAGCGATGGTCTGGCGCCTTGGCGAGCGAAGATGTTGGTGCTCGCAAAAATTGGCCTTGTCTGAGGACGCGTGAATGTGCTGGCAGGCTGCCACTGCAGAGTCTTGGGGGTGGGTTCTTTTCCCCAGCCCATGAGCTTACTACCAATAAATTTCGCATTCACGAATTAGGGGATGAAACGATCGGTTCGATGGTGTCGAGGCCAGGGGATAGATTTCCAAAGCAAAACGACTGACTGGGCTTGGCGCAAACGAGCGAGATTTGAGAGGATCTCGTCTTTATAATGTATACTTACGGCCCCCAAATAAGTGTGGGGTATCCAGGTGGAATCCGTGCCCCCTTGCATTCGCCATCTGGATCAAGATTCATTGTAAACGTGGTCGGATATTTTCCATTATTATGAAAAACTCATACAAACATAATTCGCATGAATTTGTCCTTGAAATGAAAACATCAACGTTTCAGATTTATGTTATAGTCTTGTATGTTGGAATCACATAATACTATAACATAAATTAGAAAATCAAACGGAAGGTCACTCTACCCTACGAAAGGAGCTGCAACGCAAAGAGAAGGGGTGAGCTCACCCAATGGCTAGCTCATGAGTGGAGGGGCCAGCCAACGTGGCGGATCCCATATTCGGTCAGGGTTCCAAATAAATGAAAAAACCTAGTTTTCTTCAATTTTATCCTTTGATTTTAATGATATTTGCAAAAATATAAATTTTTCTTGAGAAATCCCATAAATTAAATTCTTGATAAATGAGCGAAATCTAACCATCTCTAAATTATTCCATTAACGTTCCTATTAATAACTTTCAGAAATACATATGCAATGTCAACTACAGGAAACATCAAGTCCAAATCAAACGATATCAAATATAAAAGATTGCGTTTTTGCGATTACTGTAAATCAAATAAACATGATACCCCAATTTGCGATATCAAAAGAAACAATTCTAAATTTTCAATTTGCAAACGTAAATAATAGTTCAAACCATTGATCTAAATTCACATGGTGAATTAAAATACTCACGACAGAATTTGTAAAAGTAACCGATAACCTTGATTAATGCTTAAATCAATTTCGCGTGCCACTTAAGATGAAATTTGATATGGATAGACAAATGATCTTCATAGGGATAGGGAGCTTGTATATTCATACTTTAATATAAACAAATTTATAACATAAAAGAGACTTGTGAACTCTAATTCATTCATTATCGTTTTGCTTAGTTACATTAGTTAAAAATATTCCGCCTTTAGTAGAACCTTCAAATAATAAAAAAATTGAAAGAAAGTATATACCCTTTAATTCTACTATTTATTTTAAATTTAGTATACAATTGTTTCGTTCTCTACTTCGTGAAATTGTGTCAGCAGAAAACGCTCCCACTCAGAAAATTGCGAAGTGGTTAGTCAAGGAATTCAATAACATGGACAAAAAATTTGTTACCAGATCAGTAGCAAATTCGGCAGAATTTACTTCAAAGGTTTTGTCCTGGGGACCTTTGGAAGATGGGGATACGATGGTGTCATTTGACGTTAAGGCACTTTTTCCCAGTATTCCGGTCAAAGAAGCACTTACGTTACTTGAGGAGTGGATTCTGATACAAGGATCAGGAGAACAATGGAAAGCACGAGCCAAAATGTATTTGAAACTGGCTAGACTCTGCATGGGTGAAAGCTATTTCACCTTCAGGGGAGAATTTTTTAAGCAAACACGTGGTGCTCCAATGGGAAACCCTCTTTCCCCGTTTCTAAGCGAAGTTTTTATGGCATTTTTGGAGGAGAAGTTAGCACAAGAAGGTAAACTGCCACATCGATGGGTGCGTTATGTAGACGATATCTTCACGATCATCAAAGAGGATCAGGTCCAGCAAACTCTCATGGCGATCAACTCAATCCACAACAACATCAGTTTCACCCACGAGCTGGAGTCGGAGGGGCGGCTACCATTCCTTGACGTAATGGTATGTAGAGGAGCTAATGGATTGGAATTCGAAATATACCGCAAACCAACGGACACCATGCGGAGAATTTCTTTCACTTCGAACCATTGCCAACAGCAAAAATGGGCGACATTTAGCTGGCTTGTGAATCGAATGCTCACGCTTCCATTGAAGGCCTGAAAAAAGAAACGTCCCACATTTATAAGCTAGCCGAGTGGAATGGAATGGATACCCTACGGATGAAGTCACCAAATTGATAGCCAAACGAACAAAGGAGATCTTCAATAAAAAGTTCACAACGCTAACTGCGGAAGTCGAGCAACGGAAGACGTTGGTTGTAACGTTTGACTCAAGGACGGAAACAATGAAGAGGGCTATGAAGAACGTAGACATCGAACTAGTTTATACGAGCCGGGCCACAAAAATACAGAACTTGCTTGGATCAACCAAGGACCCCATCCCCAAAATGGAGCGGAGTGGAGTCTACAAGGTATCGTGTACGAAATGTAATGGATGTTACATTGGACAAACGAGGAGATCACTAGGTGTCAGATGGAATGAACACTTAAGGGAAGCAGTCAACAAAAACAAAAAGCAGGATGCAAAAAGCTTCAAATCAAAAGTAGCAGAGCATATAGTCCTTGAAAAACATGACATTACTGCGGACAACGTAAGCATGCTGAAAACGGTTAAAAACGGATGGAAGCTTGATGTAGCAGAAGGCTTGGAGATATTCAATCGAAAGACGCAGGACATTTGGAACGGCGACCCAGGTAACGGATACACCTGGCTATTCAAGCTTACAAAATAATGAAGGTAGTTAAGTAGTAACTAAGGAAAAATAAATTTTTGAATAGTAAAGGATCAGGTAATTAGAGATTAAGTAAAAGTACTTTGAGGGATTAGATGTAATTAGAGATTCATATTAATACGTTAATGAGTTTAGTATAAATATTAGGACACTTATAGTTTAGGGAATAGTAGTACTGAGGAAGTTCTCAAGTAGAGAACGAAACAATTGTATACTAAATTTAAAATAAATAGTAGAATTAAAGGGTATATACTTTCTTTCATTTTTTTTTTATTAGTTACATTGTTGTATTTCAATCTATATCAAAAAGAGAAGGGGTACTTACCCAATCCTCTACTGACAAACGCTCGTTGACGGGTGGGTAAGGCCTGTGAACATTTAAATTATTACTATCCAATTTGTTCACAATCGAATTTACTTTCAGTTTTTGCTCCGAATCACTAGGCGTATATTGAAACAGCGATTCAAAGAATTCTTATAAGTTCTCAAAACTCCCAACGAAAAATGGCTTCTGATATCAGCACGTGCATAAGATTAGATCTCATTTTCAGGGCGGTATCAATTCAGGTGCTATTTAATATCAATAAGCTCCATCTTTGATCGCATCATTTTTACGGGTAATCGATCTAGATATCCCCAGCGTCTTGCGCGGGTAAATGTTTTTTTCACTAGAGATGAGCAAATTTCACACTATTGTACGAAAACTCCACTTCCACATCGGTCTTTATATGGCAAATTTGTTTACCACTAATACTGTCTTGTGCTTAATACGATTAAAACGTGTAATATTGTTAAATTGGTAGAAACAGCGTTCATTATCTGTAATAGGTCCTAGAGTTGATTTAGTCGTTCCTTGATCTCTAGCACTGCCGTTGTGTGTAAGCGAGTAAGACTTAAAAAGTTTCCAGGTTCTTTGTCTTATATAAGGTGACAGAAATCCTCTTCTTCCAGTCCTAGTAAGGTCCGTTGGAAAAGTGCAGAGGACTCTTCTCCTCAAGAAGTTACTGACTAATTTGCCCAATTTTTCTCTTCGACTTTTTCTTCTCCCGTTGCAGCTGTGCATCTTGTTGTCTTACCTAATCATCTTCCCTTCCCAATTTCCTTTATATGTACAGATGCATCTGAAATCGAATCTTTGATCAATGCTCTTGATCCTAATATCAGCCTTGGGCCGGATGGTTTGCTAAAGAAATTTGTAAAGTCGTTAGCCTCATCGCTCATTTTTCCTTTATCTTTCCTCTTCAATCTAAGTTTGAGTACTGGTACTTTCCCTAACCCTTGGAAAACTGCTAATATTGTGCGCATTGTTAAAAGTGGGGATACTACGTCATTTTCCAATTATCGCCCTGTTTCCCTACTTTCCTGCTTTCTAAAGTTACTTGAATGGTTGTTTCATAATCGACTTTCAGACTCATTAGCTCCTGTTATTGCTCCTGAGCAGCATGGTTTTCTCAAAGGATACTCCACTACCTCTCATTTGATTTAGTTCACAAACAGTATTGCAAGAGCTTTGGATAACCAACTGCAAGTTGATGTGATCTTCACAAATTTCTCTAAGGCCTTTGAAACTGTGAATCATTTACTTCTTTGTCGTAAGCTTGAAGCTCTTGGCATCTCAGGTGGTCTTCTATCTTGGATGTCATCTTATCCAGCGTGTCATCCCTGTCGAGTAAGTTTCTCTGGTACTACGTCTAGTCCTTTTTATCCTTCATCTGGCGTTACACAAGGTTCAATTCTTGCGCCTTTCTCTTTCTGTTGTTCATAAATGATCTTCCCTTTATAATTAATTCCTCTTGCCTCTTGTATGCTGATGACTTCAAAGTATTTCAAGCAGTCAAATCACATTTAGACTGTCAGCTCCTCCAAGCTGATCTAAATGCTCTAAATAAATGGTATGCTTCAAACTATTTATGTCTTAATACTACTAAATGTCATAAAATGACTTTTTCTCGCAAGAACTCTCCTATGAATTTTAATTATATATTAAATGATACTTTGCTCTCTGGAGTGTTCAGCCATAAAGACCTTGGAGTAATTTTTGATCCAAAACTCTAATTCGATGCACATATTTTAAATGTGATTACTAAGGCGTCTAGATTTTCTGGGTTTATCCTTAGGCATGTATATAAATTCAATAGCATATCTTCTTCTATCCTCCTATTTGTTTGTCTTGTTCACCCTTTGCTTGAATACTGTTCTGGTACCTGGTCCTCCCGATATTCCTATCTCGCGTGTTCTTTAGAAACGGTCCGAAGAAAGTTTACGCGTTTTCCTTCCTTTAAGTCGTTTGTCCTTCCTATCTCTTCCATCTCTAATATCCCGACGAACTTACTTAGATCAATGTTTTTTGTATAAACTCTGCCACCATCAATCCGCTAAATATTTTTCCTGAGCTGCGTTTCCGACAAACTACTCGTTCATCTCGGATGAATTCTTATTTCACTATCTCATATGCTAGAACTGATTTATATTTCCATTGAGCAATTTTAAGAATCGTACGAAATCATAGTAATCTCGAGCTTGGTCTTTTCCCCTCTTCTTACATAGCATTTAAGAAAAAAATAAGAGACACTACTAGTTTTATCTACATTTTATTATTTTTTTCATTTAAATATTGCTATATTTATTCTTTGCGTTCCATTTTGTTATTCGAATATTCAGTCTGTAAGATGGAATAAATAAATACAAACTGACATGCAAGGACTGCGACATGGTATATATAGGAAGGACAACACGAAAACTAACGACAAGATACAAAGAGCACCTACCATCTTTCTTATACAACAAGGCAGACTCCAATTATGCGACGCACCTACAAAACCACGCACATGAGCCTGATGCTATGACAAACTCTATGAAATTGCTACACAAACAAAACAAAGGACCGAGACTTGACATCCTAGAAAGGCTTGAAATTTATAAACATAGAAAGACAGACGGTGACATTATCAACGAACAACTTGTTACCAATTCCGACGCAATTTTCTCAGTCCTAGACCACACTCTTAGACGAAAACGGAAACGAGATGAAACAGAACAAACGGACAGCCAACAAGCCAAATACATAATATCCCCCTACCTGGTATAATTGAGTAATTTACTTCCTGACCTCATTACCTATCCACTTATTACCCATCCGCTAATTACCCATCCGCTAATTACCCATCCGCTAATTACATTTTCGCTAATTACCCATCCTACGACTATATAAAGTCGCTCCCTTCAACACATCCTTTAGACACTGAATATGACTCAAAGTAGTCAAAACGCGTCTGCTCACACAACCAAGCAAGGCCCGAAGGCTTTTAAAGAAAAAAAATAAATAAATAAATAGTCTCGTAGCCGAAACACTTTGTAATCGGGCAAAACGTTTTTCCGTCGACCTTTCCAATGTGACCCCCCCCCCCCGCATGCCGCCAACGGTAGTTTCCTTGGCGAGTCCTCTGCTTGCCGGTAACAGTGGTTTCTTTTCGTCGAGATAATCTCATTCATTTCTAAATTGCGCTACAATTGGGGTTGCCGTCATCGAATTTTAATTGTAATTTTTTATTTAATATTCATACATATATACAGTTTGCTTAGGCGACTGTTCGATTACTACACTGTTCCAGGAGGAGCAGGAGCTCATTGAAGGCAACCACCATGCCGGTCGCCCATCTACTTCAAAGATTGATGAAAATATGGCCAACATAAAGGTACTCTTGAAATCTCACCGACACACAAATATTTGTCTGATTGTTAATGAGTTCAATATTTCGAACGGCAGCTTCCAAAAAATTGGCACCAAGGATTGGGCCATGCAAAAGGTGTACACCAAGTTTGTGCTGAGATTACTGAGTAATGAACAAAAAGTGAATCGCGTACAAATTTCCCAGCAAATTCGGATTTGTGTCCAAAAAAGTATAAACTTCTTTAATATTGCCATTGCTGGCGGTAAAACGTGATGTTTTGAGTACTTCATATCGCTGTAGAAAACGTTCGAGGGGCCGTGGCAGCATTTTTGAAGGAGATCCGGAAAACTGAGTTCCAGAAGGCATAAGTGCAGTGGATATCGTATTATACACGTTTTTTTTAGGCTCAAGGGTACTATTTTGAGGGCTATTAAGGATTTGTACTGATTGGTTCAATGAAAGAATTTAAATTAATTCAGTCCTCCTATTTTTTATCCAACCCTGTATGTTGATAAGTTTCTTTTAAATTTAGAAAAAATCAACGAAAATGTGTATGCTATAATAGCCCAAATAATTTATGTCATAATTATGGCACATTTCATGAAAATTTGGTGAAAATGAAACAAGGCTATGGAGTGGCATCAATAAATCCATTATATAAAAAGATGTAATCTGGATTCTTATCGGGATATGATAAATAAGCATGTGCTAGAAGCTTGAATGAATAAGTTTTACTTATTCTTAATGAAAAAACTCTGTATCCGATTTGATCCGATCATCCATTGTTATTTAAGAAGACAGTTGTTGATGTTTAGAATAAATATAAAGTCTAATAAATGAAAAGTATTCTACACAATATGCATGTATATATATATATATATATATATATATATATATATATATATATATATATATATGTGTGTATATATATATATATATATATATATATATATATATATATATATATATATATATTAAATATATATACATATATACATATATATATATATATATATATATATATATATATATATATATATAATATATATATATATATATATATATATATATATATATATATATATATTTATATACATATATATATATGAAATCATCTTCAAACATCCAAAGAATCGAATATACTGAAGTTTGTAAAACGATTAGGAAGAAGATAACGGCAGACATCACCAGATCTAACGAAAGATTAGTAGAAAATACCATTCAGAACAATAACAGCATAAAGAAGGCAAAGCAAGCACTTATAATTGGAAAAAACAGTTGTTAGCACTTAGACAAGAAAACATCAGGGTGACAGATAGGATAGGAATAGTAGAAATCGTGATGAACTTCTACAGCGACCTATACAAGTCCCCAGAAGTGGCTTCCAACTACATAATGACAACATCTGAGATTATAGAAGAACCTACTCCTGAAGTCAACACGGATGAAGTGGAATATGCGATCAATTCGATGAAAACAGGCAAAGCAACAGGCAATGATGGCATAACCGTGGAATTGTTGAAATACGCTGGCAGAGGAATCTGGGAAACTCTAGCCAAAACATATACCAATTGCCTCAGAGCCAGACGCATACCTGAAGACTGGAACAGCGCAAACATTATACTAATCCACAAAAAATGCGATAAAGAAGATATCAAAGATTACAGGCCAATAAGTCTGCTACCTGTCTTCTATAAGGTATTCACCGCAATAATTAACAACCGAATACAAGCAGCCCTTGACGCGGAACAGCCACGGGAACAAGCTGGATTTAGAAGTGGATTCAGTACAATAGACCATATTCACTCCCTGAGAGAAATCATGAGCAGGGCTAAAGAATACGAGCTACCCCTAGCACTGGCGTTCATAGACTTCGAAAAAGCCTTTGACTCGATATACCCTGAGGCAATTATAAGAGCACTATACAATCAAGGTATAGATAAAACATACGTAGAAACGCTCTCAAACATCTACAAGAACGCCAAAGCAAAGGTCAGAGTATTCGATGACACGCCAGAATTTCCCACACAAAAAGATGTTAGGCAAGGGGACACAATCTCTCCAAGGCTATTCAACGCCATCCTGGAAAGCATATTTCGGGAGTTAGATTGGGAAAATAAGGGTCTACAAATCTACGGAGAACGAATCAATCACTTGAGATTTGCCGACGATATAGTGTTAATTGCTTAGAGCCAAGAGGAACTACAATTTCTAATAAATGAGCTTAGTGAAGCCAGCGAAAAAGTCGGCCCAAGAATGAACTTAAGTAAAACAAAGGTTATGCCCAACGAACATCTCACAGGTCAGGTCGAAATAGCACTGAAAACACCAGGCTAGAAACAGTAGAGGAATACATCTATCTAGGACAGCTAGTACACAAGTCTGGAGATATAACACCTGAAATTAATAGGCGAATTCGGGAAGAACTCCGTCATATTCAAATCGAGAATGAAACTCCATTTGAAAAAGGAAGCATTTGATCAATGTATCCTACCTGTCATGACATACGGCTGCGAGACATGGACGTTAACAACAGGAGTCACACGGACATTACAAGTGGCACAAAGAGCAATGGAAAGGTGCATGCTAGGCATCACTAAAAGAGACCGTAAAACATTGACTTGGATAAGAGGAAGAAACAAAGTGACAGATGTAGTCCATAGAATGGGCTCTTTCACACGGGAATGGTAAAAACCCATATCCAAACAGGTTTCGCGCTTACGCCCTTATGTTTACACGTTACATAGTTCAGCCAACCTATTTTTGTGTACGATACACGTCTTGCGAGTGTATGTGTCAAAAAGATCATTTGATCGTTAAACATCGTGCGGACAACATGAAAGCGAAGACAGAGAGATAAGCGATTGAGAATTGATGTTTTAGCCTTGAATTGGGCACGAGGTAACAAAAACTGAAATGAAAAATGTATTTTATAATTGTTAAAGTTTGTCGATTCAAACTTCTATTGGATTTATTAGAACCTCCGTGTTTTTCCGCTTTCTGAAAAATATATTCCAAATTTGAATATCCTTTTAAGTCGCATATTTTTCTTGTTGTGTTGTCAACTGGCATATTATAATGCGATTCTATAAAGATTAGCGTACTGTTAATTTTCTATGGATTTACAATAGGCAATTTAACTTTATTGAAATCGAGATATTCGTCGTGTTGTTTCCTGAAATTGAACATGGCCTCCGTTTTTAAAAATTTATTGAATAACGCGTAGCTTCTCGCGTCCACGCATCCATTTTTGCACGAAAATTAAAGAAAGGCAATCGTTGCATGACGACTACCTTCTTCACCGAATGTACGATTCGGAATGATTATCGGCGTTTGTATAAAATTTCCCCCACCAAATGATCAACAAAATGCGTTTGTGTATGTGCGTTACGCTCGTTCACCCTACAAAATGTTGGCTTGTTTTTACCATCAGGTCCCCTCAATGCCTCTCACTCTTCTTGCCCATATAACCTGTTTAACGCTCACTTTTAACGCTGCGTCTGAAAAAGCCCAATTAGATCTCTTAAATGGCAATGGGCCGGGCACATAGCAAGACTAACGGACAACAGAAGGACTACAAAGATAACACAATAGTACCCAAGAGGGATGAAAAGATCACGAGGACGGCCAAAAATACGGTGGGATCATGACATCAGGAAACTGGCGGGTGTCACCTGGACAAGGATAGCTCAAGACAGGAACGACTGGAAAGAAATGAGGAATCGTTACGTAAGGGAGGCTACACCATAATACATATAGGTATATATGGTTGAACAAGCTGCAGATGATGATGATGATGATATATATATATATATATATATATATATATATATATATATATATATATATATATATATATATATATATATATATATATATATATATATATATATATATATATATATATATATGTGTGTGTACAAAGTGAACAGGTATCATTTCTTCTCAAAGAACTTATCTAAAGATACAATAATTAAGTAATGAATATCATATACTTATCAGAGCCAGGATAAAGCTTATGTGATTAGTCCCAGAAAACTCAAAATATCAAACATCAGACGGGATATGATAGCAAACAAGTTTACGTGAGCCGCCACAAAATATTTAACCAACTGCCATGCTACTTTTTAAACATTTTACCTACTTTAAAAACATGATATTATCTGGTTTATTTAACTAAGGAAAAGACCTGTAACATTCCTCATCACATTTCCTCGATAATGATATGACAACAACGTGATGAGTATTTGAGATAAACTCTAGATAATAAAAGCAAGAAATGTTTGCGGATTGTGCACAACTCACCGCATAAGTTATTTTCCCACTCCCAAGGAAATGTTCCTCGACTCCTCAATTCATCTTTAATCACTATGTCCATGCACATGCAATGCCTTCTTACTTTACGTCACATACTCGTATACCAACCGATATTCAAAAGACTCGCTCCCTTATATCCTCGTCAGAATTCTAGCTTCTGAAGATATCACTGTCCATGCAACACAGCTCTTGTTCCGGAGCTTATGTACGCTTAGTGTATTTAAGATAAAGGGATGAAAATTTGTGCATAAATGCATTCCGTATGCAAATACAATGCAATTTTCCTCTACTATTTACACTTGCTGCTGCTTGTTGGCTTCTCAAGTTTAAAGCCAATAATGTGTACAAGAGCCCGCTCCAAACTTTTAGTTTAATGAAATCGTAAAATGCACTTCTTGGGAATCCAAGGGATTCATGTTAAGAATTTTGAAATTTATAATTTTAGCAGGGAAGAATAAATTAGACATACAACCGTAATTGTCAAACAAGTATACTATTTGTTAATATAAATGCTGGTGGATCAACCACACTCACTTGAGCTTTATATGAAATAGAAAATAAATTGAGTTATTAGGAGTCAGTTCCTAGCGGAAAAAACTTACAATCCATCTTTCTTCAATAGAGATAAATTGCTTTAGAGTTCAAATTTCTTTGCTCAGGATGAAATCCGTTGAAATTAAAATACATTAGATCAAAGACATCCTTCATCGATTCAAAGCAGTCGCCTTTTTTAGGGGTTTTATAAAAGAATGTTTACAATACCTTATTAAAATCGGTACCTTTCGGTCCATCCGTCCGTCAGTGAATAACAGATAGTTTTCTCAGGAACTGTAGAAGATACATTCATTCAATTTTATGAACAGCTCAGACGTTTTTGGCTACTGAAAATTTGTGGTAAAAAAATTTTCAAAGGCTGTTAAGGGGAGTTCTTGATGAGATCTTTTAATTTACGTTATCAAAACTGAAATATAGATAACGGAGTAGGCAGGGGAAACGGAAGCATACGAAAAAATTGGATCACCCTCGCGATTGGACCCGTGTCGACCGAAAAGTCTGATAAAATCATGTGGGTAGTTCTCTATGGGCAGAACAACGATAAATACCTAATAAGTTGTAATTCGCTAAACTTTGTTAGTGACAGTGCAATTTATCTATTTTGCATTTTCTTGTATAAAATCGTGAGGGTACCCTTTAGCTCAATGAAATTGCAAATGAAGATGGACAGTTATTAGTCCAGTAAAGTTTCAGAAGAATCGAATTGTATATAACGAAGTTTTGGCGGTTTAAATTTTCAGTGTTACAACACAGTAATAAATCGCGTTTTGTATCTTTATATGAACGCGCTTTTAACCTATTTGATGATCTGTCAATGTCAAAACGTTAGCTAAATTCAATATTTTTATCACGCTAAAGTTCACGAACCAGTTATGTTTGGAAACTATTAAAATTACTACCGGAATTCTGAGTAGGCAGATGCAACCTTAACTTTCCGAGTACACACCTATTTTTTCGATCATCGAGCACACATGGGGTCAATTTGACCCCGACCTTCTTTGAACGTATATAGTATCGCCCCCACTACAAATATTAGTTTGAAAAAATGTTCAGAAAAAGTTTGAAAGCTCTTTTATTAATTCTCAAACATTAGAGAGGCCTTAAATGTCCTTAGCCTACCTAAAAAAAATTCGCGAACAACCTGAAAAAACGAAAATTAGCAATTTTACATAAAATCTCGTAACTTTACCAATTTTTAATATTTTTGGCCAAAAATTTACGTGGAAACTCTCAAGACATAACAGAATAAAGGGAAGATGAGCTCTGTAGTGTCCCTTAAAAAGAAAGTATTTATTTTGCATATTTATATATTCCAACCTGATAATCTTTCACGAGCTCTCATTTTCCACTTTGTCTTAAATTTACTGATCAATGTTGATATTGGTCTCCCTCGTGCGGCTGAATTTTCACGCTGTTGTAAAAGGCATTCACTGAGAATTGCATTCACCACATCATAATTTTCTGAACATTCAGAAAGTTCATAATCAGATACTGATTGCTCAGAGAGTGGTCGTCTTCGGAGGAACCACTGCCGCCAAAATCATCACCGCTGTCTTCAGCCAACAAACGATTACGCATACTAGATCGCAGATTATATTCCATATTGCTTTAAAAAAGAAAAAAAATACTTTCAAACTTTTTTTTGTCTTTTTGAATTAATCTAACCATTTATAAAGTAAAAAAAATTCAATTTTTACCTCAAAATTGACGTTGAGTACACAATGGGGTCAAATTGACCTCAGGCTGATTTCAAAGCTTCCTCATCAATAACTAACGTCCTTGAAAGGTAAACAAACTATGCAAACTTATAGTCAAGACACTAAAATATACTTAGGAGCCCATAATACCCCCACTCTCCCGCAGGCTTAGGCGCTGCATCGGTCAAAGTAGCGTCTGGGGTCAAATTGACCCCATGTGTACTCGGAGGGTTAAGAGCGCTTACTCCAATTTCCGGCCGGAATTTTTACTATTGGACATTCCGGTCCCAAAAAGTCGTCCAACTGCTCAAAGCGAAGGAAATTTCGGTACCATAAGTGCATCGATTCAAAATGAGACAAATCAATCGATACCACATCATTCAAAAGAATTGGGCATCGCTCAAACAACACTGTGGCGTATGTTACGAAAAAAGCTTGTCCTATATGGTTACAAAATCAAAATGGCTCAAGAACTAAAGCCACTTGATCATTCGAAATACCAAAACCTCTCCAATTTGGCTCTGGCAAAACTTGAAGAAAATGAAGAATTTCATTTAAGAATCATCTTCAGCGATGAAGCTCATTTCTGGCTTAATGTTAATAAGCAAAATATGCATTATTGGTCAGCAACAGATCTATATGTGCTTTTTAAGATCCAATTGCATCTGCAAAAAATTACTACTTGGTGCGGTTTTCATGCGGGAGGTATGATTGGGCCGTATTTTTCGTAGATGAAAACGACCGTCAATTTACTGTCAATGGAGAGCGCTATCCTGTTATATTGGGAGATTATATGTGGCCAGAATTGGATGGGCTTGAAATCAACGAGATGCAGTTTCAACAAGACAGCACCACTAGCCACACAGCATGCCTCACAATCGATTATTGAAAGGCAAATTTGGTGAACGTGTTATTTCGAGAAATGGTCCGGTCAAATGGTTCATGCGATCTAACGCAATTGTGTTTCTTTTTATGGAGCTATATCAAGTTGCTGTTTTATGTCAACAAGCCAGCAACTTTAGACGAGCTCAAAGACAACATCCAACGTGAAATATCCAATTTTCCGGTCGAAATGTGTGCCAGAGTGGTGGAAAATTGGGTCCAAAGAATCAACCACTGTAAACGGACTCGTGGTGGTAACGTTTGCACTGCACCTACGATAAATTTGAACTCAAATATATATTTCTGTGTTTTGTTAATAGATCAAATTGTTATATCATTAATGGAAAACCCTTTATATATACAAAAAACCATATTTATATATATATATATATATATATATATATATATATATATATATATATATATATGTATACGAGGTGTGCTCAAAAAGTATCACGAATTTTGAATTTTCGCGGGTTACGTATATTCGAATTTCGATTTTTTTGTGGCGTTATGTTGGTACTCATGTCTGTCACTTATGCCGACAAGCTCGGCCATTTTGAATGTTCACTTAATTGGTGATAGCTGCTTTACTTGCACGTGTTTTCAATCGTCTTCGATTTTTACTTATTCAAAAAAATGGATCAAAGAACGTGTATCAAATTTTGTGTGAAAAACGAAATTAAGTGCGCGGATGCATTCGGAATGTTGACTGTGGCATACGGAGAAGCTACCTTGGACCAAAGCAACGTTTATCGGTGGTACAAAATGTTTTTAGAAGGCCGAGAAGATGTGAACGACGAAGAGCGTGCCGGACGCCCGAGCACTTCAACAACAGACGAAAAAATCAATGAAGTGGAGAAAATGGTATTGGCCAATCGTCGAATCACCATTAGAGAAGTTGCTGAGGACCTAAACATATCGATTGGCTCGTGCCATTTGATTTTTATCAACGATTTGGGCATAAGACGGGTCGCCGCGAAATTCGTACCAAAATTGCTCAATTGCGACCAAAAACAGCAACGCATGAACATTGCTTATGAGATGTTAAACTCTGTCCGCAACGAACCAAATTTGCTCCAGAGGGTCATAACTGGTGACGAATCGTGGGTTTATGGTTATGACGTGGAAACCAAAGCTCAATCATCTCAATGGAAGCTGCCGCATGAACCAAGACCGAAAAAAGCGCGCCAACTTCGGTCGAATGTGAAAGTTTTGCTGACAGTTTTCTTCGATTGCAGGGGCGTGGTGCATCATGAGTTCTTGCCACAGGGAAGAACGGTCAATAAGGAATATTACCTGCAAGTTATGCGCAATTTGCGCGAAGCAATCCGCCAGAAACGCCCGGATTTGTGGGAGAACAAAAATTGGCTTTTGCACCACGATAACGCCCCTGCTCACACATCGTTGCTTGTGCGCGACTTTTTGGCCAAAAACAACACACTAATGATGTCGCAGCCACCGTATTCCCCAGATCTGGCCCCCTGTGACTTTTTCTTGTTTCCTAAACTGAAGAGGCCCATGAAAGGACGACGTTACGCTACGCTTGACGAGATAAAGACGACATCGAAGGAGGAGCTGAACAAGATTAAAAAAATGATTTTTTGAAGTGCTTCGAAGATTGTGAAAACCGTTGGCACAAGTGTATAATTTCTCATGGGGATTACTTTGAAGGGGACAAAATAGACATTCATGAATAAATAAATAATTTAAAAAAAAAAACAAAATTCACGATATTTTTTGAACACACCTCGTACATATATATATATATATATATATATATATATATATATATATATATATATATATATATATATATATATACATATATACAACTCGGATTTTGAAATAAGAGGACGGGGTTCAAAGACCGAGACAGTTGGAGGCACTTTTTGCAGGAAGCGAAGGCTCGAGGGGGGGGGGGGGCGGTAGCGCTAAGAAGACTAGAATAAATATAAACGCCTACCCTTTGACCCTTAACTCGGTGTGCTTAGTTTTTTTTTGTAATAACAACTGGGTTTCGCGTTAATAACAAAATAAATGGTGACAGTTTCATTCTAAGTTATAGTCATTTGTATTTTCATTGATTAAAACAAGAACAACAATGCATGGTTTGCTATTATATAGATTTTCTATCAAGTCACACATTTCAATTTTATTGAACTTTCTCAAAATTTTCACTTAAGATGAATAGCGTCGACGTTATTACTGTCCTATTTTATCTATTGTGTTAGTTGTGTGGCAAAAAAGCGACCGTTTAAAAAAGAAAAACAGTGTTGTTTTTAATGTACATGTTTTTGATTTATTTTGGTGGGCGCATCACATATCATATCTCCCTGACTTGTCTAATCTTATATCATGAAGTATCAGAATGTTGCACAACAACAACCAATCTTGCTATACCTGTATAGCCCTCCAACCGTCTGGACAGCGCTCTGGACAGCGAACTAGAATTTATGTTTTGGGCTGGCGGATATGATGGTTTGGATCTAGTTGCTTTGCACTGTAGCGCCGAGGTGACACTCGTGTGTGAACGTCCCTGTAAAACCTTGGCAGGCCTCGGAGTACGTACGAGGTTCACACCATTGGGTTGCTGGTGTAGGTTCGGTTGAGACGGACTCCCGATTAGCGCTAGTCTGACTCTGAGCACTTGTCCCCATAAGGGCTTGTGCCAACCCTCACATGGCCTCCCTGCTCTGCAACGATAACCATGAGACCAAAAAGTTGACTAAGCACACGAACGGAGATAGCGGCTCCGAGGGGGGGACCCAATAAAACTGGAGCAACCAAAAACCCTTAAAAAAGATTAAAAAAAGAAATCAAAAATAATAACGACGACACAACAAGCGATTGCAGCCAAGATGTTAACAGTACATCGAGAGCGGTACTAACGATGACAAAAACGACGATTAACACAATGCCAGTGAAGACGGACGAGAAACGGAGATACCTGCGGCGTTCGGGTGCAGCAAAAAAATTGTGCGAATGCCAGAGTGTTCCATAAAAGAAGAGCGGGAAACTCTGCAGGACGCTTCAGGTGTTCGAGCGGTGGTGGAAAATATAAAGAACATTGAGAATTCGATGGTCGCTGCGGCGATCGTCACCGAAGCAACCGATGCAAGGGTCATAAATCCTGAAATAATAAAGAACCATCCTGAAGTCAACAAGGAGATTACAGCAGGAAAAGAAACGAGTGACTAGAAAATAAAGCGACGTTGTGTGGTTGCATCGCCAACGTCGAAAATGTGGTGGAAGTACTTTATTCTGAAACGGAAAGCAATAATTTCTCTCCCAAGGATGGTTGCGAGGTACAATTGCCACCAGTGACATGAAGAAGAAAGACTATTCCAAAAAGCGGGAGTTATTCTGAAAAGAATACAATCTGCATGCGACTCCCCAAAAATCAGTAAAGCAGCAAAGATTGGGCTGCTTGCACTAGAGGAGCTCCTAGTCCGCATAGAGCATTATCGGTGGAGCTGGTTAAGGATCGGAGATGATCAGAAGGCGGCTCAAGAAGCGCTGGGGGTGAAATTTATACGCCACATGCAGATAGCTCCTCCATCACGTATCAGTAAAAGAATGGCGTCTAACCCAATCGAGGGAGATCGGGATAAAAGAAGACAGGAAGAGGCGCTTGATGAGCGTGGAACACCAGATCATGGGTTCCAGACAGTGCTTATAAAAGAAGTGAAGAAAGCCGCAAAGAAACGTATCAGAAAGTAAAGCTCGCACGGACGCCCAACAAGACAAAAAACTTGATGCAAAACAGTAGAGACAAAAGCTCCGACAAAGACCTCGGCAGCACGCGCTGCTCGTAAAACCCCAAGATGGCCGATCCTTCGTGGTGGTGCTGCGGGACATCAGGGGAAACTTAAGACCCGAAGACACCAACACTGCCATTAAAGCAGTACGATCAACGCGGCCGGGCCACATACTGGTCGAACTTGGAGCAGAGGCCGACAATAAGGTAGTATTCTGTAATGCTGTAAGGAAAGTCCTCGGCAAAAGCGCAACTATAGCCCCGCTCGAGCTGATGGCAACGATCGAAATACGAGACATTGACTGCGTCACGAATCTGACCGAGCTAGAAGAGGCCATCAAAAGGGAGTTCCCTAGCGTGAGAAGGACTAAAGTGAGGCTGACACCAGAAAACAATACGGAACAACGCATGGTCATAGTTGCCTTGACGGAAAAGGACGCCGAACAATTTCTGAACAAAGGCAAAGTACGAAAAGGGTGGGTGGTCTGTAGGATACGACAAAAATCAACTCCTTTTCAATTTTTTAAATGCCTTGGCTATAGTCACACTGCACAAGTATGCAAAGGACCGGATAGGAGTTATGGAACATAAAATAAAGGGTGTACGAAGGAGGCACACTGTATTCTTTGCTAGGATGCTGATCCAAGACCTGATTTTGGACACGTCTTGGGATCAGGAAAAAACCGGGTGTTCTAGGAAGCCCTCGCCAAGGCAAAATCAAAACTTTGATGACCCGCATCCCGCAGCTAAACCTACAAAGTAGTTCAACCGCCCAAAATCTGCTTGAGCAATTTGCGAGGGACATGAAAGCTGACCTCTTGCTGCTGAGGGAGCAATACCATGATTAAAGCTCGGCATTATGGTATCGCGACAAAACTGGTACTGCCACCATCTAGGTTCGGAACAGTGATTTTCAGGCGGAGGGTTGTGGACGGGGGGATGGTTTCGTGTGGGTTTGGTGCTCAGGGTCCACTTCCTTTAGTGTGTACCTAACGCTGAACGAATCAATATCATCTTTCCAAGCCAAGCTTAATGCTCTGGGGGGCGCTGTCTCGAACGAAGGGGGCAACATGCCTGATGGGGGAGACTTCAATGTGAAAGCAATCGGATAGGGCATGCCTCAAACAGATCCGCGGGGAAAATGAATCCCGGAAATGGCGGCCAAGATGGCGCTCGTCGTACTAAATACCGGAAATACGCCAACTTTCCGCCGTATTGGCTGTGAAGGAACCACACCGGATATAACATTCGCCTCGGAGTCCTTAGTACTGAGGATACACAATTGGAAAGTATTGGAGGACTCCTCAGCCAGTGATCATCAATGCATTCTGCTTGAGATCAGTCATGTTGTTTGCCGATGTCCGTACTCTAAGCTTTCTACAACTGGATGGAACCTCGGAAGGATGGACGTCAAGAGGTTCGTTGTGGTGCGCATGGAGATCTGGAGGGGACGGAAGAATTGACAGCTCAAGACGTGGTGAACTCAACTATGGGCATCATTACGACTGGTTGCTGCACTTCTATGCCCCGTCAAAAACTCTGGCACGGCAAGCCCGTCAACTGAAATCGCTGAAAAGTGAAGGGAGTGTCACAAGCTTTGACGTGAGGCTCAACAGGTGCGGAACTGTGACGAGGCATGTAACCTAGTGGCAGCATATAAGTTGGCCAGGAAATGCCCTCGCGAATTGAACAACAATAGTAAGGCTCGCTGCTGGCAAGATCTAATGGACAATGAGAAGAACAAAAGATGGCGATTACAATTGGTGCTGCCCAGGGATCTATCCTTGGTCCAGATCTGTAGCACATGTCTTTCGATTGAGACAGCGGGTGCCAGATGAGTTGATTGGCTATGCGGATGACGTTGCGGCTCTGGTTGCTGGACGCACCGTTCAACAAATGCAACTTAGGCTGAGTATGCCAATACGCTGAGGGAGAGACTGGATGACTGCTCGCAGGCTCAGTTTAACACTGGAGAAAACCGAAGTGGTCATCTTGACAAAAAAGAGAATCCTTAGAGTAAGGATGATCAGTATTGGAGACGTACAAATCGGATCGAAACCAGCGGTGAAGTACCTAGGGCTACTGATCGACTTGAAGATGAGTTTCTCTGAGCAAATCAGGGCACAGGTGCTTCGGGAATATCGGCTCTGAGTCAGCCTATGGCTCACGTAGGGGGGACCCAGCCCATCAAGAAGACGCCTCTTGATGAGTGCTGTAGGCTCAGTGCTACTTACGGAGCAGAGGTATGAGGCGACGCTGTCAGTAAGGAGGTTTACCGAAAACGCCTGGCACAGATCCAACGAAGAGGAACTGGGGATTGCATCTTTGTATCCAATGGTCTTTGATTCGGTTGTGAAAGTCATTGCTGGCGTAATATCTGTCGGCCTCCTTGCTAGAGAGCGCCGCTCTATTTATCTGCGTCGAAACGAGGATGCGAGGGAGATGGTTGTCCGCGAGGAGAGACAACGCTCGCTCAACGACTGGCAGCAGTCTTGGGTGAATTGCAAGAAGAAAAGGTGGACTGCGCGCTTCATCCCGGATATGAGACCGTGGGTAAATCGAAGGCACTGTGAAACTGACTTCTATCTGTTCCAGCTTTTGAGCGGGCATGGGTGCTTTCAGTCTTACCTGCTGATTGGTAAGTCACGGTCCCCCGATTGTCGGTTTTGCCAAGGAGAGGAAGACAATGCCTGCCCCTTATTTTTCGCTTGCTTAAAAATGGGACATGCTATAAAGGGTCCTCAACAGGGAGACGGGAGAGCTCACCCCAGATAATATAGTCGTAGTGATGCTCGAATCGATTGATGGAACCAGGTGGCACATTATGCTCGGGCAGTCCCAAAAGAGAAAAGGGACTTACAGCAGCCAGGAGTATTGGGGCTGAGGAATCGCTTGTCTGGAACTTCCTCTTCCCCTCTCCCCTTCCACTAAAAGGGGGATCGCGCAGATTGAAGGCGCCTCACGGCGTAACAAAACGAGACCTGGCCTAAAGTTATGTGTCAAACGGTTCGAGGCTAGGTTCTCAGGTTGACAGGGGAGGTGTTTAGTGGGTAATATCGTCGCCTTCTTGCGAGCATGGGAGTCTCACACTCTGTGCATTTGCCTCCCTACCACAAAAAATTGTTTTTTCTTTGCAGCAACTTATTTCAGTACTGCGCACTAAATATGTTTTTTCCCATTTGGCCAGGCATGCTTGATGTAGAGTAACCAGAGCTTGTCATCATTGCTCGAATGAGTTTCTACGAATTTAACAAATAAAAAGATCAAAACTAGTTGGAACTGGAGCATCAAGTTTTTCTTTAAGAGAAGAAATTTTCCTTTCTAGTATCGCTTTACTCCTTAACTTCTTTATTGAGTTGTGGTATTCATAATAAAGCCCTCCATGGGGATAAGTATGGTCGGTCCTTTTGATGTAATAAGATGCCTTCGTTATAGAAAAGTGTTACTTTTATTTGAAAAATTGATACTTTTGCTTTGAAAAGCCTGAATTTCGATTATAACAAATGTGTGAATTTTGTTCTGAAAAATGTTAACCTTAAATAGAAAAATGCAAATTTCAGCTTGAAAAGTGTGATTTGCTTGAACTTGGAAATCTTGAAATGAAAAAAGTGACTTAGTATTTGAGATACAAGAAATGTTTGCACTCTTGTCTTTAAAAGGTACATTATCCAATCAGAATTGATACTAGTAATCTCACCTCATCTTCATCCGGAAATAAGCATCGAATTTTTCCTACAATCTTTGCGAAAGCATCTGTAGTTAATTTTATCTCTTTTTCAATGTAATGGTTGACTATTGCAGAAATTATATTTTTGCAATGATACTCATATGGTGCGTTTCATAAAAAAGGGAAGCTTCTTTCGCCAGAAAGTGATCTTTCAATATTGCGTCTACATCCTTTGTAGGAAAGAAATATGTATAAAATACCAGATTACTCTTGATTAAAAATAAAATTGCAAGGTGATGCACTGTGTTGAATATGGGAATCGGCGTGACTGATCTTGATTTCAAAGGTGTATTGGTATTGTTTATCAATGAAGCAAGTGATTGACACTGCGAGCTTGAAACGTGCTTCTGCAACGGAAGTGGTACAATATCCCTAAATAAAATGAAACACTCCTATTACGCGTTTATATGTATGCACAATGCTAGTACAAACATTGGATGCTCTGCATTCAACCAATTTCCTTTTAAATTTTGCTCTGATTCCTATAACCGGTAAAAGTTGGGCAATATCGTCGCAGGAAATATGGATCAGAGCGTCGACATCAATTTTGGGTTCTCGAATAATGCATAAAAAAATTTGCTTTAAATGAAACCTTAGCCACTAACGTAATTACACAGATACATCATTTGGTTTCCCTTCCAGAAGCAAAATTTTAATCTACTCATTTCAATCGGAATTGACTTCTTTTGAAAAAAAAATTATAGTAAAGGTGGAACTAGAATCAAAGGAAGCTATCAATCTATCTAAAGCTTGCATGAAAGTGCATATATTTAATATTACGTGCACTATTAGATTAAAAGAGTTAAATTGAGGTATCAGATGATGTTATATGAATGTGCCCCACGTGTAAGCTGTTACATCAAAAATCCCAGGAGGAACATCTTTTTCTGCAAATGAAAGATTTGGAAAGTAACATTAAAGAATTAAAGACGAATGTCAGTTCTTTATTTGTTAAGGCGGTAGCTACGCACAAACCAACATATGCACAGGTGATAAAAAACTATACGACGCTTTAAACTGAGCTCCGCTCAGATGTCATATCCCAAAAAGGGATCATAATCAAGCCAAAAAAGCATACATCATCAGATAAAATGCTTGCCGATTTTAAGTCTAGGATAAGACCGCCAAATTGCAAGATTCCTCTTCAATTGCTACGGCCTATTCGCAATGGTGGGGCGATAATTAAAATAACGACCAATGCCAACACGTCTGACCTATACCGATTTACCATGGATACCATGCAGGATGAGTACGACATTACCCAGACAAAAATACGTCAACTAAGACTGGTTATAAATGGGCTGGATAATCAATTCGCAAATAAGGAACTATCAAAGGAAATACAGGCGCTAAGCCCTGATGTTGGGAATAGAGAAAAAATGGAGCTCATTCATGCCAGACAGACAAACCACGGAAAATGGTTACACATTATTGAGGTAAATGGAAGCATGTATAAAAGATTAGCTAACAAAAACGTCAACATTGATTATGGATCATATTTTGTGAAGGAAGAGATGCTGTAAGTGCCAAAAATATAACCATAAGACGTCGAAATGCGAAGGAGAACAAATCTGTGTGAAATGTGGAGGAAAGCATGAGCTCAAGAAATGCATAAGCACACGTGAGAACTTTTACAATTGTATGGGTAATAATAAGAATCCTGATCACTCACACAGAGCAGACTCGTGGGAGTACCCAGAGTATCAAAGAAAGATTGTAATTGCTAGGAGGAGTACTGACTACAATTTTGATGATGAGTGTTAATCACAAAACTCAATCAAGTGACAAATTAACTATCTTTTATGACAACATAAGAAGCTCACGACACAAGCTTAGTGATATTCAAATTTATCTGCAGTAAAATCCTGAAACGGATCTGATTATACTAAACAAAGTATGGATCAATCCTTAAAAAAGCAAAGTATTACAATATTCCAGGATATAGCTCCATTTGCAGGCCCGGAAGAGGAGGAGGTACAGCAATTTATATAAAAAATACAATTAATTTCGTGACAAAGAGAGTAACATCTGACATATATAATATAATAATAATTGAAATAACCTGCGCAGGTGAAAAACTAAAAATCGGTTGTTACTATAATCCAAATCGTCTCAATGCGCAGGACTTCTGCACAGTAATAGATACAATATACTCTACTGAAAAAAATCTAGTTGCAGATACAAACATAGACGTGATTGCAAAATCTCCAGAGTCGAGGATGTACCAGAATACCCTGTAAACAAACGGAGCGGTCATTGTCAATAAGGACAAAATAACTCACCCAACTTCAAGTACCTGCCAAAATCACATAGCAACAAATGAGAAAAAAATTGCTGAAAACATTAAATTCATACTTGCAGACTGGCCGGAGTTAGATCATCGTGTCCTAAAAATTGTCGTCCATGGTCAAAGTCTCAGTAAGCAAAAACCTACTCACAAAATATTCAGATATTTAGACAAGGATCTTTTTAAATCGAAATTTCAACAGTTGCTAACAAACGGAAAACCTTATGGAGCTTAAAAATATGATTACAGACTCCAAGCATGATTCTACCATTGAGAAAAAGATCAGATGTCGACAACATACGTGGATAACGAAGAAAGTTATTGAGGCTAGTATTAACAAAAGGAAGGCTTATAAAAATACAAAAAGAACGATGAAGATCACACACATAAATATATGTGTAACCAAGCCCTAAAAGAATCAAAACGTCTCATAGAGAAGCTAAATTTGCATATTACTCCCGAAGTCTGGAAACAGCGGCGGACAACTCACACGAATTTGGAAGATAATAAATGAAGTAATAGATAATTCATCACCCTGGATCATGTCATCAAATGCTGAATTTTTTGGCATGGACTCTAACAATGCAGCACGCCCATGTGGAACAGAAAACTCGCTAAACCACTTTTTTTCAGCAATTGGTGGAAAAATTATCAGGGAACTTGGCGAAAAGTCAGCTAGCTATTTCAATGTGAAAAATAAGCATCCTAAGTCCATCTTTCACATTCATCAAGCGACTAAGAGAGAAGTTTTAAATACAATTGAAAATTTGAAGAAAAAAATGCAGCACCAGGTATTGACAACATCACAACACATGAAATTATTCTAGCCTAAGAGGAGGTAGCTGAACCACTGGGAAATTTTATAAACGAGCATATTAGAAATGGAACATTTCCGGATGAAGAGAAACTGGCAAGAATAATTCCAATATTGAAACGAGGAGATCATCTGGACCCGAATAATTACCGGCCCTGTTGCACTTTTGATCGCTTTTAGTAAAATATTCGAAAAACTTGTAAAGAATCGTTAAAAATCTTTCTTAATGGACAATTCCATCATAATTCCGAAACAGTTTGGCTTTCAACATAACAAGAGTACTTTCGATGCGTTACTTTCTGTTTCACGTTACGTCAATGAAAGTCTTGATACAGGAGATTATGTTATGGCAATTTTTGTGGACCTGAAGAAAGCTTTTGATACGGTTGATCATGACCTGTTACTCCAAAAACTTCAATCGTATGGTAGACAAGGCAAAGCGAAACAACCTTTTTAAAAGTTATTTGGAAGGAAGATTTCAAAGAACATCAGCTAATAGTGTCTTGAGCAATCTAGCACCAATGCAATCGGGGTTCCTCAAGGATCCATACTTGGACCACCCTTGTTTTTGCTATACACTAATAATTTGAATATATGTAAATTAAAAGCTCACCACACATTATATGCTGATGATACTGTTCTACTTTATTCAGGACAGTATAAAGTTGCCATGGAGAATATCGTCAACGAAGATCTAAATAAATAACGTTCATGGCTTATCGAAAACAAGCTAGCATCGAATATTACATAGACAAAATACATGATTTTCAAACCGAAGAATAAGGAAGACATAGAAGTTGACATAAAAATTAACGGCGAAAACTTGCAATGAGTGTTTGAAATTAAATATCTCGGTCTTACCGTAGATCATCGTTTGACATGGTTGCCACACATAAATAATTTGAGGAGACAACAACAATGATAGGAATGTTGAGAAGATATGCAGGTTTTCCAATTCATATAAAGAAACTTGTATTAAATACATTTGTACCGGCAAAGCCACATTGTGCGGTGGTCATTTGGAGTCGATCGCCACCTTAATATTATATCCGGGATACTTACTGAAGCCTACAAAAATATTCTAAACCATCCAATTCTCACTTCAACAAGACTAGTGTACCAACAGACCAATGCACTCACCTTCAGTCAAATCATTACTATGGAGAAAGCTAAGTTCATTTTCAAATGTCTTATTTCCAGTGAATCGGAACGAAGCCCTTTTCTAAAAATGTCACAAATAGATCCATATAATTCAAGAAATGCCTACAATTTTGTAATACCTTACGCTAGAACTGATCAACTAAAGAACGATGCAACGAATGACGCTCTGCATATACACAACAATCTTCCTGAAACAGTGAAAAAAGCAAACTCATTATTGGTTTTTAAGAAAAGACTACTTGAGCAGTTTGCGAGGGATAAGAAAGCTGACCTCCTGTTGCTGAGCGAGCAACATCATAACAAGGACTCGCAAGCGTGGTACCCTGACAAAACTGGTACCTCGGCCATCTGGGTTCGAGACAGCGCCCACCTTCAGGTGCAGGACCATGGACGCGGGGATGGTTTTGTGTGGGTGCGGTGTTCAAGGATAACATATTTCAGTGTTTATCTGACGCCTAACGAGGCAATGCGACCCTTTCGAACCAAACTCGATGCCCTGGAGGACGCTGTCTCGAACACAGAGGGCCACATGCTGGTCGGGGGAGACTTCAACGCTAGAGCCATTGAATGGGGTATGCCACAATCCGACCCAAGGGGAAAGCAAATCTTGGACATGGCGGCCAGAACAGCGCTTTTTGTCCTAAATACTGGTAACACCCCTACTTTCCGCCGCTGGGGTTGCGTAGGAACCATACCCGATGTGACACTCGCTTCGGAGTCCCTGGTACCCAGAGTACACAACTGGCGAGTACTAGAGGACTACTCGGCTAGTGATCACCAGTATATAGCTGTTGAGATTCACGACGGTGCCACTCTGCGTGCATATGCCCAAACTTCAATCCTCGGATGGAGGACTGGGAGGATGGACGTCGAGAAGTTCACTGACGTGCTTACGGCAGGCGCACCGTTGCTGGGAGCTCCGCCAGGGGGTGGAGGGCCTACAGCCAAGGACTTGGTGAACTCAACTATGAGTACCATCATAGCTGCTTGCGAGTCTTCCATGCCCCGCCGGAGACCCCGACATGGTAAGCCTCCAGTATACTGGTGGTCAAACGAGATCGCCGAACAAAGAAGCGAGTGTCACAAACTTCGGCGAGAGGCCCAGCGGGCGCGAACATGGGAGGAGCCAGACACTAGGCTAGCAGCATACAGGTCCAGCAGGAAATATCTTCGCAGGCTTATTAACAAGAGCAAGGCCCGATGCTGGCAAGACCTCGTGGACGATGTAAATAGGGATCCGTGGGGCCTTGGCTACAAACTGGTCATGGGGAAACTTGGTGCCCTATGGAAGCCTTGTATACATGACGCACAAAAGATGGACGCGATAGTGCGGGGACGTTTCTCCGCCCATCCCGTCCGTGTTGACGCTGTTCATGGTGAAACAGCAGTAGAGTGCCCACTCTTCACACAGCTGGAACTGGAGGAGGCAGTCCTCTCCCTGAAAGCGAGGAACGCTTCAGGTCCAGATGGTGTTCCAGCTGAGGTGTTGCGGCTCGTCTATCACCATAGTCCTGACCTGCTGCTCAGCACATTCAACGCTTGCCTACGGGACGGGGTTTTCCCGGTACGATGGAAGGTGGCGAGGCTCGTGCTGGTCAGCAAAGGGAAGGGAAATCCCAAATCGCAGTCTGCATACCGCCCGTTATGCATGCTAGACACGGCTGGGAAAGTGCTAGAGAAACCCATCAAGGGAAGACTCACTGACGCGATTCGTGCTGCTGGGGACCTATCTCCTCGGCAGTACGGCTTTAGAGCAGGACGTTCTACCATCGATGCGATTGCAGAGGTGGTGAACGTGGTCCAAAAGGCAGAGGCATATAGTCGCACCAAGCGACGGATCGTCCTGTTGGTGACACTCGACGTCAGGAATGCCTTCAACTCCGCTAGATGGGTGGATATTCTGGATACGCTTGAAAACTCTTTTCAAGTTCCAGAATATCTAATGCGGCTTTTGAGGAACTACCTAAAGGACCGAAGCCTGCTCTACGACACGACACAGGACCAACGAAGGATGGAAATTACATCGGGTGTTTCCCAGGGATCTATCCTTGGTCCGGACCTGTGGAACGTGTCTTACGACGGGCTACTGAGACTTGAGATGCCAGATGAGTCACGCTTGGTCGACTATGCGGATGATGTTGCGGCTCTGATCGCCGGACGCACCGTTGAACAAGCGCAACTTACGCTAGGTATGCTAATGCGCCGAGTGAGGGACTGGATGACTGCTCGCGGGCTCAGTTTAGCACTGGAGAAAACCGAAGTGGTCATCTTGACAAAAAAGAGAATCCCTAGAGTAAGGATGATCAGTATTGGAGATATACAGATCGAATCGAAGCCAGCGGTGAAGTACCTGGGGCTACTGATCGACTCGAAGATGAGTTTCTCTGAGCAAATCAGGGCAACGGCTGAGAAGGCTGCTTCGGGAATATCGGCCCTGAGTCGACTTATGGCCAACGTAGGGGGACCCAGCCCATCAAGAAGACGCCTCTTGATGAGTGCTGTAGGGTCAGCGCTACTGTACGGAGCAGAGGTATGGGGCGACGCTCTCAGCAAGGAGGTATACCGAAAACGTTTGGCACAGGTACAGAGAAGAGGAGCATTGAGAATTGCATCTTCGTATCCAACAGTCTCCGACTCGGCGGTGAGAGTGATTGCAGTCGTGAAACCTGTCGCCCTCCTTGCTAGAGAGCGCCGCGCTATTTACCTGCGCCGAAACGAGGATGCGAGGGAGATGGTTGTCCGCGAGGAGAGACAACGCTCGCTCAACGATTGGCAGCAGTCTTGGAGGAATCGCACGAAGGGAAGGTGGACTGCGCGCCTCATCCCGGATGTGAGACCGTGGCTAAATCGAAGGCATGGTGAGACTGACTTCTATCTGACCCAGCTTTTGAGCGGGCACGGGTGTTTTCAGTCTTACCTGCACAAGATCGGTAGGCCACGGTCTCCCGATTGTCGGTTTTGCCTAGCAGAGGAGGTCAATGCCTGTCATACATTTTTTGCGTGTACCAAATGGGCCAGGCTGCGAAGGGAACTCTACAGGGAGACGGGAGAGCTCACCCCGGATAAGATAGTCGCGGTGATGCTCGAATCGGTTGACAAATGGAACCAGGTGGCACATTATGCTCGGGCAGTCCTAAAAGATAAAAGGGACTCACAGCAGTCGGAGGTGCTGGGGCTGGGGGATCGCTCTTCTGGCATTTCCTCTTCCCCTCTCCCCTCCTGCTAGGAAAGGGACTCCCCAGCTTGAAGGCGCCCCACGGCGTAACAAAACGAGACCTGGCCCGAAGTAATGTGTCAAACGGTTCCAGGCTAGGTTCTCAGATTGACAGGGGAGGTGTTTAGTGCGTAGTCCAAGGGTATCCTCCATGGGAGTCCCACACTGCCAGACTCGGCGGGCGTAAATGCCTTCATCTCCCTACCACAAAAAAAAATTTATCTGGATTAAAATCCTGAAACGGATCTGATTATACTAAATGAAGTATGCATCTATCCTAAAAAAGCAAAATATTACAATATTCCGAGATACAGCTCCATTTGCAGGCCCGGAAGGGGAGGAGGTACAGCAATTTATATAAAAAATACAATTAATTTCGTGACAAAGAGAGTAACATCTGACATATATAATAGAATAATAATTGAAATAACCTGCGCAGGTGAAAAACTAAAAATCGGTTGTTACTTTAATCCAAATCGTCTCAATGCGCAGGACTTCTGCACAGTAATAGATACAATATACTCTACTGAAAAAAATCTAGTTGCTGATACAAACATAGACGTGATTGCAAAATCTCCAGAGTCAAGGATATACAAGAATACCCTGTAAAAAAACGGAGCGGTCATTGTCAATAAGGACACATAGCAACAAATGAGAAAAAAATTGCTGAAAACATTAAATTCATACTTGCAGACTGGCCGGAGTTAGATCATCGTGTCCTAGAAATTGTCGTCCATGGTCAAAGTCTCAGTAAGCAAAAACCTACTCACAAAATATTCAGATATTTAGACAAGGATCTTTTTAAATCGAAATTTCAACAGTTGCTAACAAACGGAAAACCTTATGAAGCTTAAAAATATGATTACAGACTCCAAGCATGATTCTACCATTGAGAAAAAGATCAGATGTCGACAACATACGTGGATAACCAAGAAAGTTATTGAGGCTAGTATTAACAAAAGGAAGGCTTATAAAAATACAAAAAGAACGATGAAGATCACACACATAAATATATGTGTAACCAAGCCCTAAAAGAATCAAAACGTCTCATAGAGAAGCTAAATTTGCATATTACTCCCGAAGTCTGGAAACAGCGGCGGACAACTCACACGAATTTGGAAGATAATAAATGAAGTAATAGATAATTCATCACCCTGGATCATGTCATCAAATGCTGAATTTTTTGGCATGGACTCTAACAATGCAGCACGCCCATGTGGAACAGAAAACTCGCTAAACCACTTTTTTTTCAGCAATTGGTGGAAAAATTACCAGGGAACTTGGCGAAAAGTCAGCTAGCTATTTCAATGTGAAAAATAAGCCACTTAAGTCCATCTTTAACATTCATCAAGCGACTAAGAGAGATTTTTTAAATACAATTGAAAATTTGAAGAAAAAAATGCAGCACCAGGTATTGACAACATCACAACACATGAAATTATTCTAGTCAAAGAGGAGGTAGCTGAACCACTAGGAAATTTTATAAACGAGCAAATTAGAAATGGAACATTTCCGGATGAAGAGAAACTGGCAAGAATAATTCCAATATTGAAACGAGGAGATCATCTGGACCCGAATAATTACCGGCCCTGTTGCATTTTGATCGCTTTTAGTAAAATATTCGAAAAACTTGTAAAGAATCGTTAAAAATCTTTCTTAATGGACAATTCCATCATAATTTCGAAACAGTTTGGCTTTCAACATAACAAGAGTACTTTCGATGCGTTACTTTCTGTTTCACGTTACGTCAATGAAAGTCTTGATACAGGAAATTATGTTATGGCAATTTTTTTGGACCTGAAGAAAGCTTTTGATACGGTTGATCATGACCTGTTACTCCAAAAACTTCAATCGTATGGTAGACAAGGCAAAGCGAAACAACCTTTTTAAAAGTTATTTGGAAGGAAGATTTCAAAGAACATCAGCTAATAGTGTCTTGAGCAATCTAGCACCAATGCAATCGGGGTTCCTCAAGGATCTATACTTGGACCGCCCTTGTTTTTGCTATACACTAATAATATGCTGATGATACTGTTCTACTTTATTCAGGACAGTATAAAGTTGCCACGGAGAATATCGTCAACGAAGATCTAAATAAATAACGTTCATGGCTTATCGAAAACAAGCTAGCATTGAATATTACATAGACAAAATACATGATTTTCAACCCGAAGAATAAGGAAGACATAGAAGTTGACATAAAAATTAACGGCGAAAACTTGCAATGACTGTTTGAAATTAAATATCTCGGTCTTACCGTAGATCATCGTTTGACATGGTTGCCACACATAAATAATTTGAGGAGACAACAACAATGATAGGAATGTTGAGAAGATATGCAGGTTTTCGAATTCATATAAAGAAACTTGTATTAAATACATTTGTACCGGCAAAGCTACATTGTGCGGTGGTCATTTGGAGTCGATCGCCACCTTAATATTATATCTAGGATACTTACTGAAGCCTACAAAAATATTCTAAACCATCCAATTCTCACTTCAACAAGACTAGTGTACCAACAGACCAATGCACTCACCTTCAGTCAAATCATTACTATGGAGAAAGCTAAGTTCATTTTCAAATGTCTTATTTCCAGTGAATCGGAACGAAGCCCTTTTCTAAAAATGTCACAAATAGATCCATATAATTCAAGAAACGCCTACAATTTTGTAATACCTTACGCTAGAACTGATCAACTAAAGAACGATGCAACGAATGACGCTCTGCATATACACAACAATCTTCCTGAAACAGTGAAAAAAGCAAACTCATTATTGGTTTTTAAGAAAAGACTTACGGAACAACTAATAAACTTAAATTAATGATAAGTCCGGAGGATTGAAAATGCAGTATTTTAGGGCATTTGAGATCCTAACGTTGAGAAAACAGGCTAATTGAAAAGTCGCCGGTGTGATACACAGATGGCGGTGCTAGTATTAAATCCATATAATTTTTAGTTAGTGCCAACCTTCAAACGATACGTGTCAAAATTTGACAGCAGTCCGACCATTAGTTTGTGAGATATTGCGTTGTGACTGTAGCTACTTTGGAAAAAAAGAATTTCGTGTGCTGATTAAATATTGCTTTTTGAAGGGAAAAAAATACAGTTGAAGCAAAATCTTGGCTTGATGAAGAGTTTCGGGGGTCTGTGCCTGGAAAATCAACCATCATTGATTGGTATGCTAAGTTTAAACGTGGTGACATGAGCACCGACAGCGGCGCACGCAGTGGACGCCCAAAAGAGGTTGTCACCGACGAAAACATCAAAAAAGTTCACAAAATAATTTTGAATGACCGTGAAATGAAGTTGATCAAGATAGCAGACATTATGAAGATATCATCTGAACGTATTCATCACATGAATATTTGTACAATGAAAAAGCTGTGCACAAAGTGGGTGCCACGCGAGCTCACAATCGATCAAAAGCAACAACGTGTTAATGATTCTGAGCAGTGTTTAAGCGAAGGAAACCTGAATTTTTGCATCGATATGTGACAATGGATGAAACATGGCTCCATCATTTTACTTCGGAGTCCAATCAACAGTCAGCTGAATGGACTGCACATGACAAACCGAACCTAAAGCGAGGAAAAACACAACAGTCAGCTGGCAAGGTTATGGCATCAGTATTCTGGGATGCGCAAAGTATAATATTCATTGATTACCTCCAAAAGGGCCAGACCATGAACAGCGATTATTATATAGCGTTATTCGATCGTTTAAAGGATGAAATCGTGTAAAAACGGCCCCATTTGACCGGGAACTTTTCAATTAGCCTGTTAGTTAAAGACAGCTAGTTTTTATAAACTCAGAGTTTTTTCAAATGCATCGTATTAAAATATTTTTATCTCTGAGAGCTGTTGACGAATCGGACTAGACTAGCAGGAAAGGAGTACTTCACAGCATTTTGTGTGCCCCTTATACCGATGTTTTAGCATTGCTTGGAGGCACACGCAGGTATCGACGACGTGTGAAGTGTAGATCGCACGAGCGTTGTGCGATGATGAAAGAGTGATTGAGAAATTGGTAGGGAATGGAGGTGTTAAAAAAAATTTCTTTCATTGCTACTAAAAATGAATCAGTGCCTATGAGCAAAATATCATTGATCAACGATTTTAATGTTAATTTTGTAAGCTCAGCTAGAACTGTTTAAGACGAAAACCATTCACATAGTTTGATCATTCAGAAAGTTTGTGCAAACTCGCAATTTCCGATCAACTCACTGTTTTTATGAAAACAGCCTGACAGAAAAACTGACCGAAGAAATATCAACCGGCAAAAATGGAGCAATTAATATCTTTTCCTCTTGTTGAAAAGAAGTATTTAAATGAGCAGACTTTGTGTTTTGTTTCCAATTATTTTTCAATGAAAAATTTAATTGAACTATTAGCTCGAAAGTTTTTTGCCAAAGCGTCGAATAAATTCCACTTTCTGAGTAGAGTTTCAAACTCAAAATTTTGTTCATCATATGATGAGATTTATCACATTCTTGGCGATAAACTTTATGACAATGCAAAGTTTGCAGATTAATTGTTTACTACAAAAATATAGCCATTAAAATTGTCATATGTGCTGATATTATTATTCTGGTGGAATTTTCTTGCAAATATTTGAGAGGGGACCACTTTTGACCTACGTAGAAAATTTCATCACTCTAGCTTGTGTGGTTTGCGAGAAAAGTTGCTGTGACGCACGGGCAGATGGACGAAAAGACAGATCGCGATTTCAATAGGGTATTGTAAAAATATTTTACAACCCCCTAAAATGGTTCGTTGTATAAATACTTACAAGTTAAGCCATTAAAAACGTTTCCATGAAAAATATTCATTACTTCAGCGAATCGCGCTTACCTTCTGACCTTTGGGGACCGCCATTTTGAATGAATGCATTCAATTTTGGATTTTTTAAGAATATTTCTATCTTGAGACTCATCAGTCAATCTGCCAAATCTCATTCGAATCGTAGTTTACCTTTAGATAGGGCAGAACTATTAAATTTGTAGTGAAAATGGGTTTTATTAGGTTTTAAATTTTCGACTTCTTTATTTTTCATCCGGTTTTGTTAATTTTTTATTAAGTACAAGAACTTAGTACAATTATCCATAATCTCAAGTTTCATTAAAAGCCGTTTGAAAATGTGGCCACTAGAGGGCCACAAAAATCTGAAGAAAATGAATATTTAAATCACCGCCATTTTGAAACTTGCGCATCTATGCACTCCAAAGTAGCAAAGTATTTCGATCCATCTTGAAAATAAATTTCATTTATATCGAATCAAAAATGGGTCGTCATTTTGTTTTTGGAGACCTGATCACTAGTTTGTTTACACAGTTCTTTAGACATTTATAGTTTTTATTAAAATACCGAATTTCATTAACATCAGTTGAATAGTTTAGTCACAACTACAACAAAAAATGTTTACACGTTTGAGCGGCCGCCATTTTGTTTCAAACAGTTCGACTTTGCATTTTTTATTGTGGAATTCATCGCATACTTCAATAAACCTCTCTACCAAATTTCATCCAAATAGGAGCTATGGTTTGGTCAGAACAGACACCACGAATTTTCGTCTAAAATGGCTGCCATTTTGTTTTCCCTCGACCAATTTAGCTGGTTAAACAACTTAACTGAGAAATTCACCCAATACGCCTTTCGGAAAAATTTTGCGAAAATTGGAGCGAAATCGTGACCTCTAGCATAGTCACAATTTTCTTTATACATATTAAGTACTCTACGTAAAAGGTAAATTTCTCTTGAGAAATTTACCTTAAACTAAAAAAATACCCGACTCCCAAATGAAAAGGATGAATTAAATTTGATGAAAGCAGTGCCATATTAGTGATATTACATGGTGATTTATTACTACTTCCATAAAATTCATTTCATCCTTTGTAGGGCACTTTGAAGTCGGTTTTCTTCGTTTTCCTGTAAATAAACAAATATTTTCAAATTAAACCGCCATGTTTCGAAAATAAGTTTTACAGGCCCCTAAATCACGTTGCGCTGCATTGCGACAAAAACACTTCGGGCTGAAGTATTTTCCAATTTTCTAAATGAAACCTTATTGGGTCACCTTATCCGAATCTTTCCACAACTTCAAAACAACTCGATATTCAATATTCATGAACGTTCTTCAAGTTTTCGTTGAACTCGACATGTAATATTCAAAAAATTTCGCGATGACTCTCGCTGCAATCACTTCAAATCAATATGTTTACAGAAATAAATACAGTCTGGACAAAACACAAACATGAAACCATAAAATAAATTGATTCAAAGTTAATTTGATTGAAATACCTACAAATTAAGTCCTTAATCAAAATATTTCCACCAATTTATTCCACATTTGTCAATATTCAAGGAACGGACATGAAACGTATTTCACTCGCGTGAATCATCAAACCAATCGGCGACACTACTTTTTTACACTTGTCCCGTGTATGTATAAAATGCAGGCAAGTTTCACTTTTCTGTAATAAAATATCGTGTGGTTCTGGACCAACGTAAAATGTTCACTTAAATTGATGGGGCTTCTCATAATTTTATGTTTGGTTACACTTTACTCACTTGACCAAAGAAAAATACTGCACGCCAGTTCTTTCTTCCGGTAAATAATGTAAAACTAAACACTTCACTTTGTAATTCACTCGCGTTTACTTTCGTATAATAAGTTTTTCATTTAAAATTTTTTGATGCGAAATTCGTATTTTACGAAGCATATGGCAACTGACAGCTCCACGCGAGCTGATACTTCCGCTTCGAAAACAGGGGTTTCCACGCAATTTTTATGGATCAAATACTTTTGAAAATATGGCGCGAAGCATGATTTTCTTGACGTTTGTTGTAAAGGGTGGAGATTTGCGAATAGATAACGATACCTTGTGTATCAAATAAGAAGTAATAACTTACGATGACATTTAACGTGCTAATAAATGACTTGAAATCGCATTTAGAAATTGATTTCGAAAATTGAAAGATTATGCGCATCCCTTAAAATAGCATCAGCTGAAAATTGCAAAAGCTTTCGAAAATGAAAGTGTACGTATACCAAAGGTTTGATTGTATTAAGTGACTTCAACGCTTTCCATAGGAATTGAAAGCTCGCCGTCTCCTATGTGTACCTCCATGTTTTACACACAATCAAGTACTGTTCACTTCCAAATGATGACAATGAGCTGTTCTGATTTCTTCACGTAAATGAATTTCTTGTGGTAAAAATAACTTCGCGATTGTCCTTTTTACGATGAAATAATAAAAAATCCGTTGACTAGTAGGTTGACGGAGTGTAATAAATGCAATTGAGTAGTAATTTTACTACAGGTATATGGTGCCTACGGTCAAGATACTCTATCAAAAGCCACGCCAAGAGATGGTTCGCTAGCTTTCGTTCTGGAAATTTTGATGTCAGAGATGTACCAAAGAAGTTCTACACAGATGGAATAATGACTCTATCCAAAATATGACATAAGGTCATAGATAATAATGAACAACACGTACTTAAATAAAATCCATTTTAAATACAAGTTGAGTAAGCAGGAGAGTGCTCCTACCAGAAGGTCTTTGTAAACAACCTACGTTTAGAAACAAGTTTTTTAATGGTGTATATCGATAATTTGAATTATTCGTCCAATACTTCGATATGAAATCGTTCAAATTTATGCAAAAGATGCAAAGTTCCTTTCATAAGCACAGTGCAGCCGCCATTTTGATCTAGCTTAACAGATTTTTCTGAATTCTCGGCCGATTGAACATGTTCAAGTTAAACACTATTCCTCAAATTTTCATGAAAATTGAAAGTAAATAAAAGTGCCTAAGTCAATTTAAATATATATATAGGGTTTTCCAATAAGAGGTGTTATTTTGAATAGATCGTGTGATTTAACATCTTGCGACTTCTTCCCTTGGAGTCACGTGAAAAAGAAGGCTTACGCCAACAGCCCAGCGTCAATTCAAGACCTCAAAGATGAATTCGTGAGGCTATCGAGGACATAGGGCAGCCACTTTGCGATTTGGTTATGGAAAATTTCATGAAAAGGATATGGTCCTGTAAGCGTATTGTGGTGGTTATTTGCCTGATGTTATTTTTTGCTATTAACGGCATATATTGTTCTTTATAATGAAGTAAACATCCGATCATTCGTGTTAAAAAATGGCATTTCTCTTATAATATGAAAATAACACCTCTTATTGGGAAACCCTATATAAACCATAAACACGTGTTATTGTTGTTGTAATTCCAATCCAATCGCGAGGGGGGAACACAAATTTTTGGTACATTTTGCCTTCCCCTGGACCCCCTAATTCATAAAATGATTTTTTCATTTCAGATTCTAAAAGTTCTCTACCTTTCCTTTGATACCTCACTCGACTACTGTAATGATCACCCATCATTTAAAAACATTCATTCTCACATAATCCAAAACAGTCATTCAATTATAATTAATCTAAAACATTCATTCAATTATAATATTAGATTCAAAAACATTCATTCAATTATTAGAAACATTCATTCAATTATTAGAAACATTCATTCAATATCAAATGCACTATATCCAAATTACATACAAATTAACGTACATACAATTATACGTGAACATACTGTCACCCTTACACTTCAAGGGTAGACGCGCTGTCCAGCCTTGCGGGCCCGGTTCGCTCCGTCGGAGACAGCGCAGGCGCCAACTCGCTATCCCTAGGCTGGATGGATTCAACAATAGGATCGTCAGCGAGTAGACGATCCGTCAGCGCACGCACGAGGGTTAATCACTAGCACAAAAGGGAAGAAAAGAAAAATGTGTCACCTCCTCTATCTACACTTGACCCTAACCTGCCCAACTTACCCTGTTTACCCACACCACGACCTCCTGAAAGAAAATATGTTAATCCGAACGAGGAAAAAGAAAATCTCCCCGCTTGAACGTCGCGCACAATCCAAGTTACTTTTTTTCATTAACAACAATAAGAATATTTCCGTGTTAAGTAGATCAATATATTCACACAAATGAATTCGATGGAATAAATATAAAAGCAGATATAATATAAAAAAAAAGAAATAGGTACCTTTTCCTACTTTTCGCTAAACTATCCTTAACTTGGGGCCCCAGCAAACGATCGTCTGTGGTTGTTTGCGCCAATCTCGGGAGCCAGATTCTCTTTCTGTTCAGCTCCTCGCTGAACGAAATTGCTCTTCCGTGGTATCGATGAGTGCCGTGGTGACGATGATGAAGTTGATCTTAGTCCCAATCACCTTTTCGCGCTGCTAGACTTGTATCCTTCGATCTCTCTGCCCTGGAGTCAAACCAAAAAAAGAGGGCCTCCGTTATCCCTCAGCCCTTTAAATTGGCTCGCCTTAACGGACGCCCGCTACATTGGAGGTGGTTGGCCTCCCATTCGTACGACGAACTTCTTTCCTCCTTTTGGCGCGGTTCGTAGCGCGGCTACCAACCATCTTCGCTACCTCGGCTCCGCACCCATGGTTGCTGTATGCGAGTTGGTCTGCATTACCCATTATTTTGGGATCAGCTGGGCAGTCCCAATATGTGGGTCACTAGATCATCGCAGAATGACATCGCCGAATGACATTTTGTAGTTGTCAGCAGAAAGTGGAAACAAACGCGATTTCGAACAATTAGCTTACGCCATTGAGTTGTATTTCCATCCTGAAAAACGTGTTATTGTCGCTAGAATCGCACGCCCTGCATTCAATCGCTTGTTATGACAACAGTGTAAGTGATTGGCTCGCAAGTCAGTGTTCAGATTTGTCTTTAAAGAAAATGTTAAATGAATTGCGGAATGGCGTCCCCGAAAGAAATGTTTGTCCGCTTCATTACTTATATGTTGCAAGTGATTGGTTTGCACGTCGCGATAATGTTGCATGTCAGGAATTAGTGAAATAATTTAGAAATTTCCGAATGTCGGTCGACTTGGGCGTAGTACAGGTGATATGTGTACCTGGTCGTGATGCCTGCATTACATCGTGAGTATTGTTCAACTTGGGAGTCGCCTCGTCTTGACGTCGCACCAGAGACGCAGTCAGGAAAGTGTAAATTGGAGCCGGCAAGTCCCCCGAGGTAAGTCTTTGCATTCGTAACGACAATCAATGTATTTTACGGTAGCCTCACATGTTTATGTTTCCGTTTGCGCGCTGCATCCCTTCACGGTTTTGATGTTGACATTACCTTTGATTACGGTTGATCCATCTAGTGCGGTGACCAGGAGTGCGCCCCTTAAACGCCTTCTGAGTAGGTGATAGCCTTTGTGGAGCGCTTGCGTTAGATGCGTTACCATAGGTTATCCTTGTTGGGAAGAGTGATGGTCGACCGGCCCCCTTCTGATGTCGTTCGTCATCCGTTGCTGCCGTTTGCTCCCTACCTAAGTTAAACGCCCTACTCTAGCTCGACTGATAAATAACATTGCTTGTCATACAAAAATAACATTTTTCTTCTGTATTATATAACAATAACATTTTTTTCTTTTGTATGAGAGTAGTATTTGTGTTAAAGTTAAGACCAAAAATACAATGGGTCAACTGCTACCTCGATGCTCAAGCGGGTTTGGGGTGTGTAAATGACATGCATCCCGATCTCCTTAGTGGTCGTGGTGTGGTCTCCGGATGGAAGCTGGTCATCCGTAACAATACAAACATTTAAAATATTGCTTACCAATAAGTCAATAAGTGGAACGTACTTAAAATATTTAAATCTCAAGAGTCAGCACTCAACGATTTCGCTTTCACTTTCCAAAAAGTAAACAAAAACATTGCCATGCATTCTTGGGTCATCGAACATGCACTTGGAAGAATTTATGACCCAAAGAAAAAGATTAAATAACATATGCATTTGTGCGATTATGGAATAACAAATGCATATGATGAATTTATGAGGTGTTAATCGATTTGTGGGTCACGAGACCACACAAATCTGGGTGCTGGTTAATGAGGTTAGTACGTAATAAATTAAGTATTTTATGTTTGAGAAATTGGATAAATAGTGGAAGAAATTATAGAATCGAGATCAGAAGGTTCTGACTCGTTCCCTAATAAAGATTCGGCCATCGGTAAAACTTTGGCTGGCATTACTATAACACGGGGGAAGAACACTCTTTTGATCAAAGTACTTTGGCTGGATTATTCGGCCAAACTCAGGTATAACTTGCTGCATAGAAGCTTTGCTTTGGTGCATTGTCAAATTTGGCCAGATCTCATCAGGCTAGACATCACTTAGGTAATTTACTTTTATATTTCTTTCTAAAACTCAAATCGTAATTCAACATGGCGATCCTGCAAACTATAGGACAATTATGGAGGCTTTATTTGACTCAGCTGAGATGGAGATGCTGAATAGGAGATTCGAAGAGTTATTGGCCCGAGCAGAGGAAGAACTTCACAGGAATCGAGAAGAATATCGGCCAGAGGCGAGTGCGATTGTTGAAGCACCTGCATACACTCCAGCACCGATTGAGGAGTTAGGTCCAAAGAGGCTGACTGTGGAGGAGTACTTGAAAAGGCAGAAGCGACCAATACCTGCGGTTGTAACTGAACGCAAGCAGAACAAAAGGAAACATCGGGCAGGACGTACAGCGAGAATACGAGGTGAAAGGAAAGAGTTGCATCGTTTAATAGCAATTTCCGAAGGAGAAGTGCAGAGAAGCCTATTTAAGAAATTGCACTTGCTGAGCCAAAAGAGAAATGGGAAATAAGTGCTCGACTACAAACGTGAACGAATCGTTCATCGTAGAGTTTTTTGTTTTTTTTGTGGTAGGGAGGTGAAGGCATTTATGCCCGCCGAGTCTGGCAGTGTGGGACTCCCATGGAGGATACCTTTGGACTACCCACTAAACACCTCCCCTGTCAATCTGAGAACCTAGCCTGGAACCGTTTGACACATTACTTCGGGCCAGGTCTCGTTTTGTTACGCCATGGGGCGCCTTCAAGCTGGGGAGTCCCTTTCCTAGCGGGGGGGGGGGAGAGGGGAAGAGGAATTGCCAGAAGAGCGATCCCCCAGCCCCAGTGCCTCCGGCTGCTGTGAGTACCTTTTATATTTTAGGACTGCCCGAGCATAATGTGCCACCTGGTTCCATTTGTCAACCGATTCGAGCATCACCGCAACTATATTATCCGGGGTGAGCTCTCCCGTCTCCCTGTAGAGTTCCCTTCGCAGCCTGGCCCATTTGGTATACGCAAAAAATGTGTGACAGGCATTGTCCTCCTCTCCTGGGCAAAACCGACAATCGGGAGACCGTGACTTGCCGATCTTGTGCAGGTAAGACTGAAAACACTCGTGCCCGCTCAAAAGCTGGGTCAGATAGAAGTCAGTCTCACCATACCTTCGATTTAGCCACGGTCTCACATCCGGGATGAGGCGCGCAGTCCACCTTCCCTTCGTGCGATTCCTCCAAGACTGCTGCCAATCGTTGAGCGAGCGTTGTCTCCCCTCGTGGACAACCATCTCCCTCGCATCCTCGTTTCGGCGCAGGTAAATAGCGCGGCGCTCTCTAGCAAGGAGGGCAATAGGTATCACGCCTGCAATCACTCTCACCGCCGAGTCGGAGACTGTTGGATACGAAGATGCAATTCTCAGTGCTCCTCTTCTCTGTACCTGTGCCAATCGTTTTCGGTATACCTCCTTGCTGAGAGCGTCGCCCCATACCTCTGCTCCGTACAGTAGCACTAACCCTACAGCACTCATCAAGAGGCGTCTTCTTGATGGGCTGGGTCCCCCTACGTTGGCCATAAGTCGACTCAGGGCCGATATTCCCGAAGCAGCCTTCTCAGCCGTTGCCCTGATTTGCTCAGAGAAACTCATCTTTGGGTCGATCAGTAGCCCCAGGTACTTCACCGCTGGCTTCGATTCGATTTGTATATCTCCAATACTGATCATCCTTACTCTAGGGATTCTCTTTTTTGTCAAGATGACCACTTCGGTTTTCTCCAGTGCTAAACTGAGCCCGTGAGCAGTCATCCAGTCCCTCACTCGGCGCATTAGCATACCTAGCCTAAGTTGCGCTTGTTCAACGGTGCGTCCGGCGACCAGAGCCGCAACATCATCCGCATAGCCGACCAAGCGCGACTCATCTGGCATCTCAAGTCTCAGTAGCCCGTCGTAAGACACGTTCCACAGGTCCGGACCAAGGATAGATCCCTGGACAACACCCGATGTAATTTCCATCCTTCGTTGGCCCTGTGTCGTGTCGTAGAGCAGGCTTCGGTCCTTTAGGTAGTTCCTCAAAAGCCGCATTAGATATATCGTAGAGTTTAAACAAAGTATTGTTACCTCCTTAATTTTTTTTATAGTATTAACAGTTTTGTATGTATACCACATCAAAAATAGGAATTATGTGAAGAGTAGGTTAAATAGAATGGGTATGGGACATCCAATGTCCTCAACAATGTCAGAAATATTCTTACAATCTTTGGAAGAAGTCTTTATACCCAAAGTTGTCAAAAGATTCAATGTAATATTTTACAGACGATATGTGGATGACTGTTCCATTGTTATTGACTCACAAGAAAATAAACAAGACGAACTACTTGCCTATATGAATGAAATTCACCCGAATATAAAGTTCACTATGGAAAAAGAAACAAACGGACAACTCAACTATATGGACCTAACTGTGACACGTGAACAAACACGATTGGACTACAAAATATACAGAAAACCAACCACAACTGATCATACCATACATGAAACATCTAACCACCCCGTACAACATAAGCTAGCAGCGTACAGATCAATGGTGCAGAGGCTTCACTCCATCCCCATGACTCCTACTTACTACTCCAACGAACTAAACAACATTTACAGAATAGCTAATAATAACGGATACAAACAATGCGACATTGACAAACTAGTCACACAGTACAAACAAAAACAGGAACGCCAACCGACGGAAACTCATAAGAACGACCAACAGTGGGTATCGTTAACATACGTAGGCAAAGAGACATACAAACTATCAAACTTCCTTAGGAAATACAAATTGCAAACTGCATTCAAAACGAACAACAACATTGGAAACAAACTGAAGCCAAAACTGAATGACACATCGATATACGAAGGCAGCGGCATATACAAACTGACATGCAAGGACTGCGACATGGTATATATAGGAAGGACAACACGAAAACTAACGACAAGATGCAAAGAGCACCTACGATCTTTCTTATACAACAAGGCAGACTCCAATTATGCGACGCACCACGCACATGAGCCTGATGCTATGACAAACTCTATGAAATTGCTACACAAATAAAACAAAGGACCGAGACTTGACATCCTAGAAAGGCTTGAAATTTATAAACATAGAAAGACATACGGTGACATTATCAACGAACAACTTGTTACCAATTCCGACGCAATTTTCTCAGTCCTAGACCACACTCTTAGACGAAAACGGAAACGAGATGAAACAGAACAAACGGACAGCCAACAAGCAAAAAAACAAAAACATAATATCCCCCTACGTGGTATAATTGAGTAATTTACTTCCTGACCTCATTACCCATCCACTAATTATCCATCCGCTAATTACCCATCCGCTAATTACCTATTCGCTAATTACCCATCCTACGACTATATAAAGTCGCTCCCTTCAACACATCCTTTAGACACTGAAGATGACTCAAAGTAGTCGAAACGCGTCTGCTCACACAACTAAGCAAGGTCCGACGGCTTTTAAAGAAAAAAGAGGATTGGCCTGCGGATATCAAATAAACAAAGTTATTGACTACAATACTGCCAGCCAGGCAAAACTGTTGCGTTCATTCCACAACCTTACCCTAAAACTTCATCAAACAATAGCAAAAATATGGTTCAATAAACAGTGCTTGAAAAATAACATTACACCAGCATTTGCAAGAATCGTGATAGAACAAAACACAATCGCTGCACGTAACACACAACGTAGCGCACAGATGCTCCGCATTAAAAACGAAATAAGAACACTGTACATAAAAAAGGACGAAATCAATCGACAACTACTACACTCACACTTACAATTAACTAACACTATACAAACTGAAAACTTTCTACAGTTTTATAATGACGTGAGGCAAAACATTGATATTCAGCTCAAAACTAAATATGAGACCATGACGAAAAAACTTGACAAATTGATGAAAAAACAAAACAAAATGACCACACCAGCGAACAGAACTTTCTATCCACGGACTGTAAACCTATCAGATACTCCTTTTACGACACAAGAAATGGAGCTGTTAAATAAGGGACTGAAACACAACTTACATAATACAAACCGCAACAAAGACCTAGAACAACTAGTAATCGACACTGAACTAGCCATTAACAAACTGCCGCAGGAACAACAGACACATGCAAGGCATACTGCAGTGGACATACTACAAAAAATACGCACTAGCATAAACAAAACGGATTTCCACGAAGACCATAAGATATTAAGACACATTCAGACAAAGCTAATGGATAACCTACTAACAGTGACGAAGGCTGACAAAGGACATACAACGGTGATCCTAAAAACAACAGACTATGTACAAAAAACAATAGACTTCATTAACGCCAACGGCTACAAACTGGTAAACAAAGACCCCACCAATAGGTTCCAAGCGACTTAAGTACTGCCATTATACAATCCCCACTAATTATTCCTCCTAATACTAAGCAACGCTACATAAACCCAAATCCATGCACACCACCCCTTAAAGCACAACCTAAGCTCCACAAACCCAATATTCCTATCCGTCCTGTCGTCAACTACCGCCCAGCTCCTGCATACCAATTAGCACGGTACTTGGCAACGATAATGGCTGATGTCGTGCACCTTGACGACAAATACGCATTAAAGAACAGCCGCGAGCTAGCAAATTCTACCACTTCTTTAAAATTGACTTAAAATTGTCAACATTTATCATTAGACATCACCAACCTCTGTACGTCTATCCCTGTCGATGAAACACTGGCCATACTAAAAGAAAAACTTTCATTCAACAACAGCCGACGATTCACAGATCAAATACTCAATCTCATAAAGACCACAATCAAACAGAACTATTTTAAGTTCAATAGCAACACATACATTGCCAAAGACGGTCTGGGTATGGGACATCCAATGTCCTCAATAATGTCAGAAATATTCTTACAATCTTTGGAAGAAGTCTTTATACCCAAAGTTGTCAAAAGATTCAATGTAATATTTTACAGACGATATGTGGATGACTGTTTCATTGTTATTGACTCACAAGAAAATAAACAAGACGAACTACTTGCCTATATGAATGAAATTCACCCGAATATAAAGTTCACTATGGAAAAAGAAACAAACGGACAACTCAACTATATGGACCTAACTGTGACACGTGAACAAACACGATTGGACTACAAAATATACAGAAAACCAACCACAACTGATCATACCATACATGAAACATCTAACCACCCCGTACAACATAAGCTAGCAGCGTACAGATCAATGGTGCAGAGGCTTCACTCCATCCCCATGACTCCTACTTACTACTCCAACGAACTAAACAACATTTACAGAATAGCTAATAATAACGGATACAAACAATGCGACATTGACAAACTAGTCACACAGTACAAACAAAAACAGGAACGCCAACCGACGGAAACTCATAAGAACGACCAACAGTGGGTATCGTTAACATACGTAGGCAAAGAGACATACAAACTATCAAACTTCCTTAGGAAATACAAATTGCAAACTGCATTCAAAACGAACAACAACATTGGAAACAAACTGAAGCCAAAACTGAATGACACATCGATATACGAAGGCAGCGGCATATACAAACTGACATGCAAGGACTGCGACATGGTATATATAGGAAGGACAACACGAAAACTAACGACAAGATGCAAAGAGCACCTACGATCTTTCTTATACAACAAGGCAGACTCCAATTATGCGACGCACCTACAAAACCACGCACATGAGCCTGATGCTATGACAAACTCTATGAAATTGCTACACAAACAAAACAAAGGACCGAGACTTGACATCCTAGAAAGGCTTGAAATTTATAAACATAGAAAGACAGACGGTGACATTATCAACGAACAGCTTGTTACCAATTCCGACGCAATTTTCTCAGTCCTAGACCACACTCTTAGACGAAAACGGAAACGAGATGAAACAGAACAAACGGACAGCCAACAAGCAAAAAAACAAAAACATAATATCCCCCTACGTGGTATAATTGAGTAATTTACTTCCTGACCTCATTACCCATCCACTAATTACCCATCCGCTAATTACCCATCCGCTAATTACCTATTCGCTAATTACCCATCCTACGACTATATAAAGTCGCTCCCTTCAACACATCCTTTAGACACTGAAGATGACTCAAAGTAGTCGAAACGCGTCTGCTCACACAACTAAGCAAGGCCCGACGGCTTTTAAAGAAAAAAGAAACATAAATGTTTAAATTGCGTAAATGTTCAAATTTTTTCTTTTTGGTACTAAATGCAGAGGTTAGAAGAGATTGTAAGTGAACTGAATCAACTTTTGGCAAACATTAGAAAGAGTAGAAATCGTCCTTACACAGACGAGACAATAAATTTAAAATTGTTGCATATAGAAAATTTGAAAGAGGAAGCAAGGCTATAATTTAGGAATGAGAAGGAAGATAAAACTTTAGAGCTGAAAGAAGATCTTGTGAAGTTATTATCTTTGTTGTCAGAGAGTCTCGATTGTATGAGAAGACAAAATCTAGCAAGAATGGCAGAATTCAATTTGAAATCTTGCATGAAAACAATTCCTGTTTTTGAAGGATGTTTTAAATCACTTCAGCAATTTTTAAAATTAGTAGAAATATTTCATAAGTCGTTGTTTACATCAGGGAAGGAAGCTTTAATTGATTTCGTGTATAATATAAAATTATCAAGTACGGTGCAGACGGCAATAGCGAGTTCAGGAATTCCCAAGACTTTTCAAGAGTTGGCGACAATATTAAACGCAAAATATAAGAGCCCAAATACTATACCCCAATTGCATACCACGTTAAGTGGATTTACCCAGCGAAAACTGAGTGTTTCCGCCTATAAGGATAAGATTTCGGAGTTGGTAGATGAACTAAGTGGTCTGCAAATATCCGATCTTGGTCCAAATGTTACCCAAGAACAGAGGGATTTGATTGTAAAAATAAATGACACTTATGCGTTGACGGTGTTCAAAAGAGGTTTAAATGACCAGTTGAGGAGCACTATCTTTTTGGCGAGACCGACAAGTTTCTCTGATGCTACAAATATAGCTCTTGAGGTAGAAAAGACTGAATTAAGTCAAATGAATAGTGTATTTTATTATAAGAAAAACAGGAATTATAATAACCAAGGTGATAAGAAGGGAAACAAGAGTTATAAAGATAGAAATAACGATAGTAGAAATGATAATAGAAATGGTAATAGGAGTAATTATAGGAAACGTAATTATAACAATAATAACGATAGAAATAGCAATGGTGATAGCAATAGTAGCAATAGTGGTAACTATGGTAGAAACAATTATAGAAAAAGAGATGACAATAGGAATAATTCCGGTCAGAACAATACGTATAATAGGGGTAATAATACCAATAACAGAGGTAATAGACGTAATAGTAATAGAGATAGGAATAATATCAACGTTGTACAGGAACAGGAAAACTTGTTGGACTCCAGAACGGAGTAAAAATTCCTTCCGGACAAAAAGTCTATAAAATTTCGGATAATTGTGCAAATTACATTAGTGTGTTTTGCAAAAATGCGTCTCAGGAATTGAGATTTTTGATAGACACAGGAGCAGACGTTTCCTTGTGTAAATGTGAGAAGATTAATAGCAACGAATTATTTTGGTCGGATGATAAGTGTAAGTTAACGGGGATTATAAGTGAGACAATTACATCTTACGGATCAATAGATCTTGAGATGAATTTGAATGATGATGATATCATTCATGGAAAATTTTATGTAGTGGGTAAAAAATTTCCTATCAATACAGATGGGATAATCGGTAGAGATTTGTTAGAAAAGTTCTTGTGCAAGATAGATTATGAGACCTACACAATATCTTTTCTAGTGAATAATAAAGAAGTTATACTACCTATGCAATACAAGCAGAGTAAAATTGGGCAGATTAGGGTACCTGCCAGAACCGAAGCTATTTTCCCGATTAACTTGGAAAATAAAGAAGACATGATAATCCTGAATAAGGAAATAATGGAAGGTATATTTGTAGGGAATATTATTATACCATCCAGAGGGATCAAGCATATAAAAATATTGAATTCAAGGGATTCGGAAGTCACAATCGATGGTATTGAAAATATTATCGATACAATGCCCTTACGTGGTTTTGAAGTTAAGGCATTCAAAGAATGCAAGAGTACTGATACTACACGTCTTAGTACACTTCTTAATTCCATCAACATATCTTCATACGATCCTAAAGCTAGGGATAGTCTTCTGGGGATAATAAAAGAATATCAGGATGTTTTCCACTTAGGCGATGAGAAGCTGAGTGTTAACAATTTTTATACTCAAAGTTTAAATGTTACCGATAATATACCGGTATACACTAAGAATTATCGACTTCCTAATTCTCAGTGTGATGAAATAAAGGAGCAAGTCCAAGATCTCTTGAAAAATGAGATAATTGAGCCATCCGTAAGCCCATATAACTCACCGTTACTTTTGGTACCGAAGAAAAGTGATGGTACTGAGAAGAAATGGCGTTTGGTTGTGGATTTTCGAAGGCTGAATACTAAGGTGGTCAACGATAAATTCCCTTTATCTAGACTAGATGATGTCTTAGATAAACTGGGCAGGGCTAAATACTTTTCGACTCTGGACATGACTAGTTCATTCCATCAAATAGGATTAGAGAAAGAGTCAAGGCCATTGACAGCATTTTCTGACCAGCATGGTCACTATCAGTTGAAGAGATTACCTTTCGGTTCAAAAATCTCTTCGAACAGTTTTCAAAGGATGCTCACGATAGCACTTTGCGGACTTGATTTCGAAGCTTTTCTTTATGTCGATGACATAATTGTTTTCGGATGTAGTATTAATCACCACAGCGAAAATTTAAGAAAAGTCTTCAAAAGACTAAAGAAATTCAATCTTAAACTTAATCCTGGTAAATGTCAGTTTTTGAAAACAGAGGTTGTCTACTTAGGTCATCTTATCACTAAAGACGGTGTAAAAACTGATCCTTCCAAGTACCAAGTAATCAAGGATTACCCAGTTCCGAAAAATGCGGATGAAGTTCTTAGATTTGTTGCATTTTGCAATTACTATAGGCGTTTTATTCCCAACTTTGCGAGCATCGCAAAACCTCTTAATTCACTTCTGAAGAAGCAAGAAATTTTTATATGGGATGAAACATGTCAGAATGCATTTAAGTCTTTAAAAGCGAAATTAATGGAACCACCAATATTACAATATCCGGACTTCGATAAACCGTTTATTTTGACGACTGATGCATCTAATTATGCATTAGGAGCAGTCTTGTCACAAGGAGAAATTGGTTCTGACCTACCGATTTCATATGCAAGTAAATCGTTGAATAAATGTGAACTCAATAAGCCTATAATTGAGAAGGAATTACTTGCAATACACTGGGGTATCAACTTTTTCAAACCATATTTATATGGCAGAAGATTTATCGTGGTGACAGACCACCGCCCATTAGTTTCACTGTTTACTCACAAAAACCCATCTTCAAGACTTACACGAATCAGATTAGACTTATCCAACTACGATTTTGAGATTATTTACAAGAGAGGTAAAATCAATACAAATGCTGATGCCTTATCTCGCATTGAGTTAGATACAGATATTTTAAAGAGTATGATTCCCACAGAAAGAGATGAATCAGTAAAGAAAACTCTAGCTATTACAAGGGGTATGAGTGAAAAACAAGAAAATACAAGTGTACAAGGAAGCAATGTAACCGATGCCAATATCCAATCGGAGCCTGATCAACTTCACATTTGGAATTGCACATCGTTAAATGACGTCAAAAATGTTACAAAGCTTAAATTTAATATACCGCGGATAAATGAATTAAGAAATCCTACACTAGAAATCGTACGTACGTCTAAGGAAATAATAGTATGTGTTGATAACGATAAATTTTCCAGTGAATCAGTTCCTGACGAAAAGAAGTTATCATCCTTTATATATAAATCGAAGAGCAATAATCCTAAAAGAAATCTAGATTTCATTATGGAAAAACTCATTGATGCTTTGTGCAAAATAAAAATAAATGAGCAAGCGTTATCAAGCAGTGATAACTTATTTGATAGTGTACACATTGAGGATTTCAAGAAAATATATAACAAGTTGCAACTAAATAATCATAAAGCGCGTTTAAAGACAAATATATTAATATACACCCCAGCTAAGAAAGTTCTAAATAAAGATACCCAAAATAAACTAATAAAAGAGTATCATAGTTCACCCCATGGAGGTCATTTAGGAGTTAGAAAGACTTTATTAAAATTAAAACAGAGGTACTGTTGGAAAAATATGAGCGTTATGGTCAAAAAGTTCGTTAACAATTGTGAAGTTTGTGCTACTAGTAAATTATACAGGCACACTAAAGAAAAATTTGTGTATACGAGTACACTATCGACAACTTTCGAGACAATTCAAATTTACACGGTTGGTCCATTGAGACTTTCCAATCATTTCCGCTATATTCTTACAATGCAATGCGAATTATCGAAATTTGTTGTTGCCATCCCAATTGAATCTAAGGATGCGAAAACTAGAGCGACAACTTTAGTGAAGGATTTTATTCTTAAATATGGACAATTTAAAGTTTTAAAGTCAGATAGAGGTACGGAATTTTTGAATGAGCTAATGAAAGAAGTCTGTGGTTTGTTACAAATTGAACAGATATTTTCAACACCACATCATCACGAGACGCTAGGAGTAGTTGAAAGGAACCACAGGGTTCTTAATGAGTTCTTACACCCATTTACAGAAGAAACTGAATGGGATACTTGGCTCCCGTATTATACATTCGCTTATAATACATCACCCAATGTAGATACTGGCTATACACCGTATGAGTTAGTTTTCGGAAAATTAGCATATTTACCAAATGACGAGAAATTAGTTACAAAATCATACAATCTTGACAACTTTGCCAATGAATTAAAACTAAGACTTAAAGCAACTATAAATAAAACTAAGGAAATAATAGAGAAAGTTAAAAAGAATAGATTAGAAAAACAAATAGTTGTTAACCCAATAGACGTTAAGGTTGGTGATAAGGTATTAATTAGGAACAATAATCGTAAGAAAAATCAAAAACCATATTTAGGACCATTTGTGGTAAAAGATAAAAAAGGTGTAAACTCCATAGTTGATGTAAATGGAGTATTAAACGAATTACATAATAATCAATTAAGACTCTACAAATGTTTGTAATTATGTTTGATATTTTCGGTGTTTCGCTTAATACTAGTATACGCTCAACAACAAAAACGCGGAGGGTGTAATGATCACCCATAATTTAAAAACATTCATTCTCACATAATCTAAAACAGTCATTCAATTATAATTAATCTAAAACATTCATTCAATTATAATATTAGATTCAAAAACATTCATTCAATTATTAGAAACATTCATTCAATATCAAATGCACTATATTCAAATTACATACAAATTAACGTACATACAATTATACGTGAACATACAAACATTTAAAATATTGCTTACCAATAAGTCAATAAGTGGAACGTACTTAAAATATTTAAATCTCAAGAGTCAGCACTCAACGATTTCGCTTTCACTTTCCGAAAAGTAAACAAAAACATTGCCATGCATTCTTGGGTCATCAAACATGCACTTGGAAGAATTTATGACCCAATGAAAAAGATTAAATAACATATGCATTTGTGCGATTATGGAATAACAAATGCATATGATGAATTTATGAGGTGTCAATCGATTTGTGGGTCACGAGACCACACAAATCTGGGTGCTGGTTAATGAGGTTAGTACGTAATAAATTAAGTATTTTATGTTTGAGAAATTGGATAAATAGTGGAAGAAACTATAGAATCGAGATCAGAAGGTTTTGACTCGTTCCCTAATAAAGATTCGGCCATCGGTAAAACTTTGGCTGGCATTACTATAACACGGGGGAAGAACACTCTTTTGATCAAAGTACTTTGGCTGGATTATTCGGCCAAACTCAGGTATAACTTGCTGCATAGAAGCTTTGCTTTGGTGCATTGTCAAATTTGGCCAGATCTCATCAGGCTAGACGACACTTAGGTAATTTACTTTTATATTTCTTTCTAAAACTCAAATCGTAATTCAACGCTACCTTTGAGTAAAAAAAATGTTTAAGGGCCAGTTCGTTATTAGGGGGGACCCTCCTTAAAAAATTTTTAAATTTTTGTTAAGACCTTAACATTTGAGAGACCATCCCTTCTGACCTTTTCACAAAGTTTGAGCATTCTAGCTTCTATAGTTTCTGAGGAAATTAGCTGTGACGCACGGACAGACGGACGGACGGACAGACGGACAGACAGGTCGCGAAACTAGTAGGATTTTGTAAAAAAAAATGTTGAAAAAGACCTGAAAAGAAATACTCAATCGAAAAATGGCAAACAAAGGCTCAATAATTTTTAAACTTACCAATACATTCTATGTTTCACATGAAAAAGGTACACATAACACTCCCTGCATGCTTAAAATTCACCTTGCGCTATCCACTATACATTTACTTTTTCAGAATAGCTTAATGAAACACACGTTCATCTCCTTCCACTAACAGCTAGTTTGTGGAGGTAAACAAAATCCTAATCTTTTAACTTGGAATCTTAATAAAACACGAACGGATATATGAACCGAAATGAAATTCACTTCATAAGAAGCGCTACGATATTCCTCGCAGACGGTCCTAATTTTACCGTTCAATTTTGCCTCGAAACCGTACAAAACCTCGATTTTTGTCGACACTTTCACATTTCTTCATGTGCCGCCATATAAGTCAACCTATATGTGGTCATGTATTTGATAGTAAGGGTATCTGGTTCATGGCTTCTTAAACTGTGGTAATGCTTTGGATGCATACATTCGAATTTAAATGGGAAAACCAACTAATACTCGATAATTCGCATCCTAATGTCATAGTCAAAAGCGCTTTATTCAATACTAATCGTTATAAACTTTAAAAGAATATAAAGCAAATTCCAAACAATAACAATACAAAAGCTTAGTGGCCCAAATGCCTCTCTAAATTTATACGTTATCACCTTAACACATTTTATCAAAAAAACTATAGCAAATTCAAATTAATTATCATTATTACATGTATTATGATTTGATTGGAAGAAGGAGAAAAAACCAACCTACACTATTCAAAATTATTTATGACACAACATTGAACTTTTATCATACACCTAATATGTTATAACCTAGTTCTAATAAAATTCAATCAAAAACTTAATCTTATACTTAAAAAATTCTATCACAATACTCCGAACCTACGCGTTTAACCTTATCTCTAAACCTAATATAACAAACATAACATATACTTAATCTATCCCTAATTTTTTAACACAAATGAACAACAACACTAAACGTAGCAATAATGAGCTGAAACTCAAAAAATAAGTAACGAAAAACACAAAAACTGAAAATAGGCACGAATAATTTAGACATTGTCATTCAGCCACCAACACCTAGATTGCTCCGTCTCAGCTCGATGAACTTCAACGATTCTAGCAAATGAGTATCTTCATTGGAATCGTCTGTAGGATGGAATGGCTGTGAAATGCAAGGGATTTCACTCACAGTTACAGATCTTGCCATATGATTCCGACGGAGTTTCAATATGAAGATATCGACACTTGTCACTTGAACAGTTTGATAAATTCTTCTATTCGATATATAATGCTTCCAATCCGTCTCAGGCTTTTTATACAAACGAAGACATTTCCTTCCGAAAACTCTTAATTTTTCCATAGTACTAGCACTCTGGTTGTACCAGATCTGTTGAGGTTTCGAAAAGAAAACACTTGACTTTTCTTTGAAGTAAAATAAATGTATTGTCCAGAACAATTTACAAGCGATATTGACGGAGTGTGTGGCGAAATGCGACTAACTGGCTAAGCTTGTTTTCCAAACAGTATTGCCAAGACTTTACATTCACTTTAAATTACAACACGCCTCCTTGAATTTACAGTCTTGGCTGTTTACAATTTTATTATCGTTTCATTGCTTTATTCGAATTCATGACTTACATTTCAATTTCTTACTCCTTTCAGTTTCTCAATCCTAACATGCTTCTATTTTTTAGAAATTTTTCTTTACAAAGACTTTTAGTAAGTATATCAGCCAAATTATTTTTTGAGTCAATTTTAACTATATCAATATTTCCTTTTTCATAATTTTCATTTACATAGTGGTATTGTACTTCAATATGTTTTGAATTTTTTGTAAAATTTCCAAACTTTGCTATAGCTACTGCCCCTGAGTTGTCTTCATACACACCTATGGGCTTATCAAAGTTTATTTTAAATGTTTCATTCAATAGATTCTTTATAAATAATATTTCTGTTGTAGCTTCTGATAATGCTTTGTACTCTGCAAATGTAGAACATTTAGTTACATTATTTTGCTTGCGTGTCTTCCAAAAAATTAAATTGTTATACATTCTTATAACAAATCCTGTTGTGGACTTTCTATCAATATTGTCACCAGCATAATCAGAGTCTACCATACAATCTAATATCTCATTTGTTTTATCTCTATTATATATAAGTTTCAAATCTTTTGTTTTATACAAGTATTTTAATATTCGCATTGCATATTTATAATGTGATTCATCGTAACAGTTTTGAAATCTACTTAGATAATTTACACAATATGTTACATCTGGCCTTGTGCCTGTACTGATATATAAGAGTTCTCCTATTAAATTTCGATATTTAATATTTTCATTACAGTTTTCCGCTCTTTCTAATTTTAAATTAGACTCCATAGGAGTTTCGTATAGTTTTGCTTGTTCTAGATTATATTTTTGAGCCAGTGATTCAATATAATTTTGCTGACTTAATGTTATAATATTTTCACTTTTATTGTATTCTATATCAATGCCAATATAATTTTTAACATTACCTAAATCTTTCATTACAAATTGTTTCATTAATTTAGTTTTGACTTTGCTTATTTTTTCTACGCTTTTGCTGCATATTAATAAATCATCTACAAATATCAAAATAAATACAGGATCTCTGCTTTCATTATTTGCGTATAAACAATAATCATAATTACTTCTTACAAAACCTTGTTTTTTGATATAATTATCAAATGTTTCATACCAAGCTCTTGGGCTTTCCCTTAAACCATATAAAGCCTTTTGCAATTTGTAAACTATGTTATCGCCAGTTTCATAACCTTTTGGCTCATTAATATAGACTTCAGATTTTATTCTACCATTGAGGAATGCTGCTTCAACATCCATTTGTTCAATAAATAAATTATTCACGCAGCTGTAATTTAATAAGATTTTTAATGTTTGCATTTTACCGACTGGCGAGTAGACATTTTCCAAATACTCCTTTTGTTGAAAACCTCGTACAACTAATCTAGCTTTATATGAATTATTGCTTTTTCTTCTATAAATCCATTTCACATCAATTATTTTCTTACTTTTTGGTTTATCAACAGCTATCCAAGTTTTATTTTTCCTTAAACATTCCAATTCTCTATCCATAGCTTTCTGCCATTCTTTTGATTCGGTTGAGTTTAATGCCTCTTCATATGTATCCGGTACATTTGCATTTACATAATTAACATAAATAAAATGCGTTACAGGATTACCATATCTATTTACAGGGCTTCTCTTTCTTTCGGAGTTTCTTTCTTCTTTTAAATATTCAGTTCTATTGTTGTCATTTAGACTAAATTCATTTTCTTCTTGAACATTTTCACTACATTCACTTTCAATGTCAATTTTTTCATCATCTTCATATTCGCTCTTAACATCTTTTATACTTTCAGTTTCCTCAGAATTATCATTATCTTTTAAGCAAATTAATTTAATATTATCTTCGACCACTTGTACATGTCTAGCATTTATAATTTTATTATTCACCAAAACTCTGTAGCTATTCTCATTATAGCCTACTAATACCCCTAAATTTGCTTTATCGGCCCATTTATTATTTCTCTTAACTTCTGGTGTTCTTACAAAAACTCGACTTCCATAAATTTTTAAATATTTTACATTTGGCTTGATTCCCATCAATATTTCATACGGAGTTTTATTTTCACTAGTATTAGCAATAGTTCTGTTTTTTAAATATGCTACGGTTTTCATTATTTCGGGCCAATACCTTTTATTTATGTTCGCTTCTCTTAATAAGCATCTACCCATATCCATTGCCGATCGATTATATCTTTCCGCTACGCCGTTAAGTTCATGTACATAGGGTGGACACGGTACTAATTCTATACCTTTGTATTTTATAAATTTATAAATCTCTTTGTTCAGGTATTCTTTTCCATTATCGCATTGGACCTTTTTTACGGTTGTTCCAAAATTTATTTTCTACTAAGCTTATGTAATCAATAAAACATTCTGCCGTTTCTGATTTATTTTTTATGCAATAAATTTTTGCACATTTGCTATACTCATCTATAAAAGTTAAAAAATATTTTTCGCCGCCATAACCCGTTGTACTATGTGGTCCATTTAAGTCCGTGTGAATAACATCTAATATTTCTTTTGCCTTGCTTCTATTATTTTCAAATGGAACATTTGACATTTTGCTCTGAATACAATTGGCGCATTTCATTTCGATATTTTCAAGTTTGTCTGGGATACCATCTAGCATTTTATTTGTAACTAATTTATTTAGATATTGGAAATTTACATGACCTAACGCTCTATGCCATTTTTCTTTTTCTGTTATTTTTTCACTTTTATTCTTAGCATTCATTTTATTTACGTTATTCGACATATCTCGCGAGAAATGCTGAATATCTTGATTGTTAACACTATTTGCAAACTTTCCGTTCTTATCGTTTTCCTTGAGGTAACTTTTCACGTGATATAAACTTCCTACTACTTTAGCTGTTGCTACCAATTCGTAAGTAGCTTTATTGTATATTTTCGCAGAATCATTAACTGCTACTATTTTACATGTTTTGGCTATTCTTGAAAGACTCAGTAAATTTCTCTCAATATTTTCGACATAATAAACGTTATTGAGTTCTACTTTAGATTTATTTTGATTTGTGAGGAAATATAAATTCATTTTTCCTAATTTAGATGCTTTGACCTTTTCACCGTTTGGTAGACTTACTCTTACTGGGTTCTTCAAAATAATAAATTCTTCAAAATATTTATCTGTATTTATAATATGATCAGTACTACCGCTATCTAACAACCAATTCAACGTATTTTCGGTGTCGCAATTATTTATTTCGTTTACCTTATCTTCTGCATGCAATACTTGCGTAGTCCAAGTTGCCGTTAAATGTTTATCTTCGCTTGATTTGTTTTGAACTCTGCTTCGTCCACTGCCTTTGCTGTTGCCGCTAGCTTGTCCTCTTCCTCTGCCTCGTTGCATATTCCTAGCCTGAGTGTGCTGCCCTTCTTGCTCGTGTTTGCTCGACTGACCATGCCAACAATCTTTTGCCATATGCCCAGTTTTTCCACAGGTATAACATTGGCCTTTGATTCTTGCAGAGAAAGTACTAGAACTATTTTTCTTCTCACTTTCTGATTTCGATAGATTCTTTTCCTTTATTTTTGATTTAACATAATCTACAGTCCTATGTTCTTCAGGAATCACATCGATAAAATCCCCAATATAACTGTAACTAGATGGTAGTGCTTTGAGTATGTATCTCATTTTTTCAGCTTCTTCTAGCGTTCCGCCTGTTGATTTATAATCATTTACCGCTTTTTCGAAATGTATGAAAAATTCTTCCACTGTGTCGTAATTTTTTAGCTTTACTTCTTCTATTTTACTTCTCTTAAGTATTTGTAATGCAGTGGATTTTGTATCGTATATTTTTCCAAATTTCTGTATCATCTGATACGCCGTTTCGCACTCACTTATATACTCTAACTAATTGTTTGACACTGTACTTACAAGAATTGTTCTTGCTTTTAAATCGCTTTTCTTCCAAGCTCCTATGTCATCTTTTTCTGATGCTTCTCTAATTGCTGGTTCTTTACAATCTTTGTACTCCAGCAGCATCAACAATCTGAATTTCCAGCTTTTAAAATCTTCTCCATCGAATACTGGAATTGTCACTTCGTCAATTTTTGCTTGTTGCGTCGCCATCTTTGTCTTCGCGATAACTTTTTATTTGATTTCTCGATATGAACACTTTTCACGTGTTTCGCACAAAACTTTTCCTCAATTATTTCGCGTTTTATTCACCAAAGGATTGAAGAACTACGCTCTGCTACCATGTTGAGGTTTCGAAAAGAAAACACTTGACTTTTCTTTGAAGTAAAATAAATGTATTGTCCAGAACAATTTACAAGCGATGTTGACGGAGTGTGTGGCGAAATGCGACTAACTGGCTAAGCTTGTTTTCCAAACAGTATTGCCAAGACTTTACATTCACTTTAAATTACAACAAGATCTAACATCCATATGTCAAAACTGGTCCAACCGGGATAATTTTAACCTTTTGATCAATGTATCTGGAATGAAAGAGTCTTCGTAGGGTCAAAATCCTCCCACATACGTTTGAGGTCTGCAGCGTCGTCCGAAACAAGATTGTTTCGCACTTCTGCACATTGATTTTCATTCGCCAATTGTCAGTGTATAGCTGCACATCATTGAACATTTTTTGAAGACTGCTCTGAACTATTGTAGCTTTTCGGTCTGCCGTATAGATCATCAGATCATCATCAAACGCTATCAACAATCGCGTTGACGAGACGTTAAATTCAAAGCCGTTCAATAGCTTGCGAATGAAGATTGAGAAGAGCGGAGGCGCAGTAACTGTTCCCTGCTGTAGACCATTCAAGACCTTGAAGTCGCGCATTGTTGTCAAATTTCCATTAGCTACAATAAACGATTTCCCGTATAACATATTGCACAACATGGCGACAAGGTGTCTGGGGAACCAGACTTGAAGTAGTTTAAAAACTAGTCCATCTAAGCACATCGTATCGAAGGTTTTCTCCATATCAATGAGATACGCGCCTACACATTTTCTATCATTTTGTTTCCCTTCAGCCCTTCAGGCTTGATTTGTAGTAGGAAATTTTTGCTTCAACGTCCTCTGAAAATATTTCATTCCCTTTCTCAAGGTTTCTTTGATGAAAAAATTCAAAATGTGTTCCAATAAGGCAAGTTTGTGCAATCCCTCACATATAATCCTTTTTCCATTTCTATCCGGAGTCGTCTCATCACTAGCGACTTCAAGATTCGATACCTTCACTCGAGGCTTCCAACGGAATATGCTTTTTGTTGAAACTGACTTTTGTGAAAAAAGCGATTTAAAACACGTCTACACGCAACGAGTGCTAGTCGTAGGATCTAATAATTCGCATCTTTACGCCATGCTTAACTCATGCGAATCCAGAAATGCTGAATCTGGGACATACCCGATTCTGGGAAAATGCAATGCTAAATCAAAACTACATAAATAGTTCGAGTTTTCCAGCCTGTTTTAATGTTGGTTATAATGCAACGGAAATCCTCTTAAGGCATATACAACATTGGTTTGGGGCTGATAGAGATGAATTCTTTAACTCAATTACATGGTACTGTTTTGTGCCTTAGCTTGTATATTTTCTATAGTGAAATACTTTTGGAGTAAAGCAAAAGTCGCTTGATCCCCTTGGATCTCATATACTCTTACATCACAAATTCTTACGAAACTAACTCGAAATCGTTATGAATTAACTAACCAACTCAATGAGTAGCACGCGATTTCAGAAAATAAACAAGTTGAGTAAGCAGGAGAGTGCTCCTACCAGAAGGTCTTTGTAAACAGCCTAGGATTAGAAACAAGTTATGCTAAAGATGCACAGTTTCTTTCATAAGCATGGTGCAGCCGCCATTTTGATATAGGTTAAATGATTGTTCTGAATGTTCGGCCAATTGAACATATTCAAGTTAAACACTATTCCTTCAATTTTCATGAAAATCGAAAGAAAAAATAATGCCTAGATCAATTTGAAATATGTATGCACCATCAACACGTATTATTGTTGTTGTTATTCCATACATCGCTATAACTCACTTAATTATAATTTGATCTCATTTTAAGTTTTTGAACATACATTTCTTATATCAGTCTATATAATTACAAAATTTCAAGAAGTTTAAAGGTACCGTTTTGATGTTATGGGTGACAATGTGAAATCTACAAATCATACTATTATTAACAAAGTTGAGTGAATTTCGATTTCTGAGGTATTTGTTGCTCTTGTACTCATAAAGGTCCACATTCGTGATAAATTTCAGATTTTTCGGCTGAAAGGTGTAAAATCGTCAGGGGGTGTTAACACACAAATTTTGGGTACATTTTGCCTTCCCCTGTACCCTCTAATTCATAAAATGGTTTTGTTTATTTCGGATTCTAAAAGTTCTAATTGAGACCTTTCATTTGATACCCCACTCGCTTGCTAAGGGTACAACGCTTGCCTACGGGACGGGGTTTTCCCGGTACGATGGAAGGTGGCGAGGCTCCTGCTGGTCAGCAAGGGGAAGGGAAATCCCCAATCGCCGTCTGCATACCGCCCGTTATGTATGCTAGACACGGCTGGGAAAGTGCTAGAGAAACTCATCAAGGGAAGACTCACTGACGCGATTCGTGCTGCTGGGGACCTATCTCCTCGGCAGTACGGCTTTAGAGCAGGACGTTCTACCATTGATGCGATTGCAGAGGTGGTGAACGCGGTCCAAAAGGCAGAGGCATATAGTCGCACCAAGCGACGGATCGTCCTGTTGGTGACACTCGACGTCAGGAATGCCTTCAACTCCGCTAGATGGTTGGATATTCTGGACACGCTGGAAAATTCTTTTCCAGTTCTAGAATATCTAATGCGGCTTTTGAGGAACTACCTAAAGGACCGAAGCCTGCTCTACGACACGACACAATGCCAACGAAGGATGGGAATTACATCGGGTGTTGCCCAGGGATCTATCCTTGGTCCGGACCTGTGGAACGTGCCTTACGATGGGCTACTGAGACTTGAGATGCCAGATGAGTCGCGCTTGGTCGGCTATGCGGATGATGTTGCGGCTCTGGTCGCCGGACGCACCGTTGAACAAGCGCAACTTAGGCTAGGTATGCTAATGCGCCGAGTGAGGGACTGGATGACTGCTCGTGGGCTCAGTTTAGCACTGGAGAAAACCGAAGTGGTCATCTTGACAAAAAAGAGAATCCCTAGAGTAAGGATGATCAGTATTGGAGGTATACAGATCGAATCGAAGCCAGCGGTGAAGTAGCTGGGGCTACTGATCGACTCGAAGATGAGTTTCTCTGAGCAAATCAGGGCAACGGCTGAGAAGGCTGCTTCGGGAATATCGGCCCTGAGTCGACTTATGGCCAACGTAGGGGGACCCAGCCCATCAAGAAGACGCCTCTTGATGAGTGCTGTAGGGTCAGTACTACTGTATGGAGCAGATGTATGGGGTGACGCTCTCAGCAAGGAGGTATACCAAAAACGATTGGTACAGGTACAGAGAAGAGGAGCACTGAGAATTGCATCTTCGTATCCAACAGTCTCTGACTCGGCGGTGAGAGTAATTGCAGGCGTGATACCTGTCGCCCTCCTTGCTAGAGAGCGCCGCGCTATTTACCTGCGCCGAAACGAGGATACGAGGGAGATGGTTGTCCACGAGGAGAGACAACGCTCGCTCAACGATTGGCAGCAGTCTTGGAGGAATTGCACGAAGTGAAGGTGGACTCATCCCGGATGTGAGACCGTGGCTAAATCGAAGGCATGGTGAGACTGACTTCTATCTGACCCAGCTTTTGAGTGGGCACGGGTGTTTTCAGTCTTACCTGCACAAGATCGGCAAGTCACGGTCTCCCGATTGTCGGTTTTGCCCAGGAGAGGAGGACAATGCCTGTCACACATTTTTTGCGTGTACCAAATGGACCAGGCTGCGAAGGGAACTCTACAGAGAGACGGGAGAGCTCACCCCGGATAGTGTGGTTGCGGTGATGCTCGAATCGGTTGACAAATGGAACCAGGTGGCACATTATGCTCGGGCAGTCCTGAAATATAAAAGGGACTCACAGCAGCCGGAGGCACTGGGGCTGGGGGATCGCTCTTCTGGCAATTCCTCTTCCCCTCTCCTCTCCCGCTAGGAAAGGGACTCCCCAGCTTGAAGGCGCCCCACGGCGTAACAAAACGAGACCTGGCCCGAAGTAATGTGTCAAACGGTTCCAGGCTAGGTTCTCAGATTGACAGGGGAGGTGTTCAGTGGGTAGTCCAAAGGTATCCTCCATGGGAGTCCCACACTGCCAGACTCGGCGGGCATAAATGCCTTCACCTCCCTACCACAAAAAAAAAGGGTACATTCGTTATTAGGAGGGACCCCCTTTAAAAAATTTTTAAATTTTTGGTGAGACCTTAACATTTGAGAGACCATCACTTCTGACCTTTTCACAATGTTTGAGCATTCTAGCTTCTATAGTTTCTGAGGATGCTGTGATGCATGGACAGACGGACGGACGGACAGACAGGTCGCGAAACTAGTAGGTCTTTGTAAAAAAAATTTTTTTGCAAAGACCTAAAAAATACCTTCATTTATAAACCGCCTTACAAATATGCATCTATTTGTCAATATCTCTCGGGATGTGATTACACAGTCTGATTGCTGGATTCACCATGGCAACTTTTCTCACTGCAGCTGATTCTATACACCAACTTAATTAAATTTATTCCTCAACTTTAAAGTTTGCGTGTTTAATTTCTCTAGACATATTTTTTCCTCCATCTGAAACTCATGAATCTTTTACTACAAATCAACTGAAGTCAAGTTTATCCAATTTTCTGTAATAGCGAGAAAACTTTCGACGAAAATAAAATATAATGAAAACCTCGTAACCTGTTTGCAACTTGGAAATTCTGTTCGCGAAACTTAATTCGAGTTTCTTATAGATTTTTACTTTTTCATTGCTTTCGAAGGCTACCGAAGTCGCCAGTATCAAGTAAGCAAACCCCTTGCAGCGTATCTGTTACGATGTGCATGGCAGTATCGCTATCATGCACATTAGAGGGTGTTCCTACTTTTCAACACTAGTTCGTTCAGCGAAATGGTAAATCACTTCGTCAATTTTTAATGAAACTCCATGAAAGGAGCAAGTTTTCTATCCTTAAGGAGAGCAGCGGTGAATAAAAGATCTAGTTTAGCTTTCATGCGATTTTCTGCGGTTTTCACTACGTCGACGAATTTCATCACCAATTTGAACAAGAAGAACTGGTGAGTCCCGCGAGAAATGCTAAATATCTGGCGGAGTTGAGTGTGCTGATACCTAAGGTGTTATAAAATTGTTAATCCCTTAATTAAGATAGTGCGCTTAGGGGATGTATACGGATAGTATCAACATGAAGCAACAGCAAAACTTTAATGAGCAAACATACATATTAAACATTCCATTTAAATACTCGTAAAAACAATGGGGTTATCAGAATATGCAAGGACAACCATGCGAACGCCGTGATTTTTTTCACCACCTGATGTAGTACATTACCATACCTATCAGAAGACGCCCTTGCATTTGTAATAGCTCTTCAACCGAAAAGTGCATTGAACGAGGACCTGACAAAACCCTAGTGTTTGTTTAAGATTACACATTTACATACATCCTCCCCATAAAGCACAAGAAGCAAATGCGTTTAGGTGTTTGCCAAGTCCCACATTAGCGTTTTTTTCTGAAGTGCCTTTCCTACGTTTGAGGTGGTAAATTGTTCCATTTACCCACTGACATTCTAAGCATATCCTGCTGGGGTTGATGTTTTTGATGACTCAGCGCCATCGACGTCCTGCTCATATGAAGCATTAACCGATTTTGTAGGCTACATTGTCTTTCGCAATCCATCACAACGCAATCCAGCCTCATATTGTGAAAGGCCAGGGTTTTGCTCCCCATCATAACATATAGTTCATTGACCCAGCGTATTTGTAAGGGTTGTTCTTGAACGAGCGAAGCGAAAAGCTTCAAGTGAAAGATGTCACCCATTCTCCGAGTTCGAATTGAAAGACGGAATAAAAACATGCGTTTTCAAGTCAATGAGTTATGAAATGCTCTTTCCCTGAAATATTAATCTGGTGATCGCGCTCAGATGGGGTACAACAAGTACAGAAGTAATGCGCATTAAATAACAAATGAGAAATATTTAATGATTGCGAAATAAGTAAGCAGGCCGTCAATCAGACGTGAATGCACAAAGGTTCCCTTTCTTCAATCATAGTATTCTTTTCAAGCAAAGAATGTTTTGATACGTTTTCTCAACGATTGCATAATTTGTCCTATCTACTAGCATACCTCTCTAGTAGCATACATGCTTGGCGCATGAAAATAATAAAAATAAATAGATTTGAAGCTGTCATTTAAATAGGATAAAGATTCCTATATGAAACCGGTGCCTGCTTTATCTTATAACCTTCAAAGGCTACAAGGTGCGTTCGAAAATAAACGAAAAACAATTTTTTGGTGGCCGCATCTGTGAATGAGATTCGCTTCAACTGAACCGAGCTTCGGTTCAGTTGAAGCGAAGTTGTTGCGTCTAAAGTGACAGTATGTTTGTGTCATCGGTACAAAAATGAGTTTCGTTTACCGAATCATTTGAATTGATGAAAAAAGTTAATGGCGATGATTGTCTATCTCGTGCCAGAGTTCATGAGTGGTTTACATGTTTCAAGGATGGTCGTGAGAACATAACTGACGATGAACATATCGGCCGCCCAAAATCAATAATCGCCGATAACTCCATCGAATTGCGCGTGAATTTATCAAAAATTAGCCAAAATCATCGTTGAAATTCATGGAATCGGAGTTGAATATCTGCAAAACATCGATTTATTGCATTTTAACCGATCATTTAGGCTTACGAAAGGTCTGTGCACGTTTTGTTCCACACGTTCTAAAATAAAGGAGACTTTTGTCATAAAAATCCACTCTTGTGACTGATTTCTTAACAAGAAATCGCATTTTAACCATCATTCACTCACCGTATTTGAAAACGAAACGAAAACGCTTTGCGTCCGTAGAGGACATCCAAAAGGCTTCTACCGACGTCCTAAAGGACATTCCGGTCAATGACCTGAAACACTCTTTCGAAAAGCTTTTGGATTGCGCAAAACAGTGTATCGAGGCCGGAGGAGACTATTTTGAATAAATAAACTTGAATTTATCATAACAAAGCTCCTGTCGTTTATATTTTTGCTAAGTCTCGTTTATTTTGGAATGCCACTTGTATGCTCGTAATAGCCATCTAGCGATTATAAATGACTTGATTTTTTTTTTTAACTACTAATTAAACAGGTGGTAGGTGGTTTTGAAATGCACCCATATTCTCATCAGATATCGAGTCATGGGTATCGTTCAACTGATACGACCACAGAAGAAAGTTTTAAAGCCAAAATTTACAAGTAAATTTAGAGTTTGATGTAGCACCTCCAATAAAAATTTTTTTTTTTTGTAATCATTAATGTCCATAATTCGAGTCCACCCGAAACATATCAGTCCCTCCTGTCGGCAAAATGTGCATAATGTCATAGACTCAATATACACTCAGGGCTGGCTTTAGGGTGAGGCGCTAGAGTTTTAAGGGCGCCACATGTGCCAGCACATTGTGCTTACGTAACCACTTAATTTCTATATTCAAATCATAATCATTCTCTCTTAAGCTTAGTCAATTTTCTTCTTCTTCCCCTTAGCACTACAGCCCCTCTCAGGCCTTTGCTTCCTGCAAATAGCGGTCCATTGACCGCATCCCCCAATTTCGAAATCCGAGCAGCGATGACCTGTCTTCATCGACCAAGTCAGACCAGTGTTTCCTCGGTTTCCCAACTGGTCTCCGGCCTTCAGTTCTCCCAACGTATACCTTTTTGGGTACCCATTTTCTTCCATACGATTCATGTGTCCAGCCCATTGCAGCTTCCGCAGTCTTACAATTATTGAGACCTCCGGCTCGTCAAAAATTTCATACAGTTCATGGTTGTATCGAATTCGCCATTGGTCCCCGTCTAGCTTCGCTCCGATTATTCGTCTCAGCACCCGTCGCTCAAAGGCGTTCAATATATTTGCGGATGCTTGGGTTGGGCTCCATGTTTCACATCCATAGCATAACACAGGTCTTATCACAGCTTTGTATACTTGGAGATTTGTTTCAAAAATGAATAAAATATTTTATTTGCGAGCTGTATCCTTCGGCGTATTTCATCTCTTTCATTACCCGTTTACGTTATTTTGGCGGCTAAATACACAAATTCGCTAACATTTTCGATACTGTATTCACCAAGTGTGATATATTGCATATTTGAGGTATTTTTCCTCAACTGCGTATTGAGCTTTGTTTTATTTTCGGTGATTTGTAGCCCTACTAGTTTTGCTTCGCTGTGGAGTTTCAGGAAGAGTTCTTTGGCAGTTGTTATTGACCGTGGCAATATTGATGTCGTCCGCGTAGGCTGCTGATTGGCTCGATTTGTATCGCGTATCGACAGCCAAATTAAATAACAATGGGGCCAGCCCATCTCCCTGCTTCAGTCCGATATTTGTGTCAAAGGCATCGGTGAGTTAGTTATTGATGCGGACTTGGGAGGTCGTTGACGTCATTGTCATTTTAGTAAGACGGACTAATTTCGCTCGGATGCCAAAGCAAAGGATTATTTGATACAGTACATTACGATCAATACTGTCGTGTGCTTGCTTAATGTCAACGACCATTTGGTATGCATCTATGTTGAACTCCCAGCATTTTTCAAGTACCTGCTTGACTATGAACAATTGGTCTATTGTTGATCTACCTGCACTAAAAAATCAATTTTACTGGGTTTAATTTACATGTCAAGAAGAGAAGTGAAGAAAGTCTAAGTTATGCCTATGATAATTATTTAAAATCGATGCTTGACTCTTGACGCCAACATCAACATCAAAATCGATACTTTTGCAAAATCGATCATTCCTTCTAACATTACCTAGCAACTAGTATAGGACGAAAGAGACACATTGAGCGATGGATGAGAAATAAATTCTCGTATTTGTTCATGAGAAGCTTATACGCGAGTTTAAACAACACTTTACTGGAAAAACGATAAAAGACCTTTACGGTATTGATTAAAGATTCGAAATTTCGGGGAAGGGGAATTCTAGTGCGGATTCCATAGAAATATTTTTTGATTTGATCATTTCAACGCCATTATATTTCTTTAGTGAGATAAGTAGTGAATGGTATTAATATTAGAATTGGTGAGACTTTATATTAAACTAAAAAGTGAAAGCAAGGTGATAGTGTTTTATTTTTATTACTTTTCGAAAACATCGGTTTTTTCTTAGTACTTATATACAGTGTGTTGATCAAATCAAGTATCATCACTGCGATATTGTTCTAGATTTTTGGTATGTTCAAAGAATTTTGGGTAAAACAAGTGTCGTGAGCGTGTATTATTTTCAATTTTTGGTACATTGAAATAATTTTTATATTTTTTAGTTGTGTAATATTTCTGTTTCAAGGCAAGTTCGCTTACAGATATTTTTAATTATCATTAGATATAAAGTTAGATTGTAATCGTGAAATTGAACAGGCTTCACTCGGTAAGTAGTAAAATTGAATGATGACTAAATATAAAGATATTATAAAAACAAATTTTTTTTCTGGTTCAGAAAATCGTAAAAGAAAAACTTAAAAGGACAAAGTTTTTGATGAAACCAGGAAACTTATGAATATCGAGAAATGCTTAATAGGAACTTTTAAAGCAAGCACTTGGGACGCTGACCACTTTCACGTCTGGATCCGAAAGCCAAATCACGGACAATATTTCTTTAGATTTGGAGCAATTAGGCACCAATAATGCACAGTCACCGATTCAAGGTGACCTGATCAATCAGTCCATTGAATCTTTGGATGAAACATCTGAGTTGCTTGAAAGTCAAACTCAACATATGAATTCTTTCGTTGATGAAAGAGTCAACTCAGATTGTACTGAAAAATACGATTTTTCTGACGTCGCTACATGGCCACAGGTAGTTAGTACGAGAAATTCAAATCAAATTATTTTGTGGGGACCCTCACAAATATTTTGAAATAATTTTCCGAAGGATAAAAATGGGCGTAATTTTTCTTCAGTTCATTATACAAGAAAGCTATTAAATGAAGAAATTATCAGACATCGGTGGTTGGTTTATTCAAAATTAAATGATGGACTTTTGCTTTTGCTGCCGATTGTTCGATTTAAATCAATAACCAATCTGACCACTGCTCAAGGCTTCAAAAATTGGAAACATATAATTGAAACTTTAAAAATGCATGAAAATAGTCCTGCACACAAAAAAGCATTCATCCAATGGACTGAAGCTGAACTGAGGCTTAAAGCCGGATTAGCTATTGACCAAGCAAAACAAAGAATAATTTCTAAGGAAAGATTACGATGGAACCTTGTGCTTCAAAGATTGATGCATATAACATTGTATTGGATATTGTAAAAAAATTGAGCCTCTTTTTTCACTAGATGGTGTTCGTTGTCATATATCGGGCAATACCAATCAGATTGAGTCAAACTGACATGCGTTTGAAAGGTGACACTCCAGTCTACAATTTTCATACGGACAGTTTTGTATTGTGTCATTCGGGTCAAAAGTTGTATTCATATAAAAATTAGTGAAATTTGTGAAAAAAATTCGTTATGTTTTACAATACCACTTCGATCAAGGTAAGAATGCATCGCAGGCTCGTGAATAAATTTGTGGTGTCTACGGTTAAGACATTTTATCAAAAGCCACAGCCAAGAGATGGTTCACTCGCTTTCATTCTGGAAATTTTGGTATCAAAAATGCACCTCGGTCAGGTCGACCAATCACTGAAGAAGTCGATGAAGTCTTACAAAAAATTGAAGAAGACCGACACATAAGCAGCCATAATATTGCTAAGGAACTGAATATCTATCACTAAACAGTTTTGAATCATTTTCGTAAGGTTGGATGAACAAAGAAGCTCGACGTTTGGGTGCCGCATGAATTAACGAAATCGAGCCATTTTTGAAGCGAATCATTACGGGCGATGAAAAATAGGTAAGAAACGAGAATGTCATTCGAAAAAAATCATGGTCAAAAAAGGTGAATCATCACAAATGACTTCAAAGCCAGGATTGACACCAAATAAAGTTATGCTGTGTATGGTGGGATTGGAAGGGAATTGTTTATCATGAGGTGCTAGAACCTGGCCAAACACTCAATTTTGCTTTGTACTGTCAGCAATTAACTAGATTGCAACAAGCAATTCAAAAAAACCGGCCAGAATTGATCAATAGAAAGGGCGTTGTCTTCCATTATGACAATGCCAGACCACACACATCTTTGATGACACGGTAAAAATTGACAGAGCTTGGCTGGGAAGTTAAGATGCATCCACCGTATAGTCCAGACCTTGCACGATCAGGCTACTATTCGCTTTGGTCTCTGCAAAACTTCCTTAATGAAAAAAAATTCACTTCAAAGAGGGACTCACTTGGCCAAGTTTTACGCCGATAAACCACAGAAGTTCTACACAGATGGAATAATGGCTGCACCGAAAAAATGCAAAAGATCATAGATTATGATGGACAATATGTATTTTGAATAAAATCCATCTTAAATAAAATAAATATTCAATCGAAAAATGACAAAAAAAGGCCCAATACTTTTTAGAATATCCAATATTTGGCTAAAAATAACATGGGGTTCAGAGGATCACCTGATGAATTATTTACACCAAACTATGGAAAATTCTTAGGCCTTATATAAAGTTCAACCCCATCATGAAAGAGCATGTTAAGTTGGCCATTAAAGGTTATTTGGCTGACCATTATGTGGGAAAAATATGCAAAATGAATTAATAGAACTTATGGCATCTAAAGTTTTATCTACAATAGTATCCCGTATAAAGGAGTCAAAGTATTATGCAATTATAGCCGATTGCACTCCTGATATCAGTCATAAAGAGCAACCTTCAATCACGTTAAGATGCGCCGACATAATAGAGGATGCCGTAAACATAAAAGAATATTTTATATCATTTTTGAAAATAGATGATACAAGGGGCATGAGTCTCACAGAAAGTTTTTTAAAAACATTGAGTGATCATGGCCTTAACATTAACGAGTGTAAGGGACAGGGCTATGACAATAGTGCAAACATGAAGGGAAAAAATAAAGGTGTACAGAAACTAATTACAAACCTAAATTCGTTAGCTTTTTTGTGCCTTGTGGATGTCATAGCTTTAATTTAGTATTATGTGATGTGGCAAAATCTTCAGTGAGATTTATTATCCTGTTCAGAATTTTACAAAAAAGTTAAATTTATACGCAGGATCGGTAAAAAGATGAAAAATTTTAACCGATCGCTTGAAAATAAACACCCAAAAAAATTTAAGTGATATCCGCTGGGAAGCTTGAATTGAAAGCGTCAAAGCAGTACGTTATCATTTATGTGAAATGCTTGATGCTTTGGTTTCCTTGGCCGAAGCTACCAAGCGAAACGATTCCTTGTCGTCACACGAAGCGACGACGTTGGCAGGACAGATAAGGGATATTAGCTTTATTGTTTCTCTGATAATAAGGTATGAAGTACTTTTTCAAATTAACATTGTAAGTAAAGCAGGTCAGTCACCCAAAATAAACATTGTTAGCTTTACCAATATGCTTGATAAATGTTGTTCTTATTTGAAAACATAAAGGCAAATAGGCTTCAAGCAAACTATTGTAACAGCAAGTGAATCAGCATCACAAATGCGACTAGGATGCATTAAACGCAGACCAAGTGAAGAAGGTCTTGATGAATAACTAACCACGAAAGAAAATTTATAGTCGAGTTTTTTAACACTCTTTTGGACACCGAGCTTACATCTATGAAGGAAAGATTTCAACAGATGCAAGATTGTTCTATTACGTGGAATTTCTTATTAAATATTTTAAAAAAATCCAAATAAAGACCAGCTAATGCATTGCAAGAAAAATTAACGATTAACTTTAAATCAGGTGTTGATGGAAATTCATGGTGTGATGAAATTTTAAGTCTGCAACACTATCTTGAAGACTGTTAGGCAACACCTATCGAAGCTTTAAACTTTATTAAAACGCACAATCTTCAAGAATCAGATCTCAATACCTGGATAGTATTACGTATTCTATCAACAATTCCAGTGACTGTTGCAAATGGCGAACGCAATTTCTCCAAACTAAAACTAATAAAAACTTACTTGTGATCTAATTTGTCTCAAACGAGATTAACCAGTTTGGAAAATGAAATTGCAGAAAACCTAGATTTCGCGACACATATAAGAGAGTTTGCTGACAAAAAAGCGAGAAAAGTAAACTTTTACATTTTCGTCATTAAATGTTTACTAGCTGACTAATAGCCAATATAAATTCCTAAATTGTTTCAAGACTGAATAGCTAAATAATATTAATAATAATTAATGCTGTTTTTCTTTAAAAAATTCAATAAAAAGTATTGTCACTTACCAAATAGTTTCTTTTTAGCTTTAGAATAATGAAGAGGCGCCAAATGGACGACTCGTCCAGGGCGCCAATATGGTTGAGACGGGCCCGGTATACACTGTATACAATTTTTATACAACAAGGGAAAAACTGATCGCCAACAGATTATTTCTTCCCTTGTTGTTTTCTCAATAAATTCCTTACAAAGTACAAAATTTAATCACAAGATTTACCTTTCAAAGTGTGACAGCTGAAAACAACACCAAGCAACAGCAAGTAATTCCCTTTAATACCACATGAAGCATAACACTGGCCTACAACAATTTTGGTGCCGGGGATTTTAGACCTGATTTTAAGCATGTCTTAAATGGCGATATCAAAAATGTAATCGGTTTTTTTCTATCAGCTCTAGTTTCCGAGATAAATAAAAAAACAATTTTTCACAATAAATATATATATTTTTATGGCATTAAACATCAAGAAATTGTCTTTTGAGTGATTTTCTCGAATGAAACTGACTTGGGCAATCTCGCATGATTCCCCAGCAGTAGTCGGCCATCATATGAGTGTCCCATCTTCCTTGGTATCTAGTCTCCATTGTTTTTATGTCTTGGTGAAAAAGTTCTCCTTGTTCTTCGCTTAGGTCTCCTAAATTGTGTTGGAATTGATCTAGGTGACTGTTGAGATAGTGTAATTTTTTACTCATATTACAGCCTAAATCTTTGAATTGAACCAGCATATCTTCTACTAATTCTACATAATTGTCAGCCTTATGGTTTCCGAAGAAATTTTGTACAACTGCCACAAAAGATTTCCACGCTAGCCGTTCCACATCATGCATAGAAGTCTCAAATTAAGTGGTATCTTTTATTAATTGACGTATTTGAGGTCCATCAAAAATACCTGCTTTTAGGATTTCAGTACTTAAACCAGGAAATTTCTGTGATATAAACTGAAAACATTGACCGTGTTTGTCGAGAGCCTTAACAAATTGCTTCATTAGCCCTAATTTTATATGTAATGGTGGAAGAATGATTTTTTCTCTTGGAATCAAGGGTTCATTTACAACATTTCTTTCCCCAACAACAAGAGCATCTCTTATAGGCCAATTTTTTTGAGTCCAATGACATGATTTGGCTCGACTGTCCCAGAGACAAATAAAGCATGGGTATTTAGTATAACCACTCTGTTGACTCAATAAAAAATTTACCATCTTCAAATCGACGCAAATCACCCAGCTATGTTTAGTATATTTTATTTTTTGTAAAAGTATTGAAATTACTTCATATTCTTCTTTCACACATGTTGAGTGAGCAATTGGAACGGCGGCATATTTATTTCCATTATGTAGAAGAACTGCTTTGAGACTTCGTTTACTACTGTCAATAAAGAGACGCCATTTATTGGACTGATAAATCGACAAACCCATGAAAGTCAGCAAACCACTCACATTACAGCAATACACAAAATTTTCATCAGATGAGAAGAACTGCATTAAGTTTTGTTCTCTCGTACGATATGTAGACACTCGAACGTCTGAGGAAAGGCAATTTTTTTCTTTTAATCTTGACGCTAGTAACTCAGCACGTTCCTTAGAAAGGTCTAAGTCTCTGATGAGGTCATTCAGCTCATTCTGTGAAAACAGCTTAGGATTTGATGATTTCCCGCAGTATTCAAAGTCGTCATCTACTTGGGAAGAAATAAGTGTTTCAGTTTGATCCTCCTAAGATTCCTGCACTACCTGGTGAGAAGCTGGTACTGGAACATTTTCTGAATGAGGAATAGGTCTTTGTGTCGAGGGGATATTAGGGTATTTCCATTTATGGCGATTGGTTTTGTTGATGCCCACTATATTTGTCATACAAAAGTAACAGTCGTCATAATGATTTTTTTGTTCTCGCCATATCATAGGCACTCCAAACTTCAAAGACTTAGGGGAGAATGGGGTAATCACGGACGTGGGGTTATCGCGGACATGTGTGTTTGGCTATGTTAGACAAGGCTGGCAGATATTTTTAGTTATGCAATCGTTAGTTCATTCCGAGCGCAGTACCGAACAAACAGTGGTGAAGTGACGACGCACTCGCTTTTCAAGGTATGTTTGCTTCTTATTTTTTCAGCAATTTCATATAATTTCTGAGAAAAGTTGAGAAGGTGTTGAATTTTGTTCCTATAATATAGAAATTCGGTATCTTTGTTCTGAATTAGCATCAAATCCAACATTGCTTTTAATTATCCGCCGCGTGCATCAAGTGATTCGAACCTCAAATAAAAATATTGTTTTGAGTTATGGTGTGTGCCGGCTAATGGCGGACGACTTCTGTGGGGTAATCCCGACCGTCCGTAATTACCCCTTAGCAGTAGATTATTATGGTTCATTAAATATTTTATTCCCAGTAGTAAGCCACCTTATTCTATTAATAATACTAATATATTTTGGTTAGCATCATCGTCAGTGAATGTAAACATGCTTCATTATTACATTATACAAATGTGGAAGAATTTTTGTACGTTTATTTATCGTTTTCTGTTTTCTTCCTGTAGCAACATTGACTTGTTTGTAAATTAAAAATGTGTAAACCTACTCATATATGTTTCAGATGCCACGGACATATCAAAGAAAGACAGAGACTAAATATCAATTAGAAGACCAAGAAAGAGCCATTCAGGACGTCAACAACAAAACACTGTCACTCGGAAAAGCAGCTGCTACGTACTCGGTTCCGAAAAGTACCATATACGACCATCTCAAAAGGGAAGTCATACAAAAACCAAAAGCTGGAAGAAACGCTATATTTTCTGATGAGCAAGAAAGTGAATTGGAAGAATATATCCTAAAATGCAGCAAGCTCTTTTATGGTTTAAGCATCGAAATGGTGCGGAAAACAGGATTCAAGTTTGCCAAAGTAAATAATTTGAAAAATAATTTTGATAAAAAGTCTCAAATGGCAGGAAAAGACTGGTTCTATGGGTTTAAGAAAAGGCATCCTAATATTTTGCTACGTAAACCTGAGTCCACTTCTTTAAATAGGATAACAGCTTTCAATGCAGCAGAAGTAAAAATATTCTTCAACAACTTGGTAGAATTGCGAACAAAATATCACTTCAATGCTAGCCGGATTTACAATGTTGATGAGACAGGCATATCTAACGTCCAACAAAGTTCCAAAATTTTAGCACCGAAAGGCCAGAAACAAGTTGGCATGGCAACAAGCGGTGAAAGAGGAACGACAACGACAGTTGTTTGCGCGTTTAGTGCTTCAGGAAAGTATATTCCTCCATTATTTATTTTTAAGAGGAAGAGAATGAATGTAAATTTATTGCGCGGAGGTAATTCTGATATGATAGCAGCAGTCAGCGATACGGGTTGGATCAACGAGATCCTTTACGTAGATTGGCTACACCACTTCATCTTATATGCTAAACCATCTATTACAGAACCTATTCTACTCATTCTAGATAATCATGAAAGTCACGTTAGTCTTGCTTGCTATCTTCTTTGTCGTCAGAATGGAATAATATTGTTATCTCTTCCACCTCACACATCAAACCGTATGCAACCACTGGATTTGACATATTTTGGTCCTCTCAAGACTTCATACAACAGAGAATGCGATTTGTATATGGCTTCAAATATAGGCCGAAAAATAACACAGTATGAAGTTGTCGAGATTTTCACAAAAGCTTTCAACCGCATCAGCAATATAGAGAAAGCAGCAAATGGTTTCCGGGCAGTTGGTATTTGGCCAATTGACACAACAAAGTTTGATGAACTTTTTGCAGATGCCACATCACCCCCTGAAAAAACTATTGGCAATTTGCAAAGTGATACAGCAGAGACAGCGATACCAAATATCGAAAAATCAGTAACACCTGATGCATCAAATTGGCAAAAAGAAGTGACACCTGAAGCCCAATAATATCGATATCAAATGATATGCAGCAAAGACCAGTAACGCCTGCAGTTGTGTTGGATAAATCAATCCCACTTGAAGACATTGTTAATGTTCCCAGACTGCCACAACTTAAAAGTAAACAAACAAAAAAGAAACATTCTGTTATTATAACTAGCACTCCTATGAAAGATATTTTAGAGCAAAAAGAAGAAAGAAAGAAATATAAGCAGAACATGAAATTTTCTAGTCAGGTTAAGATAAAGGTTGAACGAAAGGATATACCTCGCAAGAAAAAGAAAGCCAATGAAGGAGATGCGAAGGAGAACGAGTATTATTGCCTAATTTGCAACGAAAAATATGAAGATCCTCCAAGTGAAGATTGGATAAAATGCTGCAAATGTAATTTATGGGCGCATGAAAACTGTACAAGTGGCGAAAGTACGCCAAGAGGATATATCTGCGATTTATGTCTTGATTAGACTTTATCCGTGGATACCCCACATACCATCCGCAATTACCACACGCAATTACCCGAAAACCAAAATTTTCACGAATATTTTATTTTATATTGAAAATTTATTTACGTTGTTTATGAGAATTTAACATTGATTAGTTTATGTAAGATTTATGTAATAAATTTAATTTCAAACTTTATCTGATTTCGTGTTATTTCAGTTCTTCCTTAGGCGCTCGGAACTACCCCACTCTCCCCTACGTGGGCCTTTCTCCCATTGTCGTAGATGTTCAACGCATATTTTACACACACTATGAGGCACCCACACTTTATCTTGGTGTCGAATTTCAATACTGAAATAAGCAAAATACAAACGATTCACAGTGTTTGTAATCGTTTTACGCTGATCTTTTGGTATGTATTCACCACAAACAAAACAAAATGTATCAGGATCGTTAACACAACATCTGGACGTGCTAGCCATAATGAATTAGTAACATAAACTTTATCGATGTTAATGTGATAATGACTACGAGTATATACGAACAAGGCGGAAAAAAATCTAAATTGAGGTTAGTAGATAAAATAGAGCTGATGAATTAAAATGACGTATGTCGATATATTGTACATTACCTGCTTTATCGACAATAGATACAAAAAGAGCTGCACCAAAAAAAAAAATTTTTTTTGTAGGTCAGTGTAATAGTTGTCGCTCAAATTTCCTCTGAAAGCAAAAGAGCGAAAAGCTATAGTTGCGGTACATGGGCACTGGAGATAACCAGCAATGACATGCAAGTATTACTGACACTCATTATGCAGAAGTAATGCGGCCATGCTAGGAGCAAGAAAGAGTAAGTTAGAGTTGGAATTACCATGATGTTGGGCCTTTTAATAAGGACCTTTGAACTTCAAACGCAAATAAAACAAATTGTTTGCGAGATATCCACTTATTTTTTTTTTTATTTCAATGAATATAGCATCCTAGTCAATAATTTTGTTTATTTGATATCCGCAGGCCAATCGAATTTTTTCTTCAAAAGCCGTCGGGCCTTGCTTAATTGTGTGAGCAGACGCGTTTCGACTACTTTGAGTCATCTTCAGTTTCTTAAGGATGTGTTGAAGGGAAAGACTTTATATAGTCGTAGGATGGGTAATTAGCGAATGGGTAATTAGCGGATGGATAATTGGCGGATGGGTAATGAGGTCAGGAAGTAAATTACTCAAGTGCTAAATTATACCAGGTAGAGGGATATTATGTTTTTGTTTTTTTGCTTGTTGGCTGTCTGTTTGTTCTGTTTCATCTCATTTCCGTTTTCGTCTAAGAGTGTGGTCTGGGACTGAGAAAATTGCGTCGGAATTGGTAACAAGTTGTTTGTTGATAGTGTCACCGTCTGTCTTTCTATGTTTATAAATTTCAAGCCTTTCTAGGATGTCAAGTCTTGGTCCTTTGCTTTGTTTGTGTAGCAATTTCATAGAGTTCGTCAAAGCGTCAGGCTCATGTGCGTGGTTTTATAGGTGCGTCGCATAATTGGAGTCTGCCTTGTTGTAGAAGAAAGATCGTAGGTGCTCTTTGTATCTTGTCGTTAGTTTTCGTGTTGTCCTTCCTATATGTACCATGTCACAGTCCTTGCATGTCAGTTTGTATATGCCGCTGTTTTCGTATATCGATGTGTCATTCAGTTTTGGTTTCAGTTTGTTTCCAATGTTGATGTTCATGTTGAATGCAGTTTGCAATTTGTATTTCCTAAGGATGTTGGATAGTTTGTATGTCTCTTTGCCTACGTATGTTAACGATACCCACTGTTGGTCGTTCTTATGAGTTTCAGTCGGTAATTTACTTCCTGACCTCATTACCCATCCACTAATTACCCATCCGCTAATTATCCATCCGCTTATCACTCCTTCGCTCATTACCCATCCTACGACTTTATAAAGTCGTTCCCTTTAACACATCCTTTAGACACTGAAGATGACTAAAAGTAGTCGAAACGCGTCTCCTCACACAACTAAGCAAGGCCCGACGGCCTTTAAAAAAATAGAATGGCATTAAATACGAAATATTATGTGGCTCAAGTGTCCACCACGGCTTTGCTTTGTAGCGTCTATTCGGTCTCCCGAACTTCGACTGCTTTGTGGGAGTAAGCTTGCTGGATGGCGTGTGTAATTTTTGACTTTGAGGATCTCAATTGTTTACAGTTTATTCGCATAATACTGTGATTTGAGATGGCTCCAAAGAACGAATTCCAAAGGCTTTAAGTCACACAATCTCGGTGGACGATTTATGCCGCTACTGCGCAAGATAGCCATCCCCTCAAATCGCTCGTGAAGAATGTAATAATAAACTTTTATTACTTGCGCACGTTGCTTAACGCTATAACCTTCCATGTTGATTTGCCATGCACTGATGAATGATATAAAATGAACTTTGCTTTAATAAAATGACTGCTATCAGCTGACAAAGTTCAAGCGTCCTTACTGAATGACCCTATACATTGAAGCTGGGAAAAAGAATAAGAGAGCGAGAGAAAGAGAGAGAGCTAGCTGTAAGAGTATGGATTGTAGGAGGATTTGCTCGATCGGTGATTTTGTATCTTGATTATGATTATCTGTTCTCAAACAGCTAAATAAAGCTAATTTTAAACTATCTAAGTAGTTTTACTTGTTACTTCCGTAAACATTAATTTAGTCCAATCTGGATAGTACAAAAACACACCATAAGCGTGTTCACATTTGTTTAATAAACGATCTTATTGGCAGCTGACTAAAATACTGCTATTAGCAGAATTTATCCCATAGTCAGTAATATCTTAATGGATTTCAGGGTTATTAGAATAGTTCTTTTGAAGTCATCAATCATGAAACCCTAAGTGCAGCAAATTAAGAGCATTACTTCTACTTCGTCTCGGTCCATTGACCAAGTCCTCCAATTTTTAAATCCGAGTAGCGATAAACTGTCTTCATCGACCGAGTCAGACCAGCGTTTCTCCTATTTTATTTTCATTGATTTGTAGCCCTACTGGTTTTGCTTCACTGTCGAGTTTCAGAAAAAGTTCTTTGGCAGTTGTTAATAACTGCGACAAAATGTTGAAGTTGTCCGCATAGACTACTACTTGGCTCGACTTGTATAGTAATGTACCTCGATTTCGACAGGTAGCTTCCTTATGACGTATTTGGGAGTCAAATTGAAAAGCAATGGGGCCAGCCCATCTCCCTGATTTAGTCCGACGTCAAAAGCATTGGTGAATTGGTTATTGATGCGGACTTGGGAGGTCGTCAAAGTCATTGTCATTTTGGTAAGGCGGACTAATTTGGCTGGGATGCCAAAGCAAATCATTATTTGGTACAGTACGATACGATCCATGCTGTTGTATGCTTACTTAAAGTCAAGGAAAATTTTTTGTACTATGTTGAACATTTCTCAAGTACCTGCTTGACTGTAAACAATTGGTCTATTGTCGATCGACCTTCTCTAAAATCACCTTGATACTCCCCAATAATGTTGTAAGCGAATGATCCAATTTTTTTCTAAGATCTGTGAAAATATTTTGTACTCCGTACAAAGTAGTGATATGCCTCTTTAGTTTCCACCCAGTAGCCTTGGCAATTTTTCGCAAATAGGGAATATAATTGATTGGCTCCACTCTTTTCGCATATGTTCTTGTTGGCAAATGTGCTGGATGACTTTGTGAATAGCTTTATGAACACTGCTTCCACCATATTTGATAAGCTCCCCTGGAATCGCATCGATACCTGGCGCTTTATTATTCTTATGGCCTTTGATGGTGAAACAAACTTCATCCCGAATTGGTCGGACCAATGTAAGCTCTCCGGAAACATATTTATGCTCGGATGCTCGGGATATCTACGGAAGATTAAGGAGGTTCTTGAAATATGATGCCCATCTTTCCTTAGTCTTGGTTTCATCAGCGATGATATTGCCAATGTCATCACGGCAGAGCGTGGTTTCAGGCTAATGACCACGTTTCAGGCTTTTGACTACTTTGTATGCTTGTCTTGTGTTGTTGCTAGCTAGACTTACATCGATGCTTCTCAATTGGTCATCATAGTATTTTCTTTTCTTAATTCTAATTATCTTATTCGCTACTCTTCTGAGATTTTCATAATGTTATCTCTTCGTGTGGTTTTCTTACCTAAGCACTCTTTGCACACCTGATTCTTTTATTTTAACGCATTCATTCATCATCAAACCAATCTTTTCTCCTGCGCTGGGCCTGATGCCCGATTGCGTGCACTACCACGGTCTTAATAGCCTCTTTCACTTCCATCCAAAGCTCGTCGTTTGTCTTTAACGATGCGTCTGATAAGATGGGAGCCAGCTTTTTGTTGCGGGTTTCCGTGAAATTTTTGGCCACAGACGCCGTTTGGAGCCTTTCGATGCCAAATTTTTGTGGCGGGCTGATCTTCGATCAATACGCCTGTGACATACAACACCAATAGGTTAATTTGATCAATCTGAGTCACAATTGGCTCCTCGGTATGTACAGACGTCAAGTATGCTCGAGGCTCAACGTTGTTGGATCAGATTATGGTCGTATTGTTTTGTGGTACCTATGTCATTTTATGAGTGCGTCGATGTGGAAATCAAGTCGAACGTTTGACTAGATTTCTACTACATGCAAAGTCAATCAAGCGCTAGCCGTTGTCATTTGTTTCATCGTGGATGCTTTATCCTCGAGTCGTTCCCCGATGAAAATCTCATTGCCAATCTTAGCGTTGAAATCACCCAGAATTATTTTTGTGCCATTTGTATTCAATGAGTCGACTATTCTTTCTAGGTAGTTGTAGAACCTTTTCCTTCGATTCTTCGTCTTAATTTTTAAGGCGAGACATGACCTTGATCAGCAAGATTTTGAATGACTTTGCTTTTATTTGGATCACACAAACGTTCATCAACTGACTTAAAATCAATAACTTGCGATTTGAACTCCCTATCAACAATGAAGGAAACTCCAAATTTTTATTTTCCAGTAGGCTTTACACCTTTGAATATTGTTCGCAATTTCATGTCTTGAGTGTCGTTTCCAGTCCAGTTCGTTTCCTGGATTGCCAGTATTTTTAATTTATATTGATTGACCTGTTGTAAAACGTACTCAACAGTGCCAGGGTAATTGAGTGATCTGACATTCCAGAATCCAATGCCATAGTCCTTTTCCGTTTGTGAGGTCGTTTCCGTGAGTCCAATCCATTCCGAAGCCCTTCTGCAGGTTTTGAAATATTATAGAGTTTTCCAGGGACGGGGAGTTAGCACGGAAGAATCGCCTTTATCCTTTTGTGTTCCCACAAAAGAGATGTAAGTAGGATTTAGTAACAGAACTGTGGATGTATTTACAGTTTTTAGCATTTCTCGGTTTTTGATGTCCCATCATTGGGACACTGGTCACCCCAATGTGCAACCCCCAAGACATTTATTACCATTTGATCGCACGGTTTATGATGAGGAATCATGGAAGATGTGGGTTGGGGAAACAAGGGGTTTCCTCCTCTTTTCTCAAACGGGCTTGGGATTGTCTATGGCGGAGTTATTATGAGTATATCTAGTTTTTATTCACTGCCATAAACGGTTGTTGGTACGCAAAATATGACCCAATTTAGCTTAGATTAACTTTGTTTTGAAACAGTGTTTCCTTTTAATTTTTCAAATGGGAGTAAATTTGGTTGAAAATCAGAATAGATATAAATACTTCGTAATAGATTTAATAAGGATACCCGATTGATTTTCGAAAGTACACCAAAATAATATTTTTATACTCCCTATAAGCCCCAACGAAAAGCATTGAGTATGAATTTTTCAATAGATAAATTCTAGTCAATTGTCTTGTTTATTTCATATTCGCAGGCTAATTCTCTTTTTCCTTGAAAAGCCATCGAGCCTTGCTTTGTTGTATCACCAGGCGCGTTTCGACTCCTTTGAGTCATCTTCAGTATCTAAGGGATGTGTTCTCTCCAACACATCCTCTAGACACTGAAGATGACTCAAAGAAGCCGAAACCCTTCTGCTCACAATGTAAAGTAAGGCTCAACGGTTTTTCAAGAAAAAAATAACATAAACTGTGTTTTGAAGGATCATCTTTTACCATTTAGCTAATTTTGAAATCGATTTGTTTTTTTTTTGCTGTAGCCAGTGTAGTAAATCTACTTCCATCGGAGTAAAACAAGATCACTATTGTAGAATAGACCCTGCAGGTCAACTTCTTGACTATACACGTATTTTCCAAGATACTAATTCTCCCAATTTAGCTTTCAACAGCTAAAGACATGGCGAACTCAACAAAGAGCATCATCACGTCTGCTTGTAGTGCTTTTATGCATTGTCGGAGACTGCTGCGCGGCAAGCTTCAGTATACAGGTGGTAAACTGGAATCGCCGAAGAACGAAGGGAGTATCGCAAGCTTTGAGGTAAAGTTCAACAAGTATAGATCTGCAATAAGGCATACAAGTATGTCAAGAAAAGACCTTGGTGAAATGATTAACAGCAGTAAGGCTCGCTGCTAGCTAAACATTTGAACAAGGATCCTTGGGGCTTTGGCTACAAGCTAGTCATGTAGAAGCTTAATGCCCTATGCAAACCCTACATATATGATGCAGAAAATATGGACGAGATAGTGTACATACTTTTCCTCGCCCAGAAGTCAAATGTCCACTCTTGACACGGCTGGAGCGAGAAGAGGTAGCCCTATCACTGAAACTAAGGAAAGCTCCGGTCCTAGCTGAGGCTGTATAGCTCATCTTTCAGCATTGTTAGCAAGCAATGGGTGATTCTGTAGGTTACACATGATGTTCAGAATACCCTCAATTCATCTAGAACGATGGGTTTTCTGAGCACATCGAAAAAGTCTTTTCAAGTTCCAGAATATCTTATGCGGATTTTGAACGACAATCTGATGCAATGAAACATACTTTATGATACGATGCAGTGCCTACAGAGCTTGAAATTTACATCTGTTGTTGCTGAAGTATCTATCCTTGGTCCAGGCCTGTGGAACAAATCATACGACGAGCTGCCGACACTAGAACCGTTGAATGAGTCCCGCCAGATTGGCTACGCAGATAATGTTGTGGCGCTACTTAGACTAGGTATGCTAGTGCGCCAGATGAGAGACTGGATGACTGCTTGCGAGATCAGTCTAGCACTGCAGCAAATCAAAGTGATTGTCCTGACAAAGAAGAGAGTCCCCAGAGTGAGGACGATCAGCATGAGAGAGGTACTAATTGATTCGAAACCATTCATGCTAGTCGATTCAAAGATGAGTTCATCTGCGCAAATTACGGCAAAGGCCGATAAAACTGCTTCAAGAGTATTGCCACAGAGTTGACTTAGCAGCTTGGGATATCGGGGTTGGGAGCTTACTTTTCTAGCAACCATTCTAACTGCTTGGATAGTTGATTTCATACAATTTAATGATACTAAAACAGTTTTACGGGCAAAAATGGCGAATCCTACTATTATTTACAAAGTTCAACAAATTTCGATCTCCTAGTTATTTGCTATTAGATGTACCTCCATGATTTTTAGGGCTTTATGAAATAAATTTTACAAAAACCTACTAGTCTCGCATCTAATTTGTCTGTTCGTCTGCCTATCAGCCAGTCTGTCCGTCTATCTATGCGTTACAGGAAGTTTATTCAGAAGCTATAGGAGGCAATAAAGCTCAAACTTTGTGAAAAGGTAAAAAGTAGCGGTCTCTCAAAAGTTTAGGTCTTATCAAACGTAAAGTGGCCCTCAAACAAATTTTTTTATCAAACGAAGTCAGATAGGGTATTGAATGAAAGGTCTTTGTACTTTTAGAATCTGAAAAGTAATTTTTTGCATCCCTATCAAAATCTGAAAAAGTAATTTTTTGTATCAGGGTGTCAAGAAGGAGGCAAAATGTACGAACAATATTTGTGTCCCCTCCCCTGGCGATTGGACACCTTTGAGCCAAAAAATCAGAAAAACATCACTATGGTATGTTTTAATGAGTGCAATGGCCAAAAATACCCCAGGAATCAAAATTCACTCAACTCTGTTAAAAATCGCATGATTTGTAAACTTTACATTCCCTGAAAATTGGAACGGTGCCCTTAATAATTATGCAGTTATGTAGGTTGATATGAAACTCTTATGCCTACCAAATTTCATGGAAATCAAATCACAATCAAGTGAGCTATCGCCATTTCAATTACGTGGAATCATAACAACAACAACACATGTTGATGGTTGATACATATTTCCAATCGACCTACGCACTTTTATTTTCTTCGGGTGTTACGGGGTAACGCCATGTAGGTTACATTCGCGACGACCACGAAGGGATCTTGGCATGAGTTTACGTAATCAGCCGCGAATAAACGCAAACCCCACGAGCAGAAAGTGTAAAGTAACGTACTCCAAAAATGTCTTTGGTATTATAAATTGGTACTAGTTTAACTCAACAAATTCATCAAGTTCAACAACATGCACGGCACCAAACCCAATCATCTCTTTATCATCAATCTACAACCACAACAATTTTGCAAGCGGGACAACCTGGACAAGTAATCGTTAGTGAGGATTTTTTTGGAGCATACAACCTTTAGCTCCAATTCAGATGCTGCGGGCAGCGCAAATGTGATAAATTTAACAGGCAATGATTTAACGAATCAGCCAATGATTTAACGAATCAACATCAATTCTGAAACTGGTGAGCGACGGTAATCGCGGGAATATATTCATCGATTCATTATCGAATGGAGGCCACGCACATGGAAATCCGAAGTTAGTCATTGGCAATGTAGCTGTCCTAGCGAAACGATCCCCCGGAGGTAGTCAACCGACATTTAATTTCCTGAGTGCAAACGGAGTATCATATTTGACCACAGCAATTAGACTCGACAATGGAATAATAAGCCGACTCTGAAAGTTTCAACTTGACTCGCATGTAGATAGTCTTACAAACCCAAACAATCATTCGTTCATCTTTTAAAAAAAATGGCTTCGTTTGGTAATGCATATAAACGAATACTCGCAATTATGCACTAAAACGAATACTCGCAATTATGTACTAAAACGATCGCACAATTTTATGTTCGAATTGTTTAAAATCGCATAAAACATCCAGAAAGCGAATGAATTACAACTGGAATATAATTAGCTAAGAAAATAGTACACGAACGTTACAATAAAGGCTTTATAACACAAAAAAGGAGAAAATGAAACAAAAGGATTAACAATTCCCGGATTCTATTGCTAATGAAATTAATAGATCGGCGAATTGTTTCAAGCGAACATGATTAGAGTGAATTCGAATACAATGAATTAAAAAAAATAATCAACATTAATAAAGTGCCGAATATCATAGAGTATTGAAAATCGAGCGCGAATGGTAAATGGTGGAATTGAAACAATACTAAACAACTCCGTACATCTGATCAGGAGTGAGATTCCATGAACACGCAAAAGCGTCGATTCAAGTGGTGGGAAACTACCTTGCCGACCACACGCCGGGGGATTTTTAAGGTCTTCAACCTCCCCGAATACGCCGTTGGCTGACAAGCTAATAAAAGGGGGCTGGAAGGGTGTCCCGCTCTTCTTGTTGGCGAAACGTTTTCACGGTAAAGGGTGGCTAGTGGATACACGGTGCTACGAGCGAGCGGAGAAACATTCATCAGGTAGATTGGCGGTTCTAAAGTAGAAATTGGATCTGAAATCAAAAATATAAGTCGAAGAGCTTGGCAGTGAAGATAAGAAATCAATCATCTGGGGATCCCCACATCAGCGGAATAATCATCGTAAGTGTTGGCCAACCATTCTTTTTTTTCTCGTTTTCTTTTATAATAGATATATTTTGTGTTGGGTTTTTAAAATTTTATTTGCGTACGCAGTGTTAATAGATTCTTCTGTGTCATTTCATCATATTAACAAATTATAATAGTAAACTCAGTACGGTTGTTTCATTTAATTTGAATAGTGAATTTTTTTTCAACTTGTAAACTTTCTGCTCGTCCGCGGGAAGATATTTTTGTTTCCCAAGAAGGGAATTGACTAGCATCGTCTTGGAGTCGCGGGATTGCCAAGCACCCGTCGTGGTCAGCTCGCGATATAAGTTATTTCCAGGCGTATCCAGCGTTTTCTGTTTCTCAGGTGTTGTAGGGATTGATATTGGTAGAAAAGGTTTTGGAATAGGTGGAATTTGTATTCATTGTTCTCCGGGGAGCCGCAATCTCCTTCGGCGGCTCCAATCGGGCTCAAAGGGCGAACGAGTGGCGCCTGCGCCGTCTCCGACGCCGAGAAGAGCCTGACCGGAGCACCCCAAGTTAACGCGGTAATATGGGTTTTCATGAAAATATAATTAAAAGTGTTTAATTTAATTATTTAAGCAGGAACAAAATGGCATTCGTTATGTACTTATGTATGAAACTCTGCACCTTTTAGATAAATTTGAATGATTTCTTATGCAAGTATTGGATGAATAATTCAAGTCGTCGAGTCATGACGTCAGAAAACTTATTTTGAACCCTAAGATGGTTACAAAATCCTACTAGTAGGAGTACTGTCCTACTCATTCAATTTTTTTCATCTCTCATCTTCAGCCATTCATTAATAAATTCAATCAAGCGTTAGTAACATGTACCCTAAATGTTGAAGTTGGGGAAAAATAACTCAATTTTATTCAATCTTTACATTTCAAACGATCGCCAGTTTGTTGTACGATTACTGATGTCAATAGTTGAACAAACCCTTAAAGGTATTCATGATAGTTATTATTCTTGAAACTTCCATGCAAATCTTTGCAAACCTGTAGTGTCTGATTCGGTAAAAAGCGCATATTGTTTCATAGCCATGCGATTTCGTAGGAATACAGCGCATATTTTTCCATAGTAACACAGGAAAACTCAAACCGCTATAACTTCGTTAAATAATATTAGATATGTTTGAAACTTTCAGAGCAGGTTAACCGTGTAAATAGCCATTTGCGTATGCATTGAATTTAAGTTTATGGTTACGGTTTCATTCAAGACAATGTGAAATTGATAAATTATAGTATTACCAACAAAGTTGATCGAATTTCGACTTGTGACTTATTTGTTGTTGTTGTACTCATAAAGGCCTACATTGAGGATTTTTTTCAGATTTTTGGGACTTCTTACATTTCTCCTTCCCCTACCCCCCTCGGTACTGATAAGGTAGCTTTAAGACTTGTTTAGAAAAGATCTCATTAAGACCTTTTCAATAATATCCTACTCACCAACCACTCGAGAAAATTTTTTTGATGGGTCACCTCCCAAATGAGGAGGTCCCCCTTAAAACGCACAAAATTTCATAGGTGTAGCTTCTTGCTGTGACATACAGATGGACGGCCGGACAGACAGACGGAGACAGGTCGGGAATTCAATAGGATTTTGTATTTTAGTACAAAACCCTAATAAACCTTCCTTGCAATTTTGCGTAGTGAGTTTTTTTATTTCTCGAAATCGATTTTCGAGCATTAACGTGAGGTTGGCAAAATTTAAAGGAAGGTTTTTCTTTTTTATTATCAAATAATTTATTCCATAAGAATAGAATTACAAGCTCTCGTATAACTGAGATAGTTGATGATTTATCTCTCGGGGGCTATGTATACATAGGGTATCTTCTGACCCACGATCAACGAGATTCTACGTCTAGCACTCGTTCCGTGTAGGCGTGTTTTTAATCGCTCCTGTCATTAATTTTAAAAATTGATTAGTTTTTTACAAACTCCAGTTTTCAAAAAATTAATTTGATTTTTTATGTCAGTCAAAAGCAAAATTGATCTTTATTGGAAAAAGCATTTATCTTTGAAGGAATCGCCCCACGGAATCATATCGAATATTATTTTACTTCGATAAATCAACAAAAGCAAATAAGCCAAAGACTAACTCGGGACTGTTGTATGGAGGAGCCCGACGGCTTCCCTCCCTTGGAGGGCCCCGGGGAGAATAGCAATACGAAATTGGCGGCAATCGTCAATAAAAGGAGACGCACAAGTATCCAGAACTCCGCAGATGACGGGCGTCATACTGAATTAGTTGAAGACAAACAAGAAGTGATTCGACTTCTCACTGAAAATCACGAATTGAGACTACGACTAAAAACCTTTGCAGATATGTATAAGAGAGAGAAGAAAACAAGATGAAGAACCAGTAAGGCAAATAAATACGGAAACTAAGGCAAAGAAATCTGTCAAACAAGTCCTCCTAGTAGAAATAATAAGTCCTGGAGGCACGGATTTCATCAAGAAATGGACGTTGAAGAAAGTATTGAATCAAGATAACAATGATAATTATATCCTTTACTTAAAAAATAAAAATAAGAAACCAGCTTGCAGTTCTGCTAGTCCTTCTCAAAAAGCTGCAAAAAATACAGGGAAAGTCCCGCGAATGAACGTGTTCAGTCAAACCGGAAAGGATATGGTTCGGTTATTGGCAGCCAAAAATAAATTAACCAATTTCGAGATTAAAAGAGTTGATGCCGAAAAAATTAACAATCAGAACTAAGCCCCTGGTTGATTCCAAATCAACTAAAAATGCACTGAGTTTTGGGGGGTCCCACACTTCACATTTACCCCGAAAAGTGAGAAGAACCGGACCTTTTTGTTGAAGGGTTTGCACTGTGGAGAAGATACCATGGATCTCTTTCAGGTGCTCAAGGAAGTAACACCGGAAATTAATTTTTTTTTTCGTTAAAACCTTCGCGACAAGAAGATCGACGGCAGAAAAAAAATTTACCAATTTATTTGGTGCAGATTTCAAATAAGAGCAGTCCAAGTGCTCTTCAACAAATCAGATACTAGAAATCCCGAGTGGTGAAAGAGAAGAAAATCAGTGTCACTGGTGTCAAAGATTTGAACATTTGGCTGCCAGCCACGCCATACATTACCGATGTGTCAAATGAAGGGACGTTCATGCTCCCGGTGAGTGCGAATTGGCTCAGACGGAACCAAAAGAGGAATTATACTGTGTTAACCGCGGTGTTTTTGGGCACCTGGCTTCATATTGAGGATGCTCCCGATATCAAGATGCGAGACTAAAATTTGTCCCAAAGCAAACACAACCACACCACACTGGCTTAGCTCCGAGCTTCGTCAAGCCCGGAGTATCATTTGCAATTGCCGCTAGAGGACCAGCAGAAAATGCGGTAAATAATGTAAGTAACAATAACCAGCTGCTTCTCAAAATTTACCAACAGCTGAATTCTTTACCGGAGAGAATCGATAAACAAGATACAAAAATTTATTTTGCTTTTCAGCGCTTGGGGCTTTCAAATATCTCAAAATAACGTGTCATCCAGTCACATTCCCATGGAAAGGATTCGTCTCATTTCGATCAACATCAACTCTATTGTTACTTTACATCGACGTGATTATCTCCTTGAAATCATTGTTAAGCAAAAGCCTGACATCATGTTTCTCACTGAAACTCACCTCAATTCATGGCACTACCTATTCAAGGATTTTGAATTCGTAAGAAACGATATGGAAAACGTTGATAGGGTAGATGGCAACGGGATATTGGTTCGAAGACCCGATTGTTTCCAAAATATTGAAAAAGTCGAATTCAAAAGCTTTGAATCTGAAGTATCTGTTATCAAAATCTCTTTGCCAGGAGGAGATAACCTCTTCGTTATCTATGCCTATGCAATTGGTCGAAATGTTCGCAAATTTAGAGATGAACCCAATTCCTTGTTTGAAATACTTGAATTGAACAGGCGGCATAGTAATTATGTTCTTGCTGGTGATCTGAACGCCAAGCATACATCATGGCTGAATGCCACCAATAATCCAAGAGGGGTATTCCTGAAATCGTTGATAACAGAGAACCAAATTGAATACAGGTGCAATCTATATGGATCGTAGTTCACATCACAAGGTTGAAAAGATTAAAAAGCCTTTTCTTCACACGCGTCAACAATATTTATCGGCAATTTTTGGACTATAACCATCCCTCGTTGGCTTTGTTGAAATTACACATGAAGAATGGCCGGAACTCAATCCGTTTGTACTTCAGGAGTGAGGTCAGCAATCAATGGGCGAAAAAATTTAGGGTTGTTAGCACACAGGACCCAGATGGCGTTTTCGCGAAAGTGAGTAGCATATTCCGTAAGAAGTCTCGAATCTTGAAGTCACTAGTGATGAAATAAATCTTCATGATAGAGCTGGTATCGAAATTGATAGTGCGATTTCGGAAAGAAATGGATTGCATAAATCTTCTCAATAGGGCTGGTATGAAATTGATACTATGGCTCCAGATAGAATTGGAAACAGGATTATATCTGATGGATTGCAGATACTTGCCCTGATTGGAACACATTTTGAATTGGTTCATCTACCAAACCGTAAAGAGGGAATGAAACATTTTCAGAGGTTATTGAAGCGAAAGTTGCAGACTTCAAATCAAACCTGAACGGTGAATCAATTCTTTATTTCAACGAAACATTGACATCTGACCTCATAACGAACTTGAATCTTATTGATTATTTTGTCAGCTATGAAGGCTTGCGTTTCATATTTCGCAGCATAAACAACAACAAATCATGTGGTACTGATGGCATTCCAAATGAAGTTCTACGACATTTGCCTGAGGCTGCTTTTAGGAATTATTGCATATTGTTCAACAACATGTTGAGCAATTTATATTTCCTAAAAGAGTGAAAAAAGGCTAACGTATTTTCAATCTTGAAGAAAGGAAAAGAATCTTCATGCCCCAAAAGCTATTGCGCAATCAGCTTGCTGCGTAACATCAGTAAGGTGTTTGAAGTGATACTAAACAAATCATTAAATGCCCACATTTAGAAATATAAGTTGATGCCGAATTGCCAATTTAGTTTTCACGCCAAGTGTTCGACCATACATGCAATAACGAAAGTAATCTCAGACATCTGTTGGCAACTAAATGATAGACAATGTGTTGGAGCGTGTCTCATTGATATAGAGAAACCCTTGGATACGGTGTGGTTAGATGGACTAGTTTCTAAACTACTTTAGGACAGATTCCCTAGACACTTTATCACCATGATGTGCAATATATTGTACGGGAAACCGTTTGTTCTAACTGATGGAAATCTGACAACAATGCGCGAACTCAAGGTCTTGAATGGTCTACAGCAGGGAACAGTTACTGCGCCTAAGCTCTTCTCAATCTTCATTCGCAAGCTATTGAAGGGCTTTGACTTTGATGTCTCGCCAACGCGATCATTGGTAGCGTTTGCTGATGATCTGATCATCTATACGGCAGACCAAAAGCTATAATAATTCAGAGCAATCTCCAAAAAATTTTCAATGATGTGCAGCTGTACACTGACGATTTCCGAATGAAAATCAATGCGCAGAAGTGCGAAACAATCTTGTTTCTGATATCGCTGCAGGGGGTTAGTCAAGACCTGAAACGTTATTGGAAAGATTTCCACATCATGGCTGGTGAGCTTTTTCAGAACGGGTTCCACATAAATCCCATGTTCGATACCTCGTTGTTCATCTCGATCAGTATCTGTACTGTACTGAGTATTTTAAAACCGCGCTCAGTGAAGTACAAAAAGTATTCATGGCCCTACGAAGACTCTTTCGTTCCAGATACATTGATCCGAAGGTCAAGATTACCTCTTACAAGACCCTGGTTAGACCAGTTTTGATATATGGATGTCAGATCTGGTACAACCAGAGTGCTAATACTATGGAAAAATTAAGAGTCTTTGAAAGGAAATGTCTTCGTGCATGAACTGGTTTGTACAGAAAGCCTGAGATGGACTGGGAGCATTATATATCGAAAAGAAGAATATATCAAACTGTTCAAGTGACAAGAGTCGATATCTTCAGATTGAAACTTCTTCGGAATCATATCGCAAGATCTGTAACTGTCAATGAGAATCTTTGGATTTCACAGCTGTTTCACCCTACAGACGGGTATATTGCGAATCGCCTCGCTACTGGCTTCATTTCTCTAGAAACATTCGTGTGTTTGGATATGAATCGATATGTTTTTGATTCTGACGGCGTCCGTCATTTATCACATATATAGACGGGCCAATCCTCCAAATTTGAGTTCACGAGACCACCAATCCCAATGGAGATACTCATCTGCTAGATTCGTTGAAACTGATCGAGCTGAGACGGAGCAATCTTGGTATTGGTGGCTGAATGACAGTTTTTGTGTTTTTCGTTACATAGTTTTTGAGTTTCAGCTCATTATTGCCACATTTAGTGTTGTTGTTTACTTGTATTAAAAATTAGGGATAGGTTAGGTATATGCTATGTTTATTATATTATCTTTAGAGATAAGATTATACGCGTAGGTTAGGAATATTGTGATAGAATTTTTTAGTACAAAATAAAGTTTTTGATTGAATTGTATTAGAGTTAGGTTATAACATATTAGGTGTAGGATCAAAGTTCACTGCTGTGTTAAAATTATAAATAATTTTGGAAAAGTGTTATTTGGTTTCTTCTCCTTTCTCTAATCAAATTATAATATATGTAATAATCTTAATTTTTGAATTTACTATAGTTTTTTTGATAAAGTGTGTTTAACTGATAACGTATAAATTTAGAGAGCCATTTGGGCCATTAAGTTTTGTGTTGTTCAACTGTTGCTTCTTTTTCTTTCCCACGCATGAGGCGACGGATTACCATAGCACTCTCCTTGAAGTATCTGAACGATGCACCACTGGAACATTTGCTGCAACTGCCATAAGTTCAGGGGGAGGAATCCTGGCCGTTCAATGAATGTTCTAGTATTGCAAGCTTGAGACGTTCAACTGACACCGACGTCCAACTGACACACATAGACTATTGATATTGAATGACTTTTCAAAGTTGTCATGACCCTGCCGTAGTGGGTTATACATTTTTTGAGATATCTGCAAAGAGCAAAGCTATCTGCAAAGTTTTTTGTGCTAATATGGAAAATTCAAATATAAATTGATTAATTGTAGTTTGTAATTAAGTGATACAATCAGGAAGGCAAATGAATCAGAATATATTCAAATGAATCTTAATAATAATACTGACTTTGCTATCTGCTTGGGAAAAAACCAACGAGCCCCTCCTTACCCTATGCAGGAAAGCATAAGTCCTCCCCACCTAAGATATTATCAGTACCTTTTCGCAGAATTTAATTGCGATGGTATACATGTAGGGTTTACCTCACTTTTATTTGAATGTCACATTTTTTCCGATAATGATATTTAATACAAAGAAATTTCAATAATACGGCTTGTCTTTTGAATACGTACTTATACATATGTGCTTGTATCAATTGTCCTGGAAATATCCGTTCAGTTTCATACATCTCCTGTTCAAATCACCAGCGCCCACAATGAATATTATGCAGTGATATTTGACATGAAATGCCTCTAACGAGATTTTTCTACATGCATGGGCATCAACTAATATGGAAAATGCTTGGCAGTAATCAAGGATATGCTTCCTTTCACCTTAATTGCATACGGCATAGCAATCCTTGGCTCTTTATTTTCGCTAAATGAAAGAAGCTGAGGGGATGTTATAAATAATGGCAAAAAGAAATCATATCGTTGTTAATACGCTATGGAATGGTTTTAATTAAAAGATCCCGGAAGGGACGACAAGACAAACGGTCATCGCTCTTTTGAGCGAATTATAATTTGCAATCAGTAAACGCTGCTCTTGTTGCTTTGAAAATTTACAAACATAAATGAAAAAAAACATAAGAGGTATAACGCAGATATACTCAAAGATATTCCTATCCGAAGAGGCTATCCTTAGTTCCAGGCACTGCTTATAATTTATACAATATACATATTGCACATGTGATTTGAAAAATCAGAAGGCCAATTTATAGATATATTTTATACTTTATAATCATAGATATATTTTATACTTTGTGTTTACTCCGAACATCAACGACTTTCTTTTTAAATAACAATGTACAATGGGATGAAATCAGATGCAGAACTTTTTCAATAAGAACAAGTAAAACTTATTCATTCAAGCTTCTGGCGTCTGCTCAGTCATCATAGCCTGATAGGAATTCGGATTAATTAAGGAATATCAGAACCACTCACCCAACATAAAGGAAGGGATATCAAAAGCACACTGACAACACCAAATGTTAATCGTGTCAATTTAAAGTTGTTTATTACTTTTTCGTATGATTTGATTTTACTGTTTCATACATTATTAGTTATACAGGAATATACTTATCTAATTCATACATAATTAGGACAAATGGATTATATCATCACCATGTATTCAGAGGTATTAGAAAACTAGTAACATAAAGGAGCCAGGCGTAAAAAGAATGCACGGCGACCAATTCGGGCGAAAGAAGAGCAATGTAAAATACTTTAACGACAAGCTAAAAAACGTGCCGAAGAAAAAAGGAATGACACCGTCAAATCCAAAATCCAACTGATAAACGAAAATATGACCCTACATGAAACTTGATCGGTGTGTGCCTCTATCGAATAACTAAAAGATTGCTTCAAACCATAAGCAAGTCTTTGCAAAAATGCAAATAATACCATGACCGTGCGATCTCAGGAAGGGATCTACCATTCGGTCGTTAGCTTAACCTCATCCTAAAGTGAGGTGCCATTGCGCTGAATGACAGATTTGTTTGCGAGATCTTGACACTTGACAGTCGGAAATATAAAAGATAGAGAAAATGTGCAATACCCTTTGAAAAAGGCAGTGTTCATACGCTATTGTTTGACTGTCCAAACTGATTCAATGTATTTTCAAAGACATCATGGAAATTGCAGAATACTGCAACTAAAGTGCAGACGCGTCCAAAGTTCTGTGTTTCCCAATAACAATTGCTCTAAAATAAAAGCGGTTTTAGTGGTCTGAAGTTGATCAATCAAACCAATGGAAAAAATGGTGAAAGGGCGGAGCATCAAACCCCAAATTCGAACCAAGGATTAACCTGGTTGGAATATAGTATGTGCCGGTTATTCAAATACATCTATCGTCACATCATACACTTATCACTTGGGGAGCATCACCAACATATGGTAAATTGATACAACCATTATGGTTAATACTGACCACGAACTGCTAAAAGAAAAATCCGATAAACTTCCAGAATACGAGATTGGAAAATAAATGATCAGAAGTTTATAATTCAACCCCAGCGCTCACTTCATTTTATCTTGTCGATACTTTAATGATGAGTACAAATGGGCAGGCAACAAGCAGTTTAACACTAAACCTAGTAAAATAAGCATCAAAGAATAAATTAAATTAAGTGAAAACCGTTCGCATTAAAAGTCCCTATTAACCCAAACCAAAATAATATTGAAATTTTTGGTCAAGACAAAAGAAAATTCAACTTCAAGATCCACAAAGTAAATGCTGTAAATTGTTATTTAAAAGTACACTAAAACATTCCTAGACATTTACTAGACAGAAACAAGTTGGGTAGACAGACCTACGATCATGCAGAAGGGGTTTGTACTCAACGTCTCATAAATGCAGTCACCAGCAACGAATAAATTCAAGAAATATGTCAAATAGATTGCACGTTGAAAAGATAATCCATTGTTTTCCCATTTTCAACGGTCGCCATTTTGCTGCAAACCAACAAAAAACACTCAAATAATGAATTCCAGAAAATATTAATGTTATTGACCTTATTTGGAAATTTCAAAACGATCAAAACAAAACTGCAGTGGAAGTCCATAAAATACCAAAATCATATGTTATTGTTGTTGTAATTAAAGAAATTTCAAATGGCTATAACTTCCGTGGATATCATTCGATTTTCATCAAACTTACAAAATTTAAGGAGCTTCTGTAGGACTACTTAAATATCGAATTGCGTCCAGTTTAAGGGTACATGTACGATTTTATTGGGTAAAATGTGAAATTCGAAGATCATACTACTATTACCAAAGTTGAGCGAATTTCGACTTCTAAGGTATTTGTTGTTGTAATACTCACAAACACCTACCTCCATATTTGTTTCAGATTTTTCGGATCACAGGTTTTCAATCGCACGGGGGGAATACAACTTTTTCGTGTATTTCCCCACCCTGTGTGCCCCTCGGAGCAAAAAGTGTCAGTTTAAGACCAGTTTTGAAAAGTTCTTATCGTGACCTTTGATTTGATACCCAGATCGGCTACCTTTGATGATTTTTTTTTCAGAGGCCACTCCCCTATATGGGGTGACCACCCTCCTTAAATACCTTATAAATTTTTTTTTTCAATTGAAATTTGAAGAGAGCGCCACTTTACACCTGCGTAAAAACTTTGATGTTTCTAGCTGAAGTAGTTTGCGAGAAAAAGAGCTGTGACACACTGTCGAACGGACGGACAGACAGACGGACAGACAGGAAGCGATTTTAGTAGGGTTTTGCAAAATAATTTTACAAAACCCTAAAAACCAGGCGTACGAAGGTTACATAGGTAGGAAAACCAGGATGCAGAGAGAACACTCTGAAAATCTCAGTAGAGTTGCGAACAAGATAATTGGAATTAAGAAAAGACAATACTATGACGACCAATTGAGAAGTATAGATGTAAGTTTAGCAAGCAACAATACAAGATGAGCATACAAAGTAGTGAAAAGCCTTGAACGTGGTTGTCAGCCCAAAACAACGCTCTGTCGTGATAACATCGGCAATATCATCGCGGATGAAACAAAAGCTAAAGAAAGATGGGCTTCATATTTCAAGATCCTCCTTAATCCTCTGCACAGTGTAATGAATCGGCCATACGCCACTGCCGACTAATACATATGCTCATTGCGACCATATGGCTTCCTATCTAATGTCAGTTTTGACGGCTTCCCATCCTACATCATTTTTTTCTGGGAATGTCAAACGCGCAGTCTTTCCGAAAATCGAATTCGAAATTTGTTGGTGTGAATCGCCATTAGCGGATTAGGCATGAGACTTTTTTGTCGTCACATGGTCGAACAGTGAAAATCCTTCTTTTTTGTGTTAGTTGTGACTTCTGCCGATGGTTGCAACACGTTCATTGGAGCCAACGGGACACGCTTGCAAAAGGGCGAGCACCTAACCCCATATTAAAACAAAAGAGGTTATATCCATAGGCCTAACGTCAGTGAATCTCAGGCTGAAGTGTTCAAGCAGTTCGCATAGTTTCAAACAAGCATCGCAGGAGTGGTTGGTTTTGCGCCAAAAGGTTTAAATGAGTAGAAATCAAAGAACAAAGCTAGAGGCGGAGCTACGAATGCAGAAGCAAAAAATAGGAACTTCCGTCGAATGTGCTGATGTCAGATTATCGAACGTATGTACGTAGGATGAGAAGAATAATTAAAGCATATAACTGTTTATTAGATTTTACCACTGTGTGCAGTATTCTACCATGGAGTCTCCCAAGAGTATGCATGTTTTCCGTTTTGATTTATGAGGCTAATACGGAAGTTCCAAATCATTATAGGACAGTTTTAACTGTTATCCTGGTTCCGCCAATAAATAGGCCTTCTTATGCATCTGTAAACATATGACGACACTCAAAAATTGTTAAACGTGCATTTATCTTTGGGCGTAAAAACCCCACACTGGACCCGTTTGAAATGACTCACCGCATCTTCATTTTTTTTGTACATTATATTTATGTTTTCAAGTTTTTAACCAACCTTTTGCTCAGAATAAATTTGTAGAATCTACCCACAATAAAAATGTAAATATTCCTCATTAGTTACGTTAGTAAAATTAGTTGTTAGTTGAATGCACGAGAGGAAAATTATATTGATAAGCCTTTTAACACATGCGCATTTATTTCAAACCAGTTATTTTAAAAATCAGGCAAATTTAAAAGAGTAGGGATTTTATTGACAACTGAAATAGTAGCCCAATACTTTAAAAATGATTCAATTTGGAAGACATTGACAAATATTACCTAAGAAGGATCCATTGTTTGGTACAATGATTCATCAAAATTGTTAAAAATTTCGACATTACGTAGTATTGTTTTGTTGAGCATTCGTTTCCTACACTCTTTCAATTACCTGAAGAACTATGAAGTCAATCGTTTTTCTGATCCTGCTTTAAACTTGGTATTTAATAAGTACGCTGTAGGCTAACAAGGTTTTCGTGACTTTAAGTAAGCGATTATACAAAATTCATTTTATGAAACATCAGCCCTCTTTCAACAGAATTCGTAAAATTGAAGCAGCTTTTCAATTTCGTCATATATTTATCATAAACGAATCAGAACAAAAAAAACGGAATTCACTTTAAATCTTAACATAGCATACACCCAAATTTGTCTTAAACAACAAAGATTAGCATTAATTAAAAATTCCTAGGTTTTTTTTTTATTGCACCCAAATATATATATTTTTTGTAGGTAGGGAGGTGAATGCCATTTATACACAGAGTTTGGGACTCCCATGCTCGCAAGAAGCGACTGGACTACCCGCTAAACACCTCCTCTGTCAACCTGAGAACCCAGCCTGGAACCGTTTGACACATTACTTCGGGCCAGGTCTCGTTTTGTTACGCCGTGAGGCGCCTTCAAGCTGGGGAGTCCCTTTCCTAGCGGGAGGGAAGAGGGGAAGAGGAAGTGCCAAAAAAGCGATACCCCAGCGCCAGTGCCCCCGGCTGCTGTGAGTCCCTTTTATATTTTAGGACTGCCCGAGCATAATGTCCCACCTGGTTCCATTTGTCAACCGATTCGAGCATCACCGCAACTATGTTATCCGGGGTGAGCTCTCCCGTCTCTCTGTAGAGTTCCCTTCGCAGCCTGACCCATTTTGTACACGCAAAAAATGTGTGACAGGCATTGTCCTCCTCTCCTGGGCAAAACCGACAATCGGGAGACCGTGACTTACCGATCTTGTGCAGGTAAGACCAAAAACACCCATGCCCGCTCAAAAGCTGGGTCAGATAGAAGTCAGTCTCACCATGCCTTCGATTTAACCACGGTCTCACATCCGGGATGAGGCGTGCAGTCAGACTTCCCTTCATGCACTTGACCCGAAACTGCTGCCAATCGTTGAGCGAGCGCTGTCTCTCCTCGCGGACAACTATCTCCCTCGCATCCTCGTTTCGGCACAGGTAAATAGCGCGGCGCACTCTAGCAAGGAGGGTGACAGGTATCATGCCTGCATTAACTCTCACCGCCGGATCAGAGACTGTCGGATTCGAAAATGCAGTTCTCAGTGCTCCTCTTCTCTGTACCTGTGCCACACGTTTTCGGTATACCTCCTTGCTGAGAGCATCACCCCATACCTCTGCTCCGTACAGTAGCACTAGCCCTACAGCACTCATCAAGAACTGTCGTCTTGATGGGCTGGGTCCCCCTACGTTGGCCATAAGTCGACTCAGAGCCGATATTCCCAAAGAAGCTTTCTAAGCCGTTGCCCTTATTTGCTCAGAGAAACATTCGATAATATACAAAGAAAGCAAAAAAAAAATTTTTTTTTTTGAGAAAAAACAATCAATGTTATACTTGCAGCCCATTTTCACATCATTGGTTATATTCAAGAGTGTTAGCGACCAACAAATAAGGCTAGATTAAATGTTTCGTGACTTAAGGCAGCGAATGACCAATATATTAATTGATTTGTTAACGATCCAGTTAAATCGTAAAATTTTTCAATTAAAACTATGAACTAATGTAATGCAACCACAACTCAATTTTATCAATTTCACCTTAATGAAAAAAGAAAACATTAAATAAATTTAAAAATGCAAAATTAAAAATAATAAATAAGAAAATAATAAATATCATTTAAAGAATGAGAAAAGAAAAACTAAGAGCACAGTAACTAGATCTTAAAAACAAACTTTTTTAAATAAACAAAAAAACAGGAATGTTCAATCCAATGTTAGAAATAACACAAACTTTATGCATGTACATCTTAGGACAATGAAAGGAAAAGAAGTTAATATTTTTAGGGTTTCAATGTATAAGTAAGTAAAGATGTACAAGGATACTTCAACCCATCGTTACACAAAAGAAATGATTTAAAAAGATTCTAGAGCAGTGTGACGGTTATTAAAAATAATTCAGAAAAAAAATTGGATAGAATAAAAAAGATGAGTTGCTAAATTCTAACACGACTTTCCTTTCCAGCATGCCCTTCTTTTCCAACAGGAGTGATAGCGAACGGTAAGTATGCCGTTGTGAGGGTAGGGTTGTAGAAATCCGCGGATGGCTGGTTTCGTGTACCATCGGTTGTTTTGCGTTTTTATTAGAGTAGGGGTTTTCGGAGTCAAATTAACGTATTATATTTTCTTTTCCGTACGTTTGTATTTTTGGCGCGTTTGAAACTGGCATGTGAGCCGGTGGCTGAGTTGTTGTATTTCGGACTTAGTCTGCTCGCGTAAGACCTGTGACCGAACTCCTCTCCGAACTTGCTAGCTAGCCAACAGCCACCTCGGAGTAGACTAAGTTGTGTCCGGACTTGTCGACCTGTAGGGTACAGTTCGTTGTCACGTCCAAAGACTTCACGTGTAGAACAGATGAGAGGTCGATTCGGATTTCGTTCGAACGATCTTAAACGAAAATCATTACAAATGGCGCCCAACGTGGGGTCAAAAACATCCTAAGGGGGTAAAAGATTCGCGTCTTCTGACGAGTTGGTCCTTCACGGAGTATGTAAGGTACCTTGGTACTCGAGCCCCACAGACAGAAGCAGTGGAGTTGTGTTACACACACTTGCAGTCAATTAACGTGAGTTGTAGCTCCGCTCTCCTTTGTTTGATTGATTTTTTTTTTTTCGAGACAGAGTCCTTCCAATTTGTTGTTCCAGGTTAAACACTGTAAGGATCTTCTATTTTCTTGATGGAACTGTCAACCAGATGGGTTTCTCCTATCGGCCTAGACTCTCAAGAAAATAGAAGGCTACCATGCCTTTACATCGCGGAAGGATTCTACCCATCTTTTTATGCGTGATAGATGAGTGGTTTCGGTTCGCTTTTCGGTGGCGTATGCTGGAGTTGCGAAGCCCGGAATGCTTCCACGTGTTGGGATTTTCAACCACGTACAAAGCTTGTTACGGTAACGCTACCACTTGTTTCGTCAAATCAACTAACGTAGCTTAGAGATGGTTTTGTAATGTATGTGGGTTTGGGGATAAGTTTTTTTAAATCCACCGGAAACACCCTTTTCTCTGCAGACTACCATTCGCTCTCATTTCCCTATGGAGAAGTCGGCACTACTGGAAAGGAAGGAGTTTATTTAATAATTTTTTTTTTTATATAAAGATCAAATAACTCGCCACTATCGGCCACTAAATTTATTAATAAGTTTTTTTTATATACATATAATTTTTGTAGTTAGGAGCAGTTTTTTTCTCTAATACTGAATCAGCCAACCCCCCAGCCACGTATCTGGCTGGGGGCCAAGTCCCAGCGCGGCTATGCCCAACCCTGGACTGGCAGATGATTGGAACCTCCCGCAAAGGAGCTCGGGAATGGATCCCAGAGCCCCAGAGTATTGACTTCATTACAGCACCGTACCTCCACTGATACCCACAATGCCCGAATCAGTTCCTTATAGCAGGCTCATCAATGATGCGATTCACTCTGCGAATGTATCGACACCAATCCGAAACACTACGCCCCGCATCATGGAGAGTTGGTGACTCAGCTTCAGCGGCTTTAACTCGATGATACCGGTGGACCGGTTCCTGTTTCGAATCCAGGCTCTAGTCACTGGAATGCCAGGAGGCGACTTCTCGGCTTTCCTTAGACACGCACACCTCTTGTTCAGCGGAGATGTTGCCGAGTGGTACTGGAGCTTCAAAGAATCAATACCACGCCCCGATTGGAATTCCTTCTGTGCAGCTCTTCGCAACCGCTTTGACGACGGCCTCACAGAAAGAGAGTTACACGAACAACTTAAGAAATGCAAGCCAGGCACCCACGAGCCATTCGACCAGTATTATACCAGTCTACTGCGCCTAAGCACTCGGTTACGAACACCCATGCCCGAGGAGGAACTGGTTGAAACCATCAGGAAGAATATGCGTTGGAAGCTTCAGAACAGTCTCCTTCATGCACCAATTCTTACCGTGCAGGGATTACGCCTACATGCCCGAAGGCAAGAACGGCTAGATGAACGGCAAGGGACCTTTTGTGCACAACCGCGCATGATGGGGCCTAATCCACGAAGTAACAATACTGCGGAGCTAGTGACAGCGAATCACATAATTGACGACCCGATACACGTCACGAGGAGCAGGACACCCCTGGAGCACGAGTTTAGTTACAACTGGAATTGCCGACAACCAGGGTACCGGTTCTCTGCATGTCCAGCGGAACCAACGGTCTTCTGTTACCCGTGCGGAAAGGCAGACACTTATGCACCAGATTGCGCAGATTGCAAGTCCCGAAAAAACGTGCCAACGAGCACCGCAACCACCCGTCGGCACTCCTAGAACCCGAACAAACCAATACCAAACCCATTACTAGGTGCGACCAAGCCCCAGATACGACCCCAACTTTGCTGACTCGCCCCGCCAAACACGGTTCTCTTGAAGCTCCGCAGCCGACCTCACACGTTGTCGAGGCGGACGCGCAGGGGAATGGTAACGAGATGAAGGTCTCTTGCATGTTAAGCCCTTCCACGTTAAACTGCGGAATTATCTAGCTATTCGCAAGCGCATCTTCAATGAGGAAATGGTTGCAACTACTCTCCGCAAAGGAAGCGAGCCACGCGTTAGATGCGGAGCTTCTTGAGAAGCGTAAGGCAATCGAGGAAGGCGTTGCAGGCAATACACTTAGACCAATTATTGAAGGATGACGTTCGGCCATACGCGTCAGTACACCTCCTGCAAAAGCGACTGGTAGGCGTTAATACTAGAGCCAGTGTGAATTGCATATCAGCCGATTTTGCGGGAGAGGTTCTGGCGACTAAAGCGGACCAAGTCTAGTATTTTACCACCTGGTTAAGCACGGCGGATGGAACTCGTCACTCCGTAGTGGGGAAAATCACGACGGATGTCACCTTTAAAGGGGTGTCTAAATCTCTGGAGTTCTATATTATCCCACAATTAACACAGAATCTTTACCTAGGGGTGGATTTCGTTCGAAAATTTAATTTGGCCCCGACACTATTTTTCGGCATGATACTGGATTCCGTCACCAATGTCCATAACGTGATCTCAATTTCCCACTCACTACGACATGCACTGGATGTGAATCAACAACTGCGACTTGATTCGGCTATATCGGCTTTTCATCGCATGTTAAGGAAGATCTCGGCAGAACAGCCCTGATGTTTCACACAATAGATGTGGGGGATGCCAAACCCATAAAGCAGAAATATTTTGCCATATCTCCGGCGAAGGAAAAGTCATTATATGCCGAAGTTGATCGAATGCTAGCACTAGGCGTGATCTATTCTTCTTCGCGTGGGCGTCCCCGATCACCTTAGTTATCAAGCCGAACATGGTCCGGCTATGCTTAGATGCCAGACATTTGAACGCCGACTCTGTCAAGGACGCATACCCTCTACCGTTGATTGAAGGGATCTTGAGTCGATTGCCTAAAGCCCATTACATCACGAGCTTGGACCTCAAAGACGCTTTCTTGCACATCCCGTTACACCCTGGCTCAAGGAAGAAAACAGCCTTCACTGTCCCAGGTTGCCTACTCTATCAATTTGTGACCACGCCATTTGGACTGTGTAATGCCCCTCAAACAATGACGTGCCGTATGGATAAGCTGATACCACCGCATTTACGGCACCAAGTTTTCGTATATTTGGACGATCTACTGCTTATAACCAAGACCCTCAGCGAACACCTCGGCTTGCTTCAAGAAGTGGCTTTGCACATCCGGAGGGCAGGGTTAACGATTAACATACAGAAGAGTCAGTTCGTGATGATGGAGGTGAAGTATTTGGGCCATATCATTGGTCATGGCAACATCAAGACCGACCCGGACAAGACACAACCGATTGACGCTTTTCACTACCCAAGATCACCAAGCCGCAATTAGATGTCTGAAAGGACTTGATTCCCTATCTCAGGACTTGATAGATAAACCGATTTAAAATGTGCTCCAACCAGGGCAATTTTCTGCAATCCATCCAACCAGGGCAATTTTCTGGAATCCATCGGATATAATCTTGTTTCCATTTCCATCCGAAACTCTAGTATCAATTTCGATACCAGCCCTATCGAGAAGATATATCTCATCACTAACGAGTTCAAGGCTCGATATCGTCACTCTAGACTTCTCACGGAATATATTTTCGTGAAAACACCATTTGGCTCCTGTTAGCTAATATCCCTCCGTGTTTCTACCTATCGATTGCTGACCTCGCTCCTGAAGTATGAACGGATTAAATTCCAAACATTCTTCAGGAAAAATCTCAAAAAAGCCAACGAAGGATGATTGTAGTCCGAAAATCACCGATAAATATTATTGGCTTGCGTGAAAAAAAGGTTTTTTAATCTTTTCAACCTTGCAATGGGTAGTGTTTCATATCTTTCTATATTGTTTCGATGTTTAATCTTGGGAACTACTTTCTCAGTCGCTTCCAATGTCATCTTATCTAACGTCAACAAATACAGGTCAATTTCATCGTTAGTTAGATTTCTGTCATTAGAAACCAATTAACAAGCGATGCCATCATCAGAAGGAGGACATTGCGTCTGGTAATCCCGATTAAGTTTCTTTTGAAACATTCCCCAATCCGTTTTTTTTTAAATTCAACCAATGATTTTCATGTTGAACTGGAATGAAGAAAACATAATCTTTTTGATGATTTATTTCAATTGCGATTGCATTATGGTCGCAATCGTAAGGAAGCACCTACAGTTTCCATTGACGACTATTAAAGCTGAATTCAAGTCTTGCGTCAGTAATGCAGAGGTCCAAATATGAATATTTCTTTGGGTATATTGGGAACTCCGATCCATATAGATGGCACCTGTATTCAATTTGGTTCTTTATTGTCCACGATTTCAGGAATACAACTCTTAGATTATTGTTTGCGTCCAGGAATTCAGGTCACTGGCAAGAATATAATAACCATGCAACCTTTTATATGCGCGTATTTCGAATAAGGAATTTAGCTCCTCTTTGATCGTAAGAAAGTTTCGACCAGTTGCATAGGCAAAAATCACAAAGAGGTTATCCCCACCTGGCAGTGAAATTTTGATAACGAACACTTATTATTGACTTGAAAAGAAGAGGGTCTTCTAACCAGCATCCTGGTGCTACCTCCCCCATCACCGTTTACCCTATCGTTTCTGACTAATTCAATGTCCTTGAATGTTATGGAGTGTTATGAATTGGGGTGTGTTTCAATGAGAAGTATTATGTCAGGTTTTTACTCAACGAGGACCTCCAGGTGATAGTGACGTTGATCTAAACTCAAAATAGAGTTAACGTCGACCAAGATAAGTTGAAGCCCATCCATTGGAATATAACTGGATGACGACTTATTTGGAGACATGTTGTCCCAGACATTGAAGAACGAAATTATTTTTTTTTAACCTTGCTTGCTGATTCTTTTCAAAAGTGAGTCAAGCTGTTGATCGATTTTGATAAGCAGTTCATTATTGTCATTTAAATTATTCACATTGTTGTCTGCTGCTCCGCTAGCGGCGAGCGCAAATGATTCTCGGGCTTGACAGACTACAAGGTATAATACTGCAGTGTGATTATCTTTGTGCTTGATCTGGCTTTTGTACCTTGATATCAGAGGCATCCTCAATATGATGCTGAATGACCAAAGACACTACAGCTCACACGGTATAGGTTTTCTGTTGACTCCGTCTGAGCCAATTTGCACTCGCTGGGGGCATGGAAACCTTTGCAACATAACACATCTGTATTTGAGCACCTGAAGGAGATCAATCATGTCCTTGCAGCAGTCTAAGCCTTTCAACAAAAACGTACGTACGTAAAATACGGAACCTGTCCAAAATTCAAAGCATTTTTTGCTGTCTGAAAGTCAACCAGTGACTTGGCTTTGATAGCCAGTTTATAGGATTCTCTCTTTTTATTTCAAAACTATGTAATTATTTTCGGCTTCCAACGACCGAACCATATCTTTGCCAATTTACTAAATACATTTATTGGTGGGACTTTTCATTCTTTTTATTAACATTTCCAGATGGACCAGCAGACAAACTTTTGATTTTTTTGCCCTATTTTCAAGTTTTAAATGTTCAATTAATGTATTGTCAGATTTATTGTAGATATTTTTAAATTTTTTATTCTTACCTTCAACCCCCTCAACGTTCATGGGATCATCTAGCCAAGCTAACGCTGCATAATAATTTGAAGTAACATTTGTTTCGCCTGCGCTGAGGACATCTTCTTGATTAGGTGACTTTTATAATTTCTTTGATTCTGTCTGATTGGTTGCTATTGATTCTTATTCGTTGCTGAATGTCAATTGCCCTACTAACTCCTCTAACGAATCGATCCTTAGTTTTAATTCTTCATTTTCTTTCCGGATCTTTCCGGATGTTTTTATTAGCTTGAACTATTTTTTCAATTTTGCTCACTGCCAAATTTTTAATTTACTTTTTTCGTTTTTCTCTCTTTCGGATCTTTGTTTAAACAGTTTCTCGTCCGTCATTGTTGGTGATGGATATGATACTTCCCCATCTCGTTGCCTTTGCAGCGAGATTCGAGGCAATATTCATTAAAAAAGGACTGACACTCGAATGTTTTCTTTCCGCTTTTCGAAAGTTCTTCACAAGTAAAACTTGTAGTATTTTTTCGATTATAAAAATTAATTTTCAAATGATTTTGAAAAAATTGATTAATTTTTAAAAACTAGTGGCGGGAGCTTTAAAAACACGTCTATACGCAAGGAATGCTAAATGTAGAATATCAGTATGGGTAGATTTTATAAATTGTGTCTTCTCTATTGCTTTCAAGTAAGAACTGGTCTGTTATCAGTGAAGAAAATCCATTGTTACATACAATTTCATTAATTATATTAATTTCTAAATCAAAATACTTTTTCAAGAGTGAAATAGAGAATACTTTATTGATTATAGATCTACAGACATATATGCAGCTCATTTATGGGGCCAAGGATAACATAAGTCTGCAGGTATTGTGCCAACCCAGACCATGAGTTTCCCGTAAATATTGAAATCTATTTTTTTTTCTGGTTATGGTGAGTTCAAGAAAGATTATTTTTATATTATTTTTTAATTCTTAAGTAAATTTGAACATTATTGCAGTAATTCACTTGCTCGCGATCTATAAAGCTGTCTAGATCGCGAGCAATCGCAGTTTCATAAAAAATTCTGATTAAAAGGGATTGTCATTGTAAGCAGACTGAAAAAAAGAAAATGATTAGAAAACGTCCCAAAAAAATGAAATTAAATTTGAATTATCGAGTATAATTGGAAATGTAATGTGACGCCTACGCCCGGGAATCGAAGTGATTCCGATCCCGAACCCTTGCAACCGGCCAGATGGATATGTCCTCGAAGTGCCAGCGGACTTCATCTGTCGTGCGGATATCGTTGTGCAGAAAATATTTTTTTTTCTGTCCAAATATTTAGATCTGTGGATATAAATATTCGAAATATAGAATTAATCCAAACCCCGGCACATTTCGAGACATAGCCATCTGGAAATGCCCCTCCACCGTGGCCATCGAGAAAACTATGCCACTGGCGACAACTGGAGAGGCACATTGCCGCCATATGGCGTGCCATTCCACACACAGATGTTTTGTCCGAGGTGACAACCTGGGATTTTGACAGCCACATGGCGGCGAAGGAAACAAAAGAACTGTTTGTGGTGATCGATGGTTCGTGATCGTAGGTTGTGCGGTCTAGAACGTTTCAAGTGCTTTTCTACCTCTTAACATACTTTCGTTGACGATCGTTTGTGTGTAGGATTTGGTCGGAGCGAAACGTACTCAAGAAAACTGCAAAGGGAACATCAAACACTTGTGAAATTCACCGGAACATTGCCTCAGGCTAGAACAGGGAACTCTGTCAAACTCAGCAAGAAGATCAACAGGCTCCAATCATGAAAGAGGTGAGCGGAAAGGCACCAGAAGATAATAGTCAGGCGAAAGGTGACCATGCGGGTGAAAGCAGCAGTGCTGTAAAACCATCAGCAGTGGCAGAAGTTAAAGGCAATTTGTAAATTTATTTTGCGTGCGCGAATTGGATGCAGCCAGTTAGTCCACCATCCATTCTGGCTTTGTGATCGGCTTTATCATTGCCAGGTGTTGCAGTTGCCTGTCGCGAAACACTTTCCTGAGTGGCCATATTGGCAGAACGATTTCGCGATACTTATTTGTTTTCCGAAGCTCGCACGTACAGACGACTCGTTCAATTTGTTATTGTATTTCTCACCTTTGCCGCTATGAAAAGGTGTAGACATACAGAGTAAAATTTATTGTCCTGAATCTGCCTCAATTACAATATAATACGCGTAACTGATTGCTCGCATATCCTTTTCAACGCGGCAACCTCTTCGCAGACCAAATGTCACTACCAGGCCAAATATGTAAAAGGAAGAAGTGTTCGACTTGATTGTAAATGATGAAGTCAGATATCCTAGATTTTTACCATTAGAAGCTATTGCAATTATGCGTAGGCTGCTTCACAAGAATCCTGAAAGAAGATTGGGCTCATCGGAGCGGGATGCTGAAGATGTGAAGAAGCAAGCATTCTTTAGATCCATTCAATGGGGGTTGATACTTATTACATAGGAATTAATTTAATTTTTATTTCGCATATACACACACACCCACTATTACTACGATACTATACTATTATGATGTTATTATTTTTAATGAAACTATTAATATTATGAACAATAATGTTTTTCCGATTTCCTGTTTTTATCTTATTTTTGCGTAATTTTAAAGAATTTATTTTATACGGCTGCAAAAGCATATCTACTCGTATAAGGTTGATTATTATCCATGCATGTATCTTATGAAATATATATATTTTGTGTTTGTTATTTCAAATATTGTCTCTTTGACTATTTATATACTATAGACAAAAAAAAAAAGATTTGATAATGAATGAAGTAAAAATAATTAAAAACAACAAGTGCATAATTTGCTAGAGACATAGGAACATTTTTTAAGACAATTTTCTTTTAATAAGTGGGAATTTGTCTGTTGTTTTTGTTTTGAGTAGTTACAAATACACACGTTCTTTTCAACAATTGCAAAACGCGTTTAAATATTTCTTACGCTTTAGTAAAATAAATTCTCGTGTAGCAAAATAAAGGGAAATATTTTTTGGTGAAATTATTATACAGACACAGATTATAAGAGAGAAAATTGTTAATATTTTTAACGGGGATAAACTCCGATTCAAAACAAGATCTAGTTATGAGAATGGATGAAAATTATGAAAACATAATTATCAAATCTATTTTAAGGAAATCGTCTTCGTAATTTTTACCCTTGAGAATTTTTAAATGAAAACATTAAAAAGTATAGAATTCAGTGAAAATAAAGTATAAATGAATAAAGCGGAACAGAAGGAAACATTTATTGTATTTTATATAAATTATTCTTAATACGTTTATCGATTTAATACTATAATATTATTATTGTATTTGCTCTTATTTTTAATAATGGCAAGAAAATTTGAAATTTGAAAAAGATAATGATTAAATATTACATTTTATTGATACTAATGTTAAATTGATAAGGCTAAGAAAATAATATGAATTGCTAAAACGTTAACCACGACTTTCCTTTTCAGTGACTCGTTCTTTTTCAGTGGGAACCGAGAGTGTAGGGTAAGTATGCCGTCGCGAGGGTAGGGTTTCGACAAATCCGCTGGAGTCGGTTTCGCGTCGCGCGCGGTACGCGGTACCTTTGATTGTTTCGTCATTTCATTAGAGTAGTTTTCGTCGGTTTAATTTCGAGTAGCATACTTTTCGGTACCGCGTCGGTGATTCGGTAACGCGCCTATAGGATTTTGTAGAGTTTTGATTTGAGATCTGTGGAAAGATCACATCCAGAACTAAAGTAACGTAGGTTTCCCGTTCTGGATGAGTAGTTATTGACGCGTTTGGAAAACGGGCATGTCCAGGTGACTGAAATATTGTAATTGAGCGTAACCCATTCGGAGACCCGCGACCGAAATCCTCTCCGAACTAGCTGGCCGACAAGCAGTCACCGCGTGAATGGGTTACGGTGCATGGATTGGTTGACCTGTTGGTACCATCCGTTGGCACTACTCAGACTTAACGTCTAGAACCGATGAGAGGTCGGTTCCGCGTTCGAACTAGAAAAGATAAAATCATTACAAATGGCGCCCAACGTGGGGCCTAAAACATCCTAAGGGGGAAAGAACTTCGCGTCTTCTGACGAGTTGGTCCTTTACGGAGGATGTAAGGTACTTTGGTACTCGAGTCCCACTATCAGGAGCAGTGGAGTTGTGTGATACACATTAGGAGTCGCTTCACGTGAGTTGTAGCTTCCGCTCTCCTTTGATTGATTTTTTTTTTTCGCGACAGATTCCTTCCGATGTGTTGTCCCAGGTTAACCCCTGTAAGGACCTTCTATTTTCTTGATGGAACTGCCAGTCTGATGGGTTTACCTATCAGCATGGACTCTCAAGAAAATAGAAGGCTACCTTGCCTTTATGTCGCGGAAGGATTCTAACTATTTCTTATGCGTGTTAGACGAGTGGTATCGGTTCAACGTTCGGTGGCGTATGCTGGAGTTGCGAAGCCCGGAATGCTTCCACGCGTCGGGATATTTCGACCGCGTACTAAAATCGTTACGGTAGCTCTACCACTTGTCTCGTCGAGTCACTTTAACGTAGTTTAGAGACGGTTTTTTGTAATGTATGTGGGTTTAGGGGATAAATTTCGTAAATCGACCGAAAGCATCCTTTCTTCGGCTGATTACCACGCACTCTCTTTTCCCGTTGGAGGAGTCGACCACTGGAATGGAAAGGTATATCACATAAATTTTTTTTCTATATCTTATCGGAATAGCTCGCCACTATCGGCCACTAAAATATATTTCTAAGTTTCCATATATATTAAGTTAGTAGTAGGAGTAACTTACCTTGTTATTTTTTTTAGGAATACCCATTGGCAACACACCCAGCAAAAATCAAAGATGGCAACGAAGCGGACCCCAGACAAGCGTTGGACCAGATCCAAAACGGTCCAACCAGCTAACTGCGGGATCTGCTTCGAGGACGTAGTGGAGGGGGTACACAGCGTGCGATTGGATTGTGGACATCTATTCCATCGTGCCTGTGTACAAAAGCTCCTCCTCACGTCAGAGAGTTGCCCATTATGTCGGCGACCCATCGAGCGGTCTGCCCTAGACGTCCCCATCGGAACGCCCCTACCAACGCGCGGAGCAGTGGCGAAAGGAGTTCCAGAGGCCGAACAGTCCTAACCACTCTTAGACCCGCAAGGAGCAGTAGGCGGTGAAGTTCCGGCCGCAAGTGTCGTGTCCGAGGTGACACCCATGCCGTCGGCCCACTCCATTGACACCCTCGTGGCGTTGATGAGGGATATGTCGGAGAGGATTGGCAACCTGGAGGGAAAGCTCCAGAATCTCCCTATGAGCCAACCACCCAGTCGCGTGAGAACTCCGCTTGGCTGGGAGCCAAATCCCAGTGGGGCGATGCCCCCCTCCCGACAATCCGAGCCATGGGTCCCACCTCCAAGGAACTCAGGAATGGATCCCAGAGCTCCCGAATATAGACCACGACACAGTACCGGACCTCCGTTGGTACCTCCAGCCCCCGAGGCCGTTCAGTACAACAGGTCAATCGAGGATGTGATTCCCCCCGGGAACGCATTGACACTTTTTCGAGACCCGACGCCTCGTATCATGGAGAGTTGGCGCCTGAACTTTACAGGGTTCAACGATTTGATATCGGCGGACCGGTTCCTTTTCCGGATTCAGGCGTTGGTATCCAGCACCCTGGGAGGTGATTCCTCGGCCTTCCTCCGGCATGCACATCTTTTGTTCAGTGGCGACGCTGCCGACTGGTACTGGAGCTTTAAAGAATCAACGCCACGTCCCACTTGGCACTCTTTCAGTGCAGCCTTCCGCAATCGATTTGAGGATGGCTTCACTGAGAGAGAGCTAAGGGAGCAAATAAAGAAACGGAAACAAGGCGCTCACGAACCGTTCGACCAGTACTACACCAGTATAGTGAGATTGAGCACTCGCTTGCGAAATACTATGCCCGAGGACGAACTGGTAGAAATTATCAGAGAGAACATGCGCTGGGATCTCCAGAACAGCCTTCTACATTTTCCCATCAACACCATACAGGGATTGCGCCTCCATGCCCGTAGACAAGAACACTTGGATGAGCGACGAGGTACCTTCCGTCCACAACCTCGCATAACGGGACCAAATCCCCGAAATCATCACACTGCGGAGTTGATGGCAGCGGACCACCTGCTTGCTGATCCAGTACCAGTACCGAGGAGCGGAGCACCACCGGAGCTTGAGGACCCAGCCTTGATTGATCGACCCTCCCTTGAAGCAATTACAAGCCCGACGGTCTGTTGGAACTGCCGACAACCGGGACATCGGTTCTATGCATGTCCAACGGAGCCGACGCTTTTCTGCTACCGATGCGGGAAGGCCGACACATACGCACCTGACTGTGCTAATTGCAAAGGACGAAAAAACTTGCCACCGAGTGCCGCGACCACCCGTCGGCACTCCTAAACCCCGGACGAACCAATTTGGACACTATCCCTAGCTATGACCAAGCTCCCAACATGACTCCAACTCTGCTGACTCGCACCGCTAACCACAGTTCTCCCGAAGTTCCACAACCGACGCCGTCCTTCGCCGAGGCCAACGCGCAGGGAAATGATAGCGAGGCGAAAGTTCCTTGGCATGTAAAACCTTTTCATATCAGGCTGCGGAATTATTTGGCTACTCGACAGCGCATCTTCCATGAGGAATTGGCCACAACTGTCCCACCGCGAAGCAAGCGAGCCACGCGTCGGATGCGGAGCTTCTGGAGAAAAGTCAGGCAGTCGAGGAAAGTGTTGAAGGACATATACTTAGACGAATTATTGAGGGATGATGTTCGGCCATATGCGTCAGTACACCTCCTGCAAAAACGAGTATCAGGCTTAGTCGATACGGGAGCCAGTGTGAATTGCATATCTGCCGAGTTTGCAGGGGAGGTACTGGCAAAGCACGCGGACCAAATCCGTCATTTCACCTCCTGGTTAAGCACGGCGGACGGAACTCGTCACTCTGTAGTGGGAAAAATTATGACGGATGTCACCTTTAAAGGAGTAACTAAACCCATGGAATTTTTCATTATACCTCAGTTAACCCAGAATCTTTACCTAGGAGTGGATTTCGTTCGAAAATTTAACTTGGCCCCGGCACTATTTTCCGGTTCGACCCTGGAGTCCGTCACCACCGTTCCTGACCAATCGCAGCCCACTAACTTATTACGGCATACACTGGATGTAACTCAGCAACTGCGTCTTGACTCGGCTATATCGGCTTTTCCATCGCACGAGAAGGAAGGTCTCGGGCGGACTGCCCTGGTGTTCCACACTATAGATGTGGGGGATGCTAAACCCATAAAACAGAGACATTTCGCCATATCTCCGGCGAAGGAAAAATCGTTATATGCCGAAGTGGATCGAATGCTAGCATTAGGCGTAATCGAAGAATCACAGAGCGCGTGGGCTTCCCCAGTCACCTTAGTGGTCAAGCCGAACAAGGTCCGGTTATGCCTAGATGCCAGACGCTTGAACGCCGTCACAGTCAAGGACGCATATCCTCTACCGTTGATCGAAGGCATTTTGAGTCGATTGCCTAAAGCCCATTTCATCACGAGCTTAGACCTCAAGGACGCCTTCTGGCAAATTCCTTTAGACCCCGGTTCAAAGGAGAAAACAGCCTTCACAGTCCCAGGTCGGCCCCTATATCAATTCGTGACCATGCCATTCGGATTGTGTAATGCCCCCCAAACAATGACGCGCCTTATGGATAAGGTGATACCACCTCATTTGCGGCACCAAGTTTTCGTTTACTTGGACGATCTGTTGCTTATAACCGAGACCTTTGATGAACACATCGACCTGCTTCAGGAGGTGGCTCTACACATCCGGAGGGCAAGATTAACCATCAACATACGGAAGAGCCAGTTTGTGATGACGGAGGTGAAGTATTTAGGTCACATCATTGGGCATGGCCATATCAAGACCGATCCGGAAAAGACTCAAGCGATTGACGTTTTTCCACTACCCAAGACCACCAAACAGTTACGCCGATTCTTAGGTTTATGCGGATGGTATCAGCGTTTTGTACGTGACTATGCCACCATAACCACTCCTTTGACCGACATGCTGCGTAAGGGACGTAAATTCGTCTGGGAAGAGCCCAGCTTGCGAGCCTTTGAAGAGCTAAAGAAGAGTCTGACTACAGCCCCCGTACTGCACAGCCCGGACTTTGACAAACCGTTCTCAATCCATTGTGACGCGAGTCAACATGGGGTGGGAGCAGTCTTAGTCCAGGTTGCACAAGACGGCGAGGAGAGACCTATAGCCTTCATGTCTCACAAGCTGAACCCAGCCCAGCGAAATTACACGGTCTCCGAGCAGGAATGTTTAGCGGCGGTGTTGGCAGTGAAACGCTTCCGAGCCTATGTGGAGGGACACACCTTTGAAATCGTTACGGATCACGCTTCTCTGAAATGGCTAATGAGCCAGACTGATCTCAACGGCAGATTGGCAAGGTGGGCACTGAAACTACAGGCATTTGACTTCACAATTCGCCACCGAAAAGGAAGCCAGCATGTAGTCCCCGACACCCTATCCAGAATGTTCGCCCCTGAAGGAGCCGAGTTGGTCCAAGAGGACGACAGCCCCCAATTGATCGATCTGGACCATCCTGCCTTCAAGTCAGCAACCTACACACAACTGATTCACACTATCCAGAACCAACTGCCCCAGCTTCCTGAACTGCGGTTGACGGATGGATTTATTTATAAGCGGATGGGACACGCATCCGGAGACCCCATACAAGAAGAAGAACAGTGGAAGTTGTGGGTGCCCGAAGAATTAACCACTGATCTTATCAGACGGGCTCATGACCACCCATCAAGTGCGCACGGCGGATACGGTCGTACACTTAGGCGGTTGAAAACCTGTTTCTTTTGGCCTAAGATGGCACAACAGATAAAAGCGTACGTAGCCTCTTGTGAGCTATGCAAGTGCACTAAAGCGCCCAACACCATTCTTCGGCCACCCATGGGTAAGGTTGAGGTCCCCGAACGCGTGTTCCAGCGCTTGTACATTGATCTTATCGGTCCTTACCCTCGATCTGCTTCTGGTCACACGGGAGCTGTCGTGGTCCTGGACCAGCTCTCTAAATTCCCTATCATAGAACCACTACGTAACATGCACACTGGACCTATAATCAGCTTTTTGGAGAACCGAGTCTTTCACATGTTTGGAGTTCCGGAGAAACTTGTCTCCGACAATGGGGTCCAGTTCACCTCCAGCAAGTTCCGAGACCTAATGTCCAAATACGGCATCATCCACCAACGAACTGCCGTCTATTCACCACAAGCCAACGCATCCGAACGACTGAATCGTACGCTCATAGCGGCCATCCGCGCCTATGTCCACCCGAATCAGAAGGACTGGGATCGCAAATTGTCCGCCATCACTAGTGCGCTGCGCTCGTCGTACCACGCCACTACCGGCATTTCGCCGTATTTCGCAGTGTTCGGCCAGTACATGATCTGTCATGGGAGCGCTTACCGGCTATTGCGGCAGCTGAAATCGCTAGAGGACCCAATCGTGGTTCTAGAACCGCACGAAAAGCTCCAACTTCTGCGAGATCAACTGCGGGAGAAGATTGAAGAAAGTAGACGGATGGGAGAGGAGCGGTACAACTTGCGATCTCATCCTTCTGGCTTTAAGGCAGGCGACGAAATATATCGTCGAAACTTCCGACAGAGCGATGCCACCCGACATTACAATGCCAAACTAGACAAGAAATTCGTGAAGTGTCGAGTCCTACAAGTAATAAGCCCCACCCGATACCTCATCGCGGACATGACTGGTAAAACCCTGGGAATTTACCACGCAAAAGACGTTAGACGATGAAGTGCAACTATTTCCCACGAAAAACCTTGGCTTACCCCAATCTTTGCCTAGACGAAGACCTCCGAATAACACCTGACTCCCTACTATATAGTCACTGTCGAGTCTTCACGAACATGGTTGTAGCCTATCCTTCGAAACCGACCTTCGACCCGCCACGGTCCTAACCAAGACCTTTTATATAGGAGACGGGATCGTAATTACTTCGATTTTGGGGGGGGGAATGTGTAATGTGACGCCTACGCCCGGGAATCGAAGTGATTCCGATCCCGAACCCTTGCAACCGGCCAGATGGATATGTCCTCGAAGTGCCAGCGGACTTCATCTGTCGTGCGGATATCGTTGTGCAGAAAATATTTTTTTTTCTGTCCAAATATTTAGATCTGTGGATATAAATATTCGAAATATAGAATTAATCCAAACCCCGGCACATTTCGAGACATAGCCATCTGGAAATGCCCCTCCACCGTGGCCATCGAGAAAACGATGCCACTGGCGACAACTGGAGAGGCACATTGCCGCCATATGGCGTGCCATTCCACACACAGATGTTTTGTCCGAGGTGACAACCTGGGATTTTGACAGCCACATGGCGGCGAAGGAAACAAAAGAACTGTTTGTGGTGATCGATGGTTCGTGATCGTAGGTTGTGCGGTCTAGAACGTTTCAAGTGCTTTTCTACCTCTTAACATACTTTCGTTGACGATCGTTTGTGTGTAGGATTTGGTCGGAGCGAAACGTACTCAAGAAAACTGCAAAGGGAACATCAAACACTTGTGAAATTCACCGGAACATTGCCTCAGGCTAGAACAGGGAACTCTGTCAAACTCAGCAAGAAGATCAACAGGCTCCAATCATGAAAGAGGTGAGCGGAAAGGCACCAGAAGATAATAGTCAGGCGAAAGGTGACCATGCGGGTGAAAGCAGCAGTGCTGTAAAACCATCAGCAGTGGCAGAAGTTAAAGGCAATTTGTAAATTTATTTTGCGTGCGCGAATTGGATGCAGCCAGTTAGTCCACCATCCATTCTGGCTTTGTGATCGGCTTTATCATTGCCAGGTGTTGCAGTTGCCTGTCGCGAAACACTTTCCTGAGTGGCCATATTGGCAGAACGATTTCGCGATACTTATTTGTTTTCCGAAGCTCGCACGTACAGACGACTCGTTCAATTTGTTATTGTATTTCTCACCTTTGCCGCTATGAAAAGGTGTAGACATACAGAGTAAAATTTATTGTCCTGAATCTGCCTCAATTACAATATAATACGCGTAACTGATTGCTCGCATATCCTTTTCAACGCGGCAACCTCTTCGCAGACCAAATGTCACTACCAGGCCAAATATGTAAAAGGAAGAAGTGTTCGACTTGATTGTAAATGATGAAGTCAGATATCCTAGATTTTTACCATTAGAAGCTATTGCAATTATGCGTAGGCTGCTTCACAAGAATCCTGAAAGAAGATTGGGCTCATCGGAGCGGGATGCTGAAGATGTGAAGAAGCAAGCATTCTTTAGATCCATTCAATGGGGGTTGATACTTATTACATAGGAATTAATTTAATTTTTATTTCGCATATACACACACACCCACTATTACTACGATACTATACTATTATGATGTTATTATTTTTAATGAAACTATTAATATTATGAACAATAATGTTTTTCCGATTTCCTGTTTTTATCTTATTTTTGCGTAATTTTAAAGAATTTATTTTATACGGCTGCAAAAGCATATCTACTCGTATAAGGTTGATTATTATCCATGCATGTATCTTATGAAATATATATATTTTGTGTTTGTTATTTCAAATATTGTCTCTTTGACTATTTATATACTATAGACAAAAAAAAAAAGATTTGATAATGAATGAAGTAAAAATAATTAAAAACAACAAGTGCATAATTTGCTAGAGACATAGGAACATTTTTTAAGACAATTTTCTTTTAATAAGTGGGAATTTGTCTGTTGTTTTTGTTTTGAGTAGTTACAAATACACACGTTCTTTTCAACAATTGCAAAACGCGTTTAAATATTTCTTACGCTTTAGTAAAATAAATTCTCGTGTAGCAAAATAAAGGGAAATATTTTTTGGTGAAATTATTATACAGACACAGATTATAAGAGAGAAAATTGTTAATATTTTTAACGGGGATAAACTCCGATTCAAAACAAGATCTAGTTATGAGAATGGATGAAAATTATGAAAACATAATTATCAAATCTATTTTAAGGAAATCGTCTTCGTAATTTTTACCCTTGAGAATTTTTAAATGAAAACATTAAAAAGTATAGAATTCAGTGAAAATAAAGTATAAATGAATAAAGCGGAACAGAAGGAAACATTTATTGTATTTTATATAAATTATTCTTAATACGTTTATCGATTTAATACTATAATATTATTATTGTATTTGCTCTTATTTTTAATAATGGCAAGAAAATTTGAAATTTGAAAAAGATAATGATTAAATATTACATTTTATTGATACTAATGTTAAATTGATAAGGCTAAGAAAATAATATGAATTGCTAAAACGTTAACCACGACTTTCCTTTTCAGTGACTCGTTCTTTTTCAGTGGGAACCGAGAGTGTAGGGTAAGTATGCCGTCACGAGGGTAGGGTTTCGACAAATCCGCTGAAGTCGGTTTCGCGTCGCGCGCGGTACGCGGTACCTTTGATTGTTTCGTCATTTCATTAGAGTAGTTTTCGTCGGTTTAATTTCGAGTAGCATACGAGGTGTGTTCAAAAAATATCGCGAATTTTGTTTTTTTTCAAAAATTATTTATTTATTCATGAATATCTATTTTGTCCCCTTCAAAGTAATCCCCATGAGATATTATACACTTGTGCCAACGGTTTTTCCAATCTTCGAAGCACTTCAAAAAATCATTTTTTTAAATCTTGTTCAGCTCCTCCTTCGATGCCGTCTTTATCTCGTCAAGCGTAGCGTAACGTCGTCCTTTCATGGGCCTCTTCAGTTTACGAAACAAGAAAAAGTCACAGGGGGCCAGATCTGGGGAATACGGTGGCTGCGGCATCATTAGTGTGTTGTTTTTGGCCAAAAAGTCGCGCACAAGCAACGATGTGTGAGCAGGGGCGTTATCGTGGTGCAAAAGCCAATTTTTGTTCTCCCACGAATCCGGGCGTTTCTGGCGGATTGCTTCGCGCAAATTGCGCATAACTTGCAGGTAATACTCCTTATTGACCGTTCTTCCCTGTGGCAAGAACTCATGATGCACCACGCCTCTGCAATCGAAGAAAGCTGTCAGCAAAACTTTCACATTCGACCGAACTTGGCGCGCTTTTTTCGGTCTTGGTTCATGCGGCAGCTTCCATTGAGATGATTGAGCTTTGGTTTCCACGTCATAGCCATAAACCCACAATTTGTCACCAGTTATGACCCTCTGGAGCAAATTTGGTTCGTCGCGGACAGAGTTTAACATCTCATTAGCGATGTTCATGCGTTGCTGTTTTTGGTCGCAATTGAGCAATTTTGGTACGAATTTCGCGGCGACCCGTCTCATGCCCAAATCGTTGATAAAAATCGAATGGCACGAGCCAATCGATATGTTTAGGTCCTCAGCAACTTCTCTAACGGTGATTCGACGATTGGCCAATACCATTTTCTCCACTTCATTAATTTTTTCGTCTGTTGTTGAAGTGCTCGGGCGTCCGGCACGCTCTTCGTCGTTCACATCTTCTCGGCCTTCTAAAAACATTTTGTACCACCGATAAACGTTGCTTCGGTCCAAGGTAGCTTCTCCGTATGCCACAGTCAACATTCGGAATGCATCCGCGCACTTAATTTCGTTTTTCCCACAAAATTTGATACACGTTCTTTGATCCATTTTTTTGAATAAGTAAAAATCGAAGACGATTGAAAACACGGGCAAGTAAAGCAGCTATCACCAATTAAGTGAACATTCAAAATGGCCGAGCTTGTCGGCATAAGTGACAGACATGAGTACCAACATAACGCCACAAAAAAATCGAAATTCGAATATACGTAACCCGCGAAAATTCAAAATTCGCGATACTTTTTGAACACACCTCGTATTTTTCGGTACCGCGTCGGTGATTCGGTAACGCGCCTATAGGATTTTGTAGAGTTTTGATTTGAGATCTGTGGAAAGATCACATCCAGAACTAAAGTAACGTAGGTTTCCCGTTCTGGATGAGTAGTTATTGACGCGTTTGGAAAACGGGCATGTCCAGGTGACTGAAATATTGTAATTGAGCGTAACCCATTCGGAGACCCGCGACCGAAATCCTCTCCGAACTAGCTGGCCGACAAGCAGTCACCGCGTGAATGGGTTACGGTGCACGGATTGGTTGACCTGTTGGTACCATCCGTTGGCACTACTCAGACTTAACGTCTAGAACCGATGAGAGGTCGGTTCCGCGTTCGATCTGAAAAGTAGAAAATCATTACAGAAATATACTTTTCAACATTTGTACCACTTTTCTTTATTGCTTTCTTATTACATATCTAGGAGCTGGAAAAGTTACAGTCAAGCTAGCTTCTCGTCCTTCCTTGATCCGTCAAGTATCCGATGTGAATTGGTCAATTAAATACATATTACATTGTACCCTATTATAATATACAGAACGAGACTGCACTCATAATTCTGCAAACGTTCCCAATAAATGCATTTTTCATAAAGTTCTTTCAACCACGTAAAAGAACGATACTAAATCTACCACTCAACAAAGTATTATCCATTTATGAAATGATTAATGTAGCCAGACGATGTAATATCCTTATGATTTATTTATATCCCATTCATCTCTGCTCTGTTTGAGAATGTCCACATGGAAATTCTAAAGGTAAATCATGGAACGATTCACGTGTGATTAATCATAAGACAAATTAAAATAAATTGAGTGCAATTAAAGCGCGTTTTACACCTCTTGCACACTTTGGTCTTGTTAATTCCTATTCATCCGATTTCTATGTGTGATTTCATCTCTATGAGGAGATCAAACAGTCATAAACATTTGTATATATGAATGTGAACAGAAGGCCATTTCAGTCGTCAGCATGCTGTGGTCATGCATCATTGTGGTAGGGTTGTTAAATTTTGGCGATTTTATTTTTAGTGTTTATGATTCGTGAGTGCTTGAAACCTACTCAAACTGAAGACTGAGCTTCAGGTTTTGCGACATTCATTTGTTCAAAAAGTGTGTTCATTCATATAAAAATCAGACAATTCAAATATCTGTACTGGTGACCCGAGTAAAAATAATCAAGGCCTAATAATGGCTTGGGTACCCATTTCTGGACGTTTTTGGCATAACTCTGGCCCAAAATTTCGATTAAAAATATAACTGGCTTAAAAAGTCCCCACAGCGGACATATGTATGTACAGATCTGGATTTCTTTCATTGACATCAAAACATGAGCAAAAAAAGCACGGCTTAAAAGCGCCCTAAAATAGGTACAATTTGCATATGAATATGAGAAATTTTTCAAGGCATTATACGGGCCCATACACGATCTAATTGATTTTCGTAAAGCTGCTGGGCTACAAATCAATGGGCTCTTTCACACGGGAATGGTGAAAACCCATATCGAAACAGGTTTCGCGCTTACGCCCTTATGTTTACACGTTGCATAGTTCAGTCAACCTATTTTTGTATACGATACATGTCTTGCGAGTGTATGTGTCAAAAGGATCATTTGATCGCTAAACGTCGTGCGGACAACATGAAGCGAAGACAGAGAGCTAAGCGACTGAGAATTGATGTTTTAACCTTGTATTGTGCACGGGGTAACAAAAACTGGAATGAAAAATGTATTTTATGATTGTTAAAGTTTGTCGATTCAAACTTCTATTGGATTTATTAAAACCTCCGTGTTTTTCCGCTTTCTAAAAAATATATTCCAAATTTAAATATCCTTTTTAGTCGCATATTTTTCTTGTTGTGTTGTCAACTGGCTTATTATAATGTGATTCTATAAAGATTATGCGTACTGTTAACTTTCTATGGATTTACAATAGGCAATTTAACTTTATAGAAATCGTGATATTCGTCGTGTTGTTTCCTGAAATGGAACATGGCCTCCGCTTTTATAAATTTATTAAATATCGCGTAGCTTCTCGCGTCCACGCATTCATTTTTGCACGCAAATTAAAGAAAGGCGATCGTTTCATGACGACTACCTTCTTCACCGAATATTCAATTCGGAATGATTACCGGCGTTTGTATAAAGTTTCCCCCACCAAATGATCAACAACATCCGTTTGTGTATGTGCGTTACGCTCGTTCACCCTAAAAAATATTGGCTTGTTTTAACCATCAGGTCCCCTCAATGCCTCTCACTCTTGTTGCCCATATAACCTGTTTAACGCTCACTTTTAACGCTGCGTCTGAAAAAGCCCAATGAGAATATGACAAAGCTCATGACGCAGTTGAGGAAAAATACCACACTTCGCGAATGCAATATCGAAAATGTGAGCGCTGTTTACTTAGGCGCCAAAATAACGAGAACCGGTAATAAAAGAGTTAAAATACGCCGAAAAATACAGCTCGCCAATAAAATATCAGTTTGAGCTCGGTCAACGAAGACAGTTCAGCGCTGTTCGGATCTCAAAATTGGAGAACGTGGTCAATTGATCGAGACAGTTGGAGGTACTTGTTGCAGGAAGCGAAGGCCCGAGAGGGGCTGTAACGCAACGAAGAAAAATAAGCCGCAGCCACTATAAAAATATATAGCTTTATTTCTTATTGTTGATTCAACAGTTAATATTGTGCACTCGTGAAGGTAAATGCTTCAGTATTAAAATTTAAGAAATCCTAAGTGTTCATGATTAAGTGTAAAAATCTAAATAACGTTTTTAGGCAAAGATTATTAGTGGAAATTGATAAATGGACAGCGTAACAAATAAATGAAAATGATCACGTAAGCGGGCATATTGTACCAGCAGTCTTGAATTATTTTTTTTTTTTTTTAATTTTTGATACATAATAAAGGGTGGTCCAACCAAAACGCACGAGGTTAATTGTAAATAACACAAAAAGTTTTCAGCGAACTATGTTAATATTTTTTATGCTAGAAAGATCTATGACAATTATGTGTAAAAAAATATCGCCCAAATGATCGTCACGGCTACGGTGGCATACTTCTATCCGATGGTCCATATTTTCAATGACTCTGAGACGTAATTGAGGTTCAATGTCGTTAATGTGCTGAAGTATCTCATGCTTTAGCTCTTGAATTGTTCTTGGCTTATTGCCGTACACTTTTTAGGGTTTTGCAAAATAATTTTACAAAACCCTACTAGTTTCGCGACCAGTCTGTCCATCTGTCCGTCCGTGTGTCACAGCAGTTTTTCTCGGAAACTACTTAAGCTAGAAACATAAAATTTTGTGTGTAGGTGTAAAGTGGTGATCTCTTCGAAATTCAACTACAAAAAAATTTTATAAAGTATTTAAGGGGGGTCTCCCCATATAGGAGAGTGACCCCCTGAAAAAAAATTTCATCGAAGGTAGCCGATATGGGTGTCAAATGAAAGGTCTTGATGAGAGCTTTTCAAAACAGGTCTTAGTTAGGCATACAATACACGAAAAATTTGTGTCCCCCCCCCCCCTTGCGATTGGACACCTGTGATCCGAAAAATCTGAAAAAAATCAGAATCGTAGGCCTTGATGAGTACAACAACAACAAATACGTTAGAAGTCGCAGCGCACTCAACTTTGTTAGTAATAGTATGATTTATCGATTTTATGTTTTCTTGAATTAAATCTTAATAATACCCTTAAATTCAATGAAATTCAGTACATAGATGTTTATCTATAAGATTGATCTACCCTGCAAGTTTCCTAAAGATTGAATCATATTTAGCGAAGTTATAGCCGTTTGAATTTTCCTGTATTACTATGGAACAATATGCGCTGCATTTATTACTATGGCAACATATGGCTATGGAACAACATGCGCTTTTTACCAACTCAGACACTACAGTTTTGCTAGGATTTGCATGAAAATTTCAGGAATGATAGGTGTCATGTATATCTTTGAGAATCGGTTCAGCTAGTGGTATCAGTAATCGTAAAACAAAATAGTGGCTGTTTTAAATGCGAAGATTGAATAATTTTGAGTTATTTTTGCCCAACTTCAACGTTTAAGGTGCATGCTTTGAACACTTGAATCAATTTAATGAATGACTGAATATGAGTAGAGTAATTAATGCTCATAAGTGAAACAAGTCAAGGAGGTGGGAGAGAGCTCCTAACAAAAGGGCTTTGTAACCATTCTAGGGTTCGAAAAAATTGGCCATTAATCGATGATAACAATACAGGAGAGTGGCCGCTGAAAAAAAATTCATCGAATGTAGCGGATATGAGTATGAAATGAAAGTTTTCATGGGAGCTTTTCAAAACAGTTGTTAAACTGTCAGTTTTTGCTTCAGCGGGAGCACAGGGGGGAAACACATGAAAAATGTGTTTCCTCCGTCGCGGATGGACATCTGAAATAATTATCAAGGGAGATACTTATGAGTATAACAATACCAAAACCTCAGAAATCGAAATTCGTTCAACTTTGTTAATAATAGTATGATCTTCGTATTTCATATTTTCTCCAATAAAATCGCCTTTGACATGTTTCTTGATTTGATTCGATCGGGTGACTGCATTTCGTAAATTGAATACAAAACCCTTCTGACACGAGCGTAGGTCTGTTTACCCAACTTGTTTCTTTTATATATCCTCAGAGAAAGAAGTCCAATGGTGTCAAATCACATGATCGTGGCGACCAATTAACATCGCCACAAGGTGAGATAACCCGGCCATTGAATTTCTCTCGCAAAAGATCCATTGTTTCGTTGGCCGTGTAGCAAGTGGCACCATCCTGTTGGAAACACATATTGTCCAGATCCATAACTCCAATTTTTGGCCACAAGAAGTCCGTTATCATGTCGCAGTAGCGAACGCCATTCACGGTGACTGCTTGGCCATCCTTATTTTCGAAGAAGTACGGCCCGATTACGCCGCCAGCCCATAAGCCACACCAAACAGTCACTCTTTGTAAATTCATCGGCTTTCCAACAATCACTAACGGATTCCCATTTGCCCAAATGCGGCAATTCTGCTTGTTAACGAACCCACTGAGGTGAAAGTGTGCCGCGTCGCTGAAGACGATTTTGTTCGCGAAGTCACCGTTCCATTTTGTCCGTTCAACCAACCATTCGGAGTATTGCCAACGCTTGAAACGGTCAGTAGGCTTCAGCTCTTGAGTCAATTGAACCTTGTAAGCGTGTAAATTCAAATCTTTATTGAAAATTCGTATCAGTGATGTTCGTGAGATGTTCAACTGTTGGGCACGATGACGAGTCGAGGTTGACGGCTCTTTTGCCACACTATCGCGAACAACAGTAATGTTTTCTGCAGAACGAACTGGGCGAGCATGCATAGGTGATTTCACGTTTCCTACAGACTAGGTTTTCTGAAATTTGTGTACGATTCTCCCGATTGTGGACACAAATAATCAATTATGCTGACCTAAAAAAATCACGTAGTGCACAAAATGCATTTTGATTTGAATGCCCATTTTCGTAAAAGGGTTCAACAACCTTAACATGCTGCTTAACTGTGTATCTCTCCATGGTCTAATTTGTCAAACACTGAAACAGAGAAATATCAAATTAAATTGGGAGAAAAACTTGACGTTAAGGTGTGACTCACAATTAACATCGTGCATTATGGTTGGACAACCCATTATAAGTGAACTTTGTTCTTGCGAAAAGACAATATAAATGAACATAACCTCAACTCACGTAGCATCGTTTTCATTCAAACTTGTTCAAACGTTTTGTTTTTGTGTGTTTTAAATATCTGATTGCGGATAAAAATTGCATCGAATTATTCAGTGGCATCAATCAAAAATTTAACTGGACGTGAAAACTTCGCGGCTTGACAATATGCAGTGAAAACCTATCTACACTAAGAACTTGGGGACTTTGTCAAAAAATCTGACCCATAGTCAGAGATAGGCGCAAAATTGGATACAAAAGCAAAACAAGGATAATTCTATTAGTTGGTCCAATTAATTACATACGAGTACATATTCAAGAGGAAAGTTTGAGATAAATTGGCTGCATCATTATGACCAGTCGATCTCAAATGTAAAAGAAGACATGACAAAATTATGTTGACAGCTGATAAGTTCCGTAGTCTTGGCTTTAAAGTGGGTGACGAGTGACTAGAAACTTTACTGATCTTCAATCTGTCCAAATTATCTAATGATAATTGATGTGGAAACCTCTAGCATTGCAATAAAAGCAAAATCAATAAAAGCTAAATTATTACAAGGCGTCGAAAATTGTGATAACAAAACAGATACATCACAAAATCAAGAAGCATTCTAAGGGTCCTAAATGTTATTCCTGCAATAAATTTGGCCTCAAGAGCCCACAACGTAAGACAAAAACTAAAAAAAACAAGTTGGGTAGAGAGAACTACGCTCATGTCAGAAGGGTTTTGTTCTCAACAAACAGTATGCAGACACCAATAATGAATAAACTCAAGAAAAACTAACGACATCTACAACAAGCACATACCCACTTTAAAAGAAAAACCATTTTGAATCCATTTTAACCAGCCTTCATTTTGTTGTAACATTACCAATACCCATTGAGTGAATAAAACCTTAAAGTTTTTTTGTTATCCATTTTATCTGATAATTTGGAGATCTAATCAAAAGTTTAGTGTGTAATTCGATGGAAACTTCGGATAGTAGAAAACCCGTACATTGTTTTTGTTGCAATAGAAGAACTTTCAAACAGCTTTGACTTCGGTAAATTTATTGAAAATTAGGTATGTAAGGATTTCCCTTGGACTGCTTAAATTTTAGTAAATTGAAGGGTATCCATATGCATTCACTCGGAAAATTGTAATATTTACAAATTCTATTATTATTAACAAAGTTGAGTGCATTTTAACTTCTTAGGTATTTATTATTTTCATATTACCACACCAACATACCACCATAATTTTGTCACCTTTAAAATGTACGTTTTCATCAAAAGTTAATAGTTTGTACTCCATAGGCTGAAACTGTGGAAAAATAACACAATTTTACTCAATTTCTCATTTAAAACGGCCGCCATTTTATTTGACAATTGCTGATATCACTCGTTGAAAGAATTCTCAAATACGTGCATGATATATATTCTTCCTGAATTTTTCCATTTACTCGTAAATCCTAACAAGCCCGTGATGTTTGAGCCGATTAGATTAGATTGTTGATGCTGTAATATAGAAAAATTAAATTCAAACCACCATAACTTCATTAAATATCATTTAATTCTTATGAAATTTTCATAGTTGATTAGTTTTATCTAGATTAACTTTATCTAGCTTTAAAGCTACCCTCACGATTTTGTACGAGAAAATGTAAAATTGATAGCTCATACTATTACTAACAATGTTTAGTAATTTTCGACTTGTGAGGTAGTTGTTGCACCTCCATGATTTTTTTAAGATTTTACACCTCACAGGTATCCAATTGGGAGGGGAGGGGACACCATTTTTCGGTGTTCCTCCGCTTCCCACCCCTCAATAGATATTGCAGTTTCTAAAGCTTTTGTTAGAAGATCTTGTCAAGACCTTTCATTCGATATACTTGTAATAATTGAGCCGTCGCCTAAGCAAGCTGCTCAAAAATCTTCCTAGCAAGTATCCGGAAATTTACTTACAGACTCGAAATAAACTTTTTTTTACTATTCAAATTTATAATTACGAATGTTGGAAATTTCTTTTTGACCTCTCTTTACCCTTATTAAATATCAATTTTAGATCATATTGTTTTTAAATATTCATTATGAAATTTACCATTCCCTACTATTATTTGAATTTTTCCATAATATTAATTTTTATATTTAAAAAAAATTTCAATTTGCAAGTAACATGCGAATACGGCAACGCTTTTCCTGTTGCACATGCACGTATTGCATTAGCGAAGGCAAGTGTGCATCGGAATGGATGGAAGCCTCGCAAACTGCCGTTGTGAGGAGGTCCGCAAGGTGACGACAGATAACAGGGGAGTCAAAAAGAAACCTCCGTGGGGAGACGACGAGTCGTGCGTGCGGTACGTACGCGGGTTTTCTTGTTGGGAATCGAAAAACGCTTATTACGGGATTCACAATTAGTCATCGCGGAAAATTGAGTGTTTTGGCACATAAAATTTGGGGTTTACTTTGTAATGTGCTTGCTTGCAGACGATTGAAAGTTTATAGCGACGTAAACGGAGTGAGAGCGGTTCGTGTGTGGGTGAATCACGTAAATGGTGCGGAGAATGTCAACTTGCAGTGCAAGTCGCAAATACAAGTACTTAAATTGAGAAATTTATTTAGACCTGAGTGTGCAAGCGCCGCAGTTTGTGGAATTGCTCGTTGTGCAGCGATCAGGACAAGTTGGTCCAGCGTTCGTCTGAGCTAATTTCTTGAGCGAGTGGAGTTTGGATTCCCGCTGCTTTTTGTAAATGGAAAATCTAAAAGCGTCTTATGGCTGCGGGCGCTCACGAAAAGATTTCAGACGGTGGAGCAAACACGCAGATTGTTCATAGAGATTGTGTGTTTATTCAATCGCAGGAAGTCTTGTTGTGTCAGTTCGCCAACCGCATACGTAAATTCCTCTGTGAATCATAGCGTGAAGAAGTTTTTGCAATCGCATTAGTGCTGCTGCTGTGGGGAGAGCTCGGGAGAATTAGTGTAGTGCAGCTTCGATGCTTAAGCCCGATTTTTTTTGCATACTTTTTTTTTGCAGTATATGAATGTATGAATTAAATTTTAAGAACTTATTAAGTTTGTTAACTTCAAGTATCTGGTTCGATCTCACAAAATGCCATTTTTATTCTAAAGTTTGAATTCCTTATTATATTTACCTAATTTTAACTTATTATTTCATTTCGCAAGATTTTTTTTCATGAGTTAAAAATATCATCATTTCAGTTGACTTTTAATTCGATTTGTTACGAATTCTAGTTTTAAGAACTAATATTATCATATTGTTATTTAATTTTGCAAGACTTTAGAATGAGTTTCAGCTCTTCTAACAAACTGGACCCAGCTTTTTATTGTATTGCTTAAACAAATGTGCACGCATAATTATTAACAAGGAAATTTACATGACTAGTTAGCTCTAGATTTCGTTGTGTCACACAAAGGATGATGTGTTTATTTTGACAATGCTAAGTAATAATGTCTATATTCCATTCAATAGCAACAGCCCTAAATAAATTCTCTGGTTATTAGAATTTTAGTGCTCTTTTAGAACAAATGAAATATAATGAATTGTTAAAATTGCACCTTCGCTCTTTCCCTTTCTCATATACTGACCGGGTATAGGACACACAACGATGGCAGGGTCCTCCACTGAAATGGGCTAACCATCGGGCGTGCTCTTCCCTTCTTTTGTTTTATAGGGGCTCTTGCCGGATAGAGTGGCCTTCCGCTAACTTGCCCTTTTATGGTATAGAGTTATGTGTTTCCATCGCATAGTGCTATAACATAAATTGGCCACGTTTGTATTCCTCAATTGATGGAAAAATTCATGCAAATTATGATTGTGTGAGTTTTTCACTCAAATGGAAAACACATGACCATGTCTACGTTTGGATCTTGATCCGGTTGGGAGGGTGCGAGGGGGCACCACCTCGATCTGGATGCCCCACTCTTATTTGTGGGCAACAAATATCAACGGTAACGATGAAGTCTCCTCAAGTCCGTCCGTTTTTGCAAGGCCCTATTTGTCCTCTGAACCAGCGAGTTCATAGTCCTCAGCCGGTTACCGCCTTTCTTGACTCCGGTCGATAATAAAAGAAGCTTTTCCAAGTTCGTATATGCGAAAAATGTTTTTGAAGTGTGTCCTGTGCAAGAGGGAAAGAACTCGCCCCACAACACCGCTACGCTAGCCTGCCAACGCATTCACGCATCCCCAGACAAGGCAGATCTCGCCATTCTCTTCCGCTGAGGCAGCAGACCATCGCTGCAATTTTTCACGGACATGTTTCACTATGTACTACTCAATTATCTTCGGTGAAAAAAATAAAGGGATCATGGTATGAAGCACTCACGAACGTTCTAGCACCGATTTTAATGGGGAATTGCAAAAAAAATTTTTTAGGAAACCCTAGAAAAACAGAAAATTACCTCATCCTATGCTGCTGTACTTTGGCACTATGTTACAGGGATGGCGCCTGGTATAGTAAATTGACTCAGGCCTCTGTTCATTATTATGAAGAACAAGAATCTATTTTAGAAGGGAACAACTCTAGTAACAAAGAATTTTAGAGGTACTGACAATAAAATATTATCTGTAAAATGCTCAAGTAAGCTTTGGAACTTATGATGACAACGGCCAAGGAAATGGGATTCTGTTTACAACTGCCTTATACGAAGGTGGTCCGATAAGTACTTTGCCTCACTGCCCGATGGTGCCACAGTCGCCAGAAAAATTCATTATCATATAGTACATTCTTGTAGACAGCTACTGTCAAAATTTCAGCCGAATACGACTCGTACTTTTGTTTTGACTACGTGCGAAAGCGGGCGTGTCCGTGGATTTTAGAGAAATTGAGAAACAGCAATATTGATCAGTTATTCGATTTTTGTTTTTGGACGAGAAATCACGCAGCGAAATCAAAGAGCGCTTAGATGCTGTGTACGGTGACTCTGTTCTTGCAATGGTGGTCATATAAAATTGGTTTTACAAGTTTCAATGTGGCCGCACTCGGTTTTTGATGAGCCATGCCCAGGTGCGCCGCAAACAGCTACCCAGGAGGATAACGTGACAAAAATCCACGAACTCGTATTGGCAGACCACCGACTGAAGGTCCGCAAGGTAGCTGAGATAGTGGGCATCTCCAAAGACTGCTTGGGTCGTATCCTATATAAAATTTTGAGTATGAGAAAGCTATCGGCGCAATGGGTGCCGTGTTCACTTGCTCCGGACAACAAACACAACTAGAAACCATTTAGAGCAGTGTTTTACGCTGTTTAAGTGCATTCGAAGGAGTTCTGTGTCGTTTTGTGACTCTACTGGAGACTAAAGAGCAGTCGAAACAGTAGACTTGACCCGCCGAAAGTCCTCCAGAGACTGTCCTATTGGCCAAAAATGTGATGGCCACTGTTTTCTGAGGTTCAAAATGTGTGATCTACATCGATCTGGAGAAGAGCAAAACGGTCACAGGGCTTTACTATACCGAATTGTTGGGCCGATTTAGCGCCGAAGAGCGGAAAAAACACCCCGTTTGGCAAAAAAAGTGTTTTTACACCATGACAATGCACTGACTCACGCCTCCACTATTGCTGTGATCAAATTAGGCAACGGACTGCTACCCCATAAATTTTTTTCTCCAGATTTGGCTTTGTGCGTCTTATTTTTGTTTCAAAACTTGAAAAAGTCGCTCGCTGGGCAGAAATTTGAAGTGAATGAGGAGGTCTACTTTGAAGACCTCGAAAAAATGTATTTTTTGTATAAGTTAAATAAGTTGGTAGATTGCATGGTCAAGCGTATTGAGCTAAGAGGAGATAATATTGAGAAATAAATTGCCAGTTTTCCAAAATTTTCGTTTTTCTTTTGTAGGCTAAGTACTTATCGGACCGCCCTCATATGTCCCTGAGCTAGCAACTAATCTTGTCCGTGAACCAAATTATTCAAAATGTTTGCAAAGTAGAATTTGACAGCTTGGGCTGTGTTTCTGAGAACAGCAAAAAACAAACAGTAACAACTGCAAGTATTATGAATTACGTGCACCGGCTGAACATGACTGGAGGCCATGGATACATGTCCAAGGTTTAAGAACAAGACGTTTAACTATTGCACTATAGAAAACGAGATCTGAATTTTCACAAATCAACTAAAATGGCCAAAAATAATGATTCTTATGTAATATAAACAATAAGATATGTTTAGCCTCCAATGAAGGTAAGCAGACACGATCACCTCTTGATTTGGTTCATTTAGATATAAGTGGGCCAATGGAAACACAATCTCTTAGTAGTTACAGATGTTTTTCTAACCCTTTTTGATGAATTACCAAAGAAAATGTTTGTGTACTTTCTTCGCAGCACGTCGAAAGTTCTTGAATAACTTGAAGAATTTAAACAAGAAGTAGAGAATTAATGCTTATATAAAGATCCTGTGAACTGACAACGGGCTAGAATATGACGCAAAAATTTTTCTAATTTTCTGTAGGTCACTGGAATCATATGTTAGACAACCACACGATACACACCTGAAGAGAATGGGATAGCAGAGCATGTGTCGAAAAAGAAAATTTATGCTACTAATTGCTGGCCTGCCAAAATCATATTGAGCGGATGAAGTACACACTCCAGCCTATATCATCAATCAATCATATCATTCAAGATTCCGTTAGAAATTGATAAAGCTAGAAAACGAATATGAATCATGTAAACATATTTGGATATGAGACCACGGTTAACTTGCTTAAGAAAAAGTGAAAGAAGTAAAGTCCAAAAGTACACAAAATGATTGTCATCGGATATTATGAATACTCAAAAGGTTACAAATTCATATTACTGAATTCCAAAAAGGGAATAAAAAGCAAACGTGCTACTTTTCTTGATCCTTCTGTCAAGAGAAACTTTGTTGCAGTAGGATAACCCATGCAGAAATTTGAAAAAAAGTAAGTTCAATGGACAAAGATCCTACTCCAGAATCTTAATATGAAAAAATAAAAGGAAACAAATTTACTGTGGACATTGATATTGGCAAGTATAAGTAAGTAACAATATGCTTATATATTCAGATGGGCAAAGCGTGATTTCCAGTTTTTATGCAGTGATAACTAATGTCATCATTTATGGCACTATGACACAGAGCAGCCTCTAGGATAAGTCTCCTATGGTTTCGCAAGCTTGTTCGCCAGTTGATCACTCCCAGCAAAGATATACTGTAAGCTTCTATAGTGTCTTCGCATCGAGTCCTTAGTCTTCCCGCCGAACGTCAACCTTGTGCTCTTAATGTTCCATTCATTCTATATAGTCCGCACATTCCAATTCGCGTAACTAAACGCGGGCAGATACATGTGGCTCATCTTATAGTTCATACAACTCATCATTGTAACCCAGCCTCCACTCTGTTCCTTCTTTACTATGTTATAGATTTTCCGGAGCACTTTGCATTCAAATATTTCCACTCTTTTTTTTCGATTTATTCACCAACACAGACTTGATTAGTGATTTATAAATACGAAGTTTATTTTGCCTATGTACAACTCCAAAACTTATAATGGGAAGTGTGGAGCAAGAGGGTTTTATTTACGGCATTTATTTGACACTTATATCTGATTTGTTTTGGCACCCCTTCTACTTAGGCTTGCTTCAAGATAGACAAAGCCATTGTCTACACACTGTCAACGTTATAGTATCCTACGGTCAGGTTTTGTCTGACTTGAGTGTTCTTCTTCATTTGGGTCTTAAATTTAGTTTTGGTTTTATTATCTTGTTGGCCAATTCAGTTTGCCTCAGATTCAAGGCTCAGGAATGCTTCTTTGGCATCTGAGATAGAACGTACCATAATATTGATGTCATCAGCATATGTTACCATTTGTGCGGGCTTAAACAGAGGTTTCAGCTGTTGTCTTCCTGATGTCGTGTTTCAGCACAATATTAAAGAGCATTGGGGTAACTCCATCCCCTTGTTTTGAACCTGATTCAATTTTTAAGCTGTACGTTGGTTCACCGACTCTGTATTTAGCACCATGACTTTGGCCATGTGAACTAGTTTTGTTGGGGCGCAAAAGTCAAGGATTATTTTGTACGGTGCATTTTTATCGATTATGTCGTATGCTTGTTTTAAGTCTACAAAGAATTAATGTACGTTGATTTTATATCTCCAGCATTTTTCAAACGCCTACTTAACTGACAATATTTTGTCAAGTGTAGAACGTCTACTTCGAAAGCCTCGCTGAAACTCTCTTATAATACTTTAATATGCGACTTTAATTTTCTTTGAATGCCATTAAAGAGCACTTTATACGACGTATAGTGAAGCAACGCCTCTATAAGTCTCACACCTTATCTTGTCTCCATTTTTGTGTACAGAACATATAGTACTTCTTCGCCGGTCTTCTGGTACTTACACCTCTGACTATATTCTACATGTTAATTGGTGCAGAATCAATTTAGATTGGGACCACTACCCTACCTATTCCAGTAGTCTTACCTTTTTTCAGGTCACGTAGGTACTGCTACCTGCACTTCGTCTCTGGTTGATGGTAAAACTGGGAATTCTGGCTCTGCTTCTGGAATATTCACTGCTTCATTAGTTGTTAGAAGCGCTGTGAAGTACTTCTGGAAATACTAAAGCCATCTGTTATTAATTTCGACTTGGTTACCTATGATTGATCCTCGTGTAATTTTGCAAAAACCTGTTTGTGGATTGAGCCACCTTTTAGTTGTATAAAAGAGGTATATGCCGATCCGACTGAATTCAGGGTTACGTTTTCATTTAGCTGTTGGATATTTTTTCTTACAGAGGTGAATACCATTGACGTACTTGGTGTGACGCTTCCATGCTCACAAGCAACTGGACTACACACTAAACACCTCCCTTATCAACCCAAGAACCTAGCCTGGAACCGTTTGACACATTACTTCGGGCCAGGTTTCGTTTTGTTATGCCACGAGGCACCTTCAAGCTGGTGGATCCCTCCTCTACCGGGAAGGGAGGGGAAAGAGGAATGACTAGGCCAGTAATCAAGCATCATCGCAACAATACTATTGGGGTGAGCTCTCCCGTGTCCCTGTAGAGGTCCTGTCGCAGACTGTCTCGTTTTTGCACGCAAAACAATTTTTGACCGGCATTGTTCTCTTCTCTTGGGCAAAACTGACAATCGACTTACCAATCTTGTACAGGTAAGATTGAAAACACTCAAGCCGGCTAAATAGCTGATGTTAAGACCTAGAATAAAATTGATAATTTAATGTTCGATATCCGTGCACGACCCTTATATTAAATTATAATCCATACCTTTTTTTGATCCTAACGTAAAATTCTCTATACATTTTTGCATTTATTCATAGACATTTTGTCAGCAAATTAATGTTCAATGTAACTTTAGATCCATTGTTGATTATAAACTCCCAACTCAAATTGTAATCCAACGTGTGTACTATTTTGGATCTTGAGAAAATTTAATTGCTGTTACGGGTCAGCACATTTCAATATGTAATTATTAGAATAAGCATTTTTTAATCTTGTTTGAATCAGAGAAATAAATTTTATATTCATTGTTAATTCAATCACGAAGCGGGCCACAGTATTTTGTTTCACTGCAGGTGTAATATAGAGAGAGTTGGTGAAGCACCAAATCTCTGCAGTAGCAATTATATTGGTCGGTTTGCACCGAACAATCCATCGGTGCAAATTTATAGGACGGTGAAAATTTAGTGAAGTGTAAATTGCGAAGGACATTTTGAAGTGAAAGAAATGGGTAAGTTAGATTAGTTGCGAAGGACGTCGAAACATAGAAGATGCATCAGTGTAGCACTGAGGAATCAACCAGAAATAGATCGGGTTTCGTATTCGGTCGGTGACAGGAAAGCGGAAGGCATCGATCATGCCGCTATACAAATAGCTGAGTCAGAAAGAAGTCAGTCTCACCATGCCTTTGATTTAGGTGCGGTCTCACATCTGGGATGAGGCCCGCAGTCCACCTTCCCTTCGTGCAATTTGCCCAAGACTGCTGCCAATCGTCAAGTGAGTGCTGTCTGTCCTCGCGGTCAACTGTCTCCCTTGCGTCCTCCTTTCGACGCAAGTAAATAGCGTGACACTCCCTAGTACAGAGAGCAACAGCTATCGCGCCTGCAATAACTCACACCACCAAATCAGAGACTGTCTGATATGAAGATGCAACCTCAGTACTCCTTATCTCCGTACCTTTGTCAAGCGTTTTCGGTACACCTTCTTACTGAGAGTATCGCCCCATATTTCTGCTCCGTACTTTAACACGGACCCTACGGCACTCATCAAGAGGTGTCTTCTTGATAGGTTGGGTCCCCCTACCTTGGTTGTAAGTTGACTCAAAGATGATACTCCCAAAGCAGCCTTCTCAGCCGTTGTCCTGATTTGCTCAGAGAAACTCATCTTCGATTCGATCAATAGCCCTAGGTATGTCACTGCTGGCTTCGATTCGATTATTATGTCTCCAGTACTGACCATCGTTACTCTAGGGATTCTCTTTTTTGTTAAGATGACCACTTCAGTTTTCTCCAATGCTAGACTGAACCCACAAGCAGTCATCCAGTCTCTCCACGGCTGCACTAGCACATCTAGCCTAAGTTACGCTTGTTCAACGGTGCATTCAGTGGCTAGAGCTACAACATCATCCACATAGCCGATCAAATCTGACTCATCTGGCATCTCGAGTTTCAGTAGCCCCTCGTAGATACGTTCCACAGGTCTGGACCAAGGATAGATACTTGAGTAACACCCTATTTAAGTTCCATCTTTCATTGGATATGTGTCGTGTCGTAAAGCAGGCTTCGGTCCTTCAAATAGTCCCTCAGAAGCCGCACTATTTACCCTGAAACATGAAGAGGGGTTCCCAGCATATTCAGAATATCCACTCAACTGGCAGAATAGAAGGCATTCCTAACTTCGAGGGTGATTGCCTTGCCACCCAATGTGTTTTGTTTTATTAATGATGCATCTTCGTCACCTTTAGACGAGAGTGAATTAACTTGATGTGTTGTCCATTTTGTGAATAAGCCCTATATTATTTAGTTACTTTTCTTAATTGTTTTTGTAACAAGTACAATGAAGTGTACATAAACATGCAATTTAAAGATAAAAAATAAATTGAAAGAAATAATCTTCTCGTCGCTCTTGTCTGACGATTTGATTTAATGAACGAAGAAATGCAATCCTTACAGATTATTCGAAAAGAAGTGTGTTGGAGTGTAAAAGGGCGTATCTGAATGGATGTTTAGTTAATCTTATGCTGTTAAAAATTACTTAACATTTTAGCGACAACAATCAATTTTTTCAATTAAGTATAGAATACTAACATAAATGGGAATTTTTTTCTAAATGTGATATCCATAACAACATTAAAAGCAACGATAATAACGATACGGATAATATAGGTCATATTGTCACTGCCAATACGAACAATACCAGCGCCGAAAATATTACAACTATGTCCACGGAGGAAATTATTAAAAACCCGGGCCAAAAATTACTGGTAAGCATGTCATTAGGTTCTACACCCGTAGGTAGCCAGAATGAATACACATTTTTACACATTTGAATTCGGTGTACCACGAAACCCCAATACAAGCGAATCATCCGATGCTTTTCGTCAACATGCTAACAATTAAAAATAATATTGCATTGTTAAAAATTAACAACATCCACAACAACCGCAACAACCAATACAAATTCAACGGATAGAGAAATAATAAAGATCAATGGTAAAACAGATGCTCAACATGCAACACGAATCGTGTCGATTACACATTGAATGGTATTTGAGAATGTAATAACGACAAGCTTGAAAATCTTCGATATTTAAAACTTGCAACGAATGGTGAAATAGTCGCCTATAGCAACAGTTAGCGACGGGTTTGGGAAGGAAAGTGAAATCAAACACGGAAAATTGAAAAAAAGAACGGTTGAAGTAAAGTGAAACAAAGGACATGTTTGTTAGTTTTTCTTTCAATTCGTGATAATTAATTGAGTGATTACGTTTGTTGCGTTGAACAGACTTAATTGCTAGTCAAATCGACTGTGAAATAGAATCGTGCGACGTACAAAATGTTGGAAAAACAAAATCATCGTGTGAAAAACAGACCCAAAGTATTTCCATTCAGTCCCAAATTGCCGTGGAAAAGTGAACTTTCCCTTCAATCACCGACCCAAGATCGAAAATCTTTTAGTGAACCCAAGCGTGAGTGCGATTCCTAAATCCCGAAATAGCCGACCCTGAACGTGATATCGGGTGTGAATTGGTTAAGGAGTTGCATGGCCCAACTAAGTGAGTTGAAAGCAGAGCAAAGGCTGACCCCTTTAAGTAGTTGCTTTTTTGCAAATAAACAAGTATTAACTACATTTCGGCCTTAGGATTGGAAAGAAACGTAAACGGACAAGTGCAGCGCGGACGGTGAAAGGTAATAAGATAATGCGAACTCCATTGCGAATTCAAGTAAAAGTGCACTTGATGGAGACAACTGGAATGCAAAAGGACTTGCAAGTACAGCAGCAAAAAGGAGTAGAGAGTGCGCTAACTTATGCGGCATGATCAGGATTTAAAGGCTTACGACGTTTTATTATTGCATCGATTACAACGCTTTATGCAAGAGAGATTTTTTGGATAGCTCTTTGTGAACAAATCAAAGTAAAAACCATTAACAGCACTCAGTTACAATGTCTTTTGGCGGTGTATGCTTTCAGTGTACTTGATATTGTATGAAACTCCATTCAATTCTGGTTGATCAAATCCCAGCAAAAAAGACCTATACAGACATTGACTCTGCACTGTCCGAAGAGAGAAGCATGGATTAATGGGTGTCGTGTCTTCGATGGCAACAAAATAAAAATGTTTATTTCGTTTTTTGGTGATGAGCTCAGATGCGAATACAATTATTTACTATTCAGCTTCAGAAGGCATTCATATTAAAGCCAGGAAATCGTGAATTATATGCAATATATAGTAGCTTATAATTTTTCTTGGTTTTTTTTCTATTGTTGAAACATACACATAATATTTATAAATATTACGTGATGTACGATTTATTGCCAAAAAAATAAGGAAATTATTGACCGTGAATCATCTTTGGAAGTATTGAGCCAATTCTTGATCCGGTTGGGGGGGATGGGTCGGGGCACTGCCACCACCTGGATGCCGCACTCTTATTTATAGGTCACGGCCGTTCTCGGCAAAGATGAAATCGCCTTACGTCTCGCGCGCCGTTAATCAGGTATCCGCCATCACGTTTCCATTGTAATCCTTTTCGGTTTGTTGCCTAAGACTTGACGCTTAAGTAGTGAATCGGCTTTTGCATTTTTCCTGACCCTGGTCGCTCAAGTAATTTTTAAGCGTAATATTTTGTAGTGGGAGCCTGCGCTGATGGAACAAACCTGCCTTATGACACCGCAACGCTAGCTGCCAGCACGCTTACGTATCCCCAGGCAAGGCCAGTTCCAGCGTAACACTAATTTCTCACTTGCTGAGGCAGCAAACCACCACTATAGTCCTTTACGGGCATTTTGAACATCCACAGGTAAACAATACAAGACCGCTCTTTAGAAAAGCTAATTGGAGAGAGGGTTAAATCTATTGACACATAGAACTATACTGTACATCATAATTGGCTAGTCTTTATAGTCAAAATATGCAGACATCGATGTACTAGTGATGTCCTTCTTAACGATGCTTACCTTTCACTACCATTCTACTGGGGGAGAGATACCTATAGGCCGATGACGCTGTAACGCCTACAAAAATGAAGCTCGCCCTAAATTAATGTGTTTAAAATGTTCAAGCTGATTCTCACATTATGAGGGGAGGAAATCAAGTAGTCTAGAAGCTTTACGCGCCTAGGAATTCTACACTCAAAGCAGCGAGTGGGGTATCATATGAAAGGTCTTGATTAGAGCTTTTAGAATCTGAAATAAAACAGTCATTTTATGAATCAGGGGGTCCAGGGGAAGGCAAAATGTACGAAAAATTTGTGTGTAAACACCCCCTGGCAATTTTACACCTTTCAGCCGAAAAATCTGAAAATTATCAGAAAATCGAATCGAATCATAATCAAGTGAGTTGTAGCCATTTCAATTGTATGGAATTACAACAACAATAACACGTGTTTGTGGTTTATACATATTTCAAATTGACCAAGGCTCTTTTATTTTCTTTCAATTTTCATGAAAATTTAAGCAATAGTGTTTAACTTGAATATCTTCAATCGGCCGAGCTGCTTATGAAAGAAACTGTACATCTTTTGCATAAATTTGAATGATTTCATATCCAAGTATTTGATAAATAATTAAAGTTATCGGTTCACGCTAGTAGGAAACTTGTTTCTAACCCTAGGATGTTTGCAAAGACCTTCTGGTAGGAGCACTCTCCTGCATACTCAATTTGTTCTAATTTTAAGTACGCTTTACCTTTATAACTCTGTTGATAGCTTTTCCAATGTCTTTTAGAGTCTCTTCTCTATTATTCTTGTTTTTTGCTTGCTTTCGCATTCTTTTCCTTCTTCTGCCATATCGTCAAAATAATGGAAAACTGAACGATCGTTACCAGAATGTTGCTGCCGTTCTTCTTGTCCACTGCTACTTGCAGAGCACTGCATCCATTGCAATCTGCACTCCACGAGATTTTTTTTTTTTTTTTGGTAGGGAGGTGAATGCTATTTATGCACAGAGTGTGGGACTCCCATGCGCGACTGGACAACCCACTAAACCCCTCCCCGGTCAACCTGAGACCCAGCCTGGAACCGTTTGACACATTACTTCGGGCAAGGTCTCGTTTTGTTACGCCGTGGGGCGCCTTCAAGCTGGGGGGGAAGAGGAAGTGCCAGGAGAGCGATCCCCCAGCCCCAGCGCCCCGGCTGCTGTGAGCCCCTTTTATATTTTAGGACTGGCCGAGCATAATGTACCACCTGGTTCCATTTGTCGACCGATTCGAGCATCACCGCAACTATATTATCCGGGGTGAGCTCTCCCGTCTCCCTGTAGAGTTCCTTTCGCAGCCTGACCCATTTTACGCAAAAAATGTGTGGCAGGCATTGTCCTCCTCTCCTGGGGAAAACCGACAATCGGGAGACCATGACTTACCGATCTTGTGCAGGTAAGACTGAAAACACCCATGCCCGCTCAAAAGCTGGGTCAGATAGAAGTCAGTCTCACCATGCCTTCGATTTAGCCACGGTCTCACATCCGGGATAAGGTGCAAGGGTTGGCTTTTCATGGAAGCTCCATGTAGGGTGACAAGTCTTTTAAAATAGAAGGTTGCTAGCTTCAGGCTTCTTTTTAAAAAAAATGTTGCTTAGTTCATCAGATTCGATGTTCATATAAACAAAATAAGGTGGCGAAAGAAGCAAAAATTAAAATTTAGGTCAAAACGAACCAAGGAGCGAAGCATATGTTGTTGGAAAGTTACTAAATGCTTCTCTTGTGAAGTGGATAGTCAGTGCTCTTCCATTCTAACCAAATTTCCAGCCCATTATAGTTTGCGTATTTTTACGCCAATGGATACAGGTGGGTTGGTATACAAATTATCGTTGTAATGAAGTCTTCTTTCTGCAGCATGCCTCACAGAGCCATACTCGTATACCCTCTTAAGCATAGTACAGAAAAACAACACGTGTTGACAACCACGTTGACATCACAATGGCCACAGACACGCAAATATTTTCTTCAACCAGGAAATAAACATAAGTATTAGGAAGCTTCTTGAAGAAGAACGTTCAGCAGTGAGATATATTCAGATTTAGTGTGAACATGAGTGAAGACATGGTGTTATCATATATTCTGATAAGTGAATGCTTGGATGATGATATTGAAGTAGAAAAGAAAAGATTATGGTGTAAAGAGTGGTATAAAAACCGGCAAAAGTTTTCACATACTAATTTATTGAGTGAACTATGTGCAAGTGCTCCGGATGACTTACGAAACTTTTTAAGAATAGATCATAAAACTTATGAAGACCTACTAAAGGCAGTGAAACCGTTTATAGAAAAAAAAGACACATTAATGAGGGACGCGATAACGACCAATGAAAGACTTTCTTCCACTCTCCGTTTTCTTGCCAGTGGACAAAACTTCGAAGATTTGAAATTTCTGACTGCAATATCTCCTCAAAGCCTTGGAATAATTATTATGGAGACGTGCTCTGTGATTATAAAAGCTTTAAAAGGATATATCAAGGTCATTTTAAAAATAGTGATATTAAGTATTCAAATATATATTGTGCTCTTTTCCAGATACCAAAAACAGAAAATGATTGGAGGGAAACAGCTGAAGAATTCGGAAGAAGATGGAATTTCCCAAACTGTATCGGAGCAATCGACGGAAAACACATTGAAATAAAGAAACCACCTAATTCAGGTTCATATTATTTCAACTATAAAAAAAACCTTCAGCATCGTTTCGTTAGCGATAGTGAACGCAAACTACGAATTCATTATGGTAGAGGCAGGTACAAATGGACGCGTATCTGATGCAGGGATTTTTTCAAGTTGTAAATTTCACGAAAAACTTTCCGAAAATATGCTGGGAATTCCAGACTCTTGTCTGCTGCCGAACACGACAATAAAAGTGCCGTATGTGTTTGTTGGTGATGATGCTTTTCCTCTTGGGATGCATTTAATGAAGCCTTTTGGAGGAGAAAATATTGATAAAAGTGAAAAAATATTCAATTATCGCCTTTCTAGAGCAAGAAGGATAGTCGAAAATGCTTTTTGGATTCTGTCTTCCTGTTTTAGGATTCTACTGAACAAAATAAATTTGCGGCCAGAGAAAGCAACAATTATAACGTTAGCAACATGCTATCTCCACAACTACCTGCGAAGAAAAAATTCAGATGTTTATTTGCGTGGAAGTGTTGACATTGAAAATACTGAGATTGGTACAATTCAATATGGAGCTTGGAGACCAGAACAAAGGCAAAAGTTACATTTGGAACCAACGCAAGCAAGGAATTCAAAAGATGCTGCGAAGGAAATCAGAAATGACCTCAAAATCTTTTTCAATGGAATTGGATCTGTTCGTTGGCAAAAATCAAAATAAAATGTCGTGTTATTTTTCAAAATTTAAGCAGAAATGTTTATTAAAAAATAAAATAATACTAAAAGAATACATATTTTGTCTATATTAAATAAACTCATTATCCGCTAGCGGCTACTGAATATTTTCGTAAGCTGGCACAGGATTTCTTGACCAGGTAGCGTTTTCACTTGGAATTTCCAAAACTGGTGTTACCACTAATGGCGACTCCCGTCTACGCAAATTCAACGTAATGAAAATACCACTTCCACTAGCTGAGGACGAAAACGCCATCAGCGGTGTCGAAGATCTATGCGACGAGGATATAGACGACATGTTAACAGTGTTGATTGTCAATTGCTCAAGTTGCCCCGTGATAAGAACTTCTTCTATGGCACGCTTGGCATAAATTTTTTGCGTAGAGGATAGCTGCCGGAACGATGTCGCCCAAGAATCAGCATATACGCCTGCTTCGTCCTTCTTCTTTAAATGAGCCAATGTTTCCTTCAGGATTGCATTTTTCTCGGCTAGATACTGGCTTTCTGACTTCCTTTTTTTGCAGTGATTTGATACCTCAATTTCCACGGCCTCCTGTAAAAGATCGAAAAAAATCAGTAAAATCCACTTAATGCTCAAATAATGTATCTCATGTATAGCAAATATACTAATACTTACTTCGGCTACCTCGATTTCAGGATCGTTCTCCAAATCTAAAGTGGATACACTGGGACCCTGTGCTTCCTGATTTCGCAAAAATTCCAGGGTATCAAAATACCATAAGTTCGGAGTATAAATGTCGTCATTGCCAGCTCCAGACTTTTCGGAATTCAAAACTTTTTTTTATTTGCGTCGAAAACATCACACGCCTTTTCAAAGTATGTTCATCACACGCCTTTTCAAAGTATCAATATTCGCGTCTTTTTCAATTTCCTGATACTTTGAGAGTAAATTTTTCCACGCGGTATCTTTGATTGTCTTATTTTTGAAACAATTACTTTTAACTTGCCACAATTCCAGCAATTCTTTAAATAAATCAAAACTACTATTATTTGGAATCGTCGACATTTTCACTATATGTCCGTCCAGTATCAAATATTCAGAATAAATGAATTCTCACCCAGCCAGGAAAACATAGCCAACAACTTGTTGACTCCGCCCACAAAAATCAAAAAATTTTGATTTCGGTCCAACTCAACCACCAACCGAATTTCAAACACATACACCACTTCATACGTGTTTACAACTCAGTTGCCAACCAAGCAAAAACCTATTAAACTCATCAAAAATTTTGATTTCGGTCCAACTCAAACACCAACCTAATTTCCAACTCAAACTCAAAAATTTGACATTCGAAGTGTCAAAACAAAGAAGTGTCAGTTTCAGCTCTTTGAATTTCTTGGCTTAAGTGAAGTTTAAATTCTGTCATAAATTATAATTAGCTGTGTGAAATAAGTGGAGTGGTTACTAGTGTCGTTTTATCAAGTTTTCGAGATAAGTAGCGATCTTTCAAGTCATCAATTTCATTGATTAAATTTTTACTTAGGCGAACGAAAATTAACGGAACCGGGAATTCTTACTTTGGTCTAGGAGTGAGATTCCCGTGTAGCTAAATTTATTCTAAACAATTTTTGAATTTAATTTTAAATTTATATTTTGATATTTTAAATTATTTTTTTTTGCAAGTACGGATTTCTGCATTTTTTTCACTAACTATATTAAATAAATCAAGGATAATAAAAAATTTTATAAAAAGCAAATAATTGAAAAAGTTAAAAATATAATGGCTACTAAACCAGATAAGTGTGGGAAGTGTAGGAAACCCGTGGAGGATATCCACTCGGCTATGGGGTGTGATGGCTTCTGCCTCAAGTGGTTTCATTTGAGGTGTATCAAAATGTCGGAGGAGAGATATCGGGCTATTATGGACATCACCGAAGATGTGATTTGGATGTGTGCCGGATGTAGAGCTCAGCACCGTAAATCTAAAGAAGACCAACTCTTCCAACAAATGAAAAACTTGCAAAGCCAAGTCGAAGAGATGAGTTCAAATGTCACCTTATTAATAGATAAATCTACGTCTGCGAGCAAGCCCTCATATGCCGAAATTATTAAAAATTCTACTTCTCCTCCATCAGTGCATCGATCTAATACAATATCGCAAAAAGGGATTATAATTAAGCCTAAAAAATCACTCTTCATCAGAAAAAACACTGATTGATTTTAAGTCGAAGATCAGGCCATCAAAATGTAAAATTCCTCTACAACTAATGAGGCCTATTCGTAATGGTGGGGCGATTATAAAAACATCGACTAATGAAAATACTACTTCGCTTTTTAATATAGCAATGGATGCAATGAAAGAGGAGTATGATGTAGCTGAGACCAGATTGCGACAGCCTAGACTTGTCATCAATGGACTAGAAAAACAATACGCAAATAATGAACTAAGAAATGAGATCCAGGCATTAAATCCCAATATAGAGGAGCGTGATTCTATGGAACTTGTACATGCTAGGCGAACAAGAAATGGAAGGTGGTTGCACATCATCCAGGTAAACGGGAGCATGTATAAGAGGCTTGCGAATAGATACATTAATATAGATTATGGATCGTATTTTGTGAAGGAGGACTTCAACGTAACGAGGTGTTATAAGTGTCAAAAATACAACCACAAAACATCTAAATGTGAAGGGGAGCAAATATGTGTAAAATGTGGAGGAAAGCATGACCTAAAGGACTGCAAAAGCACGATTGAGAAGTGCTCTAACTGTATTGGTAACAATAACAATGCTGATCATTCTCACAGAGCTGACTCTGTAGAGTGTCCGGAGTTTCAACGCAGAATATTGATCGCCAGGAGGAGTACCGACTACAACTTTGATGATTGCTAATCTTTCTAATCAATCAAGTGGAACAAATTTAACACTTATGTATGCTAATATAAGAAGCTTAAGACATAAGCTAAGTGATATTCAGATTTACCTGCAGCAAAATCCTGACATAGATTTGATTATTCTAAATGAAATCTGGATTTACCCAGAAGAAGCACGGTTTTACAATATTGAAGGATATAATGCGGTATTCTCCTGCAGACCTGGAAGAGGTGGAGGTACAGCAATCTACGTAAAAAATACAATCAATTTCATTACCAAGAGAGTGATGCCTGATAAGTATAACGTTATAATAATTGAAGTACGCCATGCAGGTAAAAAAATAAAATTAGGGACGTACTACAACCCCAATCGAATGAATGCGCAAGATTTTTGTACAGTACTAGATACATTATTCTCAACTGAAAAAAATTTGATCACAGTAGCGGACATAAACGTTGATGTGCCAACGGAATCACCAGAAACACGGATTTATAAGGATACGCTAGAAACGAATGGAACGGTAATCATAAACAACAACCAAATTACTCGCCCAGTGTCAAATACCTGTCTGGATCATATAGTAACCAATGATTTAAAAGTCGCTGAAAGCATGACATACATATTTGAGGACTGGCCGGAACTGCATCATCGTGTGATAAAAATTGCTATTCAAGACCAAACCCTGAACAAACAGAAGCCGACCTACAAAACGTTCAGATTTCTAGACAAGGAGCTCTTTAAATCAAACATACGAGACTTACTAGAAAAGCGGAAACCAAATAGTATTATTGAACTCAAAAATATCATCATATCTGCTAAGCAAAGTTCTACAATTGAGAAAAAAATCAGGTGTCGACAACGGACTTGGATAACGAAAAAAGTAATTGATGCAAGTATTAAAAAAAGGAAGGCATACATGAACTACAGGAAGAACAGTGGAAACCAGGCTTTCAAGTTTCTGTATATGCAAGCGAAAAAAGAATCGAAACGACTGGTGAAAGAGGCTAAATTCTTATATTTCTCAAGAAGAATGGAAACAGCGGCTGACAACTCCCGCGAAATATGGAAAATAATAAATGAGGTAAAGGATAACTCTTCAACCCAGGGTATATCCCAAAACTTTCAACTGAATCCTGATGGGCCCTCTAACACATCGTGTCCACGTGACGCGGCGAACTCATTGAATAATTTTTTTTCAACAATTGGTGGAAGAATCACTAAAGAAATCGTTGCCAGTTCAGCAGGCAATGTAAATAATACAAATATCGCAATAAATTCCATCTTTCACATTCATCAAATGAATAAAAGGGAAGTCTTAAATGTAATCAATGAATTGAAAAAGAATACGGCGCCAGGCATTGACAGCATCACGATGGATGAGATTAGTATAATAAAGGAGGACATAGCCCAGATTATGGCAAATTTTATAAACGTGCATATTAAGAATGGGACTTTTCCGGAAGAAGAAAAACTTGCAAAAATAGTTCCTATATTTAAGGGTGGTGATCATCTTGACCCGAATAACTATCGCCCGATTGCGCTGCTGACGGGATTTAGTAAGATATTTGAAAAAATACTAAACAATCGATTAACATCATTCTTAGTTGAAAACTCTATCATAAGCCAACATCAGTTTGGTTTTCAAAAGAACAAGAGTACTTTGGATGCCCTACATTCTGTCACACGTTTCATCAATCTAGGACTTGACAGAGGTGATTATGTCATCGCAATTTTTGTGGATTTGAAAAAAGCATTTGATACAGTTGATCATGATCTCTTGCTTCGTAAACTTGAATCGTATGGTATTCAGGGTAGTCCTAAGCACTTGTTTAAGAGTTACTTGGAGGGAAGATCGCAGAGAACTTTAATCAACAATGTCCTGAGCGACCATGCACCTACGGAAACAGGAGTTCCCCAAGGTTCAATACTGGGCCCAACTTTGTTCCTGCTATACACAAATAATCTTAATACATGTGGGCTGACGGGATATCACACATTATATGCTGATGACACAGTTCTACTTTATTCAGTACGAGACAAAACTGCCATTGAGAACACTATCAACGACGATCTAGGAAAATTCCATCAGTGGTTAATTGGAAACAAACTAGTATTGAACACATCAAAGACAAAATATATTGTTTTTAAGCAAAAGAACAAAGGAGACATAGATGTCGAACTAAATATTAACGGCGAAAAATTGCAAAGCGTGCTAGAAATGAAATATCTTGGTCTTATCATAGACCATCGTATGACCTGGTTACCACACATAAATAGCTTAAGAAGGCAATTAGCCCCAATAATAGGATTGTTAAGAAGATATGAGGATTTTCCAATGCACATCAAGAAACTTGTTTTAAATGCGTTTGTCCTGGCGAAATTGCGTTATGGAGTACTTATTTGGAGTCAATCAGCGAAGCAACATTTAAACAGTAGATCCAGGCTGCTGACCAAAGCGTATAAAAACATTCTGAAGCTGCCAATGCTTACTCAAACTAGTCTGGTTTACTAATTGGCAAAATCATTAACCTTTAGTCAAATTATTATTATGGAGAAAGCGAAGTTTATCTACAGAAATTTAAAAACTAATGGATCGGAACGAGCGCCATTAATTAAAGTATCACAGATCAACCCATATAATGCGAGGAATGCAAATCAATTCGTAATACCTTTTGCCAGAACGGATCGACTAAAGAACGATGCAACGAATGATGCTCTGCGTATATATAACAATCTACCAGAAATTGTTAAGGAAGCAAACTCACTTTTGGTATTTAAGAAAAGACTAAGGGAGCATTTAATGAGTACTGATTGAAGCGTGGACCTGTAATTCTGCTTTTATGAGCCCAGTATCTTAGGGCGTTCTTTTTGACCCTATCGGCGAGATACTGAAGTGACAGTTACTCAGAGTTTTTTTTTGAATGCGTCGTATGATATTGAATTTTTTTTATCTCTGAGAGCTGATCATGATTTTTTTGGACTAGATGTTCACGAAAAGGACTAGTTCACATTATATTGTGTGCCCCCTTATACCGATGTGTTAAACATTGTCTGGGTGGCACAAAGGACCAAGCGACGTAATGTGAATGCAGATCGCACGAGCGTTGTGCGACGAAGAAAGAGTGATGGAGAGAGTGGTAGGGAATGGAGGTAATAAAAAAAAAAACATCGCTATAGACGTGTTTACAACTCGGTTGCCAACCAACCAAAAACCGGATTTTGTTCGCGTGTTGTGTTGGTGGTTGGATGTCTAGGGACCCTTTTATTAAGTATTTGGCGGTCGAATATATGCATGACCTTTTCGAGAACATTTGCAAGAGTGCAGGTGTTCTTTCTTGAAAGTACTTTGGTATGGGAAGTAGATGAAAAAATTAAATAATTGCTCCAAAAACCCGAAATAGAGAACCTCCGTGTCTCATGCTGTCTATTTTTGATTTATAGTGCTCGTTATCTTGAATTGAAGTCTTAGTCTTAATTTCTAACATCAAAATTAGGTTATCGCTATCGATACTTGCAAATTACGAGTATTTGTAAAAGCAGGAAACGTAATATTTAGCCTTTATAGGCATGGACCCAAATTATTCATTTAGGAATCGCATGGTAACCCGTATTTTCATTTGAGTCGGAAGACTTTAATCGCAGCCACCCTTACGCTAGGTCTACAGTCGTTTTTGTTCGCGCGTATATTTCAATTAACTCCGACTTAAACTCTAACATTTGTATATACATATGTAAATGTTGGCCACAATTTTTGCCATCGTGATTGCGTCGGTCCCGCCAAAGATTAATTAAACTGACCGGCGACGCGTAAACATATGTCGCCATGAATGGACGTGGTAATGCACAAAAGACAATGCCATCGAATATGTCATTTTATCTCAATATCCTTTGTACGAGTATATGCTTCACGCTATGTTGGGGACACTTTCATGTGCTCAATCATTTGAGCAAGGAACGATTGCATTCGTGAGGATTCATTTACTCGTAGCTTTTTGAAAGAATGTTGATTTTCTTTCCTATCTGTATGAAGTTATACGTGTTGCTTGATGAATGCATGTGTCTTTTTCATAATTACAATTTCAAACGAGCGTAGCGCCATGCATTTTTTATCAATACTTTGTTTATGAACAAAACACTGACGGTTAAAGTCGATTTGATGAGCTCTGCCATCACACTTTACCCACATGTACTCGTATGTTTTAAGCATCGGAAACACATCAAATTGTACGGTGAATAAAATCATTGACGGAAAACCAAAGAGTCGAATCCTTTAGGAATTTTTCTAGTTCAATCTGTTGCCTAAAGGAATCTATTTTCAGAATGTCATACATGAAATTACTCTAGTGATTCATTTTGAATTCGAATATCCTGAAATCCTTTTTTCATGGTTCATATTAAAAAGGAAACTAATTATTCGTGCAGACAATGCCACTGTTCACGGACGGGAATCGAGTTTACGGGAGCGTATTAAAACAATTTCCTCCTGGGTATTCCATTTCATTCTCTGCTCTCGACATTGGCATCACATCCGAAATGAATTTTAAGCGGCACAATGTCGAAGGATATCAGTGGCTTTAGTAGGATGAGATGCATAGAAAGATGAAAGCTATCAACGGTAGCACACATGTGGACAAAGGTTTCTGTCCATTTAAAAAGACTACCATATAGCGCGGCTGCGATGGGTCTTCGTGAAGGTAATCATTACAATAATAATGTAAATTGACTGGGGACATGGCTAACGCTGTGTCCGGGCATGTGTACATTCCCTATGAAAGAAAATTCAATATCGCGCTCATTAGCTGCTTGCAAGTAAATTAATGCTGGACGAGATTAAAATTATTCGCATCGAGTGATTCTGATGGTTTGTAATTTATATTTAAATTATTGTCATTAACTTCAGCAAATATTTGCAAAATATCTTACACTGCTTAGGATTCGCCGACAAGGGTTCTACACTAGGCGTTGTATTTTTTCACAGTATGAATATAAAGCAGAAGCTGAATTTTTCATTAATTTACGAGAGAAATTAAAGGATTATTGTGGATTGATTATCTTTACATTTTTGATTGATTAGTTTGCACTTTGAGTAACATTTTCAAAGCTGACGATTTTCATATATTTTGTTTGATCATACTTCTGTATCCAACAGGATAGCTCTGCTACGTAATGTCCAAATTAGGTTAACATATTTTGCATGATTTTCTAACTAAAACGTATGAAGTCTAAATGGAATATAAACTGTAAAAAGCTAATTTTCTTTTTTAAAATCTTGAATAACAGTTTCTTATTGACCCCGCGTTAGTCCTTAACATACAAACTCGTGTGTGAACGGCTCCAATTCAACTATCATACCGTCTCCGTCCCGGTAAAACCTTGGCAGGCCTCGGAGTACGTTCGAAGTTCGCACCATTGGGTTGGTGGTGTAGGTTCGGTTGAGACGGACTCCCGATTAGCGCTGGTCTGGCTCTGAGCACTTGTCCCCAAAAGCGATTGTGCCAACCCTCGCATGGCCTCCCTGCTCTGCAAAGATAACCATGGGACCAAAAAGGCGACTACACACACGAACGGAGATAGCGGCTCCGAGGGGGGACCCAATAAAATGGAACATATAAAATCAACAGATCCAAAACATCCAACAAATGAAACCACAAGCAAACAGGACGCTAGCACGGAGAACCCTTTCACGTAAAACCGCTGTTGGCAAGAACACCGATAAAACAAGTCACCGATTGCGGGGGGAGGCAGCAAACCCCAGAAACACTGTCAAAGTCAAAATCACAGGTTAAATCATCGGAGACAGGCCACAGACGGACTAACGAACGAAAGAAGGCAGAGTGCGTTGTGCAACCTGGCATCATTGCGGCCTTTGGGCGCAGTAGAAGAACTATGCGCACTCCGGAGCGCCCAGTGCAAGGCGTACACAATCCGGATCAAGCTGCGGCACCAACAGAGGCCAGTGTAAGACTGGGGGAGGGAGAAGTTTTGCCGTTGGCCGACGCGACTTCAAACACGACCCAAGCGATAGAAGCAAAAGGGCTAGGAAACGGGGGCCTCTCCCAAGAGGTGGCACCAAATAACACAATCGCCCTTGACCGCGCCGAAGAGGAGCGGCTTACTCGGAAAGCGGGGAATATCGTCAAACAACTGAGGGCTGCCTGCGAAGTGCAGAAAAACATAGGCAAGAGTGTCAAGAATGGCATTCTTGAACTGGAGGAGCTTTTTGGCCGCATAACGCACTACAGGCGGAGGTGGCTTGCAACCGAAAAGCACCAAAAAGACACACTCTCCCTCGAGGCATCAGTGGATCCTAGCAGCAGCAAAAGAATGGCCGGTAGCCCAATTGAAGGCGACCGTGAGAAAAAGAGGAAGGACGAGACCATAAACGAAGTTGACACTCCAGGCGAGGAGTTTCATGTGGTGCGAAACAAGGCAGCGAAAAAAGCGGCCAAAAAGCTACTCCTAGAAAAAACAGACAAAGAGCTCAACCACGAAAAGAACAAAGAACCCCCCGACATACCGCAGAAAACAAAAAGCAAACCGCGGCGCAAACCATTGCGAGAGGCACTGCTTACTAAACCAACTAAGGGCCGAACCTACGCAGATGTCCTCCGTGAAATTAAAGGAGCGGTCAAGCCAGACGACACCAAAACTGCCATCAAAGCAGTTCGACCAACCCGGACCGGTGGCTTGCTGGTGGAATTCGGGCCAGAGGCCACAAACAAAGATGCATTCCGTGACGCGTTTCAAAAGGTTCTTGGAGATGCGGCAACGGTTGCCTCGCTCGAACCAATGGCCACCCTGGAAATCAGGGGCCTCGACTGCATCACGGACAAAGCTGAAGTAGAGGATGCCATTAGGAGGGAGTTCCCCAGCTTAAGTGAAGTCAAGGCAAGATTGACACGTGAAAACACAAGGGGGCAACGCATGGCTATTGTCGAACTAGCTGATAAAGACGCCCAGCAAATCCTGGCGAAGGGCAAAATTAAGATAGGTTGGGTGATCTGCAGGATACGGAGAAGAGCGATCCCCATCCGCTGCTTCAGATGCTTCGAATACGGACACACCGCGTATGGCTGTAGGAGACCCGACAGGAGATCTCTGTGCTACAAATGTGGTGAAACGGGGCACAAAAGGAAGGAGTGCACGAACGAGGCAAAATGCATTCTTTGCAAGGATGCGACCTCAAACATGAGCCGGGGACAGGGAGATGCTGGGTTTTCAAGGAGGCCCTAACTAAAGCCAAATCGATACTCAAATGATCCGTATCCTGCAGGTCAATTTGCACCAAAGCACAAACGCCCAGGCCCTACTTGAGCAGTTTGCGAGGGATAAGAAAGCTGACCTCCTGTTGCTGAGCGAACAACATCATAACAAGGACTCGCAAGCGTGGTACCCTGACAAATGTGGTACCTCGGCCATCTATGTTCGAGACAGCGCCCGCCTTCAGGTGCAGGGCCATAGACGCGGGGACGGTTTTGTGTGGGTGCGGTGTTCAGGGATAACATATATCAGCGTTTATCTGACGCCTAACGAGGCAATGCGATCTTTTCGAACCAAACTCGATGCCCTGGAGGACGCTGTCTCAAACACAGAGGGCCACATGCTGGTCGGGAGAGACTTCAACGCTAGAGCCATTGAATGGGGTATGCCACAATCCGACCCAAGGGGAAAGCAAATCTTGGACATGGCGGCCAGAACAGCGCCTTTTGTCGTAAATACTGGTAACACCCCTACTTTCCGCCGCTGGGGTTGCGTAGGAACCATACCCGATGTGACACTCGCTTCGGAGTCCCTGGTACCCAGAGTACACAACTGGCGAGTACTAGAGGACTACTCGGCTAGTGATCACCAGTATATAGCTGTTGAGATTCACGACGGTGCCACTCTGCGTGCAGCTGCCCAAACTTCAATCCTCGGATGGAGGACTGGGAGGATGAACGTTGAGAGGTTTGCTGACGCGCTTACGGCAGGCGCACCGTTGCTGGGGGCTCCGCCAGGGAGTGGAGGGCCTACAGCCAAGGACTTGGTGAACTCAACTATGAGTACCATCATAGCTGCTTGCGAGTCTTCCATGCCCCGTCGGAGACCCCGACATGGTAAGCCTCCAGTATACTGGTGGTCAAACGAGATCGCCGAACAAAGAAGCGAGTGTCACAAACTTCGGCGAGAGGCCCAGCGGGCGCAAACACGGGAGGAGGCAGACACTAGGCTAGCAGCATACAGGTCCGGCAGGAAATATCTTCGCAAGCTTATTAACAAGAGGAAGGCCCGATGCTGGCAAGACCTCGTGGACGATGTAAATAGGGATCCGCGGGGCCTTGGCTACAAGCTGGTCATGGGGAAACTTGGTGCCCTACGGAAGCCTTGTATACATGACGCGGAAAAGATGGACGCGATAGTGTGGGGACTCTTCCCCGCCCATCCTGTCCGTGTTGACGCTGTCCATGGTGAAACAGCAGTCGAGTGCCCACTCTTCACACAGCTGGAACTGGAGGAGGCAGTCCTCTCCCTGAAAGTGAGGAAGGCTCCAGTTCCAGATGGTGTTCCAGCTGAGGTTTTGCAGCTCGTCTATCACCATAGTCCTGACTTGCTGCTCAGCACATTCAACGCTTGCCTACGGGACGGGGTTTTCCCGGTACGATGGAAGGTGGCAAGGCTCGTGCTGGTCAGCAAGGGGAAGGGAAATCCCGAATCGCCGTCTGCATACCGCCCGTTATGCATGCTAGACACGGCTGGGAAAGTGCTAGAGAAACTCATCAAGGGAAGACACTGACGCGATTCGTGCTGCTGGGGACCTATCTCCTCGGCAGTACGGCTTTAGAGCAGGACGTTCTACCATTGATGCGATTGCAGAGGTGGTGAACGCGGTCCAAAAGGCAGAGACATATAGTCGCACCAAGCGACGGATCGTCCTGTTGGTGACACTCGACGTCAGGAATGCCTTCAACTCCGCTAGATGGGTGGATATTCTGGACACGCTGGAAAACTCTTTTCAAGTTCCAGAATATCTAATGCGGCTTTTGAGGAACTACCTAAAGGACCGAAGCCTGCTCTACGACACGACACAAGGCCAACGAAGGATGGAAATTACATCGGGTGTTGCCCAGGGATCTATCCTTGGTCCGGACCTTTGGAACGTGTCTTACGACGGGCTACTGAGACTTGAGATGCCAGATGAGTCGCGCTTGGTCGGCTATGCGGATGATGTTGCGGCTCTGGTCACCGGACGCACCGTTGAACAAGCGCAACTTAGGCTAGGTATGCTAATGCGCCGAGTGAGGGACTGGATGATTGCTCGCGGGCTCAGTTTAGCACTGGAGAAAACCGAAGTGGTCATCTTGACAAAAAAGAGAATCCCTAGAGTAAGGATGATCAGTATTGGCGATATACAGATCGAATCGAAGCCAGCGGTGAAGTACCTGGGGCTACTGATCGACTCGAAGATGAGTTTCTCTGAGCAAATCAGGGCAACGGCTGAGAAGGCTGCTTCGGGAATATCGGCCCTGAGTCGACTTATGGCCAACGTAGGGGAACCCAGCCCATCAAGAAGACGCCTCTTGATGAGTGCTGTAGGGTCAGTACTACTGTACGGAGCAGAGGTATGGGGCGACGCTCTCAGCAAGGAGGTATACCGAAAACGATTGGCACAGGTACAGAGAAGAGGAGCACTGAGAATTGCATCTTCGTATCCAACAGTCTCCGACTCGGCGGTGAGAGTGATTGCAGGCGTGATACCTGTCGCCCTCCTTGCTAGAGAGCGCCGCGCTATTTACCTGCGCCGAAACGAGGAGGCGAGGGAGATGGTTGTCCGCGAGGAGAGACAACGCTCGCTCAACGATTGGCAGCAGTCTTGGAGGAATTGCACGAAGGGAAGGTGGACTGCGCGCCTCATCCCGGATGTGAGACCGTGGCTAAATCGAAGGCATGGTGAGACTGACTTCTATCTGACCCAGCTTTTGAGCGGGCGCGGGTGTTTTCAGTCTTACCTGCACAAAATCGGTAAGTCACGGTCTCCCGATTGTCGGTTTTGCCCAGGAAAGGAGGACAATGCCTGTCACAGATTTTTTGCGTGTACCAAATGGGCCAGGCTACGAAGGGAACTCTACAGGGAGACGGGAGAGCTCACCCCGGATAGTGTGGTTGCGGTGATGCTCGAATCGGTTGACAAATGGAACCAGGTGGCACATTATGCTCGGGCAGTCCTGAAATATAAAAGGGACTCACAGCAGCTGGAGGCACTGGGGCTGGGGGATCGCTCTTCTGGCAATTCCTCTTTCCCTCTCCCTTCCCGCTAGGAGAGGGACTCCCCAGCTTGAAGGCGCCCCACGGCGTAACAAAACGAGACCTGGCCCGAAGTAATGTGTTAAACGGTTCCAGGCTAGGTTCTTAGATTGACAGGGGAGGTATTTAGTGGGTAGTCCAACGGTATCCTCCATGGGAGTCCCACACTGCCAGACTCAGTGGGCATAAATGCCTTCACCTCCCTACCACAAAAAAAAACCCCTTAACATGCCAAGCCTATTTCGTCAGCGTTGTTTACCAAGCTGGGGTCTCCTGAGGACTCCAGTGTTTTTTCATTATATCTCAACTGTTTCTTCTGTAAGACTATTCAAAATACGTTTTTAGGTGTATGGAAATATATTTCAGTTAAGCAAGAATTGTGAGCACTATTTTTTCTCTTTATTTCAACATTTCCTTCATAATATTGGGAAATAAAATATTTATAATATTATAGAACTTCACAAAAGTAAATCGCAATCATTGGTTGCTACTGCTGCAATTGTTGGCACATATTACGGTTGTAATTATCTTCCTGTGTGTTTTACAGACAAATCGATTGCATTCCATGCAGACTGTATTGACCTTCCTGTCTATGTTTCTGGGACAGTATGAACATCTTCCCCTCCAGTGTATCTGCTTCTGCAAACTTGATGTCGATGGTATCCTTTGCGCTGCAGTATTGCGTGCAATAAATACTCCCGTAGCTTCAATTGCTCTGACAACTGGAAGATGGCGACCAGTTGGATTGGTTGCCCTGCGAAGAATGTTGGGTTTTGTCAGCTCGTTGCCTAACTCCAACAGAAATCGATATCTGCGATTTTTCTGGCTACTTTTCCAGTCTTTGTTTTTCGATATCCAAATTATGAAGGCATTCAGTGCTCCAATATCGAGCGTGTTCATAAAAAGTCGGAGAGGTCATCTTGAGGTACATCTGGCACAAGTATATTCTCTTACCAACTTGTCTGCATTATCCACCCCACCTTTGGTACGGTTGTATTCCAATACCAAGTTGGGCTTCTTATGGTTTTCACTGGATACTGAATCTTCTAGGAATTTAGTGGAAAGTACACGAACTGTTTTGTTTTTCTTTAGGACGTAACTGACCACTGCTACCCCGTCTGAGAAGATAAATTTTGAAGAGAGAATGCCTCTTCCTTTTGCATTTTCATCATCGCAGGAATGTCAGGCTTTTCGCTCTCAATGCTTCTGTCATAGTAATGTTCTTCTCCAGTAAAAATTCTGAAGTTGGTACGGACGTAAAAAGTGACACCTCTTCTAGATCCAAACAGTGGTTCCATCAAGTCGCATACTACGTGGTGTCCTAAGTTTTTCTCTGGCGCAGTTCCTGGGAGCTTCTCAGTGTAAACTTGCAAGTTGTACAAATATGACGTCTTCACGTCAGCGACCGCCCAGACTTTGATGCCATAGATTTCATATACTGTCTCATTGGGCATCTGCCACGAAACGTGACTAGCTGTTCATCTACTGTGATATTTTCAGATGGTTCAAAAAGTGTCTTGCAGTGTCTTACAAACCGATCCCAAACTTCACGAATAGAAGCAAGTTTATCAGTTGCCTTTCGTTGAGCACGTGTTGATTTATCGTCAAACCTGATAAACTGAAGGATCAGCGCAAATCTGTTTCGTGAAATGGCAGCAGTAAAAACATTCTTTTCGGCAGCGAAGAGCCCCAGCAATCAGCAACACACCAAAAAACGCTCTTATTTCAACAGGATCTACATTCGACCAAGTTTTCTGTTTGTTCGGAAATGCATTTGCATTGAAATCACTAACAACTCGTAAAGCTTCAGCATTGGTGAAGGTACATACAGCTACCACAATTTGGGCATCTAAGAACAATTTGAACATTGGTTGCGCGCGTTGGACCTGGAGAACCCCTGATGATGTTACATTGCCGACGACGAGTGCCACGAGGCACCGAACTTGTCCATTTTCTACCAGATTTCGCTGTAAATTTATCTCCTTCATTGAAGTCCTCATCAGAAGCTTCACTAGCAGTGTCACTGTGCTCACTATTCATTTCGAGATTGTCTTCAGACTCTGATGCATCTTCTGCTGGAATGAATGCTGCATCAGATTCGTCCAAGATATCTTCTGGATCACTGGCATCACATTCACCCAGGATCCAGAGAATATCATCATCTGATAGTTGTTGACGGGCCATTTTCACAATTTCAAATATTCAATTTCTATTATAAGAGTAAAGTACAACAAAAAAAAATTGAATATTATTTTTTTCCAGCAATAATTTACATATAATATATACCACAATAAACCACAATACTTGCAAAATACCCTAAGTAAGAAGAGAACTAACACTACTTCTCTGCAAAAACAGGCCAAAGTCACACAATGTATTTCACTCAATAATCACTGAATGACTGATCAAAAGGCAAAACTTTACGCGAACACCACTTGAAACTGAAGAAACAGTTATTTGGAAATGGCACTTTGCCTCATACCAGCTGCACGTGCATAGATAAAAGAAGTAAATATGCATACAAACTTTTATTTTGTTAGCACTTGTCTTAGCTAAACTTTAAATGGATCATTTTACCCTTTTCACATCAATTTAATGTAAATCTATACGATCATTTTTACTCTACATTTGAAGCTTTCATTACGTCGTGCGGATATTCGATCTCGTTTTTCGGATGGCTCCGAAAGCTTTTTTTAATTACCTATGGAATTTTTTGAAGCTACATAAATGAGTTTCAGATTTTTTTAATAATTTTTTCTGAAAAATTATTAGAGGAGAAAAATGTTAAAAGAAGGTGGTTTCGACGTGTGTACTAATTCTCATCAGGCCACCACTCTTAGATACACACCGGTGATGGCGACCACCATGCTTAGAGGTGAGAGAGTTAATTTTAACTTTCCTACTTATGACTCTCAATATGTTTTTGTAACTACGAATTATATTCAAGTTACATTTCCTCTAGTAAGTACTTGTCTTAGCTAAACTTTAAATGGATCATTTCACCCTTTTCACATCAATTTAATGTAGAGCAAAAATGATCGTATAGATTTACATTAAAGTAAGTATTAATTTCATATTTTTCTACTTCAAAGTACTACAGCTCCTCTCGGGCCTTCGCTTCTTGCAAATAGTGCCAGCAACTGTCCCGGCCCATTGACCAAATCCTTCAATTTCGAGATTCGAGCAGCGATGAACTGTCTTGGTCGACCGAGTCACTCCTGGGTTTCCTCGCTTTCCCCACTGGTCCCAGCACTTCAATTCTTCCAACGAATACCTTTTTGGGTATCCGTTGTTCATCCATACGGTTTGTGTGGCCAGCCCTTTACGATTTCCGCAATCACACAATCATTCAGACCTCCGGGTCGTCAAAAATCTTATACAGCTCATGGTTGTATCGAATTCGTGATTGGTTCCCGTCCAACCTCATTTCGATCATTCGCCTCAGGACCCTTCGTCCAAAAGTGTTCACTATGCTCGCATGTGCTCGGGTTAGGGTCAATGTTTCACACCCACAGCATGTCACAGGTTTTATCTCAGATTTGTATACTTGGAGCGTTGTTTTCCTGTGTATGCAACTGGTCTTCAAGATCGTCTAAACTGAACTAAAAATTTTATTTGCAAGCTGTATTTTTTGGCATATTTCGTCTCTTTCATTAGCAGCTCTAGTTATTTTGGTGTCTAAATGCACAAATTCACCCATATTTTTGATAGTGTATTCATCAAGTGTGATATTTTGGGTGTTTGAGTAGTTTTAACTTGACTGCATTATAAGCTTTGTTTTTTTCTCATTGATTTGTAGCCTTACTAGTTATGCTTCGCTGTCGAGTTTTAGGAAAAAGTTCTTTGGCAGTTGTTAATGACCGTGACAAAATGTTGATGTCATGAGCATATGCAACCACTTGGCTTGACCTGTTTAATGGGGTACCTCTTGAAATGACAGGTAGCATGCTGATGACATATTCTAAAGCAAAATTGAATGGTAATGGAGCCAGCCCATTTTCCTGCTTTTGGTTTGCCGTATGATCTGATTTAATTTTCTACGATATTTGAAAATGTTTTGTACGCCGTACAAAGCAGTGATATGCTTGTTAGGTTTCTTGCAACGAACGTTGCGACCTCAACTGCCTGGAGTAAATATAACCACAACGCTACACCCTTTGTATAGCGTTGATACCTGTAAAGGAAGCAAAGCACTGTAACTACTACCGAACGAACACCTTCCTCCAGTATAAACTAATCTTTCTTGTTTTAATGCACATTTATTTAATTTTAAATATTTAAACAAATTATTCTGGGCATGTTGGCGATGCAGGCGAAGACGTGTTTCTCGCTAATTTTTTAAGCCGCTGCTGGCTCTTGAACTCAGCCTCCAGTTGTCGATATTGCCGCCTAAAACTTTCTCGCTCAGCCGAAGTGACCGCAACTCGTGCCAGCCTTCGCAGGTCGCTTGCTTGGCGCCGGTATGCAACTTTTTGGCCGCCTCGTTGTCGCTTCTCGGGTATTGGCTCAGGTGGTGGGCTGCAAAGCTTCGCTGTTCGAGCACGGTATTCCTCGATCGTCAATGGTCGCGGGCCTGCCGTGGGCGATGCTTCAATAGCCTGCTCCAATGCCGGACGGTCCGTCGGCATAACAAATGATTCCCTCTGCGTGTCTGGGACTTCGAAGTTGTACGATGTTCGCTTGTCCGCTGCTTGGCTTTCCTTTGTATGTTACCTTGTATGTTCAGCACGACGAGGCCTTTTTTTTTTTTTTTTTGTTTGTGGTAGGGAGGTGAAGGCATTTATGCCCGCCGAGTCTGGCAGTGTGGGACTCCCATGGAGGATACCTTTGGACTACCCACTAAACACCTCCCCCGTCAATCTGAGAACCTAGCCTGGAACCGTTTGACACATTACTTCGGGCCAGGTCTCGTTTTGTTACGCCGTGGGGCGCCTTCAAGCTGGGGAGTCCCTTTCCTAGCGGGAGGGGAGGGGGAAGAGGAATTGCCAGAAGAGCGATCCCCCAGCCCCAGCGCCTCCGGCTGCTGTGAGTCCCTTTTATATTTTAGGACTGCCCGAGCATAATGTGCCACCTGGTTCCATTTGTCAACCGATTCGAGCATCACCGCAACTATATTATCCGGGGTGAGCTCTCCCGTCTCCCTGTAGAGTTCCCTTCGCAGCCTGGCCCATTTCGTACACGCAAAAAATGTGTGACAGGCATTGTCCTCTTCTCCTGGGCAAAACCGACAATCGGGAGACCGTGACTTGCCGATCTTGTGCAGGTAAGACTGAAAACACCCGTGCCCGCTCAAAAGCTGGGTCAGATAGAAGTCAGTCTCACCATGCTTTCGATTTAGCCACGGTCTCACATCCGAGATGAGGCGCGCAGTCCACCTTCCCTTCGTGCGATTCCTCCAAGACTGCTGCCAATCGTTGAGCGAGCGTTGTCTCTCCTCGCGGACAACCATCTCCCTCGCATCCTCGTTTCGGCGCAGGTAAATAGCGCGGCGCTCTCTAGCAAGGAGGGCGACAGGTATCACGCCTGCAATCACTCTCACCGCCGAGTCGGAGACTGTTGGATACGAAGATGCAATTCTCAGTGCTCCTCTTCTCTGTACCTGTGCCAATCGTTTTCGGTATACCTCCTTGCTGAGAGCGTCGCCCCATACCTCTGCTCCGTACAGTAGCACTGACCCTACAGCACTCATCAAGAGGCGTCTTCTTGATGGGCTGGGTCCCCCTACGTTGGCCATAAGTCGACTCAGGGCCGATATTCCCGAAGCAGCCTTCTCAGCCGTTGCCCTGATTTGCTCAGAGAAACTCATCTTCGAGTCGATCAGTAGCCCCAGGTACTTCACCACTGGCTTCGATTCGATCTGTATATCTCCAATACTGATCATCCTTACTCTAGGGATTCTCTTTTTTGTCAAGATGACCACTTCGGTTTTCTCCAGTGCTAGACTGAGCCCGCGAGTAGTCATCCAGTCCCTCACTCGGCGCATTAGCATACCTAGCCTAAGTTGCGCTTGTTCAACGGTGCGTCCGGCGACCAGAGCCGCAACATCATCCGCATAGCCGACCAAGCGCGACTCATCTGGCATCTCAAGTCTCAGTAGCCCGTCGTAAGACACGTTCCACAGGTCCGGACCAAGGATAGATCCCTGGGCAATACCCGATGTAACCGCCATCCTTCGTTGGCCCTGTGTCGTGTCGTAGAGCAGGCTTCGGTCCTTTAGGTAGTTCCTCAAAAGCCGCATTAGATATTCTGGAACTTGAAAAGAGTTTTCCAGCGTATCCAGAATATCCACCCATCTAGCGGAGTTGAAGGCATTCCTGACGTCGAGTGTCACCAACAGGACGATCCGTCGCTTGGTGCGACTACATGCCTCTGCCTTTTGGACCGCGTTCACCACCTCTGCAATCGCATCAATGGTAGAACGTCCTGCTCTAAAGCCGTACTGCCGAGGAGATAGGTCCCCAGCAGCAGGAATCGCGTCAGTGAGTCTTCCCTTGATGAGTTTCTCTAGCACTTTCCCAGCCGTGTCTAGCATGCATAACGGGCGGTATGCACGACGAGGCCTTAATCGCGAAGTATCAGGCAACTCGTGACTTTATCAAAGAGAGGGAGTCATGATAATTAAAGTAGCATGCAACTAGAGAAATAGCATGCAATAAGTATATCGCATGTGACCTATAACATTACTATCCTGCCGAAAAAGATTGAGCACGAATGGCTTGGAGAGCCTAGTCGTGATAGGGTCCAGAAATGTTTTTCTTCTAGTAGTTAAATTCAAATTACATTTTCCTTCCCTGTTATGTTGCTTGATAAACGTTAAATTCTTGTTTTCTTTTAAATATATCGCTTATCGACTCTGTACAAGTTCTCTTTGTACTTTTGATTTAAATTACCTTTTTTTTTGTTTTAATTTATTAATCTTATTTCTTTTCATTACATTAAAGTAATCAAAATTAAGTATTCTTACTTATGTTCATAGTTCTTTCATATGTATACATTTTTTAATTTAATTTTATAGTGTTCTAGTGCTTTGTTGATAAAGTTCCTTATTTTATTCAAACTACTTTGTTTCATCTGATTTTGATTGTATTTGATGCATATTTTTTTTATCTTTTACATTCAGTTACAATTTTCTTCTTTTCCTAGACAACATTTTTCTTTCTTATAAATGTGGATAACCGGACAGATATATATTTACTTTTTAGTTTCGAATATTTTTTTATATTTCATTCCTTATGTACAATACATTTTACACACGTAGTAAATAAAGATATATTGAACCACAGTAACTAGTATGTATTTTTTTTTCTTTAATAAATTTCCTTTACACATTTTTTTACATCTTTGCATACATTTACTTATTTATGGGTAATTGAATAGCCTTATATTTACAACTCAGTTTCCAATCTTTCTGATAGTACATTGTCTCGCCTTAATTTTAAATATCTTTTAATTAATCAAACTTTACGTACATATTTTTCTATTTAATAAATATAAATATTGACGTACAGTAATTAGCATGCATTTATTATTTATAAATCTTCGTTTTATTTTCTCTTTACATTATTTTTCTTTACAATCGTATTTACCTGTTTATGAGTAATTAAACAGCATTATATTTATTTCTCAGTTTCCAATATTTCTGATATTATGTACTTTGCTTCGTTTAATTAATAATTGTCCTTTACTCAATCAAATTTACGTACATACTTAAACTTATGTTGTTTCTTCTATGCGATAAATAATTAATTAGTAATTAGCATGCACTTTAAATATTTTTTTTTTTTGCATTATGTTTCTTAATATTTTCTGATTTGCATCATTTTGTCTTCTAACTTTTATTTCATAAAGATCTTCTTCTTCTTCAATTATTTATATTTATAATAGTATATACTTCTTTCATAAAATTTCCTTTCTATATTCCTCTTGCAATTGTATTTACCTAATATTTTTGGATTAACAACATTTCATTCTTTTGAATCTCGATTTTTAAATCAATTTATCTTTTACGTTTCCCATAACGAGAAGCTTTCATGGTAAGCTTCTGGTTACGACATCATTCATCATTGATGTTTAAATTATTTATTAGTATTTTGGGTGGGGAATCGGATTGGCATGGTAATTAACATGCAAAGGGTTTGGCATAGCGCCATTTTATCCGCACTTCATTGCATAGGTAATATGATCCTGGCGGACCATCCACCCAATCATATGCGGATTGTCAGCACGATCGGGTACGATCATAAAAACTTCGAGTGATTGGTGCTATCTACTAAATTGAATTGTTCGGCTACCAGAAAAGCTTTTGCAGCTCATATATGGATACAGAAAAATTATTCACGGACTTTCCCTTCTATCTGCACGTATGTGCATGCATGTAGCTTGGCGACGATGCGTGTAGCTCTAGCTGCTGAACTCAATTCAGTGCACTCAATGCAGTCAGTGCGAATGCATGGCAAATTTATGCGCTGACAAAATAATATGATGAGCATATTAGTAGCGGTTCATTTGATATGTGGACTCCGTGGGGAATTTTTAAATGGGAAAAATTAGTATTTTTTAGTTAATATATTTTTTTTTTGTTTGTTAGACTAATTGAAAGGATCGGGCTGAGGAATATGTTGGGGCTACCGTGATTATTTCTAAAACAGTTTGTGCTGGAATCTCTTTTGTTGTCATCCGCTCCTCACGAAGATTGAGGGTAATATTAGAACTTGATGGCTGACTTGTGTTGCTGTTTCCTGAATGTTTGGGCACTTTGGATGACCTTTGACAGCGAAATAACACAAAGCGAATAATGAAATATGCTACTACCGCAAGTATAAAAAGTGCTACAATTGACGTAGATAGTTGGGTTACCTGCATATGCTTTCTACTAATTTCCTTGAATTTTATTTGGTCCAATTTAGAGTATATTTCAGTCAGGGAATGCGTCCCACTTTGAAATATCTTACTTCCATCTTTAGGTGGTACTAATCGTAGGGAATTATTAGGATGACTCACTGAAAGGGTTGAAAGATTGAGGTTAAATAGCTCGTTATCAAACTCGGGGAAGAAAGGTGGATGTTGAATTTTAAAATCATGCGTACTTTCCACCTGATGCGGTATAAGTAGCTCGTTGAATTGCATATTGCAGGGCTGAATAACAGTCAGGATCCCTTGTCCACTAAGAGTATGAGTTGTGATATTGTTGTCACACTGCACATGAACGGGTGTGATGGTTGGGAAAAAATATAGCCAACTATTAGGTTTATTCAATTTGATTAGCACATTGCGAGGAGATACATCTATTCGAAGAGGAAAATTAACTTTTTTCTAATAGGGATTATGCAGCAACGAAATAATTTCATTTTGTGCGGGTGGGAACGGATTATTGGGACAGAAAGGGGCATAACGTATAGGTCTCCCGGCTCAGGGTGACTTATCTTTTTAAAACTCTGCGCGTTTATAGACGCTAATAATAGGAATTTTTGTGATGGTATATGGCTTGCTATGTGAGTGTAACCAATTTCGGGCACTAGCGTGTATGTTTTATTAGTGCTAACAGGAAAAATATGTATTTGCTGCAGCCGCATCCTTGGCAATTGAAATAGTGGAAGTCCTATGACTACTATGAGTTTATCCTTTAACCGATAATAATGTAAACTTGCGGACTGAGTTAATACTTGCTCACAAAACTCCGGACAATTATTGCCGGTTTTAACGTAAACTTCCCGAAGTTTTCTGGTAGATATAAGAAGAGGATGTATTCTATTGTTATTGGTTGCTACTGCGATATCTACTAGCGTTCGCTGCCTTGCTTTGATTTCCAATATTTGTGCAAGCAGGGTGGTAATGATTTGATTTTTCCGTTCACTTACTAACAAAGCATTAGTTGCATTTTCAATATCGCGAATCTGCATTGCTAATTTGCGCTGCCTATCTATAACGTGTGCTAATGGTTTGTGAAGTTCCTCCAAAGAAGTCTTTACAACACTTATTCTCTGCTTCTCCAAGTTCACTAGCTGCTCTTCGTTTTTTTCCACCTGCCCAAGCCTACTATATAGCTCCTGCTCATTTTCGTTGTCCATAGTCCCAAACAAAAAATGCATGGTTCGTCCCAAACCGTCGAATAAGGATCTTTTGGATCTTCGCGGCACCAAGGATTCCTGAAGAGTTTCGGAGTGGAGTTTTAGGTTTTCTACTAACACATGCATATGCCGGTCCTGATCCTTGCATTCTGTGTTGTTAAAAGAACAAAGTAGTTGCACCAAGTGCTCTGCCCGCTCCGCAAGGTCTATTTGCGTCCGAATTTCTCCAAGGTTTAGTTCCATTACAATGCTCCAAGAGCTATAATAACAAAGGAGTTCACCTACGTCTTCAAATAAAACTCCCGAATTGCTAACTGGTGTAATAGTGAATGGTACCGCTTCGATTCGGGCAATAACTGCGGCGAGGATTAAAAGTGTGGTTATCGAACGTTGCGCCATTTCTAAATGATCAAAATCGTAAAAAAAAAAAACAAAAATGAAAATAAATATACAAAATTGTTTATTCATGATAAAGTTTTAATCTATTGTTGTGAACGTTGACCAACTTTTTGCCTATCGCAATCGTGGTGTTGACCGGTGACGTTATTTTTTTCACTATGTAAGGGCCTAACCATACCTGTACTAACTTGTGCTTTCTATTTTCATTCCTCAAGAGTACCTTATCCCCCAAATGGAAAGATACTGGCCTCATCTTTTTGTCATACTGCTCTTTAGACTTTATTTTACTCGAGAATAAGTTCTGTCGGGCTATCGAATGCATTTTTTGTAGTTTATATCTATCTATAGTAATAATTCTCATGGTTATATAAAGGTTCAGGATCTTTTTTGAAGTTAGATGGTATATCTGCCGTGAAACCAAATAAACAATCCATAGGTGTCAATTTGGTACTATCGTGTACACTATTATTATACACAAACGCGGCAGTCCTTGAAAAGTGGTCCCAACTGTTTGGATTTTCATCCACAGCTGTACGTAAGTACTCTACTAGAGGACGATGGGCCCTTTCCAGAGCTCCGTTGGATTGTGGATGGTACGCAGTGGTCTGCAGTTTCCTGACATGGAGTAATTTACAAACTTGTTTGAATAAATCGCTGGTGAAATTTGTACCCTGGTCCGTAACTACCTGTTTCGGTATTCTATACCTTGTAATAATTTCCTCAAAGAAAATCTGGGCTACAGCTTCCGCTTCCGCGTCGGGCATCGCATACCAATCAACAAATTTTGTTAGATTATCCTGGAAAGTGAGAATATACTTATTGCCTAAAGAGGTTTCGATTAAAGGGCCTACGATGTCCAGGTATATTTTGTCGAAAGGTTTACCAGCTATGTCTATAATGACCATGGGCATACGGTGCTGAAGACTGCTCTTCATCACTTGACACTTCTTGCATTTTTTTATATAAAACTTGATGTCTTGCAACATATGATTCCATCTAAAATGCTTCTTGAGTTTTTTATATGTTTTTGAAACTCCCTGATGACCACCGAAAGCGGAATCATGATACTCGTGTAATACAGCCTTAACTTGCTCGGGAGTATGTAATAGAGTAATGTTATCTGGTCCTGCATTTTCCGACTGTATACCAAGAGGACAGGCTGACTCCACTAGCAACTCATCTATCTCGATACTAACCCGTTCTGGGTGGGCCACCGGGTGGCTTGTCTGTGAGAGAGAGAGATCAGCCGGAGGTAGCTGGTTTTCTTCTTTCTGAACTTCTGCATCCTTTTTTCTGGACCAGGTGGTGACATTACACTGGCGCACCTGTTCCGTATCTTCCACTGTCTCCGCAGGAATCCTACTGAGAGCGTCAGCGTTCGTGTTATACTTACCAGGTTTGTATTCTATCCGGTAATCAAACTCTGATAGCTTGTGATGAAATCTAACCAAACGTGTAGTAGGGTCTTTTACATTGAAGACCCCTTTTAGAGGTTTATGGTCTGTGAACACCGTGAACTGCCGACCTAAAAGGTAACAGTTGAAGTTGCGTGCTGCCCATACTAATGCTAGTAGTTCCCTCTCGATGGTAGAATCATTCTGCTCTGCCTTATTTAGGGTACGGCTGGCATAGGCCATTGGTTTATCCTTACCTATCTCCCCCTGGGATAATACCGCACCCAGTGCTTCTTTACTTGCATCTGTGGTTATGTTGAAAGGCTGAATAAAATCGGGGTAGGCTAGCAATGGTGGTTGAACCAAAGCGGCTTTAAGAAGCTGGAATGCTTCATTACACTTTTCCGTCCAGGTATATTTTACATCCTTTCCAAGCAAGTTTGTAAGGGATTTAGCTATTTTCGAAAAGTTAGGAATGAATTTGCGGTAGTAGTTCACCAAACCCAGGAAAGACTGCAACCGTTTTACAGTGGTGGGTACTGGAAAATCTCGAACGCAGCTAGTCTTGCTAGGATCTGGCCGGGCACCAGTTTGAGAACAGATATGACCCAAATAGACGACTTCGGGACGTAGGAATTGACATTTCTCTGGCTGCAACTTTAAATTGTTTTCCCTGAGGCGATAAAAAAGTCTCCTGAGTCTGCCAATATGTTCATGTAGGTTCTTTCCGTATACTACTACGTCGTCCAAATACACGAAACAATCAATACCCTGGAGGCTAGTCAAGATGTGATTCATTAACCTCTGAAAAGTAGCTGGCGCTCCCTTCAGCCCAAATGGCATACGCTTGAATTCATAATGCCCATAGCTCGTGCTGAACGCTGTCTTGGACCGGTCCCTGGGCTGAACAAGGACTTGATGGTAGCCACTAGCTAAATCAAGTGTGCTGAAATAGCGTGAATGTCCAAGCTGGTCCAGGATGTCTTCAATACGAGGCAGAGGGAATGCATCCCCTATGGTTTTATCGTTCAATCGTCTAAAGTCGACAACTACGCGCCATTTCTTCTTACCATCAACTCCAGCCTTTTTTGGCACTACCAAAAGAGGAGAGTTCCAAGGGCTTTTACTAGGCTGGACAATATCATTCTCCAACATCTCTTTTAAATGCTCGTTAATTATTTCCTTTTGGGGCTGAGCCAGCCTATACATTTTCTGGTTGATATGTGCTTGATTGGCCACCAAAGGTATTTCATGCTGAATAGCATTCGTATGTGTGAGTTTGTCGCCTGATAAGAAAAATATGTCGTTGAATTCTTGACAAAGCTGCGTTATAGCTCCCTTTTCCTCGCGATTCAGGTGTTCATATAATATCAGTTCTTTTTCAAGTTGTGAGTTTCTTTCAGTATCAGCATGCCTTGTAGAATTGATTGGAGAATGCTGGGAATTGAATTTGAAATCTGGTTCCACCGACCTGGACACAACCCCTACTCGTTCCATTTGAATTCGTGGTTTTACAATAGGAGCTACAGTAGGGCCTGTTGACCCTTTCTCTTCAGTTAACTCCTGGATATGGTATTTTGTGACTGCTTCGAGTGTCAGATCAACATGGGTTATTGTGATGGGGATACTGTTAGCGTTGAGCATGCCAATGAATACCCTGCAAGGGCTCAGCAAGGAGTTAGCTAGGAAAACTCCATCACAAACCTCTTGCGATTGACAAAGCATCTCATGGGGTAATTTTAATGAGACTTCCACTATTTTTTGGGTACGGGGGTGTAATGTGACGGCCTTCTCTAAAGTAACCCTGTGTCTGCCATCCTCCATGTCCCTAGTGGGTATTTCGTCCCTTGGGTTTTGTCGTGAATCTGCGGGTACTTCAGGTGTCACGCGTGCCTGCCCCTCACTAGGGTCTGGATCCGCGCTCTTTGACACCACTTGGCAACTCCGCTGCTCCTGTGTCCCATCCCCTGGCAGGGATAATGGGAATGAAAACTCCTCAGGGTTGATTTCCGTGCGAGGAAATCGAAGAGTTTGTCCAGGACCTTCCACGTTACAGTCTTTAGCTAAAAAGTCATTTCCCAATAACCCATCATCGGCTACCCCAGGTTTCTCATCCGCTACATGAAAATTGCAGAAAAGGGGAGTGGGAAAATCAAATCTTCCTAAAATAGTACCTAATGTTTCTCCTCGACCAAACGGACATTGCAGTGTTATTTTCTGACGAAAGTTAATATTTCCTGCTTTTATGCCAGATTTTTTTATTAAGCTAACCTCTGCGCCTGTGTCAATTGTGAGCCTAGTCCTAATTTCTATTCCTATATCTATGGGTAGGGACGCGGAAAACAGTTTGGATCCACCACGAGCGGTGCCCAGTTCAATTCTAATTAGAGTCAAGTCGGGGATTTTCGGCTCGACTTTTTCTCGTTTCCCGCTTTAGAACTCTCCCATTTCAATTTTTGGTAACAGTCTCCCACTTGATGACCTCGCGGGCCACAGAAATCACAAATTACCGACATATGATACACTTGTGGACCATTATCTTGTTTCGGTGTGGCAGCGGTTGCATTGCAGTCTCTTAGATCATGTCCATACTTCTTACAAGTGGGGCAGAAAGGAGAGCTCTTCCGCTTTAGGCATTCGGAATACGTATGTCCAGGTTTATGGCAAAAGTTACACGTGAACTTAGATGGCTTTTTACACACCTCTGAATGGTTTGGACTAGTTATTACCTTTTCGGCCTGCGGTTGAAAGGATGGTATAAGGGGATTAAGTGCCATGGTGGTTTGGCTGGTTGGATAGCTAAAACTGGGTTGCTCATGAATCCACTGAACATGGTGGGCTCCTTGTTGCATCTTTTCCATATCCAAGGCTCCTCAAACGTTATCTTCTCCAGTGGCTGCAGGTACTGGCGTAAGTATGGACTCATAACTCCACCCTTGAGGGATGTTATAGCAAAGTCCTCCAATTGTTGATTTAATATGTTGGCTCCTTCCTTCCCGTATTCGAGTCCTGCCGCTTCCTGACAACGCTTTAGCAGTTGCCGCAGCCGGGATGTGTAAGCAGTAAGAGTCTCTATAGGAGACTGCTTGGCCGTAGCTAACCCAATAACTAACTCCTGATAAGTTTCCCATGGTAGGTATAACCTGTTCAGGAGCTCCTCTGCTGCTTCAAGTGTTGTCGGGCAACTTGAAGAAATTAATTGATAAGCTTCACCTCGTAGCCTGGTAGGGAAAATTTGCATGAATGCAGCTTGCTCTAGTTTGTTTAAGCATTGCCAAACCTGCCTACTGCATCCTAAAAAGGTCTGCAACTCGTACACTATGGTGGGACTCGGGGCGCCAGAGAACAATAGGATCACCTGTCCCATTATTTTGGCCACTTTCATGTAGTCGGCCATTTCGTTCGAGCTCTCGTCTACCATGGATTGAGTAGCAAAAAAGGAGGTATTTCCTGATTCTAGAGAAATTTTCCAATCTTGTGAAGTAATTAATCGATCAACTGATTGCGATACGTGGTCAAAACGGCCTGTTGGGTTTTGCGAGGTTCCGCGGAACTGATTTATCTCGTTCTTAAATTCTTCCGTTTTTTCACGAAACTTGTCTATGAATTGGATCCGTTTGATATTTATTTCTTCTAAAGTTTTGGTAATACTTTGAATTGATTCCAGTTCTTGGGGGGCAGAATCTCGCAGAACCTGTGCTGTGGTTATCTGGTTCAATACGTCAAAGGACTCAGACTTACTTCTTTGAGGTTGTAATACCTTTCCGCTTCGTAGCACTACTCCGCTGGGTTTACCTGAAGGCGTCGAATGATGGAACAAATCATCAACGTTGAATGTTTTGTCAGTCATATGCTTCTTACTCTTAGAGTTTTTTTTTCACTTTCAAACTGCCTTTGTACACTTTAATCAAAAATTAAATTTCCCCGTTTATTCGGTTACCTGCACCAAGAGCTCACTTATTATATTGCAGTCTCTGTTTTTATGTTAATTAAAATTATTTCACTGTAATTTAAATGTGATTATTAATATTTTATAACAACGGATTAGTTTAGACTGGAGTACCTCAAGGCATGTTCGTGGTAGAGTGTGCTTTTCAAAAAATAAGATGTTTAGAAACCTCACTCACAAGCAATAATTAATATAGGTTCGAATGCCGGTTGATGTTTCCATCACTTAATTTGCTATACAGACGCTATCACTGTAATCTAAGCAAAACCGGTATCCTACCGGCTGCGCCAAAATGTTAGGTTTCTTGCAACGAACGTTGCGACCTCAACTGCCTGGAGTAAATATAACCACAACGCTACACCCTATGTATAGCGTTGATACCTGTAAAGGAAGCAAAGCACTGTAACTACTACCGAACGAACACCTTCCTCCAGTATAAACTAATCTTTCTTGTTTTAAGGCACATTTATTTAATTTTAAATATTTAAACAAATTATTCTGGGCATGTTGGCGATGCAGGCGAAGACGTGTTTCTCGCTAATTTTTTAAGCCGCTGCTGGCTCTTGAACTCAGCCTCCAGTTGTCGATATTGCCGCCTAAAACTTTCTCGCTCAGCCGAAGTGACCGCAACTCGTGCCAGCCTTCGCAGGTCCCTTGCTTGGCGCCGGTATGCAACTATTCGGCCGCCTCGTTGTCGCTTCTCGGGTATTGGCTCAGGTGGTGGGCTGCAAAGCTTCGCTGTTCGAGCACGGTATTCCTCGATCGTCAATGGTTGCGGGCCTGCCGTGGGCGATGCTTCAATAGCCGGCTCCAATGCCGGACGGTCCGTCGGCATAACAAATGATTCCCTCTGCGTGTCTGGGACTTCGAAGTTGTACGATGTTCGCTTGTCCGCTGCTTGGCTTTCCTTTGTATGTTACCTTGTATGTTCAGCACGACGAGGCCTTAATCGCGAAATATCAGGCAACTCGTGACTTTATCAAAGAGAGGGAGTCATGATAAGTAAAGTAGCATGCAACTAGAGAAATAGCATGCAATAAGTATATCGCATGTGACCTATAACATGCTTCTATAGTTTGTTGCCGATGTCATCACGGCAGAGAGTGGGTTTGGGCTGCTAACTAGGTTTTAGGCTTTTCACTGCTTTGTATGCTTGTCTTGTGTTGTTAATCTCTAAACTAACATCGATGATTCTCAATTGGTCGTTATAGTATTTTCTTTTCTTAATTCTTATTTTCTTATTCGCTACTCTTCTGAGGTTTTCATGCTCTCCTGTCTTTGTTACAATTGGCTCCTCGGTATATACGGATGTCAAGTATGCTCGAAGCGCAATGTTGTTGGATCAGAACATGCTTGATCTGGTTTTGTGTGTTCCCATCCGGTGATACCCAAGTCATTTTATGTATGCGTCGATGTGGGAAGCAAATCGAACATATAACTAGATTTCTGCTACACGCCAAGTCAATCAGACGATACTCGTTGCCATTCGTTTCATCATGGAGGCTATATACTCCAGTCGTTCCCCGATGAGATAGCTCATTGCCAACCTTAGCGTTAAAATCACACAGAATTATTTTTTATCGTTTGTAGGCAACAAATCGACTAATCTTTCCAGATGATTGTAGAACATTTCTTTCGTTTCTTCGTCCTTTTGTTCGGTCAGCGCGTGTGCGTCAATCAGCCAGATTTCGAAGAATTTCGCTATGATACGGATCGCACACAACGGGTTTACTGATTGCCTTGATTTTATGGCGTGCGAATCGAACTCCCTATCATCAATTAAGGCCACTCCAAATTCACGCTTTCCAGTAGGGTTCCCACTTTTGAATATTGTGTGCGATGTCATGTCTTGAATATCACTTCCAGTTTAATTCGTTTCCTGGATTGCCAATATGTTTAATTTATATTGGTTGGCCTATTTTAAAAGGTATGTAACAGCGCCAGGGTAGTTCAGTGATCTGACACTCTAGGATCCAAAGCGATAGTCCTTTTTTCGGTTGCGAAGTCGTTGCTGTTGATCCAATCCATTCTGTGGCTCTGATGCAGGTCTCTAAATAATGTAGGGTTTTACAGGGACGGGGAGTCAGCCCATCGTCCAACCTCCACTCTGGCGGCATGTTGATTTCTTTCAATTCCGTTAACAGAGAAACTTTTCAAGTATCTTGAGTTGCAATTCAACCTATGTACCCAAGCATCGACTTTATCAATGGAAAATTTGCTGGCAAGTGAAGACGAAGTATGCCCTTAAACTTTTTTTAAGTGAAACTTCTTTACTAGCGGATAAAAGTTTTCAGATTTAATGAAAAAACAGAACCGTTTATACTCCGGGCACACAGCAAAATGATATTTGGGCAACAATCTATTTTAAGTATAAGTTTACTCATGCTGCCATGTAAATTTTCGACTAAATTATGACACTCTGCCCGAAACATTATTTGGAATAGTAAGGCAGTTCGGCTTCAACCTTTTACGTCATCACAAAGAAGGTGGATGTAAGTAGGATTCAATAGCAGAGCTGCAAGTGTATTTGCAGTTATTGACATTTCTCGGCATTTAGTGTCCCATCGTTGGGGAGCCACTATACCCAATGCACGACCTCAAGACCATTTACAACCATTTGCTCCTGGGGTTTAGGAAAAGGAATCATGAAATCTAGGGGTGAGGGAAACACGGCAATCCCTCTTTCTTTCTCAACCGGTATGGGACCGTCTACGGCGGATTTAATTCAATAATTTATGTAGAGCTTTTCTGCTTGAATCGGCCAAAAATTGGTGTACATGAATTTTTTACTTTCCAGTACTTATCAAGCATTTATTTTAATGAGAATTTTCGGTCAGCCATTGATAACCATTTGCAATCCTCCTTCTCGTTGATGTTACTGTTATAGAAGAGCTTCGACTTTTGTTAGTTGATTTTGCAGAGATTAGATGGGTCCATTACAGCGATTCTTCAGTAATTTTCTCAGCGTAACATGACTTCCTTTTATGTATAGAATATATGATACTTTTAAGCCAATCAACAGGTAGCTTCTCCTCTGTTCAAATCTTACAATCTTTCTCTTTTGAAACAGGTCTGTAGGTATTCTTTGAGCTTCCAGAGCTATTACCTTCCTGTGTTCATGTACGGCTGTTTCGTTTCCTGTAGCTTGAAACCACAATAAATTATAGAACTAAAGTTTCAAAGTGAGCAGTGAAAAGAGTTTTTCCTATGGAGATTTATGATAACCAGGTAGTCTGTAGCATAGAATAGATAGACAAAAGAAGAAATGTAATTCAACTAGCCCGGAGACTTCGAAATACACAAAGCAGCATGGTCTCCCACAAAAACTAGTTTTGAGCAAAAACATAAAAAGCAGTTGATAGTACTGCAATTTCGGTGAGATGTGAAACTCACCTTCTATGTGTATCCATTCTTTTATCTGTAGTACTTGTATCTATAGTTATACATCTTTTCAAACTAAAATGCCATCCTGCTAGCTCAAAATATTCGAATTCCTTTTCTAAACAATTTTTAACATACAATTTATTATGTTTTAGGCTATCTAGCTTGGTTGAAATCTGTATAAAAAGGTATACTGATGAAAAGACCGCAGAGTTGCTCTAAAACTGCTAACCCGTATGACATTTTTTCAGTATTCTCAAGAAGCAAGAAACAGAATTAAGGTTATAAAATGTCAGTAGAACAAAAACATGGTGTTAAGGGAGCATCTTTTTCATTTGAACCACTTTCCTGATAGTATTTCTTTAAAAAATAAAAATCGGTAAACCACGTTCTTTACACAATTCTTTGTATGAGGAAATCTAAATAAATTACCGCTATATAACATTTTGAATGCTTGTCGTTTCCATTTCAGAGTTGCCAAAACCATTCATCACTGTGATATAACATCAAAAGTCCCTGTCGAGTCATAAGATGTTGAATTTCACAAAAACCCATTTAATTTCATAATCCCATTGGACTTTGTATTTCAAAAGTTCATTAATTCTCAAGTGACAGTTTGCCTGGTATTACTATTCTAGATGAGGTTGAAGAACCACCGACGACGCGATGCTTCTAAGAAATTTCGCCTTAAGACGTCCTTTAATTAGCGTTAATTGGAATGTCAGCTCTTCCGGGATAAATCATTTATTATACAAGACGAAGGTGCAATAGATAGATTTACATCCATGGTAGAATCCATAAGAAAGGACGGAGGATCCCATTTTCTCGTACATTGTCGAGCAGATATTGTGGGAAAAGAAATAAATGCATAAAATTTTAAATGAAAGCGGGGATGCTGCACCAACGTTCCGCTCAAATGAGCAATAACTTCATGAAAACACGTCGAATCTAGTCAAACTATACGAAAGTGCAATAAAAAATTATATTATTCCATCCAAGAAATTATTTATTATTGAAACAACCCCATCTCGGAGCGCTTTAAATTTTTTATAGAACTAATGAAACAAAACACGTTGTGATCGGGAAACTACCCTTTGGAGTGTTCAAAACGCTTTGAATGCTCGTGGAACATTTGGAGAAAGTGTTCATAAGGCTTCAGTTGGATGCGTCGTAAAGGTAGTCAGCCAGTACATATTCTACACATGTCCACATTTGCATATTTGGAACTTGTTTCGGGATAGGGCTGGCAATCTCATAGCGCACTCATTGCTCAGATAGGTTCCTGAAGGGTGTCATAAATGCGATGATATGCTGCATTGTTCCGACGTTTTATGAATATGAGCACGTCATTACGGTGCACATTGCAGCTCCCCAACAGTGAGCACTCGAATATTTTGTGTGCACGGTGTATATGAAGAGCAGTCCGGACGAGCCAATATGAAGAAGACTGCAGTCAGAAACAATTGCGAGTGCAACGGACCAGTAAATTGCATCGACGATGTCCTTTCAGAAAATATTTTAATGCTGCTCTGATCTCATTTCATTTCATGACAAACTGGATAATGGTCTAATGTTCACATTAATGAATGACCGGAATGTAATTGATAGACCATACGCGAGTGATATTGACAATGAAATTAACATATTCAAATGCATATTAATGGCGACTTTTCTGCTGCTTGTGAATCATAATTTTCCTGTTTATATTGACCATTTGGCACCCCTGTGACTACTTGAAATCATAAAACAGGTATCCTATGAACATTTTTCACACCCGATAATTTCGCCTAGAGCAACTATAAGAACGATAGTTTTTAAAATTCTCTTGCTAACATGACCCTTATTTTCACCAGTCAATCTAAACAGGCTTAATGTTCATCGATACCATTTGCAAGAATGTTCTTCTGTATCTCACATATTCTAAAGTGGTAGCAATACTCCTGTTGACACTTGTGTGAATGTTTAAAATAAAGCTTACCAAGTTGAAGTAGCAGAAGAGTATTTCCGCCAGAAGGGTTTGTTACGTAGAGTAGACACAAAAAGTGAGCATTAACTTAACCGAACACTTCACACCCACGTAATTGTTTGAATCAAACATTTTTCAAGTCAAGCATCATAGAGCCAAACTATGATTATTTTAATTAATTAATCATTACACATGTATTTAAAGAACTCGCAGACACCTTAAAGTAAATATTGTGAACATGACATGAAGTAGTGTAGAGAGACTTAGGAAATCTACAACCACTCCTCAATTCAGGGAACGAAATTCAAAATATCGCGCGAGTTACACATAATCCCAAATCCCTACATCAGCATATCACGACACAATTCACTAAACGTTTATCATAATCTTCTATGACTCATGTATTGATCATCCATGACTTATATCCTGTCATCCAGTAACTTGATCTATCCAGTATAAACATCTCGTTATTGCAATATCAAATTTCGCTTACTTGCATTGCTGACATCAGCATATCAAAGTCCAATTCTTAGCTTGAATCAAAGTAACAAAGAGAATGCTTCATCAGCATTCTTATCATTATAAAAGCAGCCCTTTGAGAATTAGTAAATCAGTTGTAGCTGAGTATTCGAACAAGTTGTAACTGAGTATTCAAATAAGTAAAGTTGAGTATTAACCAATCATAGTTGAAGTGAAGTATTCATTAAAGTTGTAGTTCAAAGTTAAGAAGTGTTTGTTGTTGTAACTTAAAAAGTGTTAATAGAATAAAATAGTTAAAAGTGAAAACCAAAGCGTTTTTATTTAAAGAGATTCCGGGGAAGGAATCTCCAACATATATTTTTTAACAATTGTAACGTTGAATAACGTAACTTGCGTACTTCGACCAAGGATAACAACTTTGGATCAAATGCTCAACACTGTATCAAGTCAGCTTTTCAAAGCATTTTGTATAGCGTAGCAAATCATCAGCGTGATAGTTGGAGCTACGATCTAAGGAGCAATACATCTAGGGATCACGAATGACACCTTGTGCCGAAGTGCAGCCCGGGTTGTGATACTTGTCAGCTAAATAGGAGCAATTATCGGTGGAGCAACTGAAACCTGATCAAGCGGAAATATATTGTATGTGCCTTAGTTGTGAAGGAATATACGGATGGAAAAATATATTTGGTGAAGAAAATTAAGAGTTACTAGTTATGCACCGACCAGTTGTAAATAGCTCCTTCCAAAGTACATTTGAGAATTTTGTTCACATAAACGACAAAAACACATAAGTTCAATACGAAATAACGGATCAAAAATCACGAAAGGTTGTTGAACAGCTATCCAAGTCTGACATTGTTGCCAGTATATGAAACACCGACAACAAGCAGCCAGTTATTGAAAAGCGGAATGAACTTAAAGGAGAAAGAGATATTTCTACGGCAAAAAATCAACCGCCAATCAAACCACCAAGTAGTACAATTGTAATAGTTGATTTAAAGGATGAAGAAATGATGGAGAACTTTTCAAATTTTGATAATATTGGTATCAGTGGAAAGTGACAAATTTTAAGCAGAGGGGGTTGGAAAAAATATTTAAATTACAAAAGTTAATAGTCGCAGCGAAACTCACAGAACCGAAAGATGATACACGTATCACGTACCAAGAGATAGTTATAAATGGCGAAAGTATAGATGACTTTATAATTGAAGACGAATCGGAAAATATTGACGTAAATGAGAGTGCGGAAAGAGTGGAAACTTTTTTTTTGTAGTAGGAAGGTGCACGCCATTTACGCACAGAGTGTGAGACTCCCATGCTCAGAAAGAGGCGACTGGACTGCTCACTAAACACCTCCCCTATCAACTTGAGAACCTAGCTGAGACCGTTTGACACATTACTTCGGGCCAGGTCTCGTTTTCTCGCGCCATGAGGTGCCTTCTAGTGGGAGGGGGAGAGGGGTAGAGGAAATGCCAGAAAAGTGATCCCCCAGCCCCAACGCCCCCGGCTGCTGTGAGTCCCTTTTTTATTTCAGGACTGCCCGAGCATAAAACGCCACCTGGTTCCATTTGTCAAACGATTCGAGCATCACCGTGACTATATTATCCGGGGTGAGCTCTCCCGTCTCCCTGTACAGGTTCCTTTACAGCCTGTCCCATTTTCTGCATGCAAAAAAATGTAGCAGGCATTGTCTTCCTCTCCTGGGTAAAACAAACAATCGAGGGACCGTGACTTACCAATCTTGTGCAGGTAAGACTGAAAACAACCACGCCCACTCTACAGCTGGGTCAGATAGAACTCAGTCTCACCATGCCTTCGATTTAGCCACGGTCTCACATCCGGGATGAGACGTGCAGTCCACCTTTCCTTCTTGGAAGACTGCTGCCAATTGTTGAGTGAGCGCTGTCGCTCCTCGCGGCCAACCATCTCCCTCGCATCCTCGTTTTAACGCAGATAAATAGCGCGGCGCTCTCTAGCAAGGAGGCCGACAGGCATCACACCTGCAATGACTTTCACCGCAATTCAGAGACAGTCGGATACGAAGATACAATCCGCAGTGCTCCTCTTCTCTGTACCTGTGCCAGGCGTTCCCGATATACTTCCATAGTGAGAGTGTGGCCCCATACCTCTGCTCCGTAGAGTAGCACTGATTCTACAGTATTCATCAAGAGACGTCTTCTTGATGGGCTAAGTCCCCTACGTTTGTCATAAGTCGACTCAGAGCCGATACCTCCGAGGCAACCTTCTCTGCCGTTGCCCCGATTTGCTCAGAGAAACTCATCATTGAGTCGATCAGTTGCTCCAGGTACTTCACCGATGGCTTCGATTCGATTCGCAAGTCTCCAATACTGATCATCCTTACTGTAGGGATTCTCTTTTCTGTCAAGGTGACCACTTCGGTTTTCCCCAGTGCTAAGCTGAGCCCACGAGCAGTCATCCAGTCCCTCACTCGACGCATTCGCATACCTACCCTAACTTGCGCCTGTTCAACGGTGCGTTCAGCGACCAGAGCCGCAACATCATCCGCATATCCAATTAAGCGTAACTCATTTCACTTCTCCAGTCTCACTAGCCCGTCAAGGATAGATCCCAGGGCAACAACCGATGTAACAGCCATCCTTCGTTGGCCCTGTGTTGTGTCGTAGAGCAGGCTACGGCATTCCAGGTTGTCCCTAAAAAGCCACATTAGATATTCTGCAACTCTGCCGAGGAGATAGGTCCCCAGCAGCACGAATCGCACCAGTGAGTCTTCCCTTGATGAGTTTCTGTAGCACTTTCCCAGCCGTGTCTAGCATGCATAACGTGCGCTATGCAGAAGGTGATTCGGGGTTTCCCTTCCCCTTTCTGATCAGCAGAAGCCTCGCCACCTTCCATCGTACCGGGCAAGCGTTGAATGTGCTGAGCAGCAAGTCAGGACAATGGTGATAGACAAGCTGCAACACCTCAGCCGGAACACCATCTGGACATGGAGCCTTCTTCGCTTTCAGTGAAAGGACTACCTCCTCCAGTTCCAGCTGTGTGAAGGGTGGACACTCGACTGCTGTTTTACCATGGACAGCGTCAACCCGGACGGGATGGGCGGGGAAGAGTCCCCGCACTATCGCGTCCATCTTTTCCGCGTCATGTATACAAGGCTTCCGTCAGGCACCGAGCTTCCGCATCACTAGCTTGTAGACTAGACCCCACGGATCCTTGTTCTCATTGTCCACTAGGTCTTGCCAGCAGCGAGACTTGCTACTGTTGATCAATTTTTCAAAGCATTTCCTGGCCGACTTACATGCTGCCACTCAGTTGCATGCCTCGTCACGGTTCCGCGCCCGTTGAGCCTCATGTCGAAGCCTAGACCCCACGGATTCTTGTTCTCATTGTCCACTAGGTCTTGCCAGCAGCGAGACTTGCTACTGTTGATTAATTTTCCAAAGTATTTCCTGGCCGACTTACATGATGCCACTCAGTTGCATGCCTCGTCACGGTTCCGCGCCCGTTGAGCCTCATGTCGAAGCTTGTTACACTCCCTTCGCTTTTCAGCGATTTCAGTTGACCACCAGTACACTGGGGGCTTGCCGTGCCGGATTCTTCGACGGGGCATAGTTCACCATATCTTGAGCTGCAAGTTCTTCCGTCCCCTCCGAAGCTCCCTGCAGCCGCTCACCTGTTGTGAGCACCTTGACTTCCATCCTTCCGATGTTTCATCTAGTTGTAGAAGGCTGAGAGCATGGGTTTCGGGAGACAACATCACTTATCTCAAGCAGAATGCACTGATTATCACTGGCTGAGTAGTACTCTAATATTTTCAATGGTGTATCCTTCGTACTGAGGACTCCGAGGCGAACTTCACGTCCAGTATGGTTCCCTCACAGCCAATACGGCGGAAATTCGGCGTATATCTGGAGTTTAGTACGACGAGGGCCATCCTGGCTGCCATTTCCAGAATTCGTTTTCCTCGCGGATCCATTTGAGGCATGCCCCATTCGATTGCTTTAGCGTTGAAGTCACTCCCAACGAGCACTTTGACGCTTTGGGCTGGCGGATGTGATGGTTTGGACCTAGTTGCTTTGCACAGTAGCGCCGAGGTGAAACTCGTGTGTGAACGGCTCCAATTCAACTATCATACCGTCTCCGTCCCGGTAAAACCTTGGCAGGCCTCGGAGTACGTTCGAAGTTCGCACCATTGGGTTGGTGGTGTAGGTTCGGTTGAGACGGACTCGCGATTAGCGCTGGTCTGGCTCTGAGCACTTGTCCCCCTAAGGGCTTGTGCCAACCCTCGCATGGCCTCCCTGCTCTGCAAAGATAACCATGGGACCAAAAAGGCGACTACACACACGAACGGAGAAAGTGGATCCGAGGGGGGACCCAATAAAATGGAGCAAACAAATGGAACCACAAGCAAACAGGACGCTAGCACGGAGAACCCTTTCAGGCAAAAACCGCTGTTGGCAAGAACACCGATTAAACAAGTCACCGATTGCGGGGGAGGCAGCAAACCCCAGAAACACTGTCAAAGTCAACATCACAGGGTAAATCATCGGAGACAGACCACAGACGGACTAATGAACGAAAGAAGGCAGAGTGCGTTGTGCAACCTGGCATCATTGCGGCCTTTGGGCGCAGTAGAAGGACTATGCGCACCCCGGAGCGCCCAGTGCAAGACGTACACAATCCGGATCAAGCTGCGACACCAACGGAGGCCAGTGTAAGACTGGGTGAGGGAGAAGTTTTGCCGTTGGCCGACGCCAATTCAAACGCGACCCAAGCGATAGAAGCAAAAGGGTTAGGAAACGGGGGCCTCTCCCAAGAGGTGGCGCCAAATAACACAATCGCCCTTGACCGCGCCGAAGAGGAGCGGCTTACTCGGAAAGCGGGGAATATCGTCAAACAACTGAGGGCTGCCTGCGAAGTGCAGAAAAACATAGGCAAGAGTGTCAAGAATGGCATTCTTGAACTGGAGGAGCTTTTTGGCCGCATAACGCACTACAGGCGGAGGTGGCTTGCAAACGAAAAGCACCAAAAAGACACGTTCTCCCTCGAGGCATCAGTGGGTCCTAGCAGCAGCAAAAGAATGGCCGGTAGCCCAATTGAAGGCGACTGTGAGAAAAGGAGGAAGGACGAGACCATAAACGAAGTTGACACTCCAGGCGAGGAGTTTCATGTGGTGCGAAACAAGGCAGCGAAAAAAGCGGCCAAAAAGCTACTACTAGAAAAAACAGACAAAGAGCTCAACCACGAAAAGAACAAAGAACCCCTCGATATACCGCAGAAAACAAAAAGCCAACCGCGGCGCAAACCCTTGCGAGAGGCACTGCTTATTAAACCCACTAAGGGCCGAACCTACGCAGATGTCCTCCGTGAAATTAAAGGAGCGGTCAAGCCAGACGACACCAAAACTGCCATCAAAGCAGTTCGACCAACCCGGACCGGTGGCTTGCTGGTGGAATTCGGGCCAGAGGCCACAAACAAAGATGCATTCCGTGAAGCGGTCCAAAAGGTTCTTGGAGATGCGGCAACGGTTGCCTCGCTCAAACCAATGGCCACCCTGGAAATCAGGGACCTCGACTGCGTCACGGATAAAGCTGAGGTAGAGGATGCCATTAGGAGGGAGTTCCCCAGCTTAAGTGAAGTCAAGGCAAGATTGACACGTGAAAACACAAGGGGGCAACGCATGGCTATTGTCGAACTAGCTGATAAAGACGCCCAGCAAATCCTGGCGAAGGGCAAAATTAAGATAGGTTGGGTGATCTGCAGGATACGGAGAAGAGCGATCCCTATCCGCTGCTTCAGATGCCTCGAATACGGACACACCGCGTATGGCTGTAGGGGACCCGACAGGAGATCTCTGTGCTACAAATGTGGTGAAACGGGGCACAAAAGAAAGGAGTGCACGAACGAGGCAAAATGCATTCTTTGCAAGGATGCTAAGCTAGCACCCGGCGACCTGAAACATGAGCCGGGGACAGGGAGATGCCGGGTTTTCAAGGAGGCCCTAACTAAAGCCAAATCGATACTCAAATGATCCGTATCCTGCAGGTCAATTTGCACCGAAGCACAAACGCCCAGGACCTACTTGAGCAGTTTGCGAGGGATAAGAAAGCTGACCTCCTGTTGCTGATCGAGCAACATCATAACAAGGACTCGCAAGCGTGGTACCCTGACAAAACTGGTACCTCGGCCATCTGGGTTCGAGACAGCGCCCGCCTTCAGGTGCAGGGCCATGGACGCGGGGATGGTTTTGTGTGGGTGCGGTGTTCAGGGATAACATATTTCAGTGTTTATCTGACGCCTAACGAGGCAATGCGATCCTTTCGAACCAAACTCGATGCCCTGGAGGACGCTGTCTTGAACACAGAGGGCCACATGCTGGTCGGGGGAGACTTCAACGCTAGAGCCATCGAATGGGGTATGCCACAATCCGACCCAAGGGGAAAGCAAATCTTGGACATGGCGGCCAGAACAGCGCTTTTTGTCCTAAATACTGGTAACACCCCTACTTTCCGCCGCTGGGGTTGCGTAGGAACCATACCCGATGTGACACTCGCTTCGGAGTCCCTGGTACCTAGAGTACACAACTGGCGAGTACTAGAGGACTACTCGGCTAGTGATCACCAGTATATAGCTGTTGAGATTCACGACGGTGCCACTCTGCGTGCATATGCCCAAACTTCAATCCTCGGATGGAGGACTGGGAGGATGGACGTCGAAAAATTCACTGACGCGTTTACGGCAGGCGCACCGTTGCTGGGAGCTCCGCCAGGGAGTGGAGGGCCTACAGCCAAGGACTTGGTGAACTCAACTATGAGTGCCATCATAGCTGCTTGCGAGTCTTCCATGCCCCGCCGGAGACCCCGACACGGTAAGCCTCCAGTATACTGGTGGTCAAACGAGATCGCCGAACAAAGAAGCGAGTGTCACAAACTTCGGCGAGAGGCCCAGCGGGCGCGAACACGGGAGGAGGCAGACACTAGGCTAGCAGCATACAGGTCCGGCAGGAAATATCTTCGCAGGCTTATTAACAAGAGCAAGGCCCGATGCTGGCAAGACCTCGTGGACGATGTAAATAGGGATCCGTGGGGCCTTGGCTACAAGCTGGTTATGGGGAAACTTGGTGCCCCACGGAAGCCTTGTATACATGACGCGGAAAAGATGGACGCGATAGTGCGGGGACCCTTCCCCGCCCATCCCGTCCGTGTTGACGCTGTCCATGGTGAAACAGCAGTCGAGTGCCCACTCTTCACACAGCTGGAACTGGAGGAGGCAGTCCTCTCCCTGAAAGCGAGGAAGGCTCCAGGTCCAGATGGTGTTCCAGCTGAGGTGTTGCGGCTCGTCTATCACCATTGTCCTGACTTGCTGCTCAGCACATTCAACGCTTGCCTACGGGACGGGGTTTTCCCGGTACGATGGAAGGTGGCGAGGCTCGTGCTGGTCAGCAAGGGGAAGGGAAATCCCGAATCGCCGTCTGCATACCGCCCGTTATGCATGCTAGACACGGCTGGGAAAGTGCTAGAGAAACTCATCAAGGGAAGACTCACTGACGTGATTTGTACTGCTGGGGACCTATCTCCTCGGCAGTACGGCTTTAGAGCAGGACGTTCTACCATCGATGCGATTGCAGAGGTGGTGAACGCGGTCCAAAAGGCAGAGGCATATAGTCGCACCAAGCGACGGATCGTCCTGTTGGTGACACTCGACGTCGGGAATGCCTTCAACTCCGCTAGATGGGTGGATATTCTGGATACGCTGGAAAACTTTCAAGTTCCAGAATATCTAATGCGGCTTTTGAGGAACTACCTAAAGGACCGAAGCCTGCTCTACGACACGACACAGGGCCAACGAAGGATGGAAATTACATCGGGTGTTGCCCAGGGATCTATCCTTGGTCCGGACCTGTGGAACGTGTCTTACGACGGGCTACTGAGACTTGAGATGCCAGATGAGTCGCGCTTGGTCGGCTATGCGGATGATGTTGCGGCTCTGGTCGCCGGACGCACCGTTGAACAAGCGCAACTTAGGCTAGGTATACTAATGCGCCGAGTGAGGGACTGGATGACTGCTCGCGAGCTCAGTTTAGCACTGGAGAAAACCGAAGTGGTCATCTTGACAAAAAAGAGAATCCCTAGAGTAAGGATGATCAGTATTGGAGATATACAGATCGAATCGAAGCCAGCGGTGAAGTACCTGGGGCTACTGATCGACTCGAAGATGAGTTTCTCTGAGCAAATCAGGGCAACGGCTGAGAAGGCTGCTTCGGGAATATCGGCCCTGAGTCGACTTATGGCCAACGTAGGGGGACCCAGCCCATCAAGAAGACGCCTCTTGATGAGTGCTGTAGGGTCAGTGCTACTGTACGGGGCAGAGGTATGGGGCGACGCTCTCAGTAAGGAGGTATACCGAAAACGATTGGCACAGGTACAGAGAAGAGGAGCACTGAGAATTGCATCTTCGTATCCAACAGTCTCCGACTCGGCGGTGAGAGTGATTGCAGGCGTGATACCTGTCGCCCTCCTTGCTAGAGAGCGCCGCGCTATTTACCTGCGCCGAAACGAGGATGCGAGGGAGATCGTTGTCCGCGAGGAGAGACAACGCTCGCTCAACGATTGGCAGCAGTCTTGGAGGAATTGCACGAAGGGAAGGTGGACTGCGCGCCTCATCCCGGATGTGAGACCGTGGCTAAATCGAAGGCATGGTGAGACTGACTTCTATCTGACCCAGCTCTTGAGCGGGCACGGGTGTTTTCAGTCTTACCTGCACAAGATCGGCAAGTCACGGTCTCCCGATTGTCGGTTTTGCCCAGGAGAGGAGGACAATGCCTGTCACATATTTTTGGCGTGTACCAAATGGGCCAGGCTGCGAAGGGAACTCTACAGGGAGACGGGAGAGCTCACCCTGAGTAATATAGTCGCGGTGATGCTCGAATCGGTTGACAAATGGAACCAGGTGGCACATTATGCTCGGGCAGTCCTAAAATATAAAAGGGACTCACAGCAGCTGGAGGCGCTGGGGCTGGGGGATCGCTCTTCTGGCAATTCCTCTTCCCCCCCCCCCCCCCCCCCTCCCGCTAGGAAAGGGACTCCCCACCTTGAAGGCGCCCCACGGCGTAACAAAACGAGACCTGGCCCGAAGTAATGTGTCAAACGGTTCCAGGCTAGGTTCTCAGATTGACAGGGGAGGTGTTTAGTGGGTAGTCCAAAGGTATCCTCCATGGGAGTCCCACACTGCCAGACTCGGCGGGCATAAATGCCTTCACCTCCCTGCCACAAAAAAAAAAAAAAAAAAAAAAAAAAAAAAAAACGAGCACTTTTCCCTCTGCGTTCGACACAGTGCCATTCAGAGCATTAAGCTTGGCTTGGAAAGATTATATAGATTCGTTTGGCATTAGGTACACACTAAAGAAGGTGATCCCTGAGCACCGAACCCACACGAAACCATCCCCCCGTCCACAACTCTCCGCTTGATAGTCACTGTTCCGAACCCAAAAGGGTGCAGTACTAGTTTCGTCAGAATACCATAATGCAGGACGTTTACTATGGTGTTACTCACTCAGCAGCAAGAAGTCGGCTTTCATGTCCCTCGTAAACTGCTCAAGCGGATTTTGGGCGGTTGAACTGTGGTGTAGGTTTAGCTGCAGGATGCGAGTCATCGGAGTTTTGATTTTGCCTTGGCTAGGGCTTCCTGGAACACCCGGCATTTTCCAGATCTCAAAACGTATCCAAAATCAGGTTTTGGAACAGCATTCATGCAAAGAATACAGTGTGCCTCCTTCGTACACTCTTTTCTTTTATGTCCCATTTCACCGCATTTTTAACATAGGCAGCTCCTATTGGGACCTTTGCATACTTGTGTGGTGTGACCATAGCCAAGCTATTTGAAGCATTGAAGAGGCGTTGCTCTTCGTCGTATCCTACAGACAACCCACCCTATTCGTACTTTGCCCTTGTTCAGGAATTGTTTGGCGTTCTTTTCGGCCAAGTCAACTATGGCCATGCGTTGTCCCCTGTTATTTTCTGGTGTCTGTCTCGCTTTGATCCTTGCCACGCTAGGGAACTCCCTTTTGATGGCCTCTTCTACCTCGGCCAGATCTATGATGCAGTCAGTGTCTCGTATTTCGATCGTTGCCATCCGTTCACGTGAGGCTATAGTTGCGCTTTTGCTGAGGACTTTCTTTACTGCGTCGCAGAATGCTTCCTTATTGTCGGCATCTGCTCCGAATTTGACAAGTATGTGGCCCGACCGCGTTGGTCAAACTGCTTTAATGGGTGTGTTAGTGTCTTCGGGCCTTACGTTTCCCCTGATGTCACGCAGCACGACCATCTTGGGGTTTTACGATCAGTGCTTGCTGCCAGGATCTTTGTCGAGGTTTCTTCCCCTCCTGTTTTGCATCAGGTCTTTTTTTCATTTTGGGTACCCGTGCGAACATTACTTTCTGGCACTTTTTGAAGGAGTTCTTTGCAGCTTTCTTCGCTCATTTTGTAAGCACTGTCTGGAACCCTGGTGTTCCACGCCCATCAAGTGCCTATTCCTTCCTTCTTTTGTCCCAATCTCCTTGGATTGGGCTTGATGCCATTCTTGTATTGGTTTTTGATCATGGAGCTGTCTGCACGTGGCCTTTAGATTTCACCCCCAGCGCTTCTTTAGCCTTCTGCTCTTCTTCAGCCTTCTGGTCCTCTTCGACCTTTAACCAGTTCCTCCTAATTTCAGAACAAATCCCGCTTTTCGGAACAGCCTTTCTTCTTCATGTCGCTGGACGGTAATTGTACTTTGCGATCATCCTTGGGGAAGGTTACCGCTTTCCGTTCCCGAATGCAGTACTTCCGACACATTTTCGACGTTGGCGATGCAATCACACAACGTCGCTTTATTTGCCTGATCATTCGTTTCTTTTCCTGCCATAATCTCCAATTCAATTCAGGATGGTTCTTTATTATGTCGGGATACACGACCCTTGCATCGGCTGGTTCGGTAACAATTGCAGCAGTGACCACCGAATTCTCGATGCTCTTTTATATTTTCCCACACCGCTCGAACACTTGAAGCGTCCTGCAGAGTTTCCCACTATTCCTTTTTAGGGCGCTCTGCCATTCGCATTATTTTCTTCCTGCACCTGAATTCTACAGGAATCTCAATCTGGACCAGACTGTCTATTAATCTCCGTTTTTCGTCCGTCTTCACTGTCATTGTATTAATCGTTGTTTTTGTCATCGTTAGTACCGCTCTCGATATACTGGTAGCATCGGGGCTGCAACCGCTGGTTGCGTCGTCGTTGTTATTATTTTTCATATCTTTTTTTAGTTTTTTTATCTTTTTGGTTGCTCCAGATTTAATGGGTCCCCCCCCTTGGAGCCGCTATGTGTAGTCGCCTTTTTGGTCCCATGATTATCTTTGCAGAGCAGGGAGGCCATGCGAGGGTTGGCACAAGCCCTTATGGGGACAACTGCTTAGAGCCAGACCAACGCTAATCGGGATTCCATCTCAACCAAACTTACACCGCCAACCCAATTGTGCGAGCTTCGAACGCACTTCGAGGCTTGCCAAGGTCTTACTGGGACGGAGATGGTATGATAGTTGAATTGGAGCCATTCACATACGAGTGTCACCTCGGCGCTACTGTGTAAAGCAACTAGGTCCAAACCATCATATCCGCTAGCCCAAGGCATCAATTCTAGTTTGTTGTCCAAAGCGTTGTCCCCTGCAGGAATTCCCTCGAATACGTGGGGGGCGAAACTCTCCAAAGAATGCTAGCCTCCAAAGTATTCCTGTGGGCCAGTACTCCCCTCTGCGGGAACTAAAAAATGTTGCCCCAAAATGATGTGAACATATATTTGCGTAAAAAAAGAATTTTTAACCAAGCAGTACATAATTTTTTATCGCAGCAAAGGAATTTACCTCAAAAAATGAAAAATTTAATCTAAAAAGCTAGCGAAGCTAATAAACAACAGAATTCGCAACACCGAACAAAGACCAGAGGTTGAAGATGTAAATGGATTAGTCGTGAATCTATCAAAAGAGACATTAGAAGAAGATGAGCTGGAATTATTAAATCATGGTCACAATTGTGCATTTAAGCCGTTATCACCACCTGTAATTGACATAATTGCAGATATTGAATCTGCAATCTAATACAAGCCGATAGATGTTAAGAGCTAAGTAAAAGAAAAGGCCATGCGATTTATCGACGAGGTTAAAAGAGGTGCTAGAAACAAGAAGCCTGACTCTAAAACAATCAAATGGAATCGTGCCTTAAGAGCGTTAAAACAACGCGATGTATTTTACATGAAATCCGACAACGGAGATAAGGTTGCTATAATTAACAAATTCAATTATGACGAACGCATCATGAATTCAATATCCGAAGATAACTTTACTGTTTGCCTTTGCCCTCTAAATAAAATGGTGAAAGATGCCAAGTCCATCATAGACATCATACATAATGTCTTCAATGATAATAAACATTGCGAAACCCACAAGTGCCATTCATGTATGGCCTGCCGAAGGTCCATAAAACTGGAGAAAAAATTAGAAAAATTGTTTCGTACGTCAACTCACCTTTCTCTAAATTGATCAAATGGATAGTCGATGAAATGAAACGATTTGGAAATTTCGAAGGGTTTTCAGTGAAGAATTCTTACGATTTTGTGAACAAGTTCAAAGATATAGAAGTCAAGGAAGACGGCGACTTATTTCTTTCGACGTCACAGCTCTTTTCCCCTGCGTCGTCGTTGATTTAGCAATCGAAGCAATTAGAGATCATCTCCAAAAATGCAACATCTCAATCGAACATACCGGTGCATACATACGCTGCATCGAAGCATGCATGAAATACAATTGCTTCAAGTTTAGCGGAAAATATTACACGAACGACTTTGGATGTAGTATGGGGAACAGTTTGTCACGACTTATAGTCGAAGCCTTCATGTGCTAATTCGAAAATGAACTGAAGTATGAAGGAATTTCACCAAGGGTTTCGTGGCCTCATATAGACGATGTTTTCGCTGTCGTGAAGGAAGCAAGTGTAAATCAAACTTTGGAATTGCTCAACAGCCGTTATTCTAGTATAAAATTTACCGTCAAATAAGTAAATGAAGAAAAAACGCGGCCTTTTCTTGATTTAAATATTACGCGCAACGGCAGAAAAATAAAATTTTCGATCTATAGAAACTAATAACAACACACTCGTATTGTTCACATCAAAACAAAATTGCAGCATTTAGATCGATGATAAATCGTATATGTTGTTTGCCCTTATCGGTGGCAGATTATAAGAACGAGTCTGAGCATATCGTACTGTCGCGTGTTATGGTTCGCGACCGATAATTTTTAATGTTTCGGGAAGTGAAAACGCACTGTCTTTTAAATTAAGTTAGAAGAGTTTATTTACTAAATAATGCACAATTATTAATTGTCTTCACTTAAAATTCAATATCGCCTTTTATTCGCACTCCATACTGTCGCAGGTTTACGATCGTGGTTTTACTATATCGGTTGTAATAATCCCTCCATTCATTCAGCTCGGTTTCATATAGGGTCCCTATTCATTCAATCCATTTCTCGTACACTGCCGAACTACCTGGAATATTCGAGCAATGGCGCAGTGACGTCACTTTTGGCTTGGTGGATTCTCTTGCTTTCGAGTACATTCGCTTGATGATCATGATGTTGTTAATGGTTGTGAAAACAATTGCGACAGTAGCCCGCAGAATTACTTGTATATGTAACAGAACACTTGGCAAAACGAATGGATATGATAAAGCCCTGATGGACAAATTGATTGCCGAATGCATGCATAACATAAAAAGAGAGAGAGCTTCAACCCTTTCCCATCAAAACTCCATATCAAACAATACCCTATCGCATGTATCTATGGCATATGTTCCAAAGATTTGCAACTCCTTTGAGAAGGAATTCAGCAAAGCCAATCTTAGGATTGTGCATAATAACACCCGCAAACTTGGCTCACTCCTTGCCTCTACAAAAGAAGCATTTTCACTAATTTCAAATGATGAAAAAATGTAACTAATCCGCGAAAACTCGACGCGTATGAATCTCTATTCATCCATATAACGGACAGTTTAGTAAATATCGGCAATAGCCCAATAAATTCCAATTCATTTAATATGGCTGGATAATGTATATTCACGGTTAAAATTGATTAGCTTTTGCATTATATATCAAAAATTCATAATATGTTCAAATAGCATAACAGCACTTTTATGTTATATTGACAACAGTCCGGAAATTTATTTTTTATTTTTCATTTAATCCGACTGAATCATATATGCTAAAATTAACTGTTATTAGCTAATACCTTTGATTTTGTTGTAATTGTTTCAATAGTAGTTTCGCGTCCAGTGCTGAAGATGGTCGGTAAATCCAATTGAAATGCATTCGTGTAGTTTAAAATTTAAAAAAAATACATTTATAACATCTGAAGTGTTATTATTTTAATTTTTTGCACTTGATTTTTTGCGGTCCATAAGTGTGAAATAACTCATGAAATTTTAATTTGGCTTGGTTATCTATCAGACTGAAATCATTGCTATAAAATGAGCTGAATAAACTAGTCATCTCGACCTCTACCAGAAATAATTTCTTCTCAAAAAGGATTCATGACAATTTTTAATGTGTTGAAAAACACTTAAAAATAATTCTTAAGTAAAGGTTTTCTGGAAAACTCAAGCAACAGGTCACAGGTTGTGGTGTTTTGATTCTAGTTCTAAGCTCAAGACAAAAATTTATTATTAATTTATAAACAATATCCCAGCAGCTCAATAAATTGTTTTCTCCGAGTGCAAAATTACGTCGATAATGTAGAGGAAATCCATTATGTATTCACCATGAATCCAGGTCATTGTTTAGTTAAGCGAACATTTTCTCGCTAAAAATCATGAAATAAAAAAAAGTTTCGAAAAAAAACACAGACTTCAAGACGCAATGAAAAGGGCGAAATAAAATTTATTGTATTGGAGCCAAACCAATTTTCCCGTTTTGAAAACTCTTTAGCAGTAGCTTATTAATCAATCGTAACTAAAGCAGGGAAAAACTGATTTGGCTCTGATTTCATAAATTTTATTCTGCCCTTTTTAGTGCATTTCGAAGTATGTTTTCTTTTTAGGGTTTTTTAAAATAATTTTAACGAAGCCCTACTAAAATCACGTCCTGTCGGCCCGTCTTTCTGTTTGTCCGTCCGTCCGTGTGTCACAGCAATTTTTCTCGCAATCTACTTAAGCTAGAAACATCAAATTTTGTATGTTGGTGTAAAGTTGCGCTCTCCTCAAAGTTTATCTATAATAAATTGTATAAGGTATTTAAGGGGGTATGCCCATAGAGGGGAGTGGCCCCAAAAATTTTTTATAAAAGTTAAGATATAGGATATCAAATGAAAGGTCTTAATAAAAACTTTTCAAAACAGGTCTTAAACTGACATTTTTTGTTTCAAGGGGTGCGCAGGGAGGGGAAATATACGAAAAATTTGGACATATCACATCACTTAAATACCAAAACCTTTTGACTAATTTAATTTTTATACCTAACTTAATCTACTCACATAACCTTCTACTCATTTAGCCTTAATCCTTTTCTAAGATTATTTGATTATCTTTTCACTAACTTAAACTAATTATTTAATTTGCCGCTTTGCAGAATTTATCCTAATAAAAAATTACTAAATTTTATTACCCTTAACAAATATTACTTACCCCCAATTACCTCTGATATCTAGGAGTAGCCGTTTCCTAAATCATCATTCAGCCGTAGGCTTTCTGGTTGTCTCAGTATCCATAAACTTTGGGAAGCATCTAATTTCCTGACACTGTTCACTTCCTGTACGACTTGCAGATCTTTCCAATCGATCTTCTGGTTATTTGATACGATTGCCTCGTAACCGATAATTTGATTACTTCGATAGGCCATGCTTAAAAAAAAACTTCTCCGCTTTCTTGATGTGTCCATTAAATCTTGTTTTAGCTGAGCGCCTTGTTTGCGGTACATAGTTTTTTGGAATTTTTCTTCCTTAAGCCTCTTGTTCTTCGTTGTGCCTAATCTTTTCCAAGTTTTAAGTTTTTGCTGGTAGGTATTGCCGGAATGTTCACTGTCTTTAACATCTTTTTGACCCAGCCATAAACGTTAGAGTATGTTATCGCTGCTCTCTGAGTGTTCCCCAATTTTTGTTCAATGCAAATAACGTAGTTAAAGTTTCCCCTTTTAATCTCCTTTCCACATTCTGTCATAAGTAAAATGTAAAGGATGTTAACAACGGAAACGTTGACAGCACGTGAGGCCGTGGACATACTATAATACCCTTCCGAAGGGACCTGATACGTCTAAAAACTAGTTCGCACCATGCTCACATTTTCATCGAGTCGAGAACTGAACTTGTCTGAGCACCAACAATTTAGTCGAGTCGATCCATTTCGTTCGATTTTTGTGCAGTAGCGAGTAATTTACGCGCTACTCGACTAAAGCATTAGTAAAGTACGAGGCTTAAGCAGTAGTCGGTTTGTACTTAGCACGAGTGCCTCTGTCTGAAACTTCGGTACCCACCGTGTCTTTCCATAATAATTTCAAGACAACCATTTGATTTTAAATAAGCAAATTGCCATTAAAAATAAAACTGAAACGAGAGGGACGAACTTTTGTTTGCGACTATTATATCATTGATAATATCTTGATCTTCACATAAATGCATTTATCTCGAAAAGGTTGTATTATCGCGCAAGCTCTCGTCAATTTCACCCTCTGTTTCCATTATTTTTCACAAATAATCGGTTCGCAGATCTTTCACGCTTAAGCGGTAACAACATACATTCTTCATTGCCATCCTTAACAAAAAACATATATACGAATATAATTCAAAAAATTACCGACCTGCCTTTAAGCTTCTAGATACGGAAATTTGCCGCAAAACCATTGCGAGCTGTTTTTAATGATTCACCAGAAAAACATCTCAATCTGGCAGTGAAACCTTTCCAGAAGAGTGGATAAAATAACATATGCTTAATGTTCGCAAGCAAAAAGCGGGATAACGAATACAGAAATTTTCCAACAGGACGGTCTGAGGACAGTGCTCTTATTATAAAGCGACTATTTGATGTCCTCCAGGTGTTACACTTAGCTTCACAGAAGACCGACATCTGAATAGCTTTCAAGTATAATTGTTCGGAAATAGTATCATGCATGCAATTGCCACAGGATTTTAAATAAACAGAATAAAAAGGGAAAGCAATGTAAAATTTTCAACGTACGTATCCTCATTTGAGTATTTACATTGTGGAGAAGAAAGTAGAAGTCATCACACTGAAAATTTGTTGCTGTTGATATTCCAGACAACCATTGTCCACTTTTAATGTTCATAATATTTTAAATATGTTATTTCCGTAACAAATCGCATCCTCGGGTAACGAACGCAACATTGGTAGACGTGTAATAGTCTTATGAATTATTTCTAATTGTTCCGTTTTTGACAGATTCTCGTAAGCACATTTAAAAATGCCAGTATTCATCTGCGAGAATCAATCTAAATGAATATCATATATCTACATGTACAAAGGACTGTTGATATATACAGGATGGCGCAAAATTTTCGGCTTTAGTATTGCTTGTATAATAATGAAAACAGATGGGTTTAATGTTATAATTTAATTAAAAATTAGGTAACATAGCATAAATTGCATGAAGTGTGCTTTCCTGTGTTTTAAATAAAGTTCAAAATACGCTTTCATATTACTTTCTTAGATACTTTGCCGAAATTGCATCCCCCTCAACTTATATACCCTCCTGGAAACCGAAGCATAATTAATTGATTTAAGGCATTTTCTGACCTATTTGACATTTAACTAAAACAAATCTAGCGATTAAATGTTTCATTAACATCTAATCCCTTGTTTCCCCAACCCACAGCTTCCTTGATTCCTCATCCCAAGCCCCCCAATTTAATGGTAGTAAATGTTCTCAAGGTCGCACATTGTATTTACTGGTTCTCCATCAATGGGACATTAAATGCCGAGAAATGCTAAAAACTGTAAATACATCTACAGCTCTGCTTCCAAATCCTACTTACAGCTCCGCTGTGGGGACATCAGAGGATGAAGGGGAGTCTTCCGCGCCTGATTACAGAACGGACGTAATAACCATGCCACCGGAATGAAGTTTGGGCAACGGATTAGCTCCCCGTCCCTGAAAAACCCTACAATGTTTCGAAACCTGCAGATGGGCCCTGGAATGGATCTGACTGACGGCAACGACCTCGCAAACGGAAAAAGGATTATGGCATTGGATCCTGAAATATCAGATTATTCAATTACTCTGGCGCTTTTAATAACCTTTTGAAACAGCCTTGTCAATATCAATTAAAAATACTGGCTATCCAGGAAATGAACTGGACAGAAAATTATATTCAAGACATGAGATCGCACACTATATTCAAGTGTGGGAAGCCTACTGGAAAACGATAATTTGGAGTGGCCTTCATTGTGGATAGGAAGTTCAAATCGCACGTTATTGATTTTAAGTCAATCAATGAGCGATTGTGTGCGATCCGTATGAAAGCGGAGTTCTTCAAAATCTGGCTGATAAATGCTCACGCCCCGACCGAAGACGAGAGTGAAGAAACCAAGGAAAGGTTCTACAATCACCTGGAAAGACTAATCGACTCATTGCCTACAAACGATAAAAAAAAATCGGGGTGATCTTCACGCTCAGGTTGGCAATGAGCTATCCCAATGGGGAACGACTGGAGGATATAGCCTACACGATGAAACAAATGACTTCAGCCAGCGCCTGATTGACTTTGCATGTAGCAGTAATCTAGTCATACGTTCAACTTGCTTTCCACATCGAAGCATTCATAAAATGACCTGGACATCACCGGACAACACACATAATCACATCGATCTTGTTCTGATCCAACAAAGTTTGGAATCAAGCATACTTGAAGCCCGTACATGCCGATCATTTCTTGATCAAATTAACCTATCGATGTCGTATTTCAAAGGCATATTCGGTGCAGATCAGTCCGATATAAAAATTTGACATCGAAAGTCTCCAAATGGCGTTTGTAGTAAAAAATTTCACGGAGACCCTCAACAACCAGCTGGCTCCCACCTCATCAAACACATTGTTAAAGACAAGAAACGAGCTCTGGATGGAAGTGAAAGTAGTTATTAAGACCATGGCAGAACAGACGATTGGACATCAAGCCCGGCGCAAGAGAAATGCTTGGATTGATGATGAGTGCCGGAATGCGTGAGACAAAAGAATCAAGAGAAGAGAGAACACTATAAAAATCTCAGGAGAGAATAAGATAATTAGAATTATGAAAACAGAATACTATGACGACCAATTGAGAAGTATAGATGTTAGTTTAGCGAGCAACAATACAAGACAAGCATACAAAGTAGTGAAAAGCCTGAAACGTTGCTATCAGCCCAAGACTACGCTCTGTCGTGATGACATCGGCAATATCATCGTTGATGAAACCGAGAAACAGGGAAGATGGGCATCATATTTCAAGAACCTAGCATCCCTTATCATCCGCACATCCCCAGAACACCGGGCCTACAAATATTTCCAGAGAGCTTCCATTGACCCTATCAACTCTGGATGAAGTGTGTTCCATCATCAAAGCCCAAAAGAATAATAAAGTGCCGGGCATCGATAAGATTCCAGTGGAGCTCATCAAATACAGTGTCGGTATAATAAGTAACCGGACTGAGCCAGCCCCGTGCCGTCAAAGCGTCTGCTAACCGGTATCTAGTGCTGTAGCGGTGGTGGGGACCTAGGTAAAGGGAACCGGGCTGCAGCAGTTGCCTCCAAGCGCTTGGAGAGATAGCATCGAGCGAGAGCGGAGTGCATGTTCGGTTACGTTGTCGGAGTGAAAATTTAGCGTGCGATCATGCAACCGAACCAGAGTTTTTTAACCACGTTATTACAGGAGATGAGACGTGGGTTTTCGAATACAATCCTGAGACAAAGCGGCAAAGTTCAGAGTGGCACACACCGGTGTCACCACGACCGGAAAAAAGCGCGCATGAGCAAATTGAAGGTGAAGTCGATGCTCATTGCTTTCTTTGAAGTGAAAGGCATTGTTCACAAAGAGTTTGTGCCACCCGGCCAAACTGTAAACGGCCAGTACTACAGAGAGGTGCTCCGTCGACTAACCGCCCGGGTTCGCCGAGTCCGTCCGGAGATTGCCGATTCGTGGATCCTCCATAACGACAATGCTCCGTCGCACACCTGCCTGCTCGTCACCGAGCAGTTGGCCAAACAGTCAAGGGCAACGTTGCCACAGCCTCCTTACAGCCCGGATATGGCACTAGCGGACTTCTTTCTGGTCCTCAAGATCAAGAGACACCTTAAGGGGACGCGGTTCGGGACTCTGGAAAACGTTCAACGTGCTACGACGAGGGCTCTAGACAGCATCGAGGTTGCTGACTTCCAAGGAGCGTTCGGGGATTGGAAAATCCGGTTTTAGCGTGTTATTGACTCCAATGGGGACTACTTTGAAGATTTCAAAAGAAAAATTGTACATATTTTGCCAATAAAAAATTTCCTGAGGTCAGTCCGGTTACTTATTATTCTGACCCTGTATGGTAGCATCAGTGCTCGTAGAGCTATTTACAAAGCCATCCAGCACATTTGACAACAAGAAAAAATTCCAAAAGAGTGGAGTCAATCAATTATATTACCTATCCCCAAAAAATGTGACAAGCTACAGTGCGAAAATTATAGAGGCATATCACTGCTTTGTACGGCGTACAAAATATTCTCATAGATCTTGGAAAATAAAATCGGATCATACACCAACAGTATTATTGGGGAGTATATGCGTTTTCATATGCATTTCATTCAAAATTCTTCAGGCTATGGGCTGACGTTTCTTTTTCTTTTGACTTACAATTCGTGTAAATTCACTTATCCTGAAAGTAACTGTGAGGAGATTTTATTGAAACTTTTTCATTTTAAAAGTCAATATATGAGATTTCCTCATTAGTTGCGAACTAGCGCCACTGCCAAATATAAAACTGACAAATGGACGTTATCTCCTGCGATTTTGTGCGTTGAAACAGCATAAAAGTCGTGAAAATTTCTATACTTGGAAAGTTTTGGCACAAGCGGTGCCCGAATCATCAGATTCGTGGCAATGTGTAACCCGTAAACCTTAGAGGAACAAGATATTAGAGGTGCTGTAACCGTATAAATTCCTGTCCGTGAGCGTCCCAACAATTTGATTTGACCAGTTTTTCCCCCTTATTGGCTGTTACCACCTTCGGCTCTTTTCGTGGGTATTGTAGATTGGTATATACTAAACCAGCCTCGTCATTTATGACTTTTTGTAGATTTATGAGTGCGGACAGCACTTATAGCGTTCAAAATTCTAATGACTCATTACCTAGAAATCTAATGCAAATCTTTAGCGCAAGAAATTTTCTAATTTTCGTCAGGAAACTTAAAAATTCGTAAAAAAATTTATTGTATTTCACTTTCAAATTCGCATTGATAAAGTTTTTATTAAATAAATCGTAAGGGATTAATATCCGTTACATCAGCTTCATACACATATTTTACAAGTTACAAATTCATATTCTCGGGTGAAAATCAAGTATTTAATTCATAAATATCAATTTGTAACGGTTTCCTACTCCGTCTCGTTCGATCGCAATCAGAACCGACCTCTCATCGATTCGAGACGTGCAGTCTTGGAAATGACAACGGACTGTACCCTTCAGGTCAACAAGTCCGGTCACACTTAGTCTACTCCGTGGTGGCTGCTTGTAGGCTAGCTAGTTCGGAGAGGAGTTTCGGTCGCGGGTCTTACGCGAGCAGACTAAGTCCTAGTTACTTAACTCAGCCACCGGTTCACATGCCCGATTTCCAAACGCGTCAACAAATACTCATCCAGAACGGGAAACGTACGTTACGTTAATTCTGGATGTAATCTCTCCACAGATCTCAAATCAAAAACGCTACAAAATTCCATAGGCGCGCTACCGAATCACCGACGCGGTACCAGAAAATAAGCTAACCTACCTCAAGTCCAAAATAACCTACTCTAAGAAAAAAAAGAGCGCAAACTAGGGTACCACGGACCGTAACCGACTAGAAATCAATCATCCGCAGATTATTAAAACCTAACCCTCTTCAAGACATACTTACCCTCGGTCATCACTTCCGCTGCAAAAGAAAGAGCATGCGGAACGGAAAGGCTTATGGCTTCCTTAGTAATTCATGTTTAATATTCAGATAATTCATTTAGAGGGTGTAAACATTTTCACATCTAATAATTACCGATAGATTACAGTCTTGTTCATATGTTACAATTAGACTTATTAAAGATAATACGAGTTTATCGCAGTTAACAATGCTTGTTTTTGTAAAATATATTTTATGTAAAGAATTATTCTTGAAAACTCCTCATATGCATCCTAAATTATATCAAATCCTACAAGCTAGTTTCTTGTACTCAAATAATCCTTGATTGTTAGTAAGGGTTAGGTTAGTTATTGGTTATTTCCAAGCAAACATTAGATATTTGACAAAAAAATTTTAGACCGAATAATTTTTAACGTCTACTATCGCAATATGCGTTTAATTGAATCGGCTTCCACTCTTTCCCATTATGAATTTTATTTATTATCACCACGCTACACTGTATTTACAATACCCTCAGTTATTTTCCAATCCGAAATCAAGTATTTCTATTATAATTTATCGTTTTTAAACAAATTTCATTATTATATGCTTAAAGTCTCTCTACCGCTCCATAACCAAAAACAAACAAACAGAATGAACAATCATTAAACTCATGGTAGATTGTTAGTAGCGAAAAAATATTATACAATTGGAGTAATATTTCAAAGTATACGAAGAGAAAAGTTAAGTGTATATAAACAAATATCACTACCACTGAATTGATTTGATGGCAAATTATTTGATTTTATCTGGTCCTAATTCTAGGCACATAGGGTATCTTCTTACCCCAGTCGATTTTATTGAAAATTGGCGCGACAGGGACGGCGCTTACGTGGTTGCAAATACCTTGGCTTTGGTGGCGAATTTCAAACGATCAACATATACAATAGCTTACATAAGTAAATAGTTTGTAACCATGGTTGACGTGTTCTTGCACTTCAATCACTCCCGAAGACGATTCGGTGGCGTATAGACAACTATTTTGACACTATTCAATGTTTCTAAAGCACGTTCAAATACTGTACCGAATAGCGTGCTGAGTTCTATGAGATCGGCATCTTAAAAGAATGTTTGTTGGGAGTTTCTATATTTATCTTCACGTTCCGAGTATTAATTTAATTCAAATTTTGAAGTCTAGTCTAACTTTGCTGTCATTCTCTCGTCATCTTCTTTCAAACGGTATGTACCCACCACACGCGATTTGTGATGTTCTATCTCTTGGAATAGCTATCATCTACTTTAACTTTTGGAAACAGCTTCCAAAGCTAGATTTAATTTGTTGCAAAAAATTAATGGTGAGATGGTATGCAAATCATATCTTGCTCTGGCACTTATTCCGTTAAATTAATGACGTGGGCACTGCCGATCCTTCACCGTAAAACTTACTTGCTAACCTCCAAACAGTAGTCACGGCATTCGTCCGACTGCAAACTTTTGTTTGCATTAAACAAGAAGTAGCGCCACAACGCAAAAGCAAAAAAAAATGGTCCATTCCTTCCTTAATTACACTCCTACCTCTTTGTCAATTGTACGAATCTCGCGTGTTGTCTCGCTGCTGCTGCTGGAATTTCTCTTGTTGCGCTGATCGTTGACTGCAAGCGCTGGGCGACGCGGCTCGTTCTTGGAGTCCAGTTCGGAAGATTGAGCAAAACGAATTCGCCTATTTTGCAAGCCACAGCGCCAAAGAAAATCGTAAAGGCAGCAAACAACCGGGAGTGCCCGCAAGGTACGATGAAAATGGAATTCCAAATAGTTGCGAGTTCTAACTTCAGTGTTTAATTGCGCGCGTATCTCCGTGTTGACGCTGAATGCGCTTTATGTAGGTCACGACTTTAGTTTACTACGAGCATTAGCTAATATTTGCAAAAATCTTTTAATGGGCCACTTAAGTATCTTCGAAGTTTGGACACAGTCTCCCGTAGCTAGCAAAAGAATTTACCGACACACTTCGCCATGTGGCTGTCAAATTCCACCGGTTTTCTCCTCGGACAAAACAGATGTGTGTGGAATGGAACGCCACATGGCGGCAATGTGCATCTCCATTTGTTGCCAGTGGCATAGTTTTTCGATGGCCACGGTGGAGGGGCAATCCCAAATGGATATGTCTCGAAATGCGTCGGGGTTTTGTTTAATATTCTGTTTCGAATATTTAAATCCACAGATCTAAATATTCGGAGAAAAAAAATATTTTCTGCGCAAGATATCCGCACGAAAGATGAAGTCCGCTTGCATTTCGAGATCATACCCATCTGGCCGAGTGCAAGGGTTTGGGATCGGAATCACTTCGATTCCCGGGCGTAGGCGTCACATTACACATTCCCCCCCCCCCCCCCAAAATCGAAGTAATTACGATCCCGCCCCCTACGTAAAAGGTCTTGGTTAGGACCGTGGCGTGTCGAAGGTCGATTTCGAGGAATAGGCTACAACCATGTTCGTGAAGACTCGACGGGGGATATACCGTAGGGAGTCAGGTGTTACTCGGAGGTCTTCGTCCAGGCAGAGATTTAGGTAAGCCAAGGTTTTTCGTGGGAAATAGTTGCACTTCATCGTCTAAGGTCTTTTGCGTGGTAAATTCCCAGGGTTTTGCCAGCCATGTCCGCGATGAGGTATCGGGGTGGGGCTTATTACTTGTAGGACTCGACATTTCACGAATTTCTTGTCTAGTTTGACATTGTAATGTCGGGTGGCATCGCTCTGCCGGAAGTTTCGACGATATATTTCGTCGCCTGCCTTAAAGCCAGAAGGATGAGATCGCAAGTTGTACCGCTCCTCTCCCATCCGTCGACTTTCTTCAATCTTCTCCCGCAGTTGCTCCCGCAGAAGTTGGAGCTTTTCGTGCGGTTCCAGAACCACGATTGGGTCCTCTAGCGATTTCAGTTGCCGCAATAGCCGGTAAGCGCTCCCATGACAGATCATGTACTGGCCGAACAATGCGAAATACGGCGAAATGCCGGTAGTGGCGTGGTACGACGAGCGCAGCGCACTAGTGATGGCGGACAATTTGCGATCCCAGTCCTTCTGAGTCGGGTGGACATATGCGCGAATGGCCGCTATGAGCGTACGGTTCAGTCGTTCGGATGCGTTGGCTTGTGGTGAATAGACGGCGGTTCGTTGGTGGATGATGCCGTATTTGGACATTAGGTCTCGGAACTTGCTGGAGGTGAACTGGACCCCGTTGTCGGAGACAAGTTTCTCCGGAACTCCAAACATGTGAAAGACTCGGTTCTCCAAGAAGCTGATTATAGGTCCAGTGTGCATGTTACGTAGTGGTTCTATGATAGGGAATTTAGAGAGCTGGTCCAGGACCACGACAGCTCCCATGTGACCAGAAGTAGATCGAGGGTAAGGACCGATAAGATCAATGTACAAGCGCTGGAACACACGTTCGGGGACTTCAACCTTACCCATGGGTGGCCGAAGAATGGTGTTTGGCGCTTTAGTACACCTGCATAGCTCACAAGAGGCTACGTACGCTTTTATCTGTTGTGCCATCTTAGGCCAAAAGAAACAGGTTTTCAACCGCCTAAGGGTACGACCGTATCCACCGTGCGCACTAGATGGGTGGTCATGGGCCCGTCTGATAAGATCAGTGGTTAATTCTTCGGGCACCCACAACTTCCACTGTTCTTCTTCTTGTATGGGGTCTCCAGATGCGTGTCCCATCCGCTTATAAATAAATCCATCCGTCAACCGCAGTTCAGGAAGCTGGGACAGTTGATTCTGAATAGTGTGAATCAGTTGGGTGTAGCTGGCTGACTTGAAGGCAGGATGGTCCAGATCGATCAATTGGGGGCTGTCGTCCTCTTGGACCAACTCGGCTCCTTCAGGGGCGAACATTCTGGATAGGGTGTCGGGGACTACATGCTGGCTTCCCTTTTGGTGGCGAATTGTGAAGTCAAATGCCTGTAGTTTCAGTGCCCACCTGGCCAATCTGCCGTTGAGATCAGTCTGGCTCATTAGCCATTTCAGAGACGCGTGGTCTGTAACGATTTCAAAGGAGTGTCCCTCCACATAGGCTCGGAAGCGTTTCACTGCCAACACCGCAGCTAGACATTCCTGCTCGGAGACCGTGTAATTTCGCTGGGCTGGGTTCAACTTGTGAGACATGAAGGCTATAGGTCTCTCCTCGCCGTCTTGTGCAACCTGGACTAAGACGGCTCCCACCCCATGTTGACTCGCGTCACAATGGATTGAGAACGGTTTGTCAAAGTCCGGGCTGTGCAGTACGGGGGCTGTCGTCAGACTCTTCTTTAGCTCTTCAAAGGCTCGCAAGCTGGGCTCTTCCCAGACGAATTTACGTCCCTTACGCAGCATGTCGGTCAAAGGAGTGGTTATGGTGGCATAGTCACGTACAAAACGCTGGTACCATCCGCATAAGCCTAAGAATCGGCGTAATTGTTTGGTGGTCCTGGGTAATGGAAAAACGTCAATCGCTTGAGTCTTTTCCGGATCGGTCTTGATATGGCCATGCCCAATGATGTGACCTAAATACTTCACCTCCGTCATCACGAACTGACTCTTCCGTATGTTGATGGTTAATCTGGCCCTCCGGATGTGTAGAGCCACCTCCTGAAGCAGGTCGATGTGTTCGTCAAAGGTCTCGGTTATAAGCAACAGATCGTCCAAGTACACGAAAACTTGGTGCCGCAAATGAGGTGGTATTACCTTATCCATAAGGCGCGTCATTGTTTGGGGGGCATTGCACGATCCGAATGGCATGGTCACGAATTGGTATAGGGGCCGACCTGGGACTGTGAAGGCTGTTTTCTCCTTTGAACCGGGGTCTAAAGGAATTTGCCAGAAGGCGTCCTTGAGGTCTAAGCTCGTGATGAAATGGGCTTTAGGCAACCGACTCAAAATGCCTTCAATCAACGGTAGAGGGTATGCGTCCTTGACTGTGACGGCGTTCAAGCGTCTGGCATCTAAACATAACCGGACCTTGTTCGGCTTGACAACCAAGGTGACTGGGGAAGCCCACGCGCTCTGTGATTCTTCGATTACGCCTAAGGCTAGCATTCGATCCACTTCGGCATATAACGATTTTTCCTTCGCCGGAGATATGGCGAAATGTCTCTGTTTTATGGGTTTAGCATCCCCCACATCTAAAGTATGGAACACCAGGGCAGTCCGCCCGAGACCTTCCTTCTCATGCGATGGAAAAGCCGATATAGCCGAGTCGAGACGCAGTTGCTGATTTACATCCGGAGTATGTCATAATAAGTGAGAGGGTTGAGATTGGTCAGGAACGGTGGTGACGGACTCCAGGGTCGTACCGGAGAATAGTGCTGGGGCCAAGTTAAATTTTTGAACGAAATCCACTCCTAGATAAAGATTCTGGGTTAACTGAGGTATGATGAAAAATTCCATAGGTTTAGTTACTCCTTTAAAGGTGACATCCGTCGTAATTTTTCCCACTACAGAGTGACGAGTTCCGTCCGCCGTGCTTAACCAGGAGGTGAAATGACGGATTTTGTCCGCGTGCTTTGCCAGTACCTCCCCTGCAAAATCAGCAGATATGCACTTCACGCTGGCTCCCGTATCGACTAAGCCTGACACTCGTTTTTGCAGGAGGTGTATTGACGCATATGGCCGAACATCATCCCTCAATAATTCGTCTAAGTGTATGTCCTTCAGCACCTTCCTCGACTGCCTGACTTTTCTCCAGAAGCTCCGCATCCGACGCGTGGCTCGCTTACTTCGCGGTGGGACATTTGTAGCCAACTCCTCATGGAAGATGCGCTGTCGAGTAGCCAAATAATTCCGCAGCCTGATATGAAAAGGTTTTACATGCCAAGGAACTTTCGCCTCGCTATCATTTCCCTGCGCGTTGGCCTCGGCGAAGGACGGCGTCGGTTGTGGAACTTCGGGAGAACTGTGGTTAGCGGTGCGAGTCAGCAGAGTTGGAGTCATGTTGGGAGCTTGGTCATAGCTAGGGATAGTGTCCAAATTGGTTCGTCCGGGGTTTAGGAGTGCCGACGGGTGGTCGCGGCACTCGGTGGTAAGTTTTTTCGCACTTTACAATTTGCACAGTCAGGGGCGTATGTGTAGGCCTTCCCGCAGCGGTAGCAGAAAAGCGTCGGCTCCGCTGGACATGCATAGAACCGATGTCCCGGTTGTCGGCAGTTCCAACAGACCGTCGGGCTTGTAATTGCTTCAAGGGAGGGTGGATCAATGAATGCTGGGTCCTCAAGCTCCGGTGGTGCTCCGCTCCTCGGTACTGGTACTGAATCAGCAAGCAGGTGGTCCGCTGCCATCAACTCCGCGGTGTGATGATTTCGGGGATTTGGTCCCGTTATGCGAGGTTGTGGACGGAAGGTACCTCGCCGCTCATCCAAGTGTTCTTGCCTACGGGCATGGAGGCGCAATCCCTGTATGGTGTTGATGGGAAAATGCAGAAGGCTGTTCTGGAGATCCCAGCGCATATTCTCTCTGATAATTTCTACCAGTTCGTCCTCGGGCATGGTAGTTCGCAAGCGAGTGCTCAATCTCACTATACTTGTGTAGTACTGGTCGAACGGTTCGTGAGCGCCTTGTTTCCGTTTCTTTATTTGCTCCCTTAGCTCTCTCTCAGTGAAGCCATCCTCAAATCGATTGCGGAAGGCTGCACTGAAAGAGTGCCAAGTGGGACGTGGCGTTGATTCTTTAAAGCTCCAGTACCAGTCGGCAGCGTCGCCGCTGAACAAAAGATGTGCATGCCGGAGGAAGGCCGAGGAATCACCTCCCAGGGTGCTGGATACCAACGCCTGAATCCGGAAAAGGAACCAGTCCGCCGATATCATATCGTTGAACCCTGTAAAGTTCAGGCGCCAACTCTCCATGATACGAGGCATCGGGTCTCGAAAAGGTGTCAATGCGTTCCCGGGGGGAATCGCATCCTCGATTGACCTGTTGTACTGAACTGCCTCGGGGGCTAGAGGTACCAACGGAGGTCCGGTGCTGTGTCGTGGTCTATATTCGGGAGCTCTGGGATCCATTCCCGAGTTCCTTGGAGGTGGGACCCATTGCTCGGATTGTCGGGAGTGGGGTATCGTCACACTGGGATTGGACTCCCAGCCAAGCGGAGTTCTCACGCGACTGGGTGGTTGGCTCATAGGGAGATTCTGGAGCTTTCCCTCCAGGTTGCCAATCCTCTCCGACATATCCCTCATCAACGCCACGAGGGTGTCAATGGAGTGGGCGGACGGCATGGGTGCCACCTCGGACACGACACTTACGGCCGGAACTTCCCCGCCTACGGCTCCTTGCAGGTCTAAAAGTGGTTGTGACGGTTCGGCTTCTGGAACTCCTTTCGCCACTGCTCCACGCGTTGGTAGGGGCGTTCCGAGGGGGACGTCTAGGGCGGTCCGCTCGATGGGTCGCCGGCATAAGGGACACAGCTCGGACGTGAGGAGGAGCTGTTGGACACAGGCACGGTGGAATAGATGTCCACAATCCAATCGCACGCTGTGTACCCCCTCCACTACGTCCTCGAAACAGATCCCGCAGTTCGCGGGTTGGACCGTTTTGCACCGGGTCCACCGCTTATCGGGAGTCCGCTTCGTTGCCATTTCGTGTGGGTTTATTATGGGTGTTGGGGCTGTATCTTACTGAAAGAAGAAAAAAAATTTAACTTAATCCTACCTCTACTTCTAATCTGTATACATATGCAAAAACTTAATGCTGGATAAGTGGCCGATAGTGGCGAGCTCAAATTTTCCTCACAAAAAAAAATTTTAAGGCAGCCTTTCAGTTCCGCAACTCCAACTCCTTCGTGCAGAAATGATGACTGATGGTGGTCTGTCAAGAGAAGGGTGCTTCAGATTGATTTACTACTTTATTTTCCCTGTTTCCCGTACGTTACAAACCGTTTCTAATCTATGTTAAATGATTCGACGAGACAAGTGGTAGAGCTGCCGTAACGATTTTGTACGCGGTCAAAATTCCCGACGCGTGGAAGCATTCCGGGCTTCGCAATTCCAGCATACACCACCGCACGTTGAACCGATACCACTCGTCTATCCCGCATACAAAATAATTAGAATCCTTCCGCGACATAAAGGCAAGGTAGCCTTCTATTTTCTTGAGAGTCCATGCTGATAGGTAAACCCATCAGGCTGGCTGTTCCATCAAGAAAATAGAAGGTCCTTACAGGGTTTACAGGGACAACACATCGGAAGGATTCTGTCGCGAAAAAAAAAATCAAACAAAGGAGAGCGGAAGACACAACTCACGTGAAGCGACTGCTAGTGTGTATCACACAACTCCACAGCTCCTGATAGTGGGACTCGAGTACCAAAGTACCTTACATCCTCCGTAAAGGACCAACTCGTCAGAAGACGCGAAGTTCTTTCCCCCTTAGGATGTTTTGGGCCCCACGTTGGGCGCCATTTGCAACGGTTTCCTACTCCGTCTCGTTCGATCGCAATCAGAACCGACCTTTCATCGATTCGAGACGTGCAGTCTTGGAAATGACAACGGACTGTACCCTTCAGGTCAACAAGTCCGGTCACACTTAGTCTACTCCGTGGTGGCTGCTTGTAGGCTAGCTAGTTCGGAGAGGAGTTTCGGTCGTGGGTCTTACGCGAGCAGACTAAGTCCTAGTTACTTAACTCAGCCACCGGTTCACATGCCCGATTTCCAAACGCGTCAACAAATACTCATCCAGAACGGGAAACGTACGTTACGTTAATTCTGGATGTAATCTCTCCACAGATCTCAAATCAAAAACGCTACAAAATTCCATAGGCGCGCTACCGAATCACCGACGCGGTACCAGAAAATAAGCTAACCTACCTAAAGTCCAAAATAACCTACTCTAAGAAAAAAACGAGCGCAAACTAGGGTACCGCGGACCGTAACCGACTAGAAATCAATCATCCGCAGATTATTAAAACCTAACCCTCTTCAAGACATACTTACCCTCGGTCATCACTTCCGCTGCAAAAGAAAGAGCATGCGGAACGGAAAGGCTTATGGCTTCCTTAGTAATTCATGTTTAATATTCAGATAATTCATTTAGAGGGTGTAAACATTTTCACATCTAATAATTACCGATAGATTACAGTCTTGTTCATATGTTACAATTAGACTTATTAAAGATAATACGAGTTTATCGCAGTTAACAATGCTTGTTTTTGTAAAATATATTTTATGTAAAGAATTATTCTTGAAAACTCCTCATATGCATCCTAAATTATATCAAATCCTACAAGCTAGTTTCTTGTACTCAAATAACCCTTGATTGTTAGTAAGGGTTAGGTTAGTTATTGGTTATTTCCAAGCAAACATTAGATATTTGACAAAAAATTTTTAGACCGAATAATTTTTAACGTCTACTATCGCAATATGCGTTTAATTGAACCGGCTTCCACTCTTTCCCATTATGAATTTTATTTATTATCACCACGCTACACTGTATTTACAATACCCTCAGTTATTTTCCAATCCGAAATCAAGTATTTCTATTATAATTTATCGTTTTTAAACAAATTTCATTATTATATGCTTAAAGTCTCTCTACCGCTCCATAACCAAAAACAAACAAGCAGAATGAACAATCATTAAACTCATGGTAGATTGTTAGTAGCGAAAAAATATTATACAATTGGAGTAATATTTCAAAGTATACGAAGAGAAAAGTTAAGTGTATATAAACAAATATCACTACCACTGAATTGATTTGATGGCAAATTATTTGATTTTATCTGGTCCTAATTCTAGGCACATAGGGTATCTTCTTACCCCAGTCGATTTTATTGAAAATTGGCGCGACAGGGACGGCGCTTACGTGGTTGCAAATACCTTGGCTTTGGTGGCGAATTTCAAACGATCAACATATACAATAGCTTACATAAGTAAATAGTTTGTAACCATGGTTGACGTGTTCTTGCACTTCAATCACTCCCGAAGACGATTCGGTGGCGTATAGACAACTATTTTGACACTATTCAATGTTTCTAAAGCACGTTCAAATACTGTACCGAATAGCGTGCTGAGTTCCATGAGATCGGCATCTTAAAAGAATGTTTGTTGGGAGTTTCTATATTTATCTTCACGTTCCGAGTATTAAATTAATTCAAATTTTGGAGTCTAGCCTAACTTTGCTGTCATTCTCTCGTCATCTTCTTTCAAACGGTATGTACCCACCACACGCGATTTGTGATGTTCCATCTCTTGGAATAGCTATCATCTACTTTAACTTTTGGAAACAGCTTCCAAAGCTAGATTTAATTTGTTGCAAAAAATTAATGGTGAGATGGTATGCAAATCATATCTTGCTCTGGCACTTATTCCGTTAAATTAATGACGTGGGCACCGCCGATCCTTCACCGTAAAACTTAATGGCTAACCTCCAAACAGTAGTCACGGCATTCGTCCGACTGCAAACTTTTGTTTGCATTAAACAAGAAGTAGCGCCACAACGCAAAAGCAAAAAAAAATGGTCCATTCCTTCCTTAATTACACTCCTACCTCTTTGTCAATTGTACGAATCTCACGTGTTGTCTCGCTGCTGCTGCTGGAATTTCTCTTGTTGCGCTGATCGTTGACTGCAAGCACTGGGCGACGCGGCTCGTTCTTGGAGTCCAGTTCGGAAGATTGAGCAAAACGAATTCGCCTATTTTGCAAGCCACAGCGCCAAAGAAAATCGTAAAGGCAGCAAACAACTGGGAGTGCCCGCAAGGTACGATGAAAATGGAATTCCAAATAGTTGCGAGTTCTAACTTCAGTGTTTAATTGCACGCGTATCTCCATGTTGACGCTGAATGCGCTTTATGTAGGTCACGACTTTAGTTTACTACGAGCATTAGCTAATATTTGCAAAAATCTTTTAATGGGCCACTTAAGTATCTCAGAAGTTTGGACACACTCTCCCGTAGCTAGCAAAAGAATTTACCGACACACTTCGCCATGTGGCTGTCAAATTCCACCGGTTTTCTCCTCGGACAAAACAGATGTGTGTGGAAAGGAATGCCACATGGCGGCAATGTGCATCTCCATTTGTTGCCAGTGGCATAGTTTTTCGATGGCCACGGTGGAGGGGCAATCCCAAATGGATATGTCTCGAAATGCGTCGGGGTTTTGTTTAATATTCTGTTTCAAATATTTAAATCCACAGATCTAAATATTTGGAGAAAAAAAATATTTTCTGCGCAAGATATCCGCACGAAAGATGAAGTCCGCTTGCATTTCGAGATCATACCCATCTGGCCGAGTGCAAGGGTTCGGGATCGGAATCACTTCGATTCCCGGGCGTAGGCGTCACATTACGAAATTCAAATTTATATTTACATTTGTGCACATTTTCGGGCACACTCAGGCTAGAAACTGTCACTCAGCTTACACTGCCGTTAGGAAGGTATTTGGTGTTAAGGTATAGTCACGCTTTTGCTCAGTTTTATTAACTTTCATTATAGTTTTACGACAAACCTGATAAAAGTACATTAACTGCAAACGAAAATTGCCGCATATTATAGATAGCGTTAACTCTGATTCATTCAATTCATATTTAACCAGTTAGGACGCAACTCATTGACCAACCTTTGATGGTATGAGATCGCTCACTTAGCGTGAACAAGTCATTACTTAAAAATTCGTTTTCCCCATCCGTAGCAACTGAGCTAATTCGTGTCACTTAAATTGAACCCGAAGTTGCACTTCTGTCAAATCGACTGATAGACGTGAGTAAAAATTTTACGTGTCGGGATTTCCGTCAAATTTGATCAAACAATTTCAAATCGAAAGTGTTGATTTGATTTTAATATCGTGTAATACGTGAGGTGAGGTTTAAAGAACATAGTGAAGTGATTAAGTGATAGTGACACTAGTTACAAACATAGAAAACTAATAATGAAGTGCATAGTGCTTACGTGCGGAAATGATACGAAATGCCGGTTGCCAGGAACATCTTTTCACAGGTAAGTTGGCAATTACTGCTTTATTTTTTGAGTGCGCGTGTATTTTTGAACATTTTGATTTAGTTAGTGTTAATTACGTGCGTTTTCTTGATAATCAGTCAGTACTTCATCCGTTTGTTGACGCGGGCGTGGCTTAGTTCTTCGTGCTATTTTTTTCGTGCTCAGCTTACAATCCCGTTTAGTTTGTTTCCCAAGAGTCAGTGAAATAGTCAAATGGAAATATTAATGGGGGTAATTGAAATTTTAAAATTTTGTTATTTGGTATTGTATGAAATATTTTGCTTGCTACTTTTCGAAGTTCTGGACGCCGCAAGTAATTTTTAATTTTAATTTTTCTGTACGTTAATAATTTTTCGCTTGGATTTGTTTTTTTGCTAGTAGTTTTTTGTGAAATGATTGGTCATCAATATCAGTAATGCAACAAAACTAATGTATAGAACTTGGATGCTATTATTTTAGTCTGAAATTTTATAACATTAAAAACGAGTCCCGAGTCCCGAGTCCCGAGTCCCGAGTCCCGAGTCCCGAGTCCCGAGTCCCGAGTCCCGAGTCCCGAGTCCCGATTCCCGAGTCCCGAGTCCCGAGTCCCGAGTCCCGAGTCCCGAGTCCCGAGTCCCGAGTCCCGAGTCCCGAGTCCCGAGTCCCGAGTCCCGAGTCCCGAGTCCCGAGTCCCGAGTCCCGAGTCCCGAGTCCCGAGTCCCGAGTCCCGAGTCCCGAGTCCCGAGTCCCGAGTCCCGAGTCCCCAGTCCCCAGTCCCCAGTCCCGAGTCCCGAGTCCCGAGTCCCGAGTCCCGAGTCCCGAGTCCCGAGTCCCGAGTCCCGAGTCCCGAGTCCCGAGTCCCGAGTCCCGAGTCCCGAGTCCCGAGTCCGGAGTCCCGAGTCCGGAGTCCCGAGTCCCGAGTCCCGAGTCCCGAGTCCCGAGTCCCGAGTCCCGAGTCCCGAGTCCCGAGTCCCGTGTCCCGAGTCCCGAGTCCCGAGTCCCGAGTCCCGAGTCCCGAGTCCCGAGTCCCGAGTCCCGAGGCCCGAGTCCCGAGTCCCGAGTCCCGAGTCCCGAGTCCCGAGTCCCGAGTCCCGAGTCCCGAGTCCCGAGTCCCGAGTCCCGAGCCCCGAGTCCCAAGTCCCGAGTCCCGAGTCCCGAGTCCCGAGTCCCGAGTCCCGAGTCCCGAGTCCCGAGTCCCGAGTCCCGAGTCCCGAGTCCCGAGTCCCGAGTCCCGAGTCCCGAGTCCCGAGTCCCGAGTCCCGAGTCCCGAGTCCCGAGTCCCGAGTCCCGAGTCCCGAGTCCCGAGTTTCGAGTCCCGAGTTCCGAGTCCCGAGGCTCGAGTCCCGAGTTCCGAGGCTCGAGTCCCGAGTCCCCTGTCCCGAGTGCCGATTCCCGAGTCGCGAGTCTCGAGTCCCGAGTCCCGAGTCCCGAGTCCCGAGTCCCGAGTCCCGAGTCCCGAGTCCCGAGTCCCGGGTCCCGAGTCCCGAGTCCCGAGTCCCGAGTCCCGAGTCCCGAGTCCCGAGTCCCGAGTCCCGAGTCCCGAGTCCCGAGTCCCGAGTCCCGAGTCCCGAGTCCCGAGTCCCGAGTTCCGAGTCCCGAGTCCCGAGTCCCGAGTCCCGAGTCGCGAGTCCCGAGTCGCGGGTCGCAAGTCCTCCCGAGTCTCCGAGTCCCGATCCCGAGTCCCGAGTCCGAGTTTCGAGTCCCGAGTCCCGAGTCCCGAGTCCCGAGTCCCGAGTCCCGAGTCCCGAGTCTCGAGTCCCGCGTCCCGAGTCCGCCCGATTCCCGAGTCCCGAGTCCCGAGTCCCGAGTCCCGAGTCCCGAGTCCCGAGTCCCGAGTTTCGAGTCCCGAGTTCCGAGTCCCGAGGCTCGAGTCCCGAGTTCCGAGTCCCAAGGCTCGAGTCCCGAGTCCCGAGTCCCGAGTCCCGAGTCCCGAGTCCCGAGTCCGAGTCCCGAGTTCCGAGTCCCGAGTCCCGAGTCCCGAGTCCCGAGTCCCGAGTCCCGAGTCCCGAGTCCCGAGTCCCGAGTCCCGAGTCCCGAGTCCCGAGTCCCGAGTCCCGAGTCCCGAGTCCCGAGTCCCGAGTCCCGAGTCCCGAGTCCCGAGTCCCGAGTCCCGAGTCCCGAGTCCCGAGTCCCGAGTCCCGAGTCCCGAGTTCCGAGTCCCGAGTCCCGAGTCCCGAGTCCCGAGTCCCGAGTCCCGAGTCCCGAGTCCCGAGTCCCGAGTCCCGAGTCCCGAGTCCCGAGTCCCGAGTCCCGAGTCCCGAGTCCCGAGTCCCGAGTCCCGGAGTCCCGAGTCCCGAGTCCCGAGTCCCGAGTCCCGAGTCCGAGTCCCGAGTCCCGAGTCCCGAGTTCCCGAGTCCCGAGGCCCGAGTCCCGAGTCCCGAGTCCCGAGTCCCGAGTCCCGAGTCCCGAGTCCCGAGTCCCGAGTCCCGAGTCCCGAGTCCCGAGTCCCGAGTCCCGAGTCCCGAGTCCCGAGTCCCGAGTCCCGAGTCCCGAGTCCCGAGTCCCGAATCCGAGTCCGAGTCCCCGAGTCCCAAGTCCTGTTTCGAGTCCCGAGGTCCCGAGTCCCGAGGCTCGAGTCCCGAGTTCCGAGTCCCGAGGCTCGAGTCCCGAGTCCCTGTCCCGAGTGCGATCCGATTCCCGAGTCGCGAGTCTCCGAGTCCCGAGTCCCGAGTCCCGAGTCCCGAGTCCGAGTCCCGAGTCCCGAGTCCGAGTCCCGAGTCCCGAGTCCCGAGTCCCGAGTCCCGAGTCCGAGTCCCGAGTCCCGAGTCCCGAGTCCCGAGTCCCGAGTCCCGAGTCCGAGGTCCCGAGTCCCGAGTCCCGAGTCCCGAGTCCCGAGTCCCGAGTCCCGAGTCCCGAGTCCCGAGTCCCGAGTCCCGAGTCCCCGAGTCCCGAGTCCCGAGTCCCGAGTCCCGAGTCCCGAGTCCCGAGTCCCGAGTCCCGAGTCCCGAGTCCCGAGTCCCGAGTCCCGAGTCCCGAGTCCCGAGTCCCGAGTCCCGAGTCCCGAGTCCCGAGTCCCGAGTCCCGAGTCCCCAGTCCCCAGTCCCGAGTCCCGTGTCCTGAGTCCCGAGTCCCGAGTCCCGAGTCCCCGAGTCCCGAGTCCCGAGTCCCGAGTCCCGAGTCCCCGAGTCCCGAGTCCCGTCCTGAGTCCCGAGTCCCAAGTCCCAAGTCCCGAGTCCCGAGTCCCGAGTCCCGAGTCCCGAGTCCCGAGTCCCGAGTCCCGAGTCCCAAGTCCCGAGTCCCGAGTCCCGAGTCCCGAGTCCCGAGTCCCGAGTCCCGAGTCCGAGTCCCGAGTCCCGAGTCCCGAGTCCCGAGTCCCGAGTCCCGAGTCCCGAGTCCCGAGTCCCGAGTCCCGAGTCCCGAGTCCCGAGTCCCGAGTCCCGAGTCCCGAGTCCCGAGTCCCGAGTCCCGAGTCCCGAGTCCCGAGTCCCGAGTCCCGAGTCCCGAGTCCCGAGTCCCGAGTCCCGAGTCCCGAGTCCCGAGTCCCGAGTCCCGAGTCCCGAGTCCCGAGTCCCGAGTCCCGAGTCCCGAGTCCCGAGTCCCGAGTCCCGAGTCCCGAGTCCCGAGTCCGAGTCCGAGTCCCGAGTCCCGAGTCCCGAGTCCCGAGTCCCGAGTCCCGAGTCCCGAGTCCCGAGTCCCGAGTCCCGAGTCCCGAGTCCCGAGTCCCGAGTCCCGAGTCCCGAGTCCCGAGTCCCGAGTCCCGAGTCCCGAGTCCCGAGTCCCCGAGTCCCCGAGTCCCGAGTCCCGAGTCCCGAGTCCCGAGTCCCGAGTCCCGAGCCCCGAGTCCCGAGTCCCGAGTCCCGAGTCCCGAGTCCCGAGTCCCGAGTCCCGAGCCCCGAGCCCCGAGTCCCGAGTCCCCGAGTCCCGAGTCCCGAGTCCCGAGTCCCGAGTCCCGAGTCCCGAGTCCCGAGTCCCGAGTCCCGAGTCCCGAGTTCCGAGTCCCGAGTGCCGAGTCCCGAGTCCCGAGTCCTGAGTTCCGAGTCCCGAGTCCCGAGTTTCGAGTTCCGAGTCCCGAGTCCCGAGTAAGTCGAAAAACAAAACAAAACAAAACGAAAAACACAACCAAACAAAACAAAAACCCAACAAAACACAACGAGAAACGCAACAAAACAAAACGAAAAACACAACAAAACAAAACTTAAAATACAACAAAACAAATCGAAGAACACAACATAACAAAACCAAAAACAAAACAAAACGAAAAACATAACAAAACCAAAAGAAAAACACAACAAAACATAACAAAAACAAAAAGAAACGAAAAACACAACAAAACAAAACGAAAAACACAACATAACAAAATGAAAAACACAACAAAACAAAACAAAAAAACACAACAGCACAAAACGAAAAACACAACAAAACAAAATAAAAAACACAACAAAACAAAACGAAAAACACAATAAAACAAAACGAATAACACATCAAAACAAAACGAAAACACAACAAAACAAAAAGAAAAACACAACAAAACAAAACGAATACACAACAAAACAAAACGAAAAACAAAACAAAACGAAAAAGACAACGAAACAAAACGAAAAACACAACAGAAAAAAAACGAGAAACACAACCAAAAACACAACAAAACAAAACGAAAAACACATCAAAATAAAATGAAAAACACAACGAAAAACACAACAAAAAACACAACAAAACAAAAAGAAAAACACAACAAAACAAAACGAATACACAACAAAACAAAACGAAAGACAAAACAAAACGAAAAACATAACAAAACATAACGAAAAACACAACAAAACAAGTTGGGTAAACAGACCTACGCTCATGTCAGAAGGGTTTTGTATTCAATTTACAAAATGCAGTCACCAGATCGAAAGAAATGAAGAAACATGTCAAAGATGATTTTATTGGAGAAAATATGAAATACGAAGATCATACTATTATTAACAAAGTTGAACGAATTTCGACTTCTGAGGTATTTGTTATTGTGATACTCATAAATATCTCCCTTGATAATTATTTCAGATGTCCATCCGCGACGGAGGAACACATTTTTCATGTATTTCCCCCTGTGCCCCCACTGAAGCAAAACTGACAGTTTAACAACTGTTTTGAAAAACTCCCATGAAAACTTTTATTTCATACTCATATCGGCTACGTTTGATGAATTTTTTTCAGGGGCCACTCTCCTGTACTGTAATCATCGATTAATGGCCAATTTTTTCGAATCCTTGAATGGTTACAAAACCCTTTTGCTAGGAGCTCTCTCCCACCTCCTTGACTTGTTTCACTTATGAGCATTAATTGTAGGTACTCATCTTCAGTCACTTGTTTCACTTATGAGCATTAATTGTAGGTACTCATCTTCAGTCATTCATTCAATTGAATCAAATGTTCAAAGCATGCACCTTAAACGTTGAAGTTGGGAAAAAATAACTCAAAATTATTCAATCTTCGTATTTAAAACAGCCACTATTTTGTTTTACGATTATTGATACCACTAGCTGAACCGTTTCTCAAAGATATACATGACACCTATCATTTCTGAAATTGTCATGCAAATCCTAGCAAAACTGTAGTGTCTGAGTCGGTAAAAAGCGCATGTTGTTCCATAGCTATGTTGCCATAGTAATCAATGCAGCGCACATTGTTCCATAGTAATACAGGAAAATTCGAACCGCTATAACTTCGCTAAATATGATTCGATATTTATGAAACTTTCAGGATAGATTAATCTTATAAACAGGCATCTACGTACGTTCATTAAATTTAAGGGTACCGTTAAGATTTTATTCAAGAAAACATAAAATTGATAAATCATACTATTACTAACAAAGTTTAGTGAACTGCGACTTCTAACGTATTTGTTGTTGTTGTACACACCAAGGCCTACATCCCTGATTTTTTTTTTCAGATTTTTCGGATCACAGGTGTCCAATCGCGAGGGAAGGGGGGGACACAAATTTTTCGTGTATTTCCCCTCCCTGTGTGCCCCTCGAAGCAAATTTTGCCAAACAAAGACCTGTTTTGACAAGTTCTCATCAAGACCTTTCATTTGATACCCATATCGGCTACCTTCAATGAAATTTATTTTTCGGGGGGTCACTCTCTTGTATGGAGAGATCCCCCTTAAATACCTTATAATTTTTTTTTGTAACTGAACTTTGAATAGATCACCACTTTACACCTACGCACAAAATTTGATGTATCTAGCTTAAGTAGTTTCCGAGAAAAACTGCTGTGAAACACGGACGGACAGACGGACAGACTGGTCGCGAAACTAGTAGAGTTTTGTAAAATTATTTTACAAGACCCCTTAAAAAACGACAAACAGAAGAAACAAAACGAAAAACACAACAAAACAAAACGAAAAACACAATGAACCAAATCGAAAAACACAACAAAACAAAACGAAAAACACAACGAAACAAAACGAATAACACAACAAAAAAAAACGAAAAACACAACAAAAAAAACCAGAAACACAACAAAACAAAACGAAAAACACAACAAAACAAAACGAAAAACACAACAAAACCAAAAACGAATAACCAAAAACCCAAAATCAAAAGCCAAAAACACAAATCCAAAAACCCAAAACCAAAAATCAAAAACCCAAAAACCAAAAACCAAAAACCCAAAACCCAAAACCCAAAACCCAAAACCCAAAACCCAAAACCCAAAACTCAAAACCCAAAACCTGAAACCAAAATCTAAAAACCAAAGACATAAAACCAAATACCAAAAACCCAAAACCAAAATCCAAAAACCAAAAACCCAAAACCAAAAACCAAAAACCAAAAACCAAAAACCAAAAACCAAAATCCAAAAACCCAAAACCCAAAACCCAAAACCCAAAACCAAAATCCAAAAACTAAAAACCAAAAACCAAAAACCAAAAGCCAAAAACCAAAAACCAAAAAACCAAAAAACCGAAAAACCAAATAACCAAATACCAAAAACCAAAAACCAAAAACGAAGAACGAATAACCAAAAACGCAAAACGAAAAACCAAAAACGAAAAACCAAAAACAAAAATTAAAAACTAAAAACTAAATACCAAAAACCAAAATCCAAAAACCAAAAACCCAAAACCAAAATCAAAAAACCAAAAACCAAAAACCAAAAACCAAAAACCAAAAGCCAAAAACCAAAAACCTAAAAACCAAAAAACCAAAAAACCAAATAACCAAATACCAAAAACCAAAAACCAAAAACCAAAAACGGAGAACGAATAACCAAAAACGCAAAACGAAAAACCAAAAACGAAAAACCAAAACTGAAAACGAAAAACCAAAAACCAAAAACCCAAAAACCAAAAACCAAATAACCAAAAAACCAAAAAACCAAAAACCAAAAACCAAAAACCAAAAACCAAAAACCAAAAACCAGAAACCTAAAAACCGAAAACCAAAAACAAGAACGAATAACCAAAAACGCAAAAAGAAAAACCAAAAACGAAAAACCAAAAACCAAATACTAAAAACGAAAACCCAAAAACGAAAATTAAAAACTAAAAACGAAAAACCAAAAACCAAAAACCAAAAAACAAAAACCAAAAACCTAAAACCAAAGACCAAAACCCAAAAACCACAAAACCAAAAACCAAAAAAAAAAACCAAAAACCAAAAACCCAAAAACCAAAAACCGAAAACCAAAAACCAATATCCAAAAACCAAAAACCAAAATCCAAAAACGAAGAACCAAAAACCAAAAATTAAAAACCCAGAAACCAACAACCAAAAACCAAAAACCTAAAACCAAAAACCAAAAACCAAAAACCAAAGGCCAAAAACCAAAAACCAAAAAACCAAAAAACCCAAAAAACCAAAAAACCAAATAACCAAATACCAAAAACCAAAAACCAAAAACCAAAAACCATAAACCAAAAACCAAAAACCAAAAACCAAAAACGTAAAAAACAAAAAACCAAAAAACCAAATAACCAAATACCAAAAACCAAAAACCAAAAACGAAGAACGAAGAACGAATAACCAAAAACGCAAAACGAAAAACCCAAAACGCGAAACGAAAAACGAAAAACGAACAACCAAAAACCAAACACTAAAAACCAAAAACCAAAAACCAAAAACCAAAAACCAAAAACCAAAAACCAAAAACCAAAAACCAAAAACCAAAAACCAAAAACCAAAAACCAAAATCCAAAAACCAAAAACCAAATACCAAAATCCAAAAACCAAAAACCAAAAACCAAAAACCAAAAGCCAAAAACCAAAAACGTAAAAAACAAAAAACCAAAAAACCAAATAACCAAATACCAAAAACCAAAAACCAAAAACGAAGAACGAAGAACGAATAACCAAAAAGGCAAAACGAAAAACCCAAAACGCGAAACGAAAAACGAAAAACGAACAACCAAAAACCAAACACTGAAAACCAAAAACCAAAAACCAAAAACCAAAAACCAAAAACCAAAAACCAAAAACCAAAAACCAAAAACCAAAATCCAAAAACCCAAAACCCAAAACCCAAAACCAAAATCCAAAAACCAAAAATCAAAAACCCAAAAACCAAAAACCAAAAACCAAAAACCAAAAACCAAATAACCAAAAAACCAAAAAACCAAAAACCAAAAACCAAAAACCAGAAACCTAAAAACCAAAAACCAAAAACCAAAAACGAAAATTAAAAACTGAAAACGTAAAACCAAAATCCAAAAACCAAAAACCAAAAACCAAAAACCAAAAACCAAAAACCAAAAACCAAAAACCAAAAACGTAAAATCAAAAACCAAAAACCAACAACCAAAAATCAAAAACCGAAAATAAACCAAAAACCAAAAACCACAAACCAAAAACCAGAAACCAAAAACCAAAAACCAAAAACCAAAAACCAAAAACCAAAAACCAAAAACCAAAAACCAAAAACCAAAAACCAAAAACCAAAAACCAAAAACCAAAAACCAAAAACCAAAAACCAAAAACCAAAAACCAAAAACCAAAAACCAAAAACCAAAAACCAAAAACCAAAAACCAAAAACCAAAAACCAAAAACCAAAATCCAAAAACCAAAAACCAAAAACCAAAACCCAAAAACGAAAAACCAAAAACCAAAAACCGAAAACCAAAAACCAAAAACCAAAAACCAAAAACCAAAAACCAAAAACCAAAAACCAAAAACCAAAAACCAAAAACCAAAAACCAAAAACCAAAAACCAAAAACCAAAAACCAAAAACCAAAAACCAAAAACCAAAAACCAAAAAACCAAAACCAAAAACCAAAAAAACCAAAAACCAAAAACCAAAAACCAAAAACCAAAAACCAAAAACCAAAAACCAAAAACCAAAAACCAAAAACCAAAAACCAAAAAACCAAAAACCAAAAACCAAAAACCAAAAACCAAAAACCAAAAACCAAAAACCAAAAACCAAAACCAAAAACCAAAAACCAAAAACCAAAAACCAAAAACCAAAAACCAAAAACCAAAAACCAAAAACAAAAACCAAAAACCAAAAACCAAAAACCAAAAACCATAAACCAAAAACCAAAAACCAAAAACCAAAAACCAAAAACCAAAAACCAAAAACCAAAAACCAAAAACCAAAAACCAAAAACCAAAAACCAAAAACCAAAAAAACCAAAAACCAAAAACCAAAAACCAAAAACCAAAAAACCAAAAACCAAAAACCAAAAACCAAAAACCAAAAACCAAAAACCAAAAACCAAAAACCAAAAACCAAAAACCAAAAACCAAAAACCAAAAACCAAAAACCAAAAACCAAAAACCAAAAACCAAAAACCAAAAACCAAAAACCAAAAACCAAAACCCAAAAACGAAAAACCAAAAACCGAAAACCAAAAACCAAAAAAAACCAAAAACCAAAAACCAAAAACCAAAAACCAAAAACCAAAAACCAAAAACCAAAAACCAAAAACCAAAAACGTAAAATCAAAAACCAAAAACCAACAACCAAAAATCAAAAACCGAAAATAAACCAAAAACCAAAAACCACAAACCAAAAACCAGAAACCAAAAACCAAAAACCAAAAACCAAAAACCAAAAACCAAAAACCAAAAACCAAAAACCAAAAACCAAAAACCAAAAACCAAAAACCAAAAACCAAAAACCAAAAACCAAAAACCAAAAACCAAAAACCAAAAACCAAAAACCAAAAACCAAAAACCAAAAACCAAAAACCAAAAACCAAAAACCAAAAACCAAAAACCAAAAACCAAAAACCAAAAACCAAAAACCAAAAACCAAAAACCAAAAACCAAAAACCAAAAACCAAAAACCAAAAACCAAAAACCAAAACCCAAAAACGAAAAACCAAAAACCAAAAACCGAAAACCAAAAACCAAAAACCAAAAACCAAAAACCAAAAACTAAAAACCAAAAACCAAAAACCAAAAACCAAAAACCAAAAACCAAAAACCAAAAACCAAAAACCAAAAACCACAAACCAAAAACCAAAAACCAAAAACCAAAAACTAAAAACCAAAAACCAAAAACCAAAAACCAAAAACCAAAAACCAAAAACCAAAAACCAAAAACCAAAAACCAAAAACCAAAAACCAAAAACCAAAAACCAAAAACCAAAAACCAAAAACCAAAAACCAAAAACCAAAAACCAAAAACCAAAAACCAAAAACCAAAAACCAAAAACCAAAAACCAAAAAACCAAAAACCAAAAACCAAAAACCAAAAAACCAAAAACCAAAAACCAAAAACCAAAAACCAAAAACCAAAACCAAAAACGAATAACCAAAAACGAATAACCAAAAACCAAAAACCAAAAACCGAAAACCAAAAACAAAAAACCAAAAACCAAAAACGTAAAATCAAAAACCAAAAACCAACAACCAAAAATCAAAAACCGAAAATAAACCAAAAAACCAAAAACCACAAACCAAAAACCAGAAACCAGAAACCAAAAACCAAAAACCAAAAACCAAAAACCAAAAACCAAAAACCAAAAACCAAAAACCAAAAACCAAAAACCAAAAACCAAAAACCAAAAACCAAAAACCAAAAACCAAAAACCAAAAACCAAAAACCAAAAACCAAAAACCAAAACAAAAACCAAAAACCAAAAACCAAAAACCAAAAACCAAAAACCAAAAACCAAAAACCAAAAACCAAAAACCCCAAAAACGAAAAACCAAAAACCAAAAACCGAAAAACCAAAAGCCAAAAACCAAAAACCAAAAACCAAAAACCAAAAACCAAAAACAAAAACCAAAAAACCAAAAACCAAAAACCAAAAACCAAAAACCAAAAACCAAAAACCAAAAACCAAAAACCAAAAACCAAAAACCAAAAACCAAAAACCAAAAACCAAAAACCAAAAACCAAAAACCAAAAACCAAAAACCAAAAACCAAAAACCAAAAACCAAAAACCATAAACCAAAAACCAAAAACCAAAAACCAAAAACCAAAAAAAACCAAAAACCAAAAACCAAAAACCAAAAACCAAAAACCAAAAACCAAAAACCAAAAACCAAAAACCAAAAACAAAAACCAAAAACCAAAAACCAAAAAACCAAAAACCATAAACCAAAAACCAAAAACCAAAAACCAAAAACCAAAAACCAAAAACCAAAAACCAAAAACACAAAAACCAAAAACCAAAAACCAAAAACCAAAAACAAAAAACCAAAAACCAAAAACCAAAAACAAAAACCAAAAAACCAAAAACCAAAAACCAAAAAACAAAAACCAAAAACCAAAAACCAAAAACCAAAAACCATAAACCAAAAACCAAAAACCAAAAACCAAAAACCAAAAACCAAAAACCAAAAAACAAAAACCAAAAACCAAAAACCGAAAACCAAAAACCAAAAATCAAAAAACCAAAAACCAAAAACCAAAAACCAAAAAACCAAAAACCAAAAACCAAAAACCAAAAACCAAAAACCAAAAAACACAAACCAAAAACCACAAACCAAAAACCAAAAACCAAAAACCAAAAACCAAAAACCAAAAACCAAAAACCAAAAACCAAAAACCAAAAACCAAAAACCAAAAAACAAAAACCAAAAACCAAAAACCAAAAACCAAAAACCAAAAACCAAAAACAGAAACCCAAAAAACCAAAAAGCAAAAACCAAAAACCGAAAACCAAAAACAAAAACCAAAAACCAAAAACCAAACACCAAAAACCAAAAACCAAAAACCAAAAACCAAAAACCAAAAACCAAAAACAAAAACCGAAAACGAAAAACCAAAAACCAAAAACCAAAAACCAAAAACCGAAAACCAAAAACCAAAAACCAAAAACCAAAAACCAAAAACCACAAACCAAAAACCAAAACCAAAAACAAAAAACCAAAAACCAAAAACCAAAAACCACAAACCAAAAACCAAAAACCAAAAACCAAAAATCAAAAACCAAAAACAAAAACCAAAAACCAAAAACCGAAAACCAAACACAAAAAACTAAAAACCAAAAACCAAAAACCAAAAAGCAAAAACCAAAATCCAAAAACCAAAACCAAAAACCAAAAACCAAAAACCAAAAACCAAAAACCAAAAACCAAAAACCAAAAACCAAAAACCAAAAACCAAAAACCAAAAACCAAAAACCAAACACCAAAAACCAAAAACCAAAAACCAAAAACCAAAAACCATAAACCAAAAACCAAAAACCAAAAACCAAAAACCAAAACCAAAAACCAAAAACCGAAAACCAAAAACCAAAAACCAAAAACCAAAAACCAAAAACCAAAAACCAAAAACCAAAAACCAAAACCAAAACCAAAAACCAAAAACCAAAAAACCAAAAAGCAAAAACCAAAAACCCAAAAACCAAAAACCAAAAACCAAAAAACCAAAAACCCAAAAACAAAAACCAAAAACCAAAAACCAAAAACCAAAAACCAAAAACCAAAAACCAAAAACCAAAAACAAAAACCAAAAACAAAAACCAAAAACCAAAAACCAAAAACCAAAAACCAAAAACCAAAAACAAAAACCAAAAACCAAAAACCAAAAACCAAAAAACAAAAACCAAAAACCAAAAACCAAAAACCAAAAACCAAAAACCAAAAAACCAAAAACTAAAAACCAAAAACCAAAAACCAAAAACCAAAAACCAAAAAACCAACACCAAAAACTCAAAAACCAAAAACCAAAAACCAAAAACCAAAAACCAAAAACCAAAAACCAAAAACCAAAAACCAAAAACCAAAAACCAAAAACCAAAAACCAAAAAACAAAAACCAAAAAACCAAAAAACAAAAACCAAAAACCAAAAACCAAAAACCTAAACCAAAAACAAAAACCAAAAACCAAAAACCAAAAACCAAAAACCAAAAACCGAAAACCGAAAACCAAAAACCAAAAACCAAAAACCAAAAACCAAAAACCAAAAACCAAAAACCAAAAACCAAAAACCAAAAACCAAAAAACCAAAAACCAAAAACAAAAACCAAAAACCAAAAACCAAAAACCAAAAACCAAAAACCAAAAACCAAAAACCAAAAACCAAAAACCAAAAACCAAAAACCAAAAACCAAAAACCAAAAACCATAACCAAAAACCAAAAACCAAAAACCAAAAACCAAAAACCAAAAACCAAAAACCAAAAACCAAAAACAAAAACCAAAAACCAAAAACCAAAAACCAAAAACCAAAAACCAAAAACCAAAAACCAAAAACCAAAAACAAAAACCAAAAACCAAAAACCAAAAACCAAAAACCATAAACCAAAAACCAAAAACCAAAAACCAAAAACCAAAAACCAAAAACCAAAAACCAAAAACCAAAAACCAAAAAACCAAAAACCAAAAACCAAAAACAAAAAACCAAAAACCAAAACCAAAAACCAAAAACCAAAAACCAAAACCAAAAACCAAAAACCAAAAACCAAAAACCAAAAACCATAAACCAAAAACCAAAAACCAAAAACCAAAAACCAAAAACCAAAAACCAAAAACCAAAAACCAAAAACCAAAAACCAAAAACCAAAAACCAAAAAACAAAAACCAAAAACCAAAAACCAAAAACCAAAAACCAAAAACCAAAAACAGAAACCCAAAAACCAAAAAGCAAAAAACCAAAAACCGAAAACCAAAAACAAAAAACCAAAAACCAAAAACCAAACACCAAAAACCAAAAACCAAAAACCAAAAACCAAAAACCAAAAACCAAAAACAAAAAACCGAAAACGAAAACCAAAAACCAAAAACCCAAAAACCAAAAACCGAAAACCAAAAACCAAAAACCAAAAACCAAAAACCAAAAAACCACAAACCAAAAACCAAAAAACCAAAAACAAAAAACCAAAAACCAAAAACCAAAAACCACAAACCAAAAACCAAAAACCAAAAACCAAAAACCAAAAACCAAAAACCAAAAACCAAAAAACCAAAAACCGAAAACCAAACACAAAAAACTAAAAACCAAAAACCAAAAACCAAAAAGCAAAAACCAAAATCCAAAAAACCAAAAACCAAAAACCAAAAACCAAAAACCAAAAACCAAAAACCAAAAACCAAAAACCAAAAACCAAAAACCAAAAACCAAAAACCAAAAACCAAAAACCAAACACCAAAAACCAAAAACCAAAAACCAAAAACCAAAAACCAAAAACCATAAACCAAAAACCAAAAACCAAAAACCAAAAACCAAAACCAAAAACCAAAAACCAAAAACCAAAAAACCAAAACCAAAAACCAAAAACCAAAAACCAAAAACCAAAAACCAAAAACCAAAAACCAAAAACCAAAAACCAAAAACCAAAAACCAAAAACCAAAAAGCAAAAACCAAAAACCCAAAAACCAAAAACCAAAAACCAAAAAACCAAAAACCAAAAACCAAAAACAAAAACCAAAAACCAAAAACCAAAAACCAAAAACCAAAAACCAAAAACCAAAAACCAAAAACAAAAACCAAAAATAAAAACCAAAAACCAAAAACCAAAAACCAAAAACCAAAAACCAAAAACAAAAACCAAAAACCAAAAACCAAAAACCAAAAAACAAAAACCAAAAACCAAAAACCAAAAACCAAAAACCAAAAACCAAAAACCAAAAACTAAAAACCAAAAACCAAAAACCAAAAACCAAAAACCAAAAACCAACACCAAAAACTCAAAAACCAAAAACCAAAAACCAAAAACCAAAAACCAAAAACCAAAAACCAAAAACCAAAAACCAAAAAACAAAAACCAAAAACCAAAAAACAAAAACCAAAAACCAAAAACCAAAAACCTAAACCAAAAACCAAAAACCAAAAACCAAAAACCAAAAACCAAAAACCAAAAACCAAAAACCAAATACCGAAAACCGAAAACCAAAAACCAAAAACCAAAAACCAAAAACCAAAAACCAAAAACCAAAAACCAAAAACCAAAAACCAAAAACCAAAAACCAAAAACCAAAAACCAAAAACCAAAAACCAAAAACCGAAAACCAAAAACAAGAAACCAAAAACCAAAAACCAAAAACCAAAAACCAAAAACCAAAAACCAAAAACCAAAAACCAAAAACCAAAAACAAAAACCGGAAACCGAAAACCGAAAACCAAAAACCAAAAACCAAAAATCAAAAACCAAAAACCAAAAACCAAAAACCAAAAACCAAAAACCAAAAACCAAAAACCAAAAACCAAAAACCAAAAACCAAAAACCAAAAACCAAAAACCAAAAACCAAAAACCAAAAACCAAAAACCAAAAACCAAAAACCAAAAACCAAAAACCAAAAACCAAAAACCAAAAACCAAAGCCAAAAACCAAAAACCAAAAACCAAAATCCAAAAACCCAAAACCCAAAACCCAAAACAAAAATCCAAAAACCAAAAACCAAAAACCCAAAAACCAAAAACCAAAAACCAAATAACCAAAAAACCAAAAAACCAAAAACCAAAAACCAAAAACCAGAAACCTAAACACCAAAAACCAAAAACCAAAAACGAAAATTAAAAACTGAAAACGTAAAACCAAAATCCAAAAACCAAAAACCAAAAACCAAAAACCAAAAACCAAAAACCAAAAACCAAAAACCAAAAACCAAAAACGTAAAATCAAAAACCAAAAACCAACAACCAAAAATCAAAAACCGAAAATAAACCAAAAACCAAAAACCACAAACCAAAAACCATAAACCAAAAACCAAAAACCAAAAACCAAAAACCAAAAACCAAAAACCAAAAACCAAAAACCAAAACCAAAAACCAAAAACCAAAAACCAAAAACCAAAAAGCAAAAACCAAAAACCAAAAACCAAAACCCAAAAACCAAAAACATAAAACCGAAAACCAAAAACCAAAAACCAAAAACCAAAAACCAAAAACCAAAAACCAAAAACCAAAAACCAAAAACCAAAAACCATAAACCAAAAACCAAAAACCAAAAACCAAAAACCAAAAACCAAAAACCAAAAACCAAAAACCAAAAACCAAAAACCAAAAACCAAAAACCAAAAACCAAAAACCAAAAACCAAAAACCAAAAACCAAAAACCAAAAACCAAAAACCAAAAACCAAAAACCAAAAACCAAAAACCAAAAACCAAAAACCAAAAACCAAAAACCAAAAACCAAAAACCAAAAACCAAAAACCAAAAACCAAAAACCAAAAACCAAAAAACCAAAAACCAAAAACCAAAAAATCAAAAACCAAAAACCAAAAACCAAAAACCAAAAACCAAAAACCAAAAACCAAAAACTAAAAACCAAAAACCAAAAACCAAAAACAAAAAACCAAAAACCAAAAACAAAAACCAAAAAACCAAAAACCAAAAACCAAAAACCAAAAACCAAAAACCAAAAACCAAAAACCAAAAACCAAAAACCATAAACCAAAAACCAAAAACCAAAAACCAAAAACCAAAACCAAAAACCAAAAAACAAAAACCAAAAACCAAAAACCGAAAACCAAAAACCAAAAATCAAAAACCAAAAACCAAAAACCAAAAACCAAAAACCAAAAACCAAAAACCAAAAACCAAAAACCAAAAAAACACGAACCAAAAACCACAAACCAAAAACCAAAAACCAAAAACCAAAAACCAAAAACCAAAAACCAAAAACCAAAAACCAAAAACCAAAAACCAAAAACCAAAAACCAAAAAACAAAAACCAAAAACCAAAAACCAAAAACCAAAAACCAAAAACCAAAAACCGAAACCCAAAAAGCAAAAAGCAAAAACCGAAAACCGAAAACCAAAAACAAAAAACCAAAAACCAAAAACCAAAAACCAAAAACCAAAAACCAAAAACCAAAAACCAAAAACCAAAAACCAAAAACAAAAACAAAAACCGAAAACGAAAAACCAAAAACCAAAAACCAAAAACCAAAAACCAAATACCGAAAACCAAAAACCAAAAACCAAAAACCAAAAACCACAAACCAAAAACCAAAAACCAAAAACAAAAAACCAAAAACCAAAAACCAAAAACCACAAACCAAAAACCAAAAACCAAAAACCAAAAATCAAAAACCAAAAACCAAAAACCAAAAACCAAAAACCGAAAACCAAACACAAAAAACTAAAAACCAAAAACCAAAAACCAAAAAGCAAAAACCAAAATCCAAAAACCAAAAACCAAAAACCAAAAACCAAAAACCAAAAACCAAAAACCAAAAACCAAAAACCAAAAACCAAAAACCAAACACCAAAAACCAAAAACCAAAAACCAAAAACCAAAAACCAAAAACCAAAAACCATAAACCAAAAACCAAAAACCAAAAACCAAAAACCAAAAACCAAAAACCAAAAAACCAAAAACCAAAAACCAAAAACCAAAAACCAAAAACCAAAAACCAAAAACCAAAAACCAAAAACCAAAAACCAAAAACCAAAAACCAAAAACCAAAAACCAAAAACCAAAAACCAAAAACCAAAAACAAAAACCAAAAACCAAAAACCAAAAACCAAAAACCAAAAACAAAAACCAAAAACAAAAACCAAAAACCAAAAACCAAAAACCAAAAACCAAAAACCAAAAACAAAAACCAAAAACCAAAAACCAAAAAACAAAATCAAAAACCAAAAACCAAAAACCAAAAACCAAAAAACCAAAAACCAAAAACCAAAAACCAAAAACCAAAACCAAAAACTCAAAAACCAAAAACCAAAAACCATAAACCAAAAACCAAAAACCAAAAACCAAAAACCAAAAACCAAAAACCAAAAACCAAAAACCAAAAACCAAAAACCAAAAACCAAAAACCAAAAACCAAAAACCAAAAACCAAAAACCAAAAACCTAAACCAAAAACCAAAAACCAAAAACCAAAAACCAAAAACCAAAAACCAAAAACCAAAAACCGAAAACCGAAAACCAAAAACCAAAAACCAAAAACCAAAAACCAAACACCAAAAACCAAAAACCAAAAACCAAAAACCAAAAACCAAAAACCAAAAACCAAAAACCAAAACCAAAAACCAAAAACCAAAAACCGAAAACCAAAAACCGAAAACCAAAAACAAAAAACCAAAAACCAAAAACCAAAAACCAAAAACCAAAAACCAAAAACCAAAAACCAAAAACCAAAAACCAAAAACCAAAAACCAAAAACCAAAAACAAAAACCAAAAACGAAAAACCAAAAACCGAAAACCGAAAACCAAAAACCAAAAATCAAAAACCAAAAAACACAAACCAAAAACCAAGAACCAAAAACCAAAAACAAAAAACCAAAAACCAAAAACTAAAAACCGAAAACCAAAAACCAAAAACCAAAAACCAAAAACCGAAAACCAAAAACCAAAAACCAAAAACCAAAAACCAAAAACCAAAAACCAAAAACCAAAAACCAAAAACCATAAACCAAAAACCAAAAACCAAAAACCAAAAACCAAAAACCAAAAACCAAAAACCAAAAACCAAAAACCAAAAACCAAAAACCAAAAACCAAAAACCAAAAACCAAAAACCAAAAACCAAAAACCAAAAACCAAAAACCAAAAACCAAAAACCAAAAACCAAAAACCAAAAACCAAAAACCAAAAACCAAAAACCAAAAACCAAAAAACACAAACCAAAAACCACAAACCAAAAACCAAAAACCAAAAACCAAAAACCAAAAACCAAAAACCAAAAACCAAAAACCAAAAACCAAAAACCAAAGCCAAAAACCAAAAACCAAAAACCAAAATCCAAAAACCCAAAACCCAAAACCCAAAACCAAAATCCAAAAACCAAAAACCAAAAACCCAAAAACCAAAAACCAAAAACCAAATAACCAAAAAACCAAAAAACCAAAAACCAAAAACCAAAAACCAGAAACCTAAACACCAAGAACCAAAAACCAAAAACGAAAATTAAAAACTGAAAACGTAAAACCAAAATCCAAAAACCAAAAACCAAAAACCAAAAACCAAAAACCAAAAACCAAAAACCAAAAACGTAAAATCAAAAACCAAAAACCAACAACCAAAAATCAAAAACCGAAAATAAACCAAAAACCAAAAACCACAAACCAAAAACCAAAAACCAAAAACCAAAAACCAAAAACCAAAAACCAAAAACCAACAACCAAAAACCAAAAACCAAAAACCAAAAACCAAAAACCAAAAACCAAAAACCAAAACCCAAAAACCAAAAACATAAAACCGAAAACCAAAAACCAAAAACCAAAAACCAAAAACCAAAAACCAAAAACCAAAAACCAAAAACCAAAAACCAAAAACCAAAAACCAAAAACCAAAAACCAAAAACCAAAAACCAAAAACCAAAAACCAAAAACCAAAAACCAAAAACCAAAAACCAAAAACCAAAAACCAAAAACCAAAAACCAAAAACCAAAAACCAAAAACCAAAAACCAAAAACCAAAAACCAAAAACCAAAACCAAAAACGAATTACCAAAAATGAATAACCAAAAACCAAAAACCAAAAACCATAAACCAAAAACAAAAAACCCAAAAACCAAAAACCAAAAACCAAAAACCAAAAACCAAAAACCAAAAACCAAAAACCAAAAACCAAAAACCAAAAACCAAAAACCAAAAACCAAAAACCAAAAACCAAAAACCAAAAACCAAAAACCAAAAACCAAAAACCAAAAACCAAAAACCAAAAACCAAAAACCAAAAACCAAAAACCAAAAACCAAAAACCAAAAGACAAAAACTAAAAACCAAAAACCAAAAACCAAAAACAAAAAACCAAAAACCAAAAACAAAAACCAAAAACCAAAAACCAAAAACCAAAAACCAAAAACCAAAAACCAAAAACCAAAAACCAAAAACAAAAACCAAAAACCAAAAACCAAAAACCAAAAACCAAAAACAAAAAACCAAAAACCAAAAACCAAAAACCAAAAACCAAAAACCAAAACCAAAAACTCAAAAACCAAAAACCAAAAACCATAAACCAAAAACCAAAAACCAAAAACCAAAAACCAAAAACCAAAAACCAAAAACCAAAAACCAAAAACCAAAAACCAAAAACCAAAAACCAAAAACCAAAAACCAAAAACCAAAAACCAAAAACCAAAAACCAAAAACCAAAAACCAAAAACCAAAAACCAAAAACCAAAAACCAAAAACCAAAAACCAAAAACCAAAAACCAAAAACCAAAAACCAAAAACCAAAAACCAAAAACCAAAAACCAAAAACCAAAACCCAAAAACCAAAAACCAAAAACCAAAAACCAAAAACCGAAAACCAAACACAAAAAACTAAAAACCAAAAACCAAAAACCAAAGAGCAAAAACCAAAATCCAAAAACCAAAAACCAAAAACCAAAAACCAAAAACCAAAAACCAAAAACCAAAAACCAAAAACCAAAAACCAAAAACCAAAAACCAAAAACCAAAAACCAAAAACCAAAAACCAAAAACCAAAAACCAAAAACCAAAAACCAAAAACCAAAAACCAAAAACCAAAAACCAAAAACCAAAAACCAAAAACCAAAAACCAAAAACCAAAAACCAAAAACCAAAAACCAAAAACCAAAAACCAAAAACCAAAAACCAAAAACCAAAAACCAAAAACCAAAAACCAAAAACCAAAAACCAAAAACCAAAAACCAAAAACCAAAAACCAAAAACAAAAACCAAAAACCAAAAACCAAAAACCAAAAACAAAAACCAAAAACAAAAACCAAAAACCAAAAACCAAAAACCAAAAACCAAAAACCAAAAACAAAAACCAAAAACCAAAAACCAAAAACCAAAAAACAAAAACCAAAAACCAAAAACCAAAAACCAAAAACCAAAAACCAAAAACCAAAAACCAAAAACCAAAAACCAAAAACCAAAACCAAAAACTCAAAAACCAAAAACCAAAAACCATAAACCAAAAACCAAAAACCAAAAACCAAAAACCAAAAACCAAAAACCAAAAACCAAAAACCAAAAACCAAAAACCAAAAACCAAAAACCAAAAACCAAAAACCTAAACCAAAAACCAAAAACCAAAAACCAAAAACCAAAAACCAAAAACCAAAAACCAAAAACCAAAAACCGAAAACCGAAAACCAAAAACCAAAAACCAAAAACCAAAAACCAAACACCAAAAACCAAAAACCAAAAACCAAAAACCAAAAACCAAAAACCAAAAACCAAAAACCAAAAACCAAAAACCAAAAACCAAAAACCAAAAACCAAAAACCGAAAACCAAAAACCGAAAACCAAAAACAAAAAACCAAAAACCAAAAACCAAAAACCAAAAACCAAAAACCAAAAACCAAAAACCAAAAACCAAAAACCAAAAACCAAAAACCAAAAACCAAAAACCAAAAACCAAAAACCAAAAACCAAAAACAAAAACCAAAAACGAAAAACCAAAAACCGAAAACCGAAAACCAAAAACCAAAAATCAAAAACCAAAAAACACAAACCAAAAACCAAGAACCAAAAACCAAAAACCAAAAACCAAAAACCAAAAACTAAAAACCGAAAACCAAAAACCAAAAACCAAAAACCAAAAACCGAAAACCAAAAACCAAAAACCAAAAACCAAAAACCAAAAACCAAAAACCAAAAACCAAAAACCATAAACCAAAAACCAAAAACCAAAAACCAAAAACCAAAAACCAAAAACCAAAAACCAAAAACCAAAAACCAAA